>CM062811.1:825553523-826753523 GCA_031772625.1 Pinus tabuliformis | reverse complement strand
TAATGGAGTCACCATTGTTTTTTCTAGGTAAATCCTCTCTAGAGACAAAGACGATCCCTCTAGCCTAATGACTGTGACTAGCAGCCTACGTGACAATATATAAGACACTTTCCTAAATTACCATCGAAATGAGAGAAGAGGAAGATGGCCTATGTTGGGCATGGAATCCCCCCACAACATGGTTTGTGGCTCAAAGCGCAAGTTTTGAGTAATATTATTGTAAAAACTCTGCGAATTGCGGGCTCGAAGTGTGAATTGTATGTTAGAGTCATAGGGCTGTGCACCCTAAGTTTTGAATGTAGTGTCAGCCTACCCATGGTCCGCTGACCATGGGATTGTATAAATAGAGCGAGGTTCTAAGTTGTAAAGTAAGTAAGAAAACCAACAGATGGAGTAAAAAGGATAGTGAGCATAGAGAAAGAGTCTAGTATCTTGGCTTGTAGTAGTAGGAAGAGGCTCTGTAGCTAAGTGCGTAAAGGCCTAGTAGAGTCCACAGCTAAGTGTACAGAGGCCTAATAGAGTCCATAGCCAAGTGTGTGGACCCTTGCAGCTGAGTGCGCAGGGCAGAGTTGAGTCTGTAACCAAGGAAGAAGATTAATAAAGAGAAGTTTTATCTGAATTACGTGTATCTGTCTTGGGTTATTATTTGTTGGATATGAATTGCAATTATACAATTTATTTACTGCGCTCACTTGTATGAATTGTGAATATTGTTAAGTATAAATGAAAGCATACATATAATCTAAATCAATCAACTAATATCGAGTTACTAGCAAGGGTTTGGGTAATAACACTATTCGGCCCCCGAGAAGGGCTGCATGAAGGTAGCATCTCCAGTTGCGAAGTACTGATAAGTGCGTGTAGCGACATGCACACAGGGCCAAACCGTAGACCACTTGGAACCCATCAGACATCCCTAGGGTGCAAAACCTAGTTCTAGCACCCTCCCATACTACATCGAGTGACACCTCAGTCTGCGCTGCATGGACTGTTGCCGAAAGGACTAGTAGTACTAAGATTTGTTTAGCTAAATCACCTTTGAACCTAGGTTAGGCCCCAACAAGCCAACAAATGATTCCGTTGCCGAGACTGGGATCTGCATGAGGGATGTCTGATGTCGTGTCATTGGAATCTGATGAAGAAATAAATTGAAGGGTGGTTGGACAGAAAGATTCATGATTTCGCGGCACAGGAAAACAGGAATCCATGAGTAGCAAAGGAACAGTGGTTAGAGTGCTACTTATATATGGAAATCCATGAAATCTTTTTTGCATCCTTCCCCTCTAAATTGTACGAGTGGATCGCGAAGCTAGCAGATAGTTAGGGAAGGTGTAGGCTCGACAAACTGATTGTGTGGACTCTAGAATTAGTGCGCAGACTAGAAGCATCGGAAGATAAGATCACTCACATTGTGGACCATTGGCTTAATCAAATCATAGGGGGTTTTATCACTGAGTTCTTGGTAGATACGACTATCAACTACAGTGAGGCGGAACGACGCTTCCTCAAGGGACTGCGAGGTAAGTACATTAAATCATTGAACACTTGGATTAATATGTTGTTCTGTGAAAAGCGGGTTATGCGAATAAATTAATGTTTGGGACTACGTGAATTGGGAGGATCTATAGAAACAAAGGTAGTGCAGAGATAGAAAAGAGTTCCTTGATTTTGTCGTGGCGGGAAAGTGAAGAAGAGCTAGAGAAAGTTTCTCTGAGAAGCACAATCAGTTCTGATAAGGCAACAAATTCCATGCATGCAAGCCCCAACCACACCACAACCAGTCTCACCATTGTCACTTCCATCTCCACCCAAACCACCTCTGCCACCACCAAAGTTCAATATGGAAAGCGGGATAAAATTTTCGGTATTTAGAGGTGTAGGGAATGAAGATCCAGACCAATTTTGGTTCGTGGTAAAGGCCGTATGGGAAGCACAAGGAGTTGTGGATGATAATATAAATAAGGAAATGTTGGTAAGCGCGTTGCAAGATCGTGCACTAACGTGGTACACTAAGCATTCTAATGTCCACCCAAACGTGGGGATCGCAGATATCCATGTTGCGCTGAATAGAGAATTAAGCAGGTGAAAGTCGGAGACACAATTGATTATTGGGTTTATGGAAATCATGATGCTTTGAGGCGAGACCCCATGGGATCTGGATCAGAGATTGAAGAGTATGATCCGTGAAGCCAACATGACCTTGACGGATGGGCTGCACCGTGCATGGTTTGTAGCATCACTAAAGCCACATTTGAGGATGGCGTTTTGGCAGTAGAAGTGATCCACCCAAGCCGAGGCTTTAGAGATTGCAATGAGAATGCATGAGACTGCAATACAAGATCTTGGAATGGGAGTTCAACAAATCCACATGCAACTACAAAATCTGTGTCTGGAAATGTAGAGTTTGAAACAAGATAGGACAACTCGCCCAGAAGCACGTGAGGAGGTATGGTGCATAAAATGCAAAGGTCAGGGGCATGACAAGGAACATTGTCCAGTTTTCATGAATTACTTGTTGGGAGGAGGGTTGATTCCCTTAAGGATAAAGGCACAAGCAGGATCGAGCATGGCGACCGCATTGTGGTGCGCAATTTGTCAGGTAGGAGGAAAACACACTACAGATAACTGTCACCTATTATAGAAGTGTATGCGGATGTCCCAACATTTTTTCTATAATTCTATAGATCACTAAGCCATGATGAGTGCACTTGTAGAAGTTACGAGCTGATGATGGATCAGACTCCTACCTACAAAGTGTAGACCAAAACATGAGCCCTTGACCCAAATGCAGGCATGACGCATGCTGGATCTCAGGGACGCAGACAAGGTCAAGGAGGAATGGGACTAGGAAGGGGTCGCAGACAACTGATTTGTTACAATTGAGGAGGGCTAGGGCATTATGCCCGTGATTGTATAAATCCAAAGAGAGCATCACATTTATATTATACTCAGTTTGATCATGAGACAAAGGACTGCCCTACACTAACAGCAAGGCTGCGTGAAAAAGGGACACTCCAACCTCCCCCGACTCAAAATTTGCAAATGGTGAGGTCTGAGCCATGCCAAGAGGACCCAAATGCAAACATAGTGCTTAAAAGCGGTACCATGATAGGAGAGGACAAAGGTAAGTAGCTTGAAGAGAGTGTGTGGGTTTGAAAGGCTCCTACAAAGGAACCTGAATTTGATTTGGAGAGCGTGAAAGAGACATTCATGGAAGCTAAGAAGAGCTTCATAGAGGCCTCCACTTCAGGTAGTAAGGATCAACTAGAACTAGGGATTGATCCTTCAATGCTCACTACCTTTCTAGAGACATGCATGAAACTGTTGTGTGACAACAAAGTGGTGAAGGAACTACAAGAGCTTATCACTAGGTGCACTGGGTCGAGAGAACCGCGAGTAGTCCAAAAACCTGGAAAGCATGCATTGTGAACAAGAAGGGAAATGAGATTGACTGCGCAAATCAGGGAATATGAAATGGATCAAGTAATTCTAGATCTAGGATTGGACCTGAATGTGCTGCCAACGTAGACATGGGAGCACATGGATAGGCCCGTGTTGCAATGGTCCCCTATTCAATTACAAATGGCAAACGAGCAGAAGATCCTACCAATGGGAAGATTGCAGGGAATAACAGTAGACATCGAAGGTGTGAGCGCACTTGCAGATTTCAAGGTGATAGGGATTGTAGATGATAGAAATCCCTTTCCCTTGCTACTGGGAATAGATTGGGCCACTGATATGAATGGAGTCATAAATCTGAAGAAGCGCAAAATGATTTTTGTGAAAAGGTAACTGCATGTAGTGGTACCTTTAGACCCTGCGAAAGGATCTCACTACATGGAGCCAGTGCACGACGATGAAGGCGACGACGAGATAGACTGTATCTACAATATAACCACTCGGGAACAATATTGGGTAAATCCAACAACAAATGGTAGAATTTCATGGGAGCGTGAAAGCTCCTGCACATCAAATTCAGATGAGGAAGCAGAATGATGGCAGAACTGGTTACACGAGGTAACCACACTCAATTGCAACATGATGTTAAGATCACTACGGTGCATGAAAACCGAGGTAAGAAATTTTCCTATGTATGACTGGTTAACAGTGATGGATGAATTCCTAAATGAGTTTGAAAGTGCAGTGCTAGAACAGTAGTGGTTCGATGCTCTGAAATGGGCATTGCGTGCGACGCCTGCGAGGTGGTGGGGAACGCATCAAAGAAGCTTTGAGGACTGGCATGGATGCAGAAGGATGACGCGCTGATGATTTAGGAAACTGCAGATGTGGCTAGCAGGCAAGTATGACAGATGGGATGATCCATGTACACACATGGTAAAATGGACCAAGGTCTACGGCGAAGAGCCACAGTCTGAATGGGTACATTTGTTCTATCATAACCTGGATGTCATACCCATTTATTGGTATACTGAGACGGAGCTCTGCCATGGTATGAGTGAATTGGATATCTTACATGAGGGATTTCTATTAACCTTCACGTTTGAAGATCACTGGTGGGATACTATTGATGATGTGTTACACGCAGTAAAAGCAGCTATCTTCAAAATACCCCAGGAGCCAATGGAAGTACTTCAGCCACAATGGGTGACACAGCTGAGTTGCACACTAGAGTGTTACAATGTAAATGTTGAGGAGGATGATGAGGGCCCACAAAATATTAACATTCCAAAAATGGAAGGTTGTTGCGAGGTTCGAGGACCATTGATTGAGGATCCCAACATCACCGTGCCACTGAAAACAAAGCAGGTAGACATTGGAATGGAGGCAGAGCCAAAGTACGCAATGCTTAGAGACTACTAGGATGATGCCACGGTAGATAAGGTCGCTAAGTTACTCCGCGAATACCAGGACTTGTTCCCGACCAAAATTACAAACTTAAAATGGCTCGTTGGCAACATAGGGATGATGAAGATCACCCTGAAACCTGACGCAAAGCTAGTTAAGCAGCGGACTTACTGCTTGAATTCGAAATATAAAGAAAAGGTCCACGAAGAGTTAGACAAAATTCTCGCAACCGAAATTATTGAGCCAGGGGAAGAATCTGACTGGTTGAGTCCTATGGTGGTGTAGGAGAAAAAGTAGAAGGGCGAAATAAGAATATGCGTGGACCTCAGGAAGCTGAACGATGCTTGTGTACACTATCCATTCCTGACACCATTCATAGATGAAGTACTGGAAAATGTTGGTGGCCAAGAAGCATACTCATTCACGGATGGGTTCTCAGGGTACCATCAGATCAAGATCATGCCAGAAGACAGGAGCAAAATGACCTTCGCAATGGAATGGGGCTGCTTTCAATACACTGTTATGCCATTTGGATTAAAGAACACACTAGCTATCTTTTCACGCATCATTGTTGCTACGTTCAAAGAATATTCCCACAAGTTCTTGGAGGTCTATCTGGATGATTGGATTGTCTTTGGATTAGTTAAACACCATGTAGCAAGCTTATGCTTGATGTAGGATACTTCCCGCCGATAGCAGATTGCGCTGAACCTTAAGAAGTTCACATTCGTCATTCCCTTTGGAAGCCTGCTGGGACATTTCGTCTGAAAACAAGGACTGATGGTGGACTCTTCAAATATTGCCATTATTCTAAATTTGGAAGCACCGTGATGTGCTAAATGACTGGGCACTACGTTGGGACACACCGGATACTATAGAAAGTTTATCAAAAGCTATGCCCAAATCACTGCGTCAATGGAAAAGTTATTGAAAAAGGATGTTACATTTTGCTGGAATGACAATTGTATGAAAGGTTTGGATGTCCTAAAGGAGAAATTGGCATCCACTCCAATCCTGGTCTTCCCAAAATGGGATGTGGAGTTTCATGTCCATGTTGATGCATTATGTATCACGCTGGGAGCAGTGCTCACATAGGAGGGCAAGGATGGCTTGGATCACCCTATCGCATTTGTAAGTCGTAGGTGTCTAAAGCAGAGAAGAACTATTCCACCACTGAGCATGAGGGGTTAGCAATGGTGTATGTTCTCCGAAAATATCGAAACTATTTACTCGGAGGACATTTCAAGATGTATGTCGATGATTCCGGCCTAAAATACCTGGTCAATAAACCTATGTTGGGGGGGCGCATATGCAGGTGGCTCTTATTGTTCCATGAATATGATTTTGAGGAAATAGTCAAGATCGGACACTTGAACGTAGGACTGGATCACTTGTCACGAATTGAGACGGGCGAGAAAACCACTAATTTAGAGGAGGGACTACCTGATACACAGCTCTTTGTGGTGCACATCACAGATGGGCATTTCGAAGATATAATTCTCTTTTGACAACAAGGACTGCACCAAAGGAATACTCTGTCCAACAGAAGAAGGAATTAGTGGTGCGTGCAGTGGATTTTTGTGTCATTGCAGGGCACCTATACAAAATGGGAAATGATGAGATATTGTGAACATACGTACCTGAATTCGAACGAAGCCAGATCCTCGTGAAAGCACATGGGGGTACTACAGGAGGACATTATGCAGGATGCATGACTGAATAGAAGATTCTTCGCGCAGGGTTATGGTGGCCAACCCTGCCCCAGGATTCGAAAGTTCACTATAAGGCCTGCGATATATGTCAAAGAACTGGAAAACCATCTGTTCTGTGTGGAGCATGAATGTTTAGAGGTTTTTGTTTTAGCTAGATCTATACTCCAGGAAGTTTGTACACCACTCCATGCAGCGGGGTGTGGGGGGGGGGCCAATCCCCCCTGGCTGGGGGGTCTGAGGGCCAGCGGTCCCCCAGCGGGGGTTTGGGGGTAGCACCCCCTAAGCCAAAAATAGATGTAAAATTGCCTTGTAAAAGTATAGTAATTTCTAGTCAATCTGGGTCGTTCATTAGGCACATGATCTGATAGTAGAACTTATGTTTAGTTTAGGATTTTTTGCCCTAGAAGGTAACCCCTCTCTTTGTATGAGGGCATTGTATTTGAGGCTATGATATAGATGTGTATTCTCTGAGTGAGAAACAGAGAGGTGATACTGTGAGGGAAAACAGAGGATATTACAGCAGATTTGTTGTAGGTTGTGTCTCTTCATTTTGTTGGATAATAGAAAGGAAGGACTGGCTGTTCAGGGTGGACGTAGCCCAGATTGGGTGAACCATGTATATTTTTGTCTCTCTTGTTTTATGCGTTTTCTGTGTTTATATTTCTGCAATATTTTATGTGTTCCATTGCTCCATAATATATAATTTTCTAACAATTGGTATAAGAGCCTAAGGTCTATTTGGATGATAAGCTCACAGGAAAGAAGGGTTCCTCGTTCGAGTGGGAGCAATGGCAGAAGATGGTAAGTTTGGGGTCGAGAAATTTAATGGCCAAAACTTCTCGCTCTGGAAGATGCAGATGGAAGATTATCTGTATCAGAAAGATATATACCTACCATTGGGTGGAAAAACAATGATGCCGACAGGTATGACAGATGAAGAATGGAACCTTCTCGATAGAAAGGCACTCGGAACAATACGGTTGTGCCTCGTGGCATTAGTTGCCTTCAACATTTCAAAGGAAACAATGATAGAGGGTTTGATTAAGGCATTGGAGAAACTATATAAAAAACCCTCGGCCTCAACAAGGTATTTCTCATGAAACGGTTATTTAATATGAAGATGTCAAAAGGTGGATCTGTTGCAGACCATTTAAATGATTTTAATACTATTACAAGTCAGTTATGTTCTGTAGGGGTAAACTTTGATGATGAAGTTAGAGCTTTATTATTCTTGTGATCATTACCAAAAAGTTGGAATGGTTTAGTAATGGCCATTAGTAACTCTGTGTCTATATCTAGTACTTTAAAGTTTGATAATGTTTTTGGTGCTATCCTTAGCGAGGAAACATGACGGAAAAGCTCCAGTGAGACATCAGGTAATGCTTTGAGTGCAGAGTCTAGGGGAAGAAAAATGGAAAGAGGAAAGAGCTCAGGATATCACAGTAAATCAAGGAAAGGAAGATCCAAGTCTAGATCGGGGATAGTGTGGTAGAAATGTGGAAAGAAAGGACACCTAAAGAAAGACTGTAGATCTCGAAAGGGAAAAGAAGGAGATGCACAACAAGAAAACAATCATGAAGCAAATGTGACAGGTGATGCGTTACAGGATGCTTTGATTCTTTCTTTCGAAAATATTACTGATTCCTGGGTGGTAGATTCAGGGGCCTCATTCCATGCCACAGCTGATAAGAAATAATTTCATGACTATGTTCGAGGAGATTTTGGACAAGTTCATTTGGGTGATGATAAACCCTGCAAAATTGTTGGAATGGGTAAGGTTCTTGTAAAACAGCAAAATGGAAACCAATGGCTACTAAAGGAGGTAAGGCATGTTCCAGATCTAAAGTAAAATCTGATTTCAATAGGGTAGTTAGGCGGTGAAGGTTGTGTGACAACTTTCATAGATAAAGCTTGGAAGGTCACCAAAGGAGCCCTAGTAATAAAAAAAGGCGAAAAGGTTAGTACATTGTATTTATGCAATGGTATTTCTAACTCTGTTAATGCTTTAACTTCCAAAGGAGCAGATGCAACATTATGGCATCATAGCCTCAGACACATGAGTGAAAAGGGGATGAAGATTCTTCACTCAACGACTTTTTTGTCGGGTTTGAAGAATTTTGATTTGGACTTCTGTGAGAATTGCATTTATGGAAAACATAAGAGAGTTAGATTTCTCAGAGTTTGGAAAGAAAAGAAGAGAGAAAAATTAGAGCTTGTGCATATAGATGTATGGGGACCTGCTCAGGTATCATCTCTTGGTGGCTCTCGTTATTATGTTACTTTTACTGATGATGCAACTAGAAAAACTTGGATTTATTGTATTAAGAATAAATCTGATGTATTTGATACTTTCAAGAAATGGAAATATTTGGTTGAGATTGAGAGAAGAAAGAAATTCAAGTGTCTTAGATCAGACAATGGAGGTGAATATTGCAGCAAAGAGTTTCATAGGTACTGTTTAGAGCATGGAATTCGCAGAGAGAAGACAGTTCCAAGAACACCACAAGAAAATGGTGTGTCAAAAAGGATGAATAGAACAATCATGGAGCGTGCAAGGTGCATGAGATTGCATGCAGGATTGCCTTTACAGCTTTGGGTAGATGCTGTAGATACTATTGTTTATCTAATAAACAGAGGGCCTTCAAGTTCCTTGGATGGTGGCGTTCTAGAGGAAGTATGGACAGGTAAAAAGGTAAACTAATCTTTTTTAAAGCCTTTTGGTTGTGAGGACTTTGTCCATATTGATAAAGAAGATAGAACAATGCTTGAGGCAAAGTCAAAGAAATGTACCTTTATTGGATATGGTGTTAATTATTTTCATTATCACTTTTATGATTACAAAAATCACAAAATCATTAGGAGTAGAGATGTAATATTCAATGAAAAGGTCTTGTATAAGAATGAGTTGCAGGAAAAGAAGCAAGAAAAAGAAAACAAGGAATATGCAGTTCTCGATGAAATCATTGAAAAAGTAAAGGTGCCTGAGAATAATAATAATCACCAACCACAACAACAAAAACCACCACAATAGCAACAAGAACCCCAAACACCTAAAAGTGGTATTAGAAGATCTACCAGAATAAGTAGACCCCCTGAACGATACTGTCCTTCATTATATTATTTATTGTTGACTGATTCTGGTGAACCCAAATGTTATGAAGAAGCAATGCAGGTTGAAAGCAGGAAGAAGTGGGAGGTAGCCATGGAAGAAGAGATGGACTCCTTAATGCATAACCAGACTTGGGACTTAGTCCGGTTGCCTACAGGAAAAACTACATTGAAGAATAAATGGGTTTACAGGCTGAAGGAAGAAGATGGAGGAAAACAGAGGTACAAAGCTAGACTTGTGGGGAAGGGGTTTGCACAGAAGAAAGGCATTGATTTTGATGAAATATTTTCTCCTGTTGTTAAAATGACTTCAATTAGAACTATTTTAAGTCTAGTAGCAGCTAAAGATTTGCATCTTGAGCAGTTAGATGTAAAGACAACCTTTCTCCATGGGAATTTGGAGGAAGAGATGTATATGCAGCAGCCACAAGGATATGAGGTGAAAGGGAAGGAGAAACTAGTGTGCAGGTTGAAGAAGAGATTGTATGGCTTAAAACAGGCTCCAAGGCAGTGGTATCTAAAATTTGACAAGTTTATGGCTGAAAAAGGCTATACTAGATGTCACTCTGACCATTGTGTTTATCTGAAAAAGCAAAATGATAGCAGTTATATTATATTGTTATTGTATGTAGATGACATGCTTGTTGTAGGGTCTAACATGCATGAAATAAATGTGCTCAAAAGAAAATTGGCAAATTCATTTGCAATGAAGGATTTGGGAGCTGCAAAACAAATCCTTTGTATGAGAATCACTAGAGACAGGAAAAATCACAAATTAACATTGTCTCAGAATGATTACATACAAAAGGTGTTGAAAAGATTTAATATGCACAATGCAAAACCAGTTAGTACACCTTTTGCTAGTCATTTCAAACTTAGTAAGGAAATGTGCCCAAAGACCCAAGAAGACATGGATTATATGTCTAAAGTTCCATATGCATCAATAGTTGGAATCTTAATGTATGCAATGGTCTGCACAAGGCCTGATATTTCACATGTAGTGGGAGTTGTAAGCAGGTACATGAACAATCCAGGAAAGGAACATTGGATGGCAGTGAAATGGATTCTCAGATATTTGAAAGGTACCACAAATCAAGCATTATGCTTTGGTGGTTCAAACATTTCTCCACAGGGATATGTTGATGCAGATATGGCAAGTGACAAAGATAACAGGAGGAGCACTACAGGATATGTATTTACTATTGGTCGAACAACTGTCAGTTGGGTTTCAAAAATATGAAGTGTTGTTGCACTTTCAACAACAGAAGCAGAGTATGTTGCTGCTACAGAGACCAGTAAAGAAATGATTTGGTTACAAAGGTTTATGGGTGAATTGGGTTAAAAGCTTGATATGGGCATGTTATACAGTGATAGCCAAAGTGCCATTCATCTTGCAAAGAACTCAACATTCCATTCTAGGACTTAACACATACAGCTCAAGTACCATTTCATACGATCAGTGTTGGAAGATGGAGAGTTGAAGCTGGAAAAGATACAAACTAGCCAGAATCTTGTAGACATGCTAAAAAAAGTTGTAACCAGGGAGAAACTGAGAACATGCTCAGTTTCAATTGGTCTTCAAGGATGATGATGAAGATGAGAAACGACCAGGTCCAAAGAGGAGTCATTGTCCAGCAAATGAAGCAGCGGTGGAGTTGCTACAATAATTCTCCAAGTGGGAGATTGTTGTGTGTGGAGCATGATTGTTCAGAGGTCTTTGTTTCAGCTAGATGTATACCCCAGGAAGTTTGTACACCCCTCCATGCGGGGGGGGGGGGGGTGTGGGGGGGCCTTGTCCCCTCCATGGGGTTCCGGGGTCTAGTGGTCCCCTGGCGAGGATTCGGGGGAAGCGCCCCTGAAGCCAAAAATAGATGTAAAATTGCCTTGTAAAAGAATAGTAATTTCTAGTCAATCTGGGACGTTCATTAGGCGGATGATCTGACAGTAGAACTTATGTTTAGTTTAGGGTTTTTTTCCCTAGAAGGAAACCCCTCTCTTTGTATGAGGGCATTGTATTTGAGGCTGTGATATAAATTTGTATTCTCTGAGCGAGAAACAGAGAGGTGAGACTGTGAGAGAAAACAGAGGATATTACAACAGATCTGTTGTAGGTTGTGTCTCTTCATTTGCTGGATAATAGAAAGGAAGGACTGGCTGTTCGGGGTGGACGTAGCCCAAATTGGGTGAACCACGTATATCTGTGTCTCTCTTGTTTTATGCGTTTTCTGTGTTTATATTTTTACAATATTTTATGTGTTCCATTGCTCCATAATATATAATTTTCTGACACCATCTCAGAGAGACGAGATGTTGTTAAATCCAGAAATGACACTGCAGCCATTTGAGAAATGGGCAATCAACTTTGTGGGACCAATCAAACCTCAGGGAAAGATGGGCACATGCTACATCATCATTGCGACAGAGTACCTAACACGATGGGCAGAAGCGCAACCAGTCAAAGGTTGCATGGTCGCCATGGCTGCGAAGTTTTTGTTCAAAAATGTGTTGACCTGATTTGGTTGTCCGAAAATCTTAATGAGTGATCACGGAACACATTTCCTAAATGAAACCATCAAAGCACTCACATAATAGTTCCAGGTGTATCATCAAAAAATTACACCATACCACCCACAAGCTAATGGCACAATAGAGGCATTTAACAAAATATTGGAGACTAAGCTGACCAAAGTATGCAACGCATAGTGAAATGATTGGGACCTGTGCATACCTGTTGTGCTATGGGCTTATAGGACAATGTGCAAGAAACTAACAGGACAAACACCTTTTTAGTTAGTTTATGGTGTGGAAGCTATCATGTTGATGGAATATATCATACCTAGTGTGCGAATAGTAGCACTTACAAGCATGATGGACCGTGAAGCTCTGGAGGAAAGGCTCGCAAAATTTGAAGAACTCGAGGAAGAATGGTTTTTGTATGGATTTCATCAGCAGGTACAAAAGCAGCGTGAAAAATCCTGGCACGACCACCATATCAAGTTGTGCACCTTCAAGGTTAATGACTTAATGCTGCTGTATGATAGTAAGTTTGAAAAAATTCCGAGAAAATTCAGAATGCACTGGCTAGGACCATACGTGGTCAAGGAGGTCACAGACGGCGGCACAGTCCAGCTAGTAAAACTAAATGGAGAACCCTTCCCAGGCAAATTAAATAGCAACTGCTTGAAGCCCTACATGGGTGGGCCGTCTATCTGACTAACCAGCTGAAGCATAGTCTTCACGACCTGAGGAGCTAGATAAGGGTGTGGGACTTAAAGATACACAGCGGATACCAGTATAGATGTAAGGACATAATTCAGACATGAAGGAGCAAATGCAACAGGTTCAACAAGCAACAACTTGGAACGCGGAAGAAATCAAGACCATTCAGGATGAGCTAGAGGGACTCCATGCCAAGGTCGCCACGCTGACCTAGTGACTCGAGGGCAAGTCACGATGTTTGTGTTGGGGGCCTGCTGGGCATGGAATCCCCCCATAGCATGGTTTGGGGCTCAAAGCCCAAGTTTTGAGCAATATTATTGTACAAACCCCGCGAATTGCGAGCGCAGATCATGAATTGTATGTTAGAGTCATAGGGTTGTCCACCCTAAGTTTTGAATGTAGTGTCAACCTACACATGATCTGTGGACCATGGGATTATATTAACAGATCGAGGATCTAAGTTGTAAAGTAAGTAAGGAAACCAAGAGATGGAGTAAAAAGGATAGCAAGCATAGATCAAGAGTTTAGTATCTTGGGTCATAGTAGTAGGAAGAGGCTCTGCAACTAAGTTCACAGAGGCCTAGTAGTGTCTGCAACTGAGTGCGCGGACCCCTATAGTTGAGTTCACAGGAAAAATTTGAGTCTGTAACCAAGTGTTGACATGGAAAAAAAATTTCTATGCCAACAAGGGGAACAAACCTGATCACAAGTCCTAACTAGACCTACTTTCGTTTGGAATGGCTAGTTCCAACAGGTTTTAAGGGACCCTGTAAACTGTTAAATGCGTTGATAGATTGCTTCTAGGAGGAACACTTCAATTAAATCAAAAAAATAGAACAGTTAACCTCTATGTATTAAATCTTATCTACACTACTTCTAACTACTCTAATCTAGTTCTAGCTATCCTAATTTATCCTACAGGAGCGTGACGAAAGAGAAGTTAAAGATCATATATAAATCCCAAGTCTAAATGAATCAATTACTGGTTCACATAAGAACAAGGGTTCATCAATTCTAAATTGCAATCCAATCACTCATACAGGAATACACATTCCTTTTATGGAATTAAATCCTGCAACAGATGTTTAACATAGTTTCAAATCAGGGACTTCTCGTGAATTAACTATGATGAAGAATCACATTCAAACAACCAAAGCTAATCATAAACTATAATTCATCAATGGGCACAAACATAAATCACATTCATATTTATGCTCACAACAAAATCCTCATTCTTAATATATAAAGAAGAGGAAAATCAATCTGAGAAAAGGCTCCTTCTCTCTGATCCAGGTGGATGTTGGTGGCCACCCACCTATCCCATTTGGACCCCCACAACTGTCTCTTTCAGCTTTTTCAGTTTCCTAAATTGTAGCGCAGTTTACTATTTTTAGCAGTTTTTCGGGTCCTGAACTTCCGGAGCCGTTTTTAGGCCCTAAACGACGTTTTTTTGGGAATCTAGGGCAGCATGGGTCCATGGACCCATGTTGTCTCCCAAAGTGGTAGTACTCGGATAGATCTTTCTAACGAGTTATCGTACGCGTCAAACAGAGATCGTATGCCAAAGTTACGACCCCGAGAAATTGATGTACCAATTTACCCAAACAGGGCCCACAATTTGGCATTTCATCTTCTTGGGTTAGGTTTCGGGATGTGAAGGGTTTTCCATTGTTTCTCAACAATAAATAGGCCTTCGAGCCTCATTGTAACACAGTTTTTAGAATAGCTCAGAGGCATGTAGCCACACATCTCTTCTCAGAGATAAGCTACCATTGCCCTAGCTGGTTTATTTCCATTTCTGGTTGTAAGCATATTTTAGTATTTTCCACTAATGAAATGAAGGATTATTTCCACTGCATATCTGTGTTTATGGTTATCTCTGTATTTTGTTGCGTTCCTGTTTAAATCTGGATCAGTGGTATCAGAGCGGTCTGCTTTTTCTCTGTTTTTCTTTGCATGTCCCCAACAAGGTCGGGATATAAGGACTTAGGGCTTGAACTGGTCGAACCTTTGCAAGACCAGCCTCGGAAATCCCGACGGCCTCCCATGGCATATGAGAAGAAAGATGAGGGGGCAGGAGATCCCATCAAAATCTTGCTCGAAGAAGCCCTCGAGCGACAACGGAATGCGATGATGGACAACTTTGCCCAGATCCTTCAGCGGCTACCCAGAAGCGACGCATCGGCTGCCAACAGCTACTTTGGAAACTCCACACCCTTTAAGGTACAAGTTAATTTTGAAATCCCCATATTCGAGGGTCAGATAGACGCAAATGTTGTAGATAAATGGTTAAATCCGCTAGAGGCTTATTTTTTTGTTCATGAATTTTCGAGTCGGGAAAAGATTGTTTTCGCTCTTCTCAAAGCAGCCCCCCACGTCAAGGATTGGTGGGAAACCTACTGCGAGCAGAAGGATGAAAGTACAGGCTCACTATTTTCAGCCGCACCCAATTGGAATGACTTCCGGGATGCCATCAAGGAGCAATACTACCCTGTCGGAAGCTATGAGGACAAATACATCAAATGGACCACACTGCGGCAGGGACGAGACCAAGATGTGCCCGAGTTCACAAACATTTTTCATACCCTTCGCACACAGTTGGGTATCAAAGATTCTGAGCTGCATCTGGTACTCAAATACCGCGGCTACCTACACAGATACATCCAGGAAGAGATGGGGTTCTTGAACATCTCCTCACTCGGCACAGCATACCGATACGCTGTCAAAATTGAGCAAAAGTTCAAACAGAAGAAGCGAGACTTTGGATCTGCAAATCCGAAGCCCAAAGGACAAAGCCAAGGCGGGGTGACCCAAGACAACCCACCAAAGTTGCAAGAAAAGAACAATACCACGAAGCTGAAGAAGGACACAGGAAAGTGGTGTGAGTTCCACAAGAGTCCCACTCATAACACAAGTGAGTGTCAGACCAAGCAGTCGCTGGTGGCCGAGTTGAAGGCTTCCGAATCGGACGCATGTTCTGACCTTGAGCCAGAACCCGACAAGGGTAATAGCAAAGGGAAGCAGATCATTGATGCGGATCCCAGCGCCACTGTTGCCACCGCCAAGATCTAGAAAGATGAGCCCGAAAATCCAGAGGAAGGGTAGCGTCTTTTCCACTCATAGATGTGGGTGAAGGGTTCGCCGCTACAATTCATTGTCGACAGTGGCAGCCAAAAGAACCTCATTTCAGCAGAGGTTGTGAAGCGGTTGGGCCTACCGGCTACACCGCACCCGCAGCCATACAATATCAGGTGGCTTCACGAAGGACGAGATCTGAAAGTTCGCCAGCAGTGTCGCCTTCCATACAACATCAAGCCCTTCACAGACGAGGTATTGTGTGATGTTACACCTCTGGATGTTTGTGATGTATTATTAGGCCAGCCATACTTGTGGAGGTGACATGCTGTGTATGAGTCAATTCCTCATGCTGTCATTATTTATTTGATTAATTCATTATATAGGATACCAAAGGTAGCCCCACCTACTGCCACATCTTTGATCACTGCTAAGAAAGGCAGCAAGCTCATCTCACAGACCAGGAAATTTATCTGTCTGGTTCACTCCCAAAGTAAGGGGAAGATCGTTGCTACCTCCATGACCCCTGCAAAGGGTTCCTCCATGCAGCAGCAGCAGCAAAGGGATACGGTCATGACAGAACACAGGAACAACTTCTCCTCACCCACAGAGATACCACACAAGTTTCAGGTGGGCAACAAAGCCTGGTTGCATCTGCAGAGAGAACGCCTTACCAAAACCCATCAGAAGCTCAAACCATTCCAACATGGTCCTTACAGCAGTACCAAGGCTGTGGGGAACAATGCTTTGGAGCACAACATTCCTCCATTCCTTTGCCTACACCAAGTGTTCAATATGGACCATCATCGACCATGCTTCCCACCATTACTGGACACATCAGAGATTGCAGGTCAAGTTCAGCAGATGGAGGAACTCAACGCAATGGGGACCATTGCTTCCTAAGGGGGGAGGAATGATCCAGGTGGATGTCGGTGGCCACCCACCTATCCCATTTGGACCCCCATAACTGTCTCTTACTGCTTTTTCAGTTTCCTAAATTGTAGCACAGTTTACTATTTTTAGCAGTTTTTCGGGTCCTGAACTTCCGGAGTCGTTTTGAGGCCCTAAACGACGTTTTTTTTTGGAATATTCCTGGGTCCACGGACCCATGTTGCCTCCCAAAGTGGTAGTACTCGGATAGATCTTTCTAACGAGCTATCGTACGCGTGAAACGGAGATCGTATGCCAAAGTTACGACCCCGAGAAATTGATGTACCAATTTACCCAAACGGGGCCCACAATTTGGTGTTTCATCTTCTTGGGTTAAGTTTCGGGATGTGAAGGGTTTTCCATTGTTTCTCAACAATAAATAGGCCTTCGAGCCTCATTTTAACACAGTTTTTAGAACAGTTCAGAGGCATGTAGCCACACATCTCTTCTCAGAGATAAGCTACCATCGCCCTAGCTAGTTTATTTCCATTTCTGGTTGTAAGCATATTTTAGTATTTTCCATTAATGAAATGAAGTATTATTTCCGCTGCATATCTGTGTTTATGGTTATCTCTGTATTTTGTTGCGTTCCTGTTTAAATCCGGATCACTCTGACCCAAACAATCTTCCTTACTCACAATAAACAAAAGTTGTTCCGCCAAATGAAAAAGCCCAACTCTCATCTATGAAGGTAATATTTATGCCTTCAGGAGTTGACCCCCTTGTCTCCACTGACTTTTGCACTCCCCTCTCTTTTCAATACATGGATCAAAAAATGTAGAGAGGAGAATGATCGATGAGATTGTTGACACATCGAAGCCACCTTTGCTGGAGCATCGTTCTTCTTAAGGAAGTGAACAGATGTTGATAAAAAGGGTGACTATGTGTCGCCTCCCGATGATGAAAACCAGGACAACTTTTCTTTCGGAATGCGCATGCAATGCGTGGCATTCCGACCTGGAGTGCCTAAGGCTAGATCTTTAGACACAATGCTTCTGCATACATGACTCTTCGAATCCACTCCTTCGTCCTTTACTTCTCACCTACAGAGATAGTTATCATTAGCTTCATGATTGTGAGCAATATAACAGAAATGTTCAAATAAAGCATAAACTCTACCTTCATTAACTTTTATAAAACTACAGGGCACAAGTGTGAAAAAGGATTTACACACAAAACACATTCAACACACAGTTTCCCACTCAATCCATAGGCTTGGCACAATTTTTAAGGGCTTCACTTAATTGCAATCAGGTATCAGCCCCTCTTCCGATCACAGTACCCATGCCTTCCACTTCACCGATGTGCGATTACACTATCGAGACTCTACAGGCCCGCCCTTTACACTAAAAACTTGCTCCCTTTGTTATATTGGAAATTTTATAAAACATGAAAATGCAAAGAAAATCCCTCTCCGATCACTTAGGTTAGACCTCAAATTTTATGTATTGGGGCTTATAAATATCATCGAGTTCGGCTATCACCCCTCTGCTAACTGCATGACGCCCAGGCTCTTTTGATTGTGAGAAGTGATCGGGGTAGGCGGACCCGAAATATATATATATATATATATATGACACTTAATAGTCCTGGCGGGTCCGGAGTGTATGATTTATCTTTGAAAAGTCCCGACTTCAACATTTTCTCCAAAACATAAGAATACATGGGAAAACCCCATGTCCAGCCATAAGGCTGGACCTGAAATGCTATGTGCTCTAGTCTACAATCATCGACGGGTCCGGTAAACAGTGGTACGCCTTATAGAAAGGCTTTGGACTAAGCCGATTGTGATATTGCGATATGGATCTAGACCCAATATATGTATATCATGGTTAATGATACCATCGGGTCCGGAAGATGGTAGCACACCATATATACACAAGCCCAGGACCTAGCCAATAACGATATTTGATCGGGCATTCGATGCGCTTTAATGTTGGTTACAGTTAAGTAAAAGGGGTGATTTATGCATATTGATGAAGGATTTTCATTATAATGAGTTATAATGGGAATGAGGCATGGTTGAAGGTTTGGGAGGGTTAGGAAGGGTTACGATGGAGGTAATGAATGGAGGGTTTTGGAATGGCTACAAATGAATCATGTGACAGATTTTTTAAAGAGGGCTTTAACCATTAGGAATTGGAAATTTGGCTCGGCAACGAGTTAAAGTCTTTGGAATAAAATAGATCATTCGGAGAGGTGGAAGATCAGCTTTAGGGGACCCATTCAAAATTGCTGCCAAGGCAGGTTTTGGTAGAGTGGTAGTTGTGGGCAGAACAAATGGTGAACCGCTGGGAGAACCAATTATCTATGTTTCCAAATAATCCTCAGATCGATAAAACATTAGGGTATTAAGATAAACTTGAAATGCAAACTATACTGATGGACAAGCATGGGTTCCACTTCAACATTAGTTGCTTCAGGTGTGATAGAGACAAATAGCTTCTACTTACTGATAGGATTTTGACAGGCATTCTCTAATGGCAGTGTTATGCGATTTATTAACCTTCCTTTACTTGTTCCTACTTTCAAAAAATCCTTTTGGGGCCATCACTAGTCTGTCAATACCTGTTTAAGTGTGTACCTCCTCTCTTTATTGTTCATCAAACTTGATATAGATATGTTTATCTGGACTTTATATGAGAACTTCAGTGCTATATTTTCATATGATTGACTGGGGCGCAGTCATGGATCCTGCCATATTTTTAAACTGCTTAAGCAAGGTTGGGCTTGCTGTATCAACTGGTACTTTGAGCCCAACAATAGTCCTTACTCTAACCAACTTCCCAAACAACCTATCCTTCCAGACTGGTGCAAGGACTTGACATTTCATTTTCTTTTAAATAAGTCCTTCCAGTTTCAGGCACAAGGACTAGAGCAAAATTGGATTTGCTTTAGGGTATATGAAAGTGAGCTTAGCCCATGAAAGGTTTACTTGTAGATAATAGGTATTGGACCATATAGTGTGGTGTCTGGGACCACTGTAGAATGATTGTAAGCCTTATAAGCAAGTATAGGCTAGGTCTGAGTGGGATTGTTTAAGATGTAGCATTCCTCCATGCTAGTCCAGCTATAGTTACACAATTTTTTTTTTATAAAGATGCCCCTACATGCTCCAGATATCCAAGTTATCAACAGATCTCACATAGTTCTCAACAGATGCCAATGAGGGGTTTGGTTTGAATTCCATAGCTGATTTTCAAGTGCTCATGGGATGATAGAAAGTTTGTTTGATTTGTAGGGAAGTGATGGATTTAGGAACAATAGAATCATCAGCAGGTTAATGAGGAAGGGAAAGGTTGAAAGTGGTGAATGAGGGAAAAACTGAAAGGTAGAACGAGACTGGAGCACCAAAGTCACCTAGCTGAAAAGGACTGTGATTCAAAACAGCAGAAAAATAGACTTTGCAGAAAACGAAAGGAAAAGACAGATATACAACTAAACTAGCAGCAAAACTAAAATGAATCCTATCCTACTTAGGAGGTAGCCACTGTGTGGTGGCTACTGGAAGTGTCCCTTGAGATGCTTGCCATTAACAGGGAGTTTTTCAGTTTCTCCCTATGAAGTTTTTAATTTGTAAGTTCCCTGACCAATTTTTTCCATAACTTGGAATGGGCTCAGCCAAAAGTGCTGGAACGTTGTTTTACGCTGATCCCCATTAGACACCAATACTCGATTACATCCTGAAAACATATCTAATGGGGACAACATTTCGGACCGAGAAATGCACTAAAGAATGTGTTTTGTAGAAGGGACAAGGTAGCTATCTTTCTGTGATGCTTGGTTTAGGTTTTTGAAATCAAAGTACAACCTCATGTCTCCAATTTTCTTCCTTACTCGCACAAGATTGGCTACCCAAGGGGCGTGTATGACCAGAAAGATGATTTTAGCATCCAACATTTTGTTTGACTCTTTCTTCACCAATGGTCCCAGGCTTGGATGCACCTTACGAAGCTTTTGTTGGTAGGGCTTAGCCTCCTCTTTATTCCTATTCATAAGCTTGTCGTCATCGAACACCTGCCAATTTGAGATGTCATCAGGCATGGATGGTCTAAAAATCAATTCAATATAACATTTATTCCTTTTCAATCTAAAATTAGGGAAACGTTTTGCAGCCATACCAGCTGTCAGATCAGTGTCTTGGTTTTGCCATTGAGGTATGTGTATGATATTAGAAGAATCAAAACTATTAATTAAACTCCATACCTCATGTTGGTATCTTTCCAAGTATGGTGAATTGTGATGTATCCTTTCCCTCACCTGGTCCACGATTATCTGTGAGTCACCAGAAGCTTTGAGATTTCTCACCTTCATATCAAGAGCCCTTTTGAGCCCTATAGCAAGCCTTTGTATTCTACTGTGTCGTTGGTGCACACGGACTCCAATCGATTGGCCATCGAATGTTGGTTCCCTTGTGGGTCCATAAGAATGCTCCCAACACCTATGCCTTCAAGGTAGTTAGAACCATTAAAATAGAGTGTCCAAAAATTAGAGCCTAACATTACATCAATTGAACTACGATCTAAGAAATTAGTCCTATCATCTACTATAATACAGGATAGTTCACTAGTTGGATTATGAGAGGGAATTTTCAACTGTGTGTATGCCAAAGTTTATTCAATTGTTTTTGCATGGAATTCTCCAAAACAGGTCTTTGTGGCATAAATATTGAAACTATAATTCCCAAGGATAGAGTTGGTAAACATTACAGGTTCATTGGGGCCGTGTAGCTCCATCACCGCATACTTCATGTATCTCTCTCAATCAACTCTCAGCATATCACCTTTCCCCTTCTGAGGTTGGAAGAGATGGGACCAATCAGTTGAGAAGTATCCATTCAGTTTTGCTGACCAATCCCTACTAAGCAGCATTCCATAAGCCTCGGGTATATCGACTATCACTATGTCTATGACTTGTGTGTATTTAGGTTTAGCAGTTATTCGAATCAATACATCTTTCAATTCCCCAATCACTTTCACATTTGTCCAGTCTAATTGCATGATTTGAGTTCCAGTCTTCTCAGGTATCACATGAAGTCTTTTAGCAACAACATAAGGCATCACAATGGACAAGGAACCTGAGTCTACCAAGTAGTTGTGTACATTCATGTTAAATATTTCAAATGTGATTAGGAAAGGGGGAGTCATGGATTTAGATTTCATTCCAATCATGGCTGCACTAACATCTTGGGATTTTCGATTCATTTTTGATAGGGTAGCTTCCATGGCTATTGGCTTTTGGGCTGTGCTGGGAGTACTAACAGGTCTGGAGACTGACTTCTGGGTTTGGCTACTCGAGATGGTAGGAGTTTTACAGTTCTACTCATTCATAGCATTCAAGAGAAAATCTCTCTGCTGCATTAATTTTAGCAAATCAAAGTATGTCATATTAGCCCTAGATTTCTTGAGATCATCCACAATATTGTAATCAATGTTATAAACATGATAGGGTAGAGTAAACATACCTGTTTTTCCATTCTTAGGTGGGAGTTTACCATCTTGAGTAGCCTTCGTTGCAGTGGGAGATGCATTTTGTTTTTCTGGATGGTTTGCAACGGGGGTATTCTTGGATTAACCACTGGGTCTACTCTTCTCAGCAGGAACTTTGGGAGCAGATGTCTTCATAGGACAGACATATTTCTTGGTCTAATCTGCAGGCTTCATCACACCTACAATTGAACCTTTGCTTCATGTGTGGATCTCATTAGTGTGGATTTCTACCTTACTGTCTCCTTGGTCATCATCGTCCTCATTTGTATAGAAATCCCACAGCACGTTGATTTGAGATTCTTCGTCCACAGGCTCTTCTACTTGATATTCTTCCCATTTTCTTTTTTTGATTCTAGCTCCACTACATGTTCTTTTTTGTTAAGGAGTGACCCAATAAGAGCCAAATATTCCATATTTAAGTCCCCTTCATTGGGTGGAGTAGGTTGTGCAAGTTGACCATGACCACCTTCTGTTTTCTTATGATATAAAGGCTTGAAGGGCTTTCTGTTGTTATAATCTCCTCCACTACCACTAGTACTCTCTCCATGATTCCTTTTCATATCAATGACTGTGTTTGTTAGTTTATTAATGATCTGATGCAAACCTTCCACATCCGTGGTATCCTTGTCTTTGGTTTCAGCCCCTTTATTATCACTCCCGTTATTCTTCTTGGATGCTTGAGAGGCTTTCTCTTCTCTGGTTGTAGGGTGGCATGCTGTGAGATTGAGAATTTCATTCTCGACCTTTACCACTTCATTGATAGCACCTTGCAAGGTCTACATGCTACTCCTTTTTACCCACACCACAGTAGGGACAGGGAGGGCAATGATGTAGAATTCCATGAGCACCTCTTCTATAGTTTTGGCGATGGTTGGGATTCTGTTGAACAAGGTGTTGAATCAGATATTGAAATCATGAACCTTTTCTTTGGTTTCCATTTTCAAATGGGATAGTTCCAGGATTAAGGAAGCAGGGGTTTTGTCATCGCCATACCTGTCTAAAAAGCCTTGTTTAAAGGTAGCCCATAGGGTGATAGATCTAGTCCTCAAGCTAAAATACCATGTGGAAGTTGCGCCAGTCAGGTTAAAAGGGAATTGGGTACAAACTCTATCTTCATCAGCTACCCCCAGCATGCGCACGGCTAGGAAGAATGAATTGATATGGTTTTCAGCAGTCTCTCCCCGCTCAGGGTCGAATTTAGGCAGTACCTTTTCTACATTCCTGGGTAACGGATGTTGTTGCCCAGGTATCAACACGACATCCTGAGCAAGAAAGAGAGGCATTACTCCCAGAGGAGGTGGGAGTTGGTTTCCACTGGGTGGAGGAATATTAGCCATATCGAGGATAGGGATGTTCTGAATGAGAGCTTCTTCATTAGGATTTTCCAAATAAGGCCAGGGATTTCCCTCAGAAGGGTAACTATTAAGAATTTCTTCCCAAGGAGAGTTGATACTCTGCAAAGAATCAAGCACAATATCTTCAAGAGAAGGGGCTACAAATGTCTCTTCCTTTATGTGATAGACCCTTGGCTTTCTTTTCGCTATTAGAGATAAATACTGAAAGATAGGGATCTGTGATAGGAAATGAGTGTAAGACCAAGTATGTCTTTTGACTAGTTGTTCTTGAGTGACAAGATACTCCCATAGTGTCTGTTCTTCGAAATGAGGATTTCTAAATGAGAGAAAGGGTCTTTTCGACCTTCACAATCGATGTATTAATCTTCTTGAATCCATGCGTGGATCTTAGGGATGAAATCTTGAAAAGCTGTGGACCGCAGTTGAGGACCTCCTTCTAGCGCCAATTTGTTGACATGGAAAATTTTCGCTATGCCAACAAGGGGAACTAACCTGATCATAAGTCCCAATTAGACTTGCTTTCGTTTGGAATGGGTAGTTCCAATGAGTTTTAAGGGACCTGGTAAACTGTTAAATGCCTTGATAGATTGCTTCTGGGAGGAAGACTTGAATTAAATCAACAAAATAGAACATCTAACCTCTATGTATTAAACCTTATCTACACTACTTCTAACTACTCTAATCTAGTTCTAGCTATCCTAATTTATCCTACAGGATCATGACCAAAGAGAAGTTAAACATCATATATAAATCCCAAGTCTAAATGAATCAATTACTGGTTCACATAAGAACAAGGCTACATCAACTCTAAATTGCAATCCAATCACTCATACAGGAATACATATTCCTTTTATGGAATTAAAGCTTGCAACTGACGTTTAACATAGTTTCAAATCAAGGATTTCTCATGAATTAACTATGATGAAGAATCACATTCAAACAACCAAAGAAAATCATAAACTATAAGTCATCAATGAGTGAAAACATAATTCATATTCATATTTATGCTCACAACAACATCCTGATTCTTAACATATAAAGAAGAGGAAAATCAATCTGAGAAAATGCTCCTTCTCTGACCCAAACAATCTTCCTTACTCACAATAAACAAAAGTTGTTCTGCCAAATGAAAAGGCCCAACTCTCATCTACAGAGGTGATATTTATGCCTTCAAGAACTAACCCCCCTGTCTCCCCTGACTTTTCCACTCCCCTCTCTTTCCAATACATGGATCAAAAAATGTACAGAGGAGAACAGTCAATGAGATTGTTGACACATTGAAGCCTTTGCTGGAGCGTCCTTCTTCCTGAGGAAGTGAATAGATTTTGATAAAAAGGGTGACTGTGTGTTGCCTTCCCATGATGAAAACCGGGACAACTTTGCTTTCAGAATGCGCATGCAATACGTGGGATTCTGACCTGGAGTGCCTAAGGCTGGATCTTTAGACACAACGCTTCTACATACATGACTCTTCGAATCCACTCCTGCGTCCTTTACTTCTTGCCTGCACAGATAGTTATCATTAGCTTCATGGTTGTGAGGAATATAATAGAAATGTTCAAATAAAACATAAACACTGTCTTCATTAACTTATAAAACTATGGGGCACAAGTGTGAAAAAGGATTTACACGAAACACATGCAACACACAGTTCCCGCTCAATCCATAGGCATGGCACGGTTTTTTAGGGCTTCACTTAATCGTAATTGGGTATTGGACCCTCCACGAGTCGTATTACCCATGCCTCCCACTTTCCGGGATGTGTGATTACACTATCGGGATTCTATAGGCCCGCCCTTTACACTAAAAGCTTGCTCCCTTTGTTATATTGGGAATTTTGTAAAACATGGGAATGCAAAGAAAATCTCCCTCCGATCACTTACGTTGGACCTCAAATTTTATGTATCGGGGCTTATAAATATCATCAAGTCTGGCTATCACCCCTCTGCTAATTGCATGACCCCCGGGCTCTGCGGATTGCGAGAATCGATCAGGGTAGGCGGACCCGAAATATATATATATATATATATATGACACTTAATAATATTGATGGGTTTCGATTGTATGATTTACCTTTGAAAAGTCCCGACTTCAACGTTTTTTCCAAAACACAAGAATACATGGGAAAACCCTATGTCTGGCCAGAAGGCCAGACCTGAGATGTTATGCGATTTGGTTTATAATCATCGACGGGTTCGGTAAACAGTGTCATGCCTTATAAAAAGGCTTTGGATCGGACTAATTGTGATATTGTGATATGGCTCTGAACCAGATATATGTATATCATGGTTAATAAAACCATAGGGTCTGGAAGATGGTAGTGCACCATATATACACAAGCTGCGGATCCAACCGATAGCGATATGCAGTGGGGCATTCGATGCATTTTAATGTTGGTTGCAGTTAAGTAAAAGTGGTGATTTATGCATATTGATGAAGGATTTTCATTATAAAGAGTTATAATGGGAATGAGGCGCAGTAGAAGGTTTTGGAGGGTTACGATGGAGGTAATGAATGGAGGGTTTTGGAAGGGCTAGAAATGAATCATGTAGCAGATTTTTTAAAGAGGGGTCTAACCATTAGGAATTCAAGATTTGGCTCGGAAACAAGTTAAAGTCTCTGGAATAAAAAATATCATTCGGAGAGGTGGAGGATCAGCTTTAGGGGACCCATTCAAAATTTCTACCAAGGCAGGTTTTGGTAGGGTGGTAGTTGTGGCCACAACACCAAGGAAGAAGAATTATAAAGAGAAGTTTTATCTGAATTACATGTATCTGTCTTGGGTTATTATCTGTTGGATATGAATTGCAATTATATTGTTTATTTATTGCATGCACTTGTATGAGTTGTGAATATTGTTAAGTATAAATGAAAGCATAAAGATAAGCTAAATCAATCAACTAATATTAGGTTACTAGTAAGGGTTTGGGTAATAACACTATTTGACCCCCGAGTAGGGATGCACAAAGGCATCATCTCTGACTGCAAAGTACTGATAAGTGTGCGTAGTGACGTGCACACAGGGTGAAACCGTGGACCACTTTGAACCCATCAAACATCCCCAAGGTGCAGAAACCTAGTTCTAGCACCCTCCCATACTACTTCAGGTGAGACGTCAATCTGTGCTCTGCGGACTGTTTCCAAAAGGGCCAGTAGTATTGAGATTTGTTTGGCTAAATCACCTCTGAGCCTAGGTCAAGCCCCAACAAGCCAACAACCTACCTCATTTTGATGCTATAATACACTCCTTTGTTGAAGATATTGAATCGCTTTCTCCTCAGGCTCAGCTCTACTGCTCACAGCATTTGGGGACAACCAAGCCTTGATGTCAATAAGCTCTCCTTGAGTTAATTTCAATGTCCAAGCTCAAGCTCTCCAAGCACTCCTTCTCCAAGTCAAATGAGTAGCATGTAGGCACTATCTCAGCGTAAGGGTGAAAATAATCAAAGACCAACCATTTGGGAATGGGAGAGAATGAATATATAGGCACAGAGAGGAGTTAGGATCTCTCCAAAGATATGATAAGGATCTCATCTCAAGAAGTTAGCTCATAGGGATAATATCAAAGGGAAATATTGGCATAACTCGACCCCATCCACACCAAACAACCTCCAACTCTTCGTTTTGGAAGACTCTAGATCACACAGCTTGTTGTACTCTTTGGGAAAACTTTTCTTTTAGGGATCAATGTGAGGATCCAAGTAAAAACAGTGCTGGCAGTGCGATACCAATATAGTGAAACTTGCTATCAACATTAGTTGACAATGTCACAGTCGCGTTGGTCTTAAAATTAGGGTTTTAGAGCTTACTTCTTCAGGGAAGGCTCAAGGCATGTTTCCATCAGTGTTTTAAGAAGGACCAGAAATGCATATCAGGATGGGTACACCACGTGATTTCCAAGTTTCGGGCACTTCGGGGTATGACAGAGGGAAGTGCAAGAGGCGTGACAAAATACTGTGTAATAAGAATGAAGAGTCAAAGAGGAGTGTGAAGAGGAACCAAGAGGAATAATAAAAATCCAACTATAGAGGAAAAGAGAGGTTGGCTTTCCTCCTAGGGAGAGCACATGAGAAGTGCTTGAAAGACTTGCAAGGTTGAGGAATGGGAATTGCCTAAGAAGTGAAATTGTGGACAATGTGTCTAGGTCTAGAGGAGCTCAAGAAGATTATAAAAAGTTGGGAAAGTTTTCTTGCCAAGAATTTGGTTGAGAAGCAACTCAATTTGTTGGCCAAGAATTTGATAAGAAACAACTCAAGGTTCTTTCTAAGGGATGAGAAACAACCTACAGAAGGGTGCTTATTGAGAGAGAGCTGATAAACCACATGGTTGTTTGTTGTTGGGCTAATAAACCACTCTTAGAGTGATTTCCATAGGTTATAAGCCACCCAATATTGTGAATTTTTGTTGTTCTTAGCTAATAAATCGCTTGAACATATCAGTGATTCCTATCATCTTTGAGCTGAGTATGGACCTTTGTTGGAACTATTAAAAAAATCCTATTAGATCATGGATTTTACTCAGGGGTGTTGAGAAATTTGGGGGCTTGCATATTATATTATATTTCTCTTTCTTTAATAACTTCTTGTGAAATTTGTTAGCTTCTTATTAATTTAATTACGTTCTTCTTCATCAAACAATTATCAAATGTAAAAACTTGAATACTGCAATACACAAGAAAAACAAGATATACGCTCCAAGCTAGGACAAAACCCCTCCAAATGGAAAACCCAAAACATATATTGTCTTATAGAATCAGATCAAAGTGAGATATCCAAGACCCGTGATGAACCTTCTAGATGCCGAGACAAACTCTCCTTCTGCACATAATATCCATCAACAACAACAGACCAACAACAAATATTCAACAAGAGATATGATAAGGCAAAATTTCCACCAATCCTTCTTCAATTTTAGACTCCAACCCTCCTTCTTCTGCCAAATTTTAGAACCAATTAAGCGAATATTTGTGTCCAATTGAGCTCAACTCAACCTCTATTTATATTGTCTAGAGGGGTTCAAATAAAAATGACATTTGGGGCAGGGCTAACTTCATAGGAAGGATCGACTTGGCATCTAGAAGGGTTTTTGACCCAAATTACATATTTAAAAATTATTTTTCCCTTTTCTTTACAATATGTACAAATAGGACTTTGATTCTTTGACTCATCAAATATTAGAAGAATGAAGAACATGCTTAACTAATGAAATAATAATTTACTGATCATGAAACCAGTTCTTCAAAAATAAATTATTCTTTTTCTTCTTTTTTCCTTTTACATAAAATATACAATGGCATAAGTATAAAGGTAATTTTGAAGGCTAGACCTAGTAACAATTTATAACACTCCCTCTTAACTAGGTATGTATTCGTAGTTCCATAATCAATAAAAGGATGCTTCTCAAATTGAAATATTCTCATAAGAAGAGTTGGATTGGTAAGCGATCTTTAAGCATCGACATCATAACCAACATTGTAAAATACCATCATTGCAAGGCATTGACTTTACAAGCTCTAAATCTCCACAATATTAGAGCGCAAAACTAGTAGGCATACATATGGAAACCACCATAGCCTCTCAAGGTACATACCCCATCCAGATGTTCCGAAGGTATGTCCTTCCAGGACTATTCTTATCTTTGATTTCCAATCCTAAAAGAAAATTGGTCCTATTCAAAAACCACTCTCATCTCGGATACCCTATTAAATCCTCAAGGTGTGTCTGTCCATGGGACTACTTCCTAACCAATATTCTAATCCTCAATGAGTACCCATCCCATATGCTTATCCAATCCTCCAGTATCCATCCTAATGTGATACACTATATGTATGATGGTTAGTCTTGGCCTAGCACATGACAAATATGGAGGATATTGTTTACACCATCACTCACTCTTAACCAGAGAGGAGGTCCTTACTCCTCCTCAAATATGAACGATATTTCTTGCTCCCTCTCAATCAAGGAGACATCATCACAATCCATAGGTGGTCTCGAAATTCATCAATGCATCACCTGCTTTTCCTTCTGTGGAGATCTTAGTGGCAGTTGCAAACGATCATATCATAATACATCATATCTAAGCTTCGACCTTCTTTCACTTTTCATCTTCATGACAGTGTTTCCTACCTCCTAATAGCATCACATCATATCAAAATTCAAGTCTCTTGGATCTTGTCAATCATCAAACAACATTGTCATCAAATGGTTCATCTTTCAATTTCAAGGAGCTGAGCTTCCTGACAAGTTCTAGCATGTCTTCTTACTTTATAATAGAGTTCTACCTAATATTCATGAAAGAGTCATATGAACTTTCCAATATTAATTTTTTTTTAAATTTTCCATGTCATCAAAAGTGTTGTTCACTCAATCCATGCACTTTCAAACTAAATCAAGCTTTTGTTGTTACAACATCATTTAGCATTCTCTCCTTCCGGCCTCTTCACATGTCTTTGCAATATGTTCTACCAAGAAGCCAATTCATATCAAATTACATCGTCAATATTAGAGTTGTCAAAATGTAATATCCTCTAGTCAAAGTGTCATTTCAAATTCTGTTATTTTCTCCCTCTGAAGTCAAAATTCCTTTGCATGTTTTGTCTTCATATTAAAACTAATCAACTACAAGCTTCAATATCATTAGGTTCCCTAAAAGTCCCTCTTTCCATCATGCTCATCATTATCAAGGAGTCATCATCAAGCATGAGTCTTACTTTACTTTGTTCTTCCATCTTTCTTATCTTGCTTCCACAATTTTGACAACCTTCATTATGTGCCTATAATTTTATTCAGAAAGTACAACCAAGGATAATATAAAATACGATACCATGATGTTAGTCTTGTCAATATATGGTTTCCATTATTTCTCAAAATTGTACTTCTAGGGTTCTAGTTACAAACCCTAAATATTCTTTGATCTAACCCTTATTATGGTTTTTACTTTTAGTGGAGACACCCTGTCCTAGGGTTTTGTCTTTAAGCACTAATATTTATCTTAATCCAATCCTTTCTAGGATTTGACACATACCCTATGGTTTTAAATTTCAAAACTAGGGTTCTAATATCAAATGACATTTTTCCTTGCAAACTCTTGATATTATTTCCTAAGAGCTAGTGTTTCCTTGGAGGGAACAATTAGCTAGGGTTATGGCTTTTTATAGCTTAATCCTTTGTTTCTAGTGTTAACTCAACCTAATCTAGGGTTTAGGAACCCTAAATGACAATAATATTCAAGACTTTACAAATTTTCAAGTCCTACAAACCCTAGGTTCTCAATATATTCAAAAGATGTAAAATAAAAACAGCAAAACCCTAGAAAATATTGGCCCATAACATGGAATACACATAAAAAATGTATATACCTTTGCCACCCTATCATACCTTATTTGTTCTTGAGAATATTTATTCAAAAAGGACAATATCATTTCTTTATGTTGCCTTCAATGATGTCACTCTTTCTTAAATTTTCAAGTGTCAACTTTCAAAAAGTACTTTAACTTTTTTGAATATAGAGTCTCCATTGAAGCAATAGCTTCTTCATTAGTTTATATATATATTGATTTCACGTAGGAATGTTTCTCTTATTCTTAATGTAGGAATGACATTTATAATTTTTTTATTGATTTGTTCTCCAAGTACTTTAGATTCCATTGATTTTTAATTTTCTTTTCAATGGATCGACTTCATGATACAATTCAACCTAATTACCTACTGTGATATATTAAAATCATTCTCAATGAAATTTCAAGGTGATCAAGTGATCAGGTGATCGAATTTATGCTTGGAAATGAAAGTGCCCAGAACTTGTTGCAACTAGCACCAAATCAAAGTCATCGTCATTCTGAATCCAACAACGTTCATTTCACCTCAATCTGACACAGGGAGCTCAAGTTATAGCTTGTTGATCATTTTCCCAAACATGCAAAAAATGCAAATAATTGCATTTTTACTGTGTTTTTTAGGATTTTAAGGACCAGTGACAGGCTGCCACTTGGCCCCTCTCCATAGGTTAAAAGTTCAAAAAAATTCCATTGGTGGATGGTGTGTATTAGGTGGACCAATAGTAGTGAGCCACGTGGGTGAATGGGAGGTAGCCATGTGGTGTTATCACATAGGTCAAAGTTTTATATGTGTCGAATAACCACCCCACAAGAGTCAATCTTCTGACCTCGGAGTGAACAACAACATGCCTGCACTAATGTGCCACAGGTATTACTTTTTAAACTATGGGTGAAATATCTTATTTAAATGTTTCATAATGCACATATGGGGGAGGGGTTCGGGCTTAGCCATAGCCCCTGGCCACCACAATGCCACGTGACCATAGGTGGCTAGGCCTTAACCCATCCCACAGCCATGACCCAAGCCACAACAAAAGTTCCATACCAACACCAATGATCGAATGTGGAAAGTTGGGGTCTAGCCCTAAGGTACATGCACCACAATGTGACCTAATGACGAAGGAAAAGGGGCCTAGTGGGAAGGCGGGTGATTAGCCTAGTACTTGACCCTCTGGCCCATATGTCCACATTTTTTGGCCTTAAGGTGTTAGAGGGAAAATTAATGGTCTAACAAATTGCACCTATGAAGGGTGAATTTGTCACTTAATTAGCAATTTTTAGGGAAGAATTGTAGGATTGTTAGCTAGAAGGGTGAAATTGTAGGATGGTTAACAATCAAGTTCATGGATGAGCTTGGAGCTCATAACGTTTTGAGTTTTTCACCAATTTGAGCTTAGAAAGAGGCTACCTGGGGGTTTTTGGATGCTTTGAATCCATTTGTGACCTCTTTTTTATGTTTTAAGCATATCTGGATGGCCTTTTTACAGGTTTTTAGGCCAATGGATGTATGTATAAAACAAGGATTGATATAATTTTCTAAGGGTGTTGAGCATGAAGAAGACCTTGAAGTGGATTCTTCACCTTCAAAATTCATTTGCAACAACTGATACTTGTAAGGTTTAGATATTGGACATTTTTCTCTCTATGTCAAGATGAGGTAAGCTTGGATTATGTCCTTCTTTTGGCATGTATGTTCTTTTTCAGATGATGTATAGGGTATTTGTATAACACTCCTTGTATTTTTGTAGTTTACATGGTGATTGCATGTTTTCATGTCGTTTATATGGGAGATTTGTCTGAATAAGAACATTTCCTTAAAATGGAATTAGCCACATGGTCATCATCATACTTTATGTACTTCAATGTGACACTAAAATATGAGTGGTATAATCATTATTGATAGACCCGGAGATGTAGCCTAGGAGGGGTGAACTCTGTCATCAAACCTTGTGTTCCTCTTCTCTATGCTTACATGAATTATATATGTTATGTTCATTATGACTAACTTACACATGAGAACTAATTCATGCCTGAAGGGACACTAAAAAAACATGTTTCCTATGAAGACCCATTCTCATGCTTACAAAGTGTCAACATGGTTCTAATAGTTTTTGTTTCATTCGATTTTGAAAAGAGAGGAAAAAATCACCTATTCCACTTTCAAATCACAATATTGACTGCCATGACACCATATTTGTCTGTGACTATCACATCTGGCTACTCAAAACTATGAGTCATTAAATTATTTGACACCACTGTAAAGTATAGGTAATGATGTTATGTGATGCCACAGAGATATCTTAGCGACTACGATGTGATCAATTGCGAGCCACAATATGCAAGCCATAGAAGAGAACGAGTCTTTTCATAATTTCTTCCAATAAGTCAATGAGCCATATGCGAGTTTCTATTATAGATTCATTTACTACTGATGTCACAGACCATTATCATGTATGTGTTGTTATATAGAATATATATAAGCCTTTCATCCATGGAGTATCAGAGAGATCAAGACACTGAAAATTGATTCCATGGTGTTATGTAAGTGGACCAACGAGCCATACAGAGATCAATGAGCCTACCACCATGCCACATATATAAATGTGAACTTCTGAGATGTATAGTGCAACCTATGCATATCAATCTAGTTATTGTGATGTATTATCATTGTAATACATATATAGAAAGAGAGAGAGAGAGAGAGAGAGAGAGAGAGAGAGAGAGAGAGAGAGAGAGAGAGAGAGAGAGACTTTAGTAGGAATGTTTATGGATTCTTTGTGTAGAAGGAAGCTTTGGCTTGGCATCTAGAAGGTTGGTCATGGTTGTTGGATATCTCACTTTGATCCGAGTCTATAGGAAGAGATTTTTTTTGGGGTTTCCCCTTTGAGGGTTTTTTCCTTGGCTTGGAGCCTATATCTTGAGTTTCTTGTGTAGTGTGATCTTCATGTTTTTACATTTGATAATTGTTTGATGAGTAAGAACACAATAAAATTAATAAGAATCCAACAAATTTCACAATAAGTTATCAACTAAAGAGAAATATAATTTAATATGCAAGAATCCCAATTTCTTAGCATGGTTTCAGAGAAAATGTTTAATGAAGGAGGTCTCAAGATCACACTATGTTGAAACTTGGATCAAAGTTTAGTGCATCCTTGTAGGTTTTCGAATCTCGTTGCGGTTTTATTGGACAAAATTATTAGCTTCCTGTGGATACATCGAATGATATTCTATGACATATAGAAATAACTTTATCTCATTCTCAATGTAACTTGAATATCTATAACCATAATCACTATTATTGTGGCTTGTTTCTATCACTTTGGTTCGACTATAATGATCACATTTTAGAGAGGCTCACACCTATGGTCTATTCTATTGGATCACACTTGAAGATCATTGTATTTTCTGACATCGCATTGGTTCTATGATAGGCTAAATTTAAATTTTTGAGATCTTAGGGGGCGGATTGCATTATTCCTTGGTTAGATTTCCCTCTAGCTCTCAATCTTTTATGTGGTGACAAGTATACACTCATGTATGAAAAAAGACACTTTTAATATTTAACAAAAAACTACTGATATGACAGATGCTCGAACTACTATTGTGGTACAAAATATATTTTCAATGGCCACCACAATTTATATTTTTAGGTCGATTAAATTTACAGTTTCTTCATGCCTCAATTAAATGTACAGTGGCATCATTATGAGCAATTGCATTATGATTCTGGCTACCACATTGTGTCTCAACAGATAACAACTCACATAATTTACTTGTATATGGCTCACACAAGTTTACAATAGTTTGATGGGTTTTTTGAATGAGTTTTTCGTTAGTCTGACGTCTGATCCTCGCATCCATTTTATACGGGTTAAATTATAGTTTAATGACACTCTTCTATGAAGGTTGACCATATCACATTGACTATGAAATATTCACATTAGCATCACTTGTATTGACTAAGATATATACACGGTGATATTGTTTCATTGAATCTAAGTTATATCACTAGAATCAGATGTAGGTTTCACATTTGTCGTAACATACACATCACTCACACACAATGACTTGTATTTTTATGTTTCAAATTCCTTTGTTATGAAAAACAACAATTCCTCTTTTCTTGATTCTATGCACATTTCTCTAACACTCTTTCACAGTCTTCTTATTATTTCTAGCAACATTGAGATCAATGGCATGATAACTTACAAATATTTTGAAAAATCCTCATATATATATTCCACTTGCATCATACCAACCCCAAGATCAAGGAGATATATTCTTTGTTGAATTTATTTCAAATGTTGAGAATAATATTTTCGATGCTCTATGGGATTCTAGGAAGGAACGAGAGTAAGTGACATGATTTTTATTATCAACAAATGCATTAGAGATTATGCTCTAATATCTTATTCTTTCATGCAATTTTGGTCAAAATGAGGGATAAGGTGGATAATAAATATCCTTAATATAAATAACATTAACATAATTGACTATATTGTTAAATAATTTCATTTAGTTTTGTGTTTTTATAGATCTTGAGAAGCTCTCAATCATAAATATCTTTGTTGAAATAATAATCATGGAATGTAATCATATTAAATAGACTAAAATGTCATGCTATGACAAGTCTATAAAGTAAGTAGGGTAACTTCATTGCTTTTATAATATTTTCATTTAGCAACTTTCAACAAAGTCCTAAAAATATACGACCTCCTTTTTTTTAAATGACGCTTAGAATGAATGACTCCCATGCTATGCTTAAACGATAACTATATAATCCATTGCTCATGTATTGTATAAAAACATTTATTACATCATATCTTAAATGATTGTTCAGATAAAAGTTTGATTATTTAAAGATATTTGAAGTTTTATTTTATCATTTTTAACACCATAAAAATATTTTTAAGAAAATATGATGACTCATTATTATTATTATTATAGTAGATATAGCGTATTAAGCGGTTATGTTTGAATATTAAAACTATACTTATCACTATTTTTTATAGAGATTTCAATTATTCTTATCTTAAATTATAACATTTTAATTAATTGCAAAGGAAATATTTTATTTAAACTATTTTCTGTAAAATGTCTATTTAATAATTCTTGTTAATAAAGTATATTTACTTTTTCAATTTGTTCTTAAACAAATTGAATAAATTACATTAATAAAAAATAAATTAAAACATATTTTATCGAATGCAGTTCTATATCGACCCAGGTGAATGGATGTATCAACATTGACTTTCATTTTTCAAATATACCGATGGACGAGATTCGATTTGAGATGAATATGATGGAATATACTTCGTATGAGTCCTAGATCATAGTCTACATTCCAGATCAATGGTTGGGTGTGAGGGAGAGAAAAGTGATCCCAAAAAAATATTTAAAAGTTTTTTCGCGTGTAAAAATTGGTTGCCACCTATAACATAACGTGCCCATGTGAAGTCGAGCAAGCACCACTTCGACTCTCTAATGACTTCGAATCTCCAATGGAGTGGTTACATGTGGATAGACACTCTATAAGGTTAAAAATAGGGGGTTAAAATAGAAACATGACAGTGAAATGAATCTCGAGAACGAAGAAAGCCCATAGTCTACAACATTCATTCCATAAAGGAAACTAACCTACAATCAAATATAACCATCAGAAAAGAATTATAACGACCAATCTTGGAGCAAAAAAAAATATTAGTAACAGTGTGTTATGATGTTACCTTACGAAACATGGCATCTGAAACAATGTCTTAATAAAAATTGACTTTGTGTTGTAGCTAGCGCAAGGAGAGTACCTAAGGGTTTCTAAAAGAAAAAAATGCAGATGTGGAAATTAACAGTAGAAGCATCGAGGAAGCTCCTCGATTAAATTTTCCCATTAAAACTATAGATAACCATTCTGAGAACATAACAACTCTATAAAAAAGGAAAATTTAATTATTAAAAGAAAACCCTAGCGAATAGGAGATAACGAGTAAGCAAATTGATAAAAATATTAACAAGGGTGTCATGTACCTACGAGAGAGAGAATGACAACTGAAAGGGCGATGGAAACCACCCTTTTAGGGTTTAGTTACAGAGCCCGTGATTACATTCCAAAGAGAAAAATTGCAAATGGTCCGCGGTGCAGTGGAAGGGGCAGGGGTGGTTACCCCATAACTACTTCGTCGCACATTCCATCTATCTGATTGAAAATGTTGAAGATCGATGATGTCTATCCATACACATGTAAGAGTCAAATTTGATCACTTGCTCCTCCAATCCCATAACAAGTGGGATCAAGAAAGCTCACTAGAATTTCTGTTTACTAACTATGGAAAGGCGTAGAGAGGTACCCTCGACGCATAATATATATATGTTGTTTATAAACATTACCCCAACCTAAGTGAATAGGTTGGACAATTTATGTACTCATCAAAAGATCTAATAACAAGTTAGGTTATGTTGGAATGGTATGTAAGAATATGAGTATATATATATAGAGGAAACCTCTTAACCTGTGTTAAATAATCTTATAGTTGCAAATTATTTGAATTCTAACTCTTATTGTAGTGAAATCTCAGTTTTATACACTCATTTATGCATGTTACCATCAATTTATCATTTTGTTATAATCCCAAATCATGAGATGGCTCTTTCGCTTGCAATTGTTAACCTCTTAAATATCGTTTATCTGCCCAAACACCTTTTATAATTTAGTCAAGTATCATTTATGTGCCCACACAACCTTCATTAATAAATTATTCATTAATTAAATTTTTTATTAAATATTAAATTATTAATTATTAACGAGTGTGTTGGAATGTCTACGGGTGTATTCTTAATATAATAGTCAATGCTTTTGTTTCCAGGAAGAATTGCAATGGTCTAAGCCTCCTGATTTCTTCAAACTTGTTAAGTGCTTCACTTACTTGGAAAGGTCTTGTCTCGAGAGTTTGATTGATAACATGTTAAAGTGCTACACTTTTTTGTTAATTAGTAGTTCTAACTCAAATTTGAAGATGATTAAGATCGCATATATTGTAACTAAATGTATGTTTATATAAAGTTTACTTTATAGATGTTTTGTTTTTTTTAATTATATTTTATTAACTACGTTTAATTTTGCTTGGGAATTTTTTAAATAAATATTAGAGTTATATAATTTGTAAAATTAAATTGTTTTAACATATTTATAAAAAAATTCCATATAAAATTGTGTATAAAATTGTATATATTCAAAAACAATTTTAAATAAAAAAAAAAAATAAACAATTTCACCTAAAATTGTATTTTATAATTCCAAAAACAAAAAACTATATTACCCTAAGAAAAAATTATTCCTCCCTAGGTAAGATGCGTATTATTCACAAATTTGTTTTAACTTTTCTGTCAATAATTCTTTATGATTTTGTTGTTTAAAAATTTGTGCATTATGCACGTGCATTAATTTATTGTTTTAAATGTTCCGTTGGATAGTTGTTTTTGCGATTTTATTGTTTTTGCTTGACATTAGGTTAGCACTAAATTAGGTTGCAGTAATAAATAATTGTAGCAATAAATACTCTATAATAAATAATTTATCTATGACGTTATAATAGCATGATAAGCTTAGAGACCAATTGTGACATTGGATTTGATGTACTTTGAAAATATTGAGTAAAAGGGTAAGAAGTTAGAGGTTCAAGAATTTAGGGTGCAGAATGTTAGACACCATACACATGGGAATTAGACAATATATACTTAGCATGAGATGTTGACATGGTTAATTAATACTCATCCAATTTTAATTCAATTTCACGTTTTAAATTTTAATGGTTGATGATTAGTTGTTGAACGGTCATCTCCAAACTTGGTTAGCAACTATTCCTTAAATGCATTCCAACTATCAATAGAACCAGATGGTAATGCAAAGTACCAGGATCTTGTTGATCCTTGAAAATTATAAGAGACTAATCGTACAAGTATGTCTTCTTCTACAAATCCATTTAGATTTATGGACAACATAAAGTTATTTATGTGTTCCTTGGTAGAAAGGCCATTACCGGGATTGAATTTTGGCAACCATTTCAATGGGTGAGCAGGTAATGGATGCAATAGTCCTGCCATTTGAATAGCTCCTGGATTTTTCTAATGTGTTTGAGCCATTATGGGAATCTATGTGGAAGAAGATGTACCAGTGTTTGAAGCTGATTGGGTAGAGGAGGATTGTGGTCTTGTACCAATGTAAATCGCAATCTAAGATGGTGATGTGGATGATTGAGTTTGTGATGAAGAAGATGAAATGAAGGAGAGTGTTTACAGTGATGATGAAAGAATATCACTGTGAGTTTTAGAGTTTGATTTATTATTTTTCCTTCGAGGAGGAAGTATAGGAAATTCAAATGGAGGAATTCCAAAATTTTCACTCTGTGATCTAGTTAATCTTCGAGAGGAAGGAAAATGAGAAGAAACACTGACTTGAGATAATTTAGATTCTTCTTGAGAAAGAGAAATCCCTTGTAACTTGTGAATTAAAGACTGAACTTCGAGAGTTTCTAAAGAAGAAGGTTGATTTAATTTTCTTGGAGAAACACTAGTGGATTGTAAAGATTTCTTCTCAACTTCTCCTTTAGGATTTGGGGATTTGGAATGTGACTAATAAGTCAGAGGTGATGGTGAGGGAGTTTTGCTCTTAGAATGGCTTTCTGATTTAGATTTTCTTGCCATTCACAGTCAGACCCTCCTTCTAGCGCCAAAATGTTAAAGCCTCTAAAATCACTACTACAACATGGGGGAATAACCACCCGGTCCCGACCTTAAAAGAAGCTCCCTTTCTGTTTGGTATACTGTCTCTGACTGGGGATAATGGGACAATTTTCACAGAGAGAATTGATTCTATAATGTTTTCGAGGTGATAAAAGATGTAACGGAGAATGATTCAACTAAGTATAATCTAATCTAAATAATAAACACATGCATATATCTTAATCTAACATTATCTGAATATAAATATACCTGAGAATAAACTAAGATATGTGATCTACACATATGTCTCAAAGAAATTGATAATAAAAATCATTCAACTGCCAAAAGAAATGAAATCGTTAATGATAATTATTTTGGATAAATAGTTAGAAAAAACAATTGAGAAAAATTTATCGCATATAGTAATTGTTCACGTATTCAATACAAAATCAGAGCTGAAACATCATACAAAAGTGCAATAATGTAGAAATATATCTCATATTTTCATACATAAAACAATCAAAGAAAGAGTATTGCTAATGCATAAATAAAACATGATCATACGATAAAAGTAACATATATGAAAGGTCTTACTCATTAGCTCAGCAATATTGATCCAATTTCATCCAATCAAATACACTGTAAGAGTACAGAAGTGCAATTTCAATAGAACATGCTCGATATTCAAAGAAAGATAGATCATGTTCCAATAATTTCATCAAAACCTTCCCAAAAAATACAGGAGTGTAATGTCTTGAAAAGTGTTTTTGATAAAATTCCAAACCACTATCTAAAGGTGTGAGAGGGGTTTAAATACTATAATACATGGCTGAAATAGATTATTACAAAAAAGGCTGAGGAGGTTTCAAACAACCTTCCTCAGAGTAAGAAAAAATAAAACTAAAAATAGAATTAAACTAATGACAAGATTCTTTCAACTTGAAGTATATAGTCGGCAAAATTGATCTTTGAGATTACAAATGTTGATCATTGGTTTGAGCTGAGGTGGTTGGCCAATTGTGGATTTTAACTATCCTACTAATATGGTATCTGATAGAGTTGGCACCATTTTTTGTGTAGAGGTAGTTAAGCATCACAGAGTCATCCACTGGCTATGTGATTTAACCAAATACTGCCAGTATGTCTCCCAATCCAGTCTAGTCAGTTGTTTGATTGCTTCTTCTTTGGTCTGAGTTGTTTGTTTCCATTATTGTTCCAGTTGTTTGATATTTGGCAGAGACCCTGGTATGCACTCTTTGACAAGGTTGGAACTGTGGAGGTTTTCACTAACAACCTCAATTATATTGCTTGTTGCAATTTCTATTGTCGCTCCTTTTGCCTACTTTAACCGTGTATCCCAATCTGTAAATAGAATATCTTTGTGGGATTTTTCTATTTTTGGTAGATTAGCCTTTCTTCAGTCATCAGAATCCTACCAGGTAATAAATTTAGAAATCTTTTTATGGATTTCTTCATATGCAAACCTCAGATCAATCACTTGGTTTTTCAAGTTATCAATTGTCTCATTGTAGGGATTGATTTGTGAGATTTTATGGCATTGCATCTCTTCTTGTTGTATTAATAAGGAATTTAGCTTGATTTCTTCTTTGATGAACTTGTCTATTGGACGGTTATCTTTAAATCTATTCACCATGGCCCGCATTTGGAAAATCTATGAGTCCTTTTCTGATATGATTTCCTGGTGTTGTAACCTCATTTCTTCGAATTCCCCTTAAAGCTGAACTACCTACTATTCTACTTTCTTATTGGTTATCTCTTCTTCTAATTGTTGTTCAAGTCGAACAATTCTCTACTCTTTTTATTTTAGCAGGAGTCAGACTTGCGTTGCTTTATCAATGGTCGATGAGGCATAGGCACCTGAAAACTGTGACAACTTCGTAAGGTTTTATGATGGATCAACAAGAGTGTCTTTCCACAAAACTTCCATTGATTCATTTTCTAGAGTTGCAATAGTCGTGGCATCTAATTTCCTCTTCTTTCTTTGTATTTGAGCTACAGCCTTATGCATAGGGCTGTAAAACGTGTCGAGTGGAGATATTTCCTCAATTTTCAATACAATTTCGAAAGTGGGAAAAGCCAAAATAACCTCAATATCTTGAGTGTTTGTAGCCCCTTGTTGTGTTGTCTCTAGATTTGCGTTGTGTTGAGTCTATTTGGGGGTTTGAAATTTAGACGTTTCCTCAAGATTTGTGCCTGTTTAGAGCTTCTTATTGAATTCTTCCCATTCCTTTTCTAGGTCAATAACTGGAATCTTCCATGTTTGAGATGAAGTGGAGCTGAAATCTGTCTGTTTCTTGGCCAAGGCCTGTTCGGTCGTTTCCTCATTATTTCCTTCTCTATCTTTCTTAGAATCTTTTTAGGACTCCCTTCTCCATTCAGAGATTGTTGCTATTATTGTTTTGACTCATGAGTTGGTCTCTCTTATGTTTCCTCATCAGAATTTTCTTTGAACTTCCATCGAGGCTCATGCTAGGAGTCAATTCTCTTATTGGTTCAGTTTGTAATAGGTCTAGTGGGACCTTTAACAATATTTTATTCCTATATACATGAAAAGCATTAATATCATCCAGGCTTAACTGTAATGATGCTAAATGTAGGACCTATGCAAATGATTTGGCTCCTTGAAAGAGGTCATCAAATGGATCCTCTTCATGGGTAAACTATTTGACTTTAACCATGGTGGTGAAGTCTTTAGCAACTTGATTTGGGTCATACTGTCGCCCTAGAACTGTGGCCAATTTTACAGATACAATATTCTCTACTTCTTTAATTGTGTGCCTATAGCCATGTAGTGTGAAAGCGCCACATTGTAATGGGAAGGTTGGCCGAATGGCTTTCTTCTGCTCCCTCAAGGATTTAGTTAACCACTCCCCTATTGTCTGGTAAGCTATCTCCCTTGCTAATAGCTTGTCTAGAACATAATATTGGAGGACACATGGAGCTAAAATGCTCCTAAAAGCTCTGATATAAGTGAATGTCTCTTCATCGAACAATCTTGCAATTTACAAGATGTCTATCTTGGCTTCTTCGGAAAGCCTTGGGGCCATTTTATCAAAAATGGTTTTCTAAATAGGCATCATAATACCATGGCAGATTTTGTAAAAATGGGAATTGAATTGGAATTCCCACAAGATTTTATGGTACACATGGATGGGGAGAGGCTTCTATACAGTCCACTTCCAACCCTTGTTTGGAAATTGAGAGAAAAAACAAATGGTGTCTATCACATAAGTGCTCACATAAAAAGGGGGAATAATTCTTGAGGAAACACTTCTCTTTTTGTTATATTCCCTAATAGCCATAGCTAAATTATTGGATAAAATCTGAATCAAATTCATAATTGTTGTTTTAACTGTTGCATCAGTTAATGGAAGCCATTATGTATAAAATTTGGTATTATCTGCTTTACCAAATAATCTACACCTCATCGCAGTTGTGAAATTAGGTGTGGCAGAGAGAGATGCAACTGGGTACATACTGGATTTCTCCTATTTGAATTTTCCTAAACCTAACCTGCAGGTCTATGTCACGTCCAATGGGTCCTCATTCTCTTTAGAAAAATGCTTAAGGAAATATTTGTCATAGAGATTTTGAGGCTCTGGTAGATGGTACATCTGGCACAAGTTGTCTGGTGTGAAAGATCCCATGAATTTGTGTCTTGCATTCTTGAAATTTTTTCCTAAGATATTCACATTATCAATCACCCATTTTACCATCTCTGTGTATGGTAATATCTCAGGTCTTGCAACTATTCTGTGTAAAAATGAACATGATGCATCAAATTAGGAAGTGTCAAATGATTCTTCAACATCAGATGTTGCCTTTATTTCTAGTGGCATGTGTTTCTCTTCTTCCAGTAGGTTATACATAGCTTCCCATGATGTGGTTCCTCCATCTTTTTTGTAGGTGGTATCGCAGGAGAGTTGTACCATGTCGGATTTCTCGGATGCAGTGGCTTTTCCCTTCTTCACCATCTTTTCAAATGTTGTTTTCTCTAGAGGTTCCTTGAAATTGAATGGAAGTTATCGGATGAACACATAGAGCGAAAATGAAAATGAAAATGAAATCATACAGTTGATTCCGAAAGGTGAGAAGGAAGAAGCTTTTATTTGAAAATGCAGAGGAAAGATATCAAATCATGTCTCGCCGTTTTAAACATAAATTCCATTAAAACTCATTAAATATGCACTAAGATATTTTATTATTTCTTTTATTATTCATTTAAGCCAGCACATCGTAAATGTGAAAAAAAAAATCAATTTGATGACTTTAAAGTGTGCAATGTCGATTATGCGATTGCGATAAAGATTATCACAATATCAAAAATCACAACATCGTACTCTCGGTTATGCATTATTTCAAAGTTATTTAGAATTTTGCGACATGCAATGTGAGTGGCAGACATTTTATAGTTTTGAGTGCATTTTGCTTGAATGAATATTTATTGCATAAAGTAACCTTTTACCATGCGCCATAACTAACCTAAGTTATAACAATTATCGCATACTTCCAATCGCATTTCGCAACCTTTCATGGTTCATAAGATTTCCCTGTTATGAAACCAGCTCACAAAAAGATAGAAAAGATAGTTGAACGCCTTAGAATTCAGCCTCTTCGAGGGGGCCACCTCCTTTACATTACACAAATGAACAATTCTTCGATGATACAAATGAAAAGACCTCCTTTCTATATATAGGAGTCTAAGGGGTCATAATATAATCAGAGCCGACATAACAATAATAATGTAAGGGCACAGTAATAATAGTAGTGAGCTTCTATGGGGCACAATAGTAACAATATGGGCACTACATGGATACATCAATATAATAAGGGGGTTGTACTAATAACAATTAGGGGTTACCCTAGTAGTATAGGGGCCTAACATGCCCCTCTCCTTCCAAAAGTGTTGTCCTCAACGCTTGAGTAGTTCTCGATGCTTTTGTATAAAATTCTTGTCCTCCCATTTGGAATCTTCAGTGGGTAAGTTCTTCCACTTGATGAGATACTCTGAAATTGATCAATTTTATAGCTATCGGGTTCTTGTTTCTGTGACTGCCCTAGGTTCCAATATGATTTTTCCTTCCTCTTCAATTTCTGGCAATATTGTTTGAATTGAGATCTTTTGAAAATTTTGAATAAGTGGCCATACTTCTTCATCCTTATTCCATTAATCCCTTCCTTCATTTATCCAATCTCGTTGGATAATAGAAATAGAACAAAACAATGCTTCCACACCCTCATCCTTTCTTGAGAGTGCATCTACAACAAAATTTTGCTTCCATTTTCTATAGATGATGTCAAAGTCATAACTGAACATGTTTATGACACATTTTTTCTATTCTTCTAAAGATAATAGTTGTGTCAAAAAGTATTTAAGACTATCATGATCCATTTTTACCTTGAAGTGTCTTCCCATTCTGTAAGGTTGCCATTTTTTAAGTGCATTTAGTATTGCCAACATTTCCTTCTCATAAATAGCTTGCTTGAGATGTAGCAGTAAAAATACCCAATCACCTACATCAAAACATTTTTCACTACGATGTTGATCTACCTGTTGTTTCATTCAATTTTGCACCAAAGTGGCATTATCCTTTAAAAGTTGGATAACTTGTTGTTGATGCTCGATGTGATCTTTCACGGCTTGAACCTTTTTCTTCTTGATATGTCCTTCTATCTTTAGAGTTTGAGGAGTGGTAATTTCTTCCAATCCTTTACAAGATATGGTTGGATTCATTTCTTGATGCTCGATGTGATCTTTCACTTCCTGAACATTTTTCTTCTTAATATGTCCTTCTATCTTGATAGTTTGAGGAGTGGTAATTCCGAACAATGAATTACAAGATATGGTTGGATTCATTTCTTCTTTCTCGATGTGATCTTTCACTTCTTGCACCTTTTTCTTCTTGATATGTCCATCTTTCTTGAGAGTTTGAGGAGTGGTAATTCTTGCCAATGCTTTACAAGATATGGTCTGATTCATTTCTTCTTTCTCTTGGGTTGGGTCCTGGCGTATATCCTCTTCTTTTGATGTTTCTTGATCCTTTTCTTCCTCCTCTTCATACTCTATGTAAAATAATTTCTTCTCAGCACACTTATGACCTTTAGTGCATTTGCTATCACAATTGTAACAAAGCCCTTTTTCTCTTTTTTCTTCCAATTGTTGTGGTGTAACCCTTGTAGGTTGTGGAAGGCTAGGAGGAACAACACTTACATCTTTATAGTTGTGAGGGGTAGACTTCCTTGTTACCATAATTTTACTTTCCACTATGTCACAAAGCCCTTTTACTCTTTCCAATTGTTGTGGTGTTGCTTTAAAGAAGGTGTTTCTCTTTGTATCCTCATAATGTGCTATCATTTCCTCCATGAGAATTGACCACGTAACAAGTTGTTTATGAGAACAAAGCCCTTTATACCATAAAAATTGATCTAGTTCTAAATATGAAGATGCAATACATACCTTTTGTAACAGTGGCACACCATGTAGGTCAAAATATTGCTCCATGTGAAGTATCCAATTTACTAGATCCTTGCCATCAAACTTCCTCATATCGCCTTTTCTTGATTTTAGAAGCTCGATCTTGAAATGACTATAACTCTATAATTTCGGTTCTTCCAGTTCTGAAATTGTGACTTGCCGTATCCCTTTGTGTCCTCTTTCCAATGCCACCAGTCTGATCGAATTTAGATTCTCCAAGAAAGAGTTATGCACAATCTCCCAAGATAACCTAATTATATACATTTTCAGAAGAGCGAACTTGTATGAAGTGCCACGTGTAACTGTTTTGACCTTAGGATATAAAAAATATACACAGGAAACTACAGTTCGTCCTCTTTTTGTAACTGCTTATGAAATTTCAATCTAATGTTCAAAACAAAAGTTATGACTATTTTCCCTAGGTCACCTGTTTCGAATGTAATTCAGGAGTCTACAAAAAGATTGACTTCCTCAGATCACATTCCTGCAAATATTGCACGAAAAGCTCTGAAATTCAGACCCGAGGTTCAGCGCGATTTCTTATCAAATGGGTTTTTATGGTAGCATCTAAGACATTGCAGAAAAAAGTTATAGCGAAAATGCCACGATGACCTATTTGGAGTAGAGAAACCTTAGAATCCAAAGCTGTGATACCAAATGTTATGAAACCAACTCACAAAAATATAGAAAATATAGATCAACACCTTAGAATTCAGCCTCTTCAAGGGGGAAACCTCCTTTATATTACAAAAATGAATGATTCTTTGATGATTCAAATGAAAAAACCTCATTTCTATATATAGGAGTCTAAGGAGTCACAATATAACCCAACCGGCCTAACAATAATAATATAAAGGCACAAAAATAATGATAGAGGGATTCTATCGGGAACAATAATAACAATATCGGGACAATAATATTAATAAGGGATACAACTATGGCGGCTAAATGCCTACAAGAAGGAACGAGCATCAGCAAGGCTACTAGGCATTGGAGGTTAGCCAAAGCGACGGAAAGTATAGCAGAACTCATTACGGAGATGAGAGGCTTAACCTTCCAGACAGTGAGGAGAAAGGCTAATGGTCTGGCTGACCATCTGGCAAACTTTGGAGCTGACAACCCGAACATCGTCATGAACAGGTGTTGGCATGAGATCGATAGCCCAATCATTAAAGTTACATGCGAACAGCTGGCGGCAAAAGACTTAATCCAGGCCACCCAACCTTAATAGGGGATGGCACTCGGCCTCGGTATCGGAATTATAAGGATACCGGTGGTGGTTATAAGCCCAAACCATTCAACGGGATGATAGGACATTTTGAACGGTGGAGCTCCTGGCGGCGGCAGGTTTTTCAGAAAGGCGATCATTACAGTTCGAGAAACGGGATGCACAACCTCAGCAACAGCACAATCAATACGCATGGAGAGGATCCGTATTGTAAGTTTTCAATGCCATTAATGGAAATTCTGTGTGAGAAGAGGTGGAACAAGGCTCCGCGGATCAGAATCGAGCATGCCAGCATACGGGGCATCTCAAACTTTACCTTCCACCACCCCATCCGATGGAAAGTACCAAACACTTGGCGTAAGGCTCGTCATACTGGAAGCAGCCTTCTGCACTCCTATTCAACCTGCGTCAGCCTCGCTTGTGCGATCCTCAATCACACTTATCACCAAAGTACTACCACCTTCAAAGGCAGTAACTCCATCCTCATGAGGATGCACAAAGGAATTTGCTATAAAGCAGCGGGCAACTGCCCTGTTTTCCTCACAGTTCTTCGAGTTTGTATTGAGATTGATTCTGTAAACGGAATTGGCTTGAGTCGGGAAAGACACGAAGCGTTGGTGATGGATGCGGGAGGAAGTCGCTGCGCAGCAGCAAACCGGGACCTCCAGGAGGCCAAGGGAGGCTATGAAACTCGAACAGTAACAAGAATTAAACGCAAGATTGCTAAACTCGAAGCTCAAGCCAAGCAGGAGGAGGAAGGAAGAACGGAGGAGGATATTGCAGAGGAGGTCGACTGGCTAAAAGACCCGGGAACCCCCTCGAAATGGGCAACTCAATTTGTCAGGACCAAGGTGGAAAGCTGGCGCACCAAGACCCTTATAGCCAAGGCTCTGGATTAAATTGAAAAGGAGAAGCAGCACATTGTCACAGAGGTGAATCTTACAGAGGCACAAATGGCTAAAATCATTGATTACAATAGCGTGCTGGACAGCAAGATCTCCACTGTGCATGAGGCGGTCAAAACTCTCAATCGGATGCTAACGCTGCTCATCAGGTTACTGAGAGACTCTATTAACACGGCTCCTGCTGCACAGCCGGCCACCACTGCTGCGGACCAGCCCGAATCCCTTGAAGCAATGCAGGCGAAGGTGGATCGCCATGTGCGGGAGATAGGACTGGACACCATCGGCCAGATGGGAAAATACATCTAAGGAGGCACCTTTGCAGATCTCCTCTGACCTCTTTCTGTCTCGGCTTTATATGTCTGTGTTGTTGTTTCATACTTCTGTCTTGGCATAAGCCTGTCTATGTTGTTGTTTCTACTGTATTGTGTCGGCAGTATCAGTGATAAAGTTTTGTTTTGCTCTGTTTCGAGCCACCCTGCGCGGTGGGCTTATTTTTGGTCCTTTTGTGTCACAACTTCTAAGCAGGTGATTAGCTTTCGTTTATTGTACATCCCTGCTTGATCTGCTTCGGCAGATTTTTTGTATTATACTCTGTTCTATAATATAATTTTCTAACTTACAAAAAGAAAAAAAGGGGATACAACTACAATAGTAATGGGGTAATCCATAGTATTATAGGGACCTAAAATTCCATTTGTGTAAGAATTGCGATGCGATGAGTGTTTGGCTCATTATGTCGCAATATTGCAAACTGCGTATTTTAAAGGTTTGGCTTGCTTGTGCATTTTGTGAATTCTGTTATGGAATTGCGATAGGTACTTTTTTTTGTAGGAAATACTTTAAGCTTTAAGTTTTAATGAAAAGTTTAATGATGCCATAAGTCTATTACGGTGGTCCCTCTTATCGCAATTTGCAGATCTTGATTGTTAATTAAACTTTGACACACATGATCCAGCAATATGTGATGAAGCGAAAATAGCTAGTCACAAAGGGACTTTGGCTTGATCCATTATGTTTATTTAAAAATTTATTTCTAATAATTAAAAAGGGAAGCCCTTAAGTGCTAAGTTTTTTGGAGAATATTTATAAAGGGTCCCCATTTATCAATAGAATATTAACTTTTAAATCAATAAATGGGGGATTTTTTAATACTACAATAGGTTCTAATATCAAATAACATTTTTCCTTGCAAACCCTTGATATTATTTCCCAAGAGCTAGGGTTTCCTTAGAGGAAACAATTAGCTAGGGTTATGTTTTTTTCTAGATTAATCCTTTGTTTCCAGTGTTAATTCAACCTAACCTAGGGTTCAAGAACACTAAATGCCAAAAATATTCAAGACTTTACAAATTCGCAAGTCCTACAAACCCTAGATTCTCAATACATCTAAAAGATGTAAAGGAACAACTACGAAACCCTAGAAAATATTCATCCATAACATGAAATACACATAACAAATGTACATACGTTTGCAATCTTATCATACCTTATTTGTTCTTGAGAAATTTTATTAAAAAAGAACAATATCATTTATTTATGTGGGCTTCATTGATGTCACTCTTTCTTTAATTTTAAAGTGTCAACTTTCAAAAGGTACTTCAAATTTTCTAGATATAGAATCTCCATTGAATTTATAGCTTTGTCATTAGTTGATATATATTCAATTCACTTAGGAATGTTTCTCTTATTCGTAATGTAGGGATGAGATTTAAAATTTTTTGATTGATTTGTTCTCCAAGTACTTTAGATTCCATTGATTTTTAGGTTTCTTTTGAATGAGTCAACTTCATAATACAATTCAACCTAATTATCTACTATCATATATTAAAATCAATGTTAGTGACATGCCAAGGTTCACTACCATGACACCATCTTTCTTCATGACTATCACATCTAACTACTCAGAACTGTGAATCATTTAATGATTTGACACCACTGTAAAGTATAGGTAATGATGTTATGTGGTTCCACAGAGATATGTGAGCCACTGCGACAAGATCAATTGTGAGCCAAAATATACAAGCCACATAAGAGAATGAGTCTTTTCAAAATGTGTTCTATTAAGTCAACGAGCCCTATGTGACTTTCTATAATATATTAATTTATTGTTGATGTCATAGACCATTATCATGTATGCAATGTTATATAGAATATATATAGGCCTTTGAGCCAGGGACTATCACAGAGATCGAAACGCTCAAAATTGATTCCATGGTGTTATGTAAGTGGAGCAAAGAGCTATACAAATATCAACGAGCATACCATCATGCCACATATATAAATGTGAACTTTTGAGAAGTGTAGTGCAAGATGTGCATATCAAGCTAGTCATTGTAATGTAATATCACTGTAATATATATATATATATATATATATATATATATATATAGCGCGCGCGAGAGAGAGAGAGAGAGAGAGAGAGAGAGAGAGAGAGAGCCTTTAGTAGGAATGTTGATGGATTTATTGTGTAGAAGGAGGGTTTGGATTGGCATATAGAAGGTTTGTCATGGGTCTTGGATATCTCACTTTGATCTGATTCTTGAAGAAGATAATTTTTCTAGGTTTTCCCTTTTGAGGGGCTTTTCCTTGGCTTGGAGCCTATATCTTGTGTTTCTTTTGTAGTGTGATCTTCATAGTTTTACATTTGATAATTGTTTGATGAAGAAGAACATAATTAAATTAATAAGAAGTCAACAAATTTCACAAGTAGTTGTCAAAGAAAGAGAAATATAATTTAATTAGGTATCCTAATTTCTCAGCATGGTTTTAGAGCAAAGGTTTAAAGAAGGAGGTCTTAAGATCATACTCTGTTGGAATTTGGATCAAAGTTTAGTGAATCCTTGTAGGTTTTTGTTTCTCTTTATGGTTTTATTGGACAAAATTATTAGCTTCATGTGGATACATCAAACTATCTTCTATGAAATGTTGAAATACCCTGATCTCATGCTCAATGTAACATGAATCTCTATAACCCTAATCACTATTATTCGTTTTGGTTCATAATCCCTTGGGGTTTTAGTATTAGTCCCTTTGGGGTTTTATTATTAATCCATTTGGAGTTTAATATTAATTCCTTGGGGGTTTAATATTACTCCCTTACATTTATTATTCCCTTGGATTTATAATATCTATCACTTGGGTTTATTAATATAAGGGTTCACATTCCTACGATTTAATATTATTGCATTGGGTTTAATATTATTTCTTAGGGCTTACAATGCCTTGGGATTTTAGAATTAATCCCTTCTATTTTTAGATCTAATCCCTTGGGTTTATTATTACCTTAATTTTATAATATTAATTATGGTCAACCATGTTTTATAAAATCAATCATGGTCAACCATGCTCTAACATCGCATTATGACAAAGATTGTATGAATATGGAAATCAACCATGGTCAACCATGGTCCAATGTCACATTGTGACAAAGATTGTCTCGATATTAAAATCATTCATGGTCAAGCATTGTCAACCATGATCCAACTTGACATTATGATAAGGATTGTTTCAATATGAATATCAAACATCATCAGCCATGTTTATTTTAGGGTTTATAGTATATATCTTAGGGTTTATATACCATGGGTTTATAATATAAGCCATTGTCAACTATGGTTAACCCTGGTCAATGATGTTCAATGATTGTTAACCATGGAAAATGATGGGCAACCATGGTTTATAAAATTAATCATTGCCAACCATGGTTTAACGTCGCATTGTGACAAAAATTGTTTCAATATGAACATCAAACATGGTTGACCGTCGCATTGTGTCAAATAATGTCTCGATATGAAAATTAATCATCGTCGACCAAGGTCCAACATCACATTATGTGAAGGATTGTATAAATATGAAAATCAACCATTGTCAGCCATGTTTATTAAGGGTTTATAACATTTATCTTGGGGTTTATATACCTTGGGTTTATGTTATTCAATTGGGTTTAATATTCTTCCCTTGGGTTAAAAATATCAATCATGGTCAACCATGGTCAAACTTAGTCAACCATATTTATAAAATAAATCATGGTCAAACGTCGCATTGTGACAAGGATTGTCTCAAGATGAAAATCAACCATGGTGAATCATGGTCAACCAAGTTTATTTTAGTGTTTAAAATATTTATCTTAGTTTTTAAATACCTTTAGTTTATAATATTAATCCCTTGGTTATAATATTATTCCATTGGGGTTTATTATTAATCCCTGGGGTGTATTACTCCCTTGGGTTTATTAATCTAAGGGTTCAACCATGGTCAACCATGGTAAAATGCCACATTATGACAAAAAATGTCTCAATATGAAAATCAACCATGATTTACCATGTTTATAAGGGCTTATAATATTTATCTTAGAGTTTATATACATTGGTTTTATATTATTCTCTTGGGTTTATAATCCCTTGGTTTTTTAGTATTAATCCCTTGGGTTTATAATATTTATCATGGCCAACCATGAATAGTCAAGGTCAACCATGGTCAATAATGGTCAAAAATGGTCAAGCATGGTCAACCATGGTCAATCATTTCCAACCGTGGTCCAACGTCACATTGTGAAAAAGATTGTCTCTATATGAAAATAAACCTTGGTCAACAATGGTCCAACATTGCATTGTGATAAAGATTGTCTCGATATTAAAATAAATCTTGGTCAACCATGCACAACGATGGTCCAAAGTCGCATTGTGATGAGGATTGTCTGAATATGAAAATAAACCATGGTCAGCTATGGTCAACATTGTTTATTTTAAGTTTTATAATATTTATCTTAGGATTTATATAGCTTGGGTTTATAACATTAATCTCTTGGGTTCAATATTATTCCCTTGGGTGCATAATCTCTCGGGTTTTTAGTATTAATGTTTTGGTTGTACTATTCCCTTGGGTTTATAATATCAATCCCTTAGGTTTATTTATCGAAGCATTCATATTGCTAGGGTTTAATATTATTACCTTAGGTTTATTATACCCTTAGGTTTATAATGTCAATCCCTTGGACTTATTAATTTCAGGGTTCATATTCCTATGCTTTAACATTATTCCCATGGGTTTAATATTATTTCCTTAGGTTCATAGTATTAATCCCATGGGTTTATTATTCCATTGGTTTTATAGTATCATGTTCAACCATGGTCAATCATGGTCAACGAAGGTCAACCATGTTTTGTAAAATCAATCATGGTCAACCATGGTTAAATGTCCCATTGTGACAAAGATTGTCTCAATATGCAAATAAACTATGGTCAACTATTGTCAGCCATTGTCAACCATGGTCCCATGCCCCATTGTGAAGAAAATGATCTCCATATGAAAATCAATCATGGAAAACCATTTTCAATCAAGATCAACCATGGTCACATTGTGGGAGAGATTGTCTCATATTCCAACATCACATTATGACAATCAGGGTCAACCATGTTCCAGCATTACATTGTTAAAAATTATGTCTCAATATGAAAATTAACCTTGTGTGAACCATGTTCGAACATCGCATTGTAACAAATATTCTCTCAATATGAAAATCAATCATGGTCATCACTGGAAAACCATGGTCCAATGTCAGATTGTGACATAGATTGTCTCAATATGAAAATCAACCATGGTAAACCATGTTTGTTTTATGGTTTATAATATTTATCTTCTGGTATATATACCTTGCCTTTACAGTATTAATCCGTTGAGTTTAAAATTATTCTCTTCAGTTTTAGTATTAATCCCTTGGTCGTATTAATGCCCTGTGTTTGTAATATCAACCCCTTAGGTTTGTTAATCTAAGGGTTTATATTCCTATGGTATAATATTATTGATAAGGTTTATAGTATCATTCCTAGGATTCAATATAAATCCATTGGGTTTATAATACATTGGGCTTTTAATATAAATTCCATGGGTTTATAATATTAATAATTGCTTATGCTTATAATGTTAATCCCTTGGGTTTTTAATATTAATCCATTGGGTTTATTAACCCCTTTTGTTTATAATATTAATCCCTTTGGTTTGTAATATTAATCCCTTAACCTTATAATATTAATCATTTGTGTTTAATTTAATTTCTTGGGGTTTATACTATCTTGAGTTTCTAATATTAATATTCCCTTTGGTTGATAATATCATGGTCCAATATCACATTGTGACAAGAATTGTCTCAATATGAAAATCAACCATGGTCAAGCATGGTCAAGCATGGTCAATCATGTCCAACCATGGGCCACCATCACATTATGAAAAATATCGTCTCAATATGAAAATGAACCTTGGTAAACCATGGTCCAACATTGCATTGTGATAAAGATTATGTCGATATTAAAATAAATCTTCTTCAACCATGGACAACAATAGTCCAACGTCGCATTGTGAGAAGGATTGTCCCAATATGAAAATAAACCATGGTCAACTATGGTCTATATTTTTTATTTTAGGGTTTATAATATTTATCTTACGGTTTGGAAACCTTGGGTTTATAATATTAATCGCTTGGGTTCAATATTATTGCCTTGGGTTCATAATCAACAATGTAAACTTTGAAATGGGAACTATAAACTCAAAACAGGAACTCTGGCCAAAAAACCCCAAAAAAACATCAAAAACAGTGCTAAAAACAAAAAAGTGTGTATACTGGAACGATGAATTTTTTATTTTTAGGGTCAATTTTGAACATGTTTTAAAAATGGCAGTCAAAACGAAATTTTCGTGTAAAATAAAATTTGAAAACGAAAAAGTGATGATACTGGAACAATGATTTTTCTTCAGGGTCAATCTTCAAAATTTTTAAAAAATGCTAGTAAAACCAAATTTTTATTTGCCAAACAAAGTTGTTTATAAGGAAAAAAACACATTAATGTTTTTGGTAGAATATCATTTTTCTTTCCTAAGTATAAATTCAACATGTTCTCAACCATAACATGCTATATACAAAAGAAATTGAAATTTTTTCAACTTTAAAATTAAAAAACCATGAAATTATGAACAAATTACATCACTAAAGGAATTCAAAAGTCATTATTTGTATATTGAATAAAACATAGATTATATCTCTAATTTAATATTGCATTGTAGATATTTTAAACAATAAAAATTATCATAATTAAGACATATAATCCAACAACATAAAAATGCCTCATAACTTCTCATTTAACACCATATGGAAATCAAAAATTTTATTTCAAGATACGATGCATACATGAGTTATATAAACTGTCTTAAACAATTATTCAAAATCACTCATATTTTCTTGCACACCATAAGAATTCACATCTTTAGATGAGTGACTAGATGCTGACGAAGATGTTCCATATTCTTCTCTTTCATCAACTAGTCCCCATCTGAGTCCACATGCATGCTCATCATTTCAAGTTTCAAAATTCTTCTAGATCTACGACTAGTTTCAGCAAACTCCCATCTCAACATTGTTCCTTCTAGTAACAACCTTTTTAGAATATCTGTCATCTTGAAGCGAAGAGTTCCTCTCTTTGTTAAATTGAAGCCATAAAAAAGTATGTCAACATCCTCCAATTTTAATATGTATGTGCGGCGACAATTTATATTTGTACCCTTTCGTTTTCTCTTTCCGCCATTTTTTTTGTCAACTACCATCTCTGGCTTATACACACCATTGAATGGGTGTGTATTTGCAGCATACCAATGTACTTCAACACTTGTAACATCCTCATTTTCTATAAAAACCTTTATAACTTTAGCAACCTAGAATGGATAGCCATTGAGATCTCCATCTGCTAGCACTGCAATCATGCAACCCTCCTTAATATCCTGTACTGAACCCATATAAAGGTCTTCCATGGCTTAATGTTGTGCATGAGATCTTCTAGAACCAATATACATCTGTCTTTCCTCTGCCTGTGAAGAACTAATAATACCTTGAGATTGCTGTTGTTCAACAATGTTTATTTCCTCGTGTTCATTCGACATATTTTGTGGCCAAATAAATGGATTTTTCAAAGGTATATCTTCATTTGTTGTTGTTGAAATGATGTCACTTTGATTATTGAAAAATGACTCCCACCAAACTGAATCAGCAATGTCAAAGTACGCATTTGAATATCTAATATATTTTTTTATTTCTTCTAGGCAATCAGAATAATTTATATCTCTATTTTGTTTGCGTGCATTATGAAATTCACCAACTGATTGTAATAACAATATTTTTGATGCAAATATTGGATGATTTGGAATGAAATTCAAAAATTGAAAACTTGATGACGGTGCCCATTCTGCAGTAGTTGAATACTTCTTGCCCCATATTAGTGTTTTCCCATAAAAATTTTTGATATGAAATTGATGTTGGAAGCTAATGTCATTAAGTCGTTCAATGCATTTCCCCTCACCATATGAACCCAGAATAAACCTTCGCATGTAAATAGTTTCTTCCAACACATCAAAAGTAGGCTCTGGCATGTATGATTTCTTAATAGATTTAATTAGTGATGGCAAGCTCCCAACTTCCTTCCTCCTCAATGTGACTGAAAAACAACTGAACATCTGATCAATATGGTCATGAGTGTTCCCAACAAGAAGGAAACTAACCTTTACCTTTTGAAAAATTCTCAATTCAACAGGCATGTTTAGATATCCAAAAACAACCTGATTTTTGTTTTCATGGCAAGTTTTGTCCAATTGTAGATACAAAACTTCAGGAAGATTACCATACCAATGAGAAAGCACATCATGAATTATGGTTATGGTCAGATTTGCATCATTATGAATATTTGGAGTTGTGAAGTACACCCTTGGCAACATTTTCCCATTGAAGACCATACAACTGACCAAGCGATACTGAATAAAATTTTCCTCCTGTAAATTTTTGGGTGTGCGAACAAAATGTGGTAAAAGTGTTTTCTTCTAGTCCATACCATCAATTATCAAACCCAAATATTTATTTGGATTATCATAGCATTTCTTTCGATGCTTGTACAACTTTTTCCTTTCATTTGTTTGTTGTTTGTGATGCTCCTGAAGTTCTTTGACATTTGAATCTACACAACATAAAAGAAAGCCATTAAGAAATATGTTTTCATAGTTGATGACTATACAATTTTAAAAGTTAAAGTTATGAATGCTTACCTCTTTCTGACCCTTCACATTTTTCCCTTTTTAATTTAAGAGAAGCACATGTACTGCAAATCCCCATCCTTGCCTTCTTAGGAATATGGACGTTGTTGAATTCTTTCTTCCATACCTTCACAAAATATTGATATGTAATAGACCGGCCATGTCCCTCAGCACCTTCTGCATATTCTTTGTACAAGTTGTAGATTTCTCATCATGAAAAATTATCTAGAATATGTATTGTCTCTCTATTTGGCATACACTCTCCATGCTTTGAAAAGAAATCTTTCATCCATGACATTGTAGTATTTGATAATGGCCCAAACTGTATTTTATGACGTACTTCTGAATAAAATGTGGGATCCTTTTCCAAATTTTCTTCAATTCTCGAGAGACAAAAATTCCTAATCTAATGAAACATTTTGAAAGCTTTTCTACAGATAAATAAACTCTTAATGTGATAATCATAACTCGACAATGTAGATTGCATGCACCCAACTAAATATGAATTTTGCATGCTTTCATTCATTGACAAATATCTCTTCCTGCTCTCTATTGCCAATTTGAAATCCATATGTTTCAAGCAATATTTTTGGCAACATTCACTTGAAATGAGAGCTCTGATAGAACTTCTTCTCATCAGATATTCTACTCTACCCCTTTTATAACTACAACAACTTGCATTGATATGAAAAGGTCTGCTCCTACTCCTCGATACAATATTTCTTGGCAACATATCCATCATTGGATCATCATTTGTATAAGGATTTTCATCATCATTAAGAAGAATGTTATCCACACTATGATCAGCTGTGTTTTCCAAATATTGACTTGGAGGATATTCTTCATCTTCCCCTTCTTCAGTGCTACTGTCATAGTCCCTAGAATTCAGACTGAATGGAAGATTTGACTCGATGTTTAATGGATATTCTTCCTCATGTGCATTGTCAGTGATGCTCTCATAGTCCATAGAATTAGGATTACGTCAAAAATGTGACTGATTACTTATTGAAAATGCTACATCCTATCCTTTGTCACTGCTACCTTTATACTCATTAGAATTAGGATTAAGTGCAGCATCCTGTCCTTCATCACTGCAGCTCTCATAGTCCTTAGAATTAGGACTAAGAGGACACCATGAAACTCCATTCTCTTGAAATTCATCATCACGCTCTTCATCACTGTTGCTCTCATAGTCTTTAGAATTAGGACTAAGTGGACACCGTGACACTCCAATATTTTGAAATTCATCATCCCGCTCTTCATCACTGCTGCTCTCATAGACCTTAAAATTAGTACTAACTGGACACTGTGACACTCCATACTTTTGAAATTCATCATCATACTCTTCATCACTACTGCTCTCATAGTCCTTAGAATTAGGACTAAGTGGACACTTTGACACTCCATTCTTTTGAAATTCGTTATCATGTTCTTCATCACTACTGCTCTCATAGTCCTTAGAATTAGGACTAAGTGGACACCGTGACACTCCATTCTTTTGAAATTCACCATCATGCTCTTCAACACTGCTGCTCTCATAGTCCTCAAAATTAGGACTAAGTGGACACTGTGACACTCCATTCTTTTGAACTTCACCATCATGCTCTTCATCACTGTTGCTCTCATAGTCCTTAGAATTAGGACTAAGTGGACACCATGACACTCCATTCTTTTGAAATTTGTTAGCGAGCTCATCATCACTACTACGTTCATATTCCTTAGAATTAGGACTAAGTGGAATCTGTGACTCTTTATTTATTTGAAATTCTCCATCCTCTCTTTCATCAGTGCTGCTCTCATAGTCGTTAGGATCAGGACTAAGTGGAAGAATTGAATTTCTATTCATAGTGGAATAATTCCCGTTATATTCATCAATATGAATAGAGTTGTTACGTGATAAAGATATTGATGTTGTATAAATCGAAACTTCACTATCAGGACAATCCATCCCTTTCAAATAGAAGATGTTGAATGATACAAATGGAGAGTCTCCTAAAGATATCATATAGCTTAGAGAATGAAATTTTCCCTACAAAATGTTTGTTAGATTTATTTCCCTTCATTGTTTTATTCTACAATTTATTGAAAAATGTAAACTAATGTTTTTTATGAAATAAACATTAAAGTTAAAATTGTAAACTACAACTTCTACATTAATTATTTTAATAGTTAAAGTATATAATATTTACTAAACAATTGGATGTTTTTTTAATTTTTATAATACATTCTAAAACAAATTAATCCCACACTCACCCCACTGTAAAACAATTCTATAATATTCATTTTATCATAATTTCCTTCGTCGCCATAAAAAAATTAACAAGTTAATTTTTTTAAAACAAATTATCCCACAATAACCGTAAGGTAAAACATCTCCGTAATTTCACCTATATACTAAATTCCATTATCACTATTACTCACATCACATCAAGGTTTTCTGAAGTTCATTGAAAGACTTGTGAATGTGGAGCAGCTACATTGCTATCAATAACATATTCAATGAAGAATTCTCGCAATTGAGAGGTAGGTTAAATTTTTTTCCTTGAAAATTTTCATATTAAATTAGTTTGATGAAGTAGATTTTTTTTTTTAAATTAATAACTTTTGTGAGCCAAATTAACCAATATGTCCGTCATGAGCATGGTGGGCCTGACAAAACTCATGATGGTAGCCCACCCTGCGGCACCACGGCGGCCTACCCACAGCTGTTAGGTGATTTCGAGAATCGCCCAATAGCCACCCTTGGGTGGGTTGCCGGGGTGGCATAGGGTGGGAGAGGAGGGTGGGCGGACGGGTGGGTGGGTGAGGGTAGGTGGGCGAGGGCAGGGTAGGTGGGAGTGTAGGGCAGGCGAGTGAGGGCGGGCGGGCGGCAGGGCGAGCGAGGGCGGGTGGGTGGCCGGGAAGGTGAGGGCAGGTGAGGGTGGGCAGGCGGGTGGGGCTACGGCGCCCACCCCAGTGGCCTGCCCGCCCGCCGAGGTGGGCGGCGTAGCCTCATGCGCCCGCCTGCTCGGCCACCTACACAACCGCCTGCCCTCGCCCGCCCTCACCCTCCATCACCCACCCCCGCCCGCCCCGCCCGCTTGCCCTCCCTCGGCCTCCTGACCTCCCCGCCCCCACCCCCTCATCCCACCCGCCCTCACCCCCTTCCCCACCCACCCCGCCCTCGCCCGCCCACTCTCCTGGCTGCCTGACCACACTCACCCGCCCTCTCGCCTGACCTCGCCCTCACCTACCCTCCCTCACTCGCCCACCTCGCCCTCGCCCTCACCCACCCTACCTCACCCTCCCTTGCCTGCACGCCCTGCCCTCCCCCCTCCCTCACCCACAACCGCACTAGCCCGCTCACCCTCCCACCTGCCCACCTCGCCCACCCTCACCTACTCGCCTCACCCACCCACCCTCCCCGGCCACCCACCGTGCCTTTCTTCACCCGCCAGCCCTCACCTACCCTCGCCCGCCTACACACCCTGCCCTCGCTTGTTTTCCCGCCCACAACCCATCACCCACCCTCACCCAGTCCCCTACCCGCCCTTGCCCACCCACCCACCCTGCCCGACCTCGCCCACCCACCCCACCCGACCTCACCCGCCCACCTGTTATAGACATTTTTGTGCCTGATAGCATGAAGCATGAAATGTTAATAATCTAAGGGATCCAAAGTCCCTAGACATGTTGTTCCTACCCCTAGAGGAACAAGGTCAGCAAACCACAGCACTAAATATCAGTTCTCCACTTGAAAACACTAAAAAACAAGCTAATTCTGGATCATGTCAACTGCTCCACTGAGCATCTGCGCTGAATGTCAACTGCTCCACTGTGTACCTGCGCTGAATGTCAACTGCAAAGAAGGCTACCTGCGTTGGGCGAGTTTGGACAAGTGGCACAGTCATTCTTCAAGGTGTCAATGCCCAGGAAGCTTCCAAAATGACACTTGGATCAGGGAATTCGACTGGTGATGAGTAAGAGGGTCTAGATCTCCAAGTGGAAGCAAGAACCTCCAAGTGGACTCAAGAACTGAAGAATAACTGAAGTGGGAGAGGACACTAGTCAGCTTCATACCAAGCTCAAGCTAACTCATCCTTTCTCCAAAACTCCTATATATAGAGCTCTCTCATGAGGTCTATGGAGGCTGGAATCTTGTGAATGTAAGGAAGTGCTGTTGGCTTGAGCATAGAACTATTGGGTGATTTGCTTGAAGGAGGTGAAGAGGAGATTTCTTTCTGCTGGGAGGTGATGCTGGATTGGGCCTTCTATGGTTGTATTACTTCCTGAACTTTACTTCTTCCATTAATAAAGCATTTGAGGTTCTTCTATATGCATGTGTCTCAATGGTGTATTGCTATACTTGTGTATTTGATTTATTCTAATCCTTGAATCAATTATGAATGTATGCTTCTTGTAGTTTCCCTCTCTTGCCATTTTGCAGGATCTTGGTGTAGCTGGGCCAGTGAAAGAGCAAGGAGCTGGGAGCAAGCAGCAAAGAGAGAAGATTGGATCAATCATTAGCAGAAGACAACGGTTAGTGGATCTCTTTCTCCCCTCTCTTACATCTCATAAAGAAGTAATCTCGAATAGCTTTGCTTTGATTGTTGCTGAGGTACTATCACCCTTAGAGTGGGATAGGGTCATTCCGTATTGGATACTTTTCCCAAAAACAAATTGGCGACTCTGCTGGGGATCGTATCTTGTTGGTTGTTTGTGTTTTTTGCTATTCATTTCATAAACACAGGGAGTACCGAATCGAACTGCATTTGGATCTTTCAAATGCAAAGTAGAGGGCAGCTACTCTAGCTCAGTTTCTGGGCATGTTTATGATTTGAATAGCTGATCCACAAGGACTCTGAACAGCTCTTAGTGATAGCTTTTCATTCTCCTTTTCATCCCTTAGTGTGTACTTGACTGATAGCTTCTGATTTGGCCAAAAACTGTGAATTTTTGAGCAATCTGTGACCCGGAAACTGAGAAAAACGAAAGTTTATCTCTTCAGTGCAGGCACTGTGAAGGCAGTCTGCATTTCAGCGCAGTTCCCGAAGGGGCTACCTGTGCTGAAGGTCAAACTGCCAGTGTACTACCTGCGCTGAACCAGTTTTGCCTAGTGCTACTGGGGTTCCCTCTTGTTTATTGCCCTATTTTCATCCTTGTTTTTGCAGCCAGTTACCAGTCAATATACCTATCTGAAACCAACTTTCCTTGCCACTATTCCGCCTCGGTTGTATAAAGAAACTGTATTTTTTCTTTGTGTATTTCTTATATCATTTACAGTTTCCCGTAATGAAAGTGAACTAGTCTTGCTGTGGCCTCTTAGATCTAGACCTGTGATAAGTGTCGTTTTGATCTTAAGAGTTAGTTTGTTTGCTGTTCATAGCTGATTGAGCTTTTGCTTTCGTCATATGGTTTGAATTTATATATTTCTAGTGTCGAAACAAGTAAATCTTAAGGTGTCTTTTGATTTTGGACAAGCTTGTTTGCTTTCACTTGAAATTGAATTCAAAGTTATACAACAGCTTTCTTTTTGTATTGCACCAACATTAAGAAAGAGAAAAGAAATACCTGCATTGTGCATGTGCATTTTGACAGTTTGCATGTTGATTTAGGGAAAAGTGCATTAGTGTGTGCTCTATGATCTGTGTGAAAAGATGATGTCTTTCTTTTCCCTCAGTAGTTAAGATTTTCAAAGTTGAAAGATTGAAAAGCTTGCTTATCATCTTAGACTGCATTTAGGAATGTTACTATACATCTCGTGGTGATCCATAAAGGCAAACTGCTAAACAAGATCAACCTTAAAATAAATTGAATTTACATAACAACGCATTGAAACATAATGCAAACACATAGAGGTCTAAGCTAGAGACGTGTTCCGGCGTCGTTAAACGTGATATCTTAGCGTTGAGTGGTTGGGTGATTCCTCCACGGTGAAGCGATAAGTATCAATACAGACTTGTGCTCCCACGTACCGTCGTGTATATATTGGGAGACCCCTATAGGAACAAAGCCTTTATCCATAGGAAGCCGTGTCGGCCGCCCTACTGATCGCAATGCAGTGAACACAGCATTCACGAAGATCGACCACCCGTACCGTAAAACGTATTCTGTGGTTTTGCGAAAAGTTTGGCACGCCCTCTGCCTAGAACTCCAGAGTAGTTTCTTTTGGCCTTTTTCAAACTCTATAACTGAAAAATTCCATCCGAGCATTTGTCACTTCGGGCTCGTTAAAACATCGAAGGAGACTAGAGTCATCTTTAGCTTTTTCTCGACTCTTAAAAAGTGAAAAAGCAGGTTGTGTCTAAAGCGTCGTTATAAAATTTATTTTAAACGGAACATAATCACCTCCTATTCCTGCGTTGATCTGTAGGTTGAGAACATGGAACGCCCCAACCAAGGAATTCCACATGATGGAAATCCTAGTCCTTTCTCCTCTTGGGAAGAAGTTGGTGCGCCCCACATGGCCACATTGTCGCTTCCAGGACTGACAATTGGCCTGCCAATTTGGCTATTCTCAACCAATGTAGTTCAGAACACCATGGTTCCTGAACAGTCGAGTCAACAGTTAGATCTGTCTAGAGCTGCCCACCAGCCTTCTACTTCTTATAACTCTTCCTCCAATCCTTCATCTTCGCAAGGTAGAGCCGGCAAAAGCCAAGCTCCCATGGAGAAGAAGGAGAAGAAGAAGAGAGAAAAGAAGAAGAAGGAGCCTAAGGCGACTGGGGGCAAGCAAAGGACATCTGACAAAAATCCACACACAGCACAGACCGGGCCTAAATCGCCATGTGTCATATGCAGAGGAGACCACTTCCATAGAGATTGTCCCTGTATTCCCCGGATACTAAGGGACTGGTCCCCTCGGTTGCACAGTTCGGGAGCATCAACCTCTGATAGTCATGTTGAATGCTTACCGTCAACCAGCGAAAGTGAAGGTTCAAGACAAAAGGGGGGAGCAAGATTCCCCTGCAGACTGTGTGAAGGCGATCACGCCATCCACCGTTGTCCCTTCTTAGACGAAGCGAAGAGTGTTTTGGAAGATCGCCCGGTTTCACCGTTGAGACTTCCTCCTGGATACAAAAAACTCGTGCCAAGTCCTTCGTTGGTTGAAAATACGGCTGGCCCGCTCAAGTGGTCAGTTGAAGCGTCAGTCATTGAGAATGAACCTACTGAATCCAGACTGGACGAAAGTCCAAAGGTCGAAATGGCAGTTGACCTGGTTCTTCCTTCAGAGGTTTCATCCTCAAATGACACCGTCACTGAAGATTCGTCTTCAAATGACACCCTCACTGAAGAGAATAAGGATGAAACCATCCAGATTCTTTTCATCAACACCGACTTTGATGAGCATCAGGGCAATGCGCCCATTCCTTTATCGCAGGAAGGAACATCGTCAGGGTCATATCCGGCCGTATATTCGGTCCCACCACCAAGCAACCTGGTTGTGTCCTTTGATTGGAACCAACTAGGCAGACCCCGGTTGCCAGCCAGTATACCATTCAGAATCATCGTCCAAATATATAGAATGGTAATGGCTGGCACTATCATTGATGAAGGGGCATCTGTGAGTATCCTTTCCTCTATTGCTTGGAAAGCACTGGGTTCCCCGGCGCTTTTGCCTGAGATAAGAAATCTCTCGGGTTTCGATAAAGGAACCAGTCGACCATTAGGGATCCTCCCCAATGTGCCTGTTACATTGAAAGGGAAGACCGTTCAAATGAACGTGATGGTCGTTCAAGGACCCTTGGATTATAACCTACTCCTTGGACGAGACTATATATATTGCATGGGAGCAATAGTCTCCTCACTCTTTAGAGTAATGTGTTTTCCACACGAAGGAAAGATGGTCAAGCTCGTAGACCAACTTTCATTTCCGGGATCACGCATCGCAAATAGTCACATACCAACCCTGAATGGTCTATTCAATCAAGAAATGTCTCCACCCCCAGTCCTCCTTCCCGATGAGTGCGAGTGATTCGGAAAGATAGGACTGGAACCCAGGGGGCATGCATCCTGGTCTGCTTCGGGTAGAGGAAACCCTGGGTATAAGGTAGAATTTTCGCGAGAGAATATGACTAGTCCGTACCCCGTCCGTGGATGGAAGAGGGGTTGTTCTAGAATAGGATTCTTTTGTCAAGGTTACTTGTTTGACAAAGGTCATTCACCATTGCCTACTTCGGTAGACAGTGCCGAGGAAATGTTTTAGTTTGAAGGTGTTAACGAAACAATCCTTGGGTAACCAGAAAGAGGCAAGCCTCCCTCAATAACACCAATGTTTTGTCTTTGAGTAGTGTTCTTCTCTTGTCGCAAGTAGCTGCTCTCTTGTCGCAAGTAGCTGTTCTCTTGCGATCTTGCAAAAGAGCTGTCAAAAGTTGGGCTGACGGGAAGACAAGTACCGCATAAGACCTGTTAAAAATAACGAGAAGACAAGTATCGTTAACATTAGACTAGCAAGACGACAAGTAGCTGTGAACACCCAAAGAAAAGAAGAGGTGGGGGAGAGGAGGGGCAGCCTTGAAATTGTATTTTATACCTGGGGGCATGCAAACCTTTTGGAGTGCAAGCAAAGAGCGGTTATTTATCTGTTTTTTGGATTAGTCGTTTCCGAACTTGCATAAAGAAAGGATGTGGGGCAAAGGTCAAAATTTTCCAAATTAGGAGCATAGCTTCGTGAGATAAAGCTCCATAAAAAATAGCTATCTCACAGGAGACATTCTTATCTTATGACTGGTATAATTGAGTAGTTTTACCGCGGAATTTATGCTCGTTAAAAAATAGAAAAGCGAGATCCGAGCAGTTTTAGTACATAGTTCATGCTCGTTAAAAAATAAACATAAGATTGAGCAATGTTTTGGCGCATTCAAGCTCGTTAAATAAAAAATGAACCTATCCCGGTAAATAACCATTGTGATCGTAAATTTATTAGCCATAAAAAGCCTTGGTCGTGTTTTGCACCTGCCACCTCCATTCCATTTGGCCGATCGTTCACCTCCATATGATTGTTTACCTATTTTGAGGAACAGCTGCGAAGAGTGATTTCACTTAGCCATCCTTGTGACACTGCCGTGATTGGAAAATTCCAACCTGTACCTGGAATCTGCTGCTATCCCTGTTTATCACTCGTTCCTCAAAAGACGAGTCTTCTTTGAGCTCTTTTCATCTGACTCGTAAAATATGAAAAGTTTGCCGAGTTTTGGCCTTCCAACTCGTTAAAAGGACCGGAAGAGCTATCCCTCCTTTAGATTTTAATCTTTTTGGACCTGAGGGATTATTACACAAAAGAGTCGAGCGCTTGTTTTATTCGGCTCGTTAAAGTTATCGAAAACTCATCCCTTCTGTATTGTTTTATACTTTTTCGGACTTAAGGGATTAGATGACGAAAAAGGAATTTTGGAGTTAACTTTCTGTACCTTTTCAGACTCTCTAAAAATGAAAAGGACCGAGTTTTCCTTGTCGTTAGACTCGTTAAAATGATTAAATAGCGACAAACTTGTCTTTAGACGAGAACGAGTTTCCCTATCGCTAGGCTCGTTAAAACATAGCGATGGGCTTGCCCGAAGGGCAGGTTATAGAACAAGCATATGTTATCCTCCTCAAGCTTGACAAAAATAAAGAGGTACTGGTCAGAAATGACTGGGGAAAAATTGGGAGAACCTCAAAGCTTTAATGGTAGCAAGTCGCTCTTGAACATGACACCTTTCCTCCGTATCACATCGGGTTGGGTTGTTTCATTCACCGGTCTCATCACCATGGTCTTCGCCAAACCATCCACATTTGGGGTAATGCTACCGATCCATCACATCAGTGTCGTTATATGTTCAAGAGATGTTGTTCAGAAAGAGTCAACCGTGTCCCATCCACTGCCATACATTATCCTTCATCCACCCATGATCGCCACCCTGAATCATATGTCACAGATTGTTTTCACCTCCACTAAAATCATTAGCTCCGTTCCGTGTCACTGATGTGGGATTCATTAAGGCCCTCCTTTGACAGATCGCTTCTTGTCGACTTCAGCTCATTATCCAAGAAGTTGATCTAGGAACACCCCCTCAGTACTTTGAAGCTTGCATGCCTCAATGGCAAGTTTCTCACTTCCGGCGACAGGTATACATCAATGACCTTCGACCAGAAGATTTTGTGTGGTGTTCGACGCCAAGTCCTTTATTCACATCACGTGAATTGTACTGCAGTACCTTGAGGGTCATTATCATTATCGGTGATTCCTCTCGCGATTGTTAACGGTTTACATTATTGACCGGTAATCAAGTGATGTCTTTCCATGTTCGACTTCAGCGCAATTCTCACATGGATCGACTTGTACTTAGAGTGAACATCGAACGAGTTTGAAGACCCCGGATCTAGTTTCATCCATTCAGGCTGCAATATATATTCATGAAATATAAAGACATTTGATATGTACATTATTACAGCAGATGATCATCCTACTCAAAGGATGATAATTTCAGCAGAGAATTATCAGTCTACCATCAGACGATCGTCTGTTATATGTACCAAAATGAATTTATAAAGCTGAGCATGGGAATGCCCGCCTCAGCTAGATCATGAAAGCAGAATGAAAAATAATGTATTGTATTGTATTTTATTACAGGTCAACTCTCAGCGATTGAATGAACTTCGGATCCTCCTGATAAAGCATTTCACCCGATAAACGACCTCATACTTTAGGGGGCAACTGTAATAGACATTTTTGTGCCTTACAACATGAAGCATGAAATGTCAATAATCTAAGGGATCCAAAGTCCCTAAACATGTTGTTTCTACCCCTAGAGGAACAAGGTCAGCAAACCACAGCACTAAATATCAGTTCTCCACCTGAAAACACTAAAAAACAAGCTAATTCTGGATCATGTCAACTGCTCCACTGAGCATCTGCGCTGAATGTCAACTGCAAAGAAGGCTACCTGCGTTGGGCGAGTTTGGACAAGTGGCACAGTCATTCTTCAAGGTGTCAATGCCCAGGAAGCTTCCAAAATGACACTTGGATCAGGGAATTCGACTGGTGATGAGTAAGAGGGTCTAGATCTCCAAGTGGAAGCAAGAACCTCCAAGTGGACTCAAGAACTGAAGAATAACTAAAGTGGGAGAGGACACTAGTTAGCTTCATACCAAGCTCAAGCTGACTCATCCTTTCTCCAAAACTCCTATATATAGAGCTCTCTCATGAGGTCTATGGAGGCTGGAATCTTGTGAATGTAAGGAAGTGTTGTTGGTTTGAGCATAGAACTATTGGGTGATTTGCTTGAAGGAGGTGAAGAGGAGATTTCTTTTTGCTAGGAGGTGATGCTCGATTGGGCCTTCTATGGTTGTATTACTTCCTGAACTTTACTTCTTCCATTAATAAAGCATTTGAGGTTCTTCTATATGCATGTGTCTCAATGGTGTATTGCTATACTTGTGTATTTGATTTATTCTAATCCTTGAATCAATTATGAATGTATGCTTCTTGTAGTTTCCCTCTCTTGCCATTTTGCAGGATCTTGGTGTAGCTGGGCCAGTGAAAGAGCAAGGAGCTGGGAGCAAGCAGCAAAGAGAGAAGATTGGATCAATCATTAGCGGAAGACAACGGTTAGTGGATCTCTTTCTCCCCTCTCTTACATCTCATAAAGAAGTAATCTCGAATAGCTTTGCTTTGATTGTTGCTGAGGTACTATCACCCTTAGAGTGGGATAGGGTCATTCCGTATTGGATACTTTTCCCAATAACACCACCCCGCCTAAACTCACCCGCTCGCCCTTATGTGCACCCTGCCCTCACCCACCCACCCCCCGAACCGCCTCCCCTCACCCGCCCACGCCCACCCACCCCCCGCCCACCCCTGGCCCAACCCCCCACCCCCCTGCCCCCCCGCCCTCCCCACACCCGACCGCCTACCCTCCCCCACCCTTGCCCGCCATCCCTTGCCCTCGCTCGCCCTCCCACCCACCTTCACCCACCTGACCAAACCTCGCAGCCAGCCGGGTAGACAACTGTGGTGGTGCGAGGTGGGCGCTGCAGCCCCACCCTACGCCACCCCAGCGGTCCGTCTGCTTGCCCACTCCACCCACCCTCGCCCGCCTGCCCAGCCCGCCCTCACCCGCCCACCCCGCCCGCCCTCCCACCTGCCCTCACCTGCCCACCCCGCTCGCCCTCCTGCCTGCCCTCACTTGCCCTTACTTGCCCACTGACCCTGCCTGCCCTTGCCCTCACCTACCCACCCTTGCCCACCCATGCCCACCCTCCCTCCCACCCGCCCTCACCCTCCCTCGCCCGCCCGCTCACCCCTCCCACCCTTGCCCGCCCTCCCGCTGGCCCTCGCCTGGCTACCCTGCCCTAGCCCGCCCTCACCTACCCTCCGTCGCCCGACCTCACCTGCCCTCCCCTACCCTACCTCACCCACCCGCCCTCACACCCACCCCGCCCTCGCCCGTCCTCACTCATCCCGCCCACCTCGCCCTCGCCTACCCTCACCTGGCCCGCCCATCCCGCCCCCGACAACTCGCCCTCCCTCGCTCACCCACCCCACCCTCCTGCTCGCCCAACCCCCAGTGTCATGCCCCCAGGCCTGCGGTAGTCTTTCAACCATACCTGGTAAGGTGCGGCACCACCGAACACTTTCTTTTCACCAATACTTATGTTCATGGACTACGCCTAACCATTAGTCTACTTAGTTTGTTTTTCACAACCAAGTATTATTATGTTTCCTTTATACCAATGAACACCCATACACATTCATTATCACCAGCAATTATACATGAAGAACACAATTGCACAGTATAAAGGGAAGGGTAACTCCCTGAATAATGAGTCTACCCGAATACAATATATTATATAATGTTTCAATGTTACAAAGCTTTACAAGTATACTTGGAAACACCAAGTTTCATACTTAGCCAATTTCACATCAAGGCGATGCCTTTGTGTGCTAACCAAGTTCCTTGCACGATGGGCAAGCACTCACCTAAGTCACCTGAGACACCTGTGTCAATGTCCGTTGCCTTCACTCATGCCCTCAACCGATAACCGAAACTCGTGCGATGTTTTACTGTGTATGCCTACCCAAGAATGGACACATTACAACCTGTGCCTCCCTTGCTGCGGCTTCACCTCTAATTTGCACTTTTCCTTGTCATCATGTGCTCCTCACTCGCATTACTTGTTGAATACTTGAGTTCGAATGTTTGCCTCTTCGTTCCAAAACTCCTCCATATATATATGATGCGTTGGGCAAGTCGAGCTGCCTAGGCCGACTTGCCAACACCCTACTTTCCTTTGCAAATACGTCCTCCAACATAGGTCGCCCTTCGTTCGTTTGCTTTCATATGTAGGTTGGCCATGGGTGTGTCCAAACACTCCCCACACCATATAAATCATCGCTCTTCCTCCTGATGCACTTTACACTTATGTCCTTCACACATTTCGGTCATGGAGCTGCACCTTGTTCAAGTTTCCAACTCATTGTTCACCAACAAGCCTTTGCACTTCTCGTGGCGGTCGTGCCTTGGATCGTAGGTCCTTACATCCTCCCCCACTTGAAATCATTGTCATCCTCGACAATATCTCGTCCCCACAACCATCTATCACCAAGCTATCCATACCGAGGCATACACCCCATCGGTATGTCATATATCGGAAATCATCTCAATCCATGATCATCAACCACCTTGTCACAATCTCCACATGCTGCTCCCCATCGTTGAAGGCTGGCCCCTCCATCTCAAGCTACATGTTTCCTACAACATCTCGTGTTGACCTCATCATGTGTCGTCCTCGTGTGAACTGCTGTCACGATACACAATACTAACACATCTCTACGCATTAAGCTCCCTCATGTTTGAACTAGTAAGGTGATTAGTCCAACTGTCATGCTCAAACTAGGAGAATGCACATCCTCATGCCACCATCAGTCATTTCTCAAAACATCCCATCACATCCTCAACTCGATCAAGAATCCATCTCCATATAAGTGTAAGCCATGCTCAAGTCCATGAGGTAGTCTCCATCTCATCTGCAACATGTTTTCCATGATGTTTGGTGCTAATGTGCTACATGAAATCAGCCACATCTATCCAAACATCATCATCCATCTACAAAACCTCCATCTCCTCAAAGTGAAGAGACCCCCTCATCAAACTCTGACTCTCGATGTGCCACATCCAGGTCCGTGAAGAAACCTCCATCATAATTGTAATTTTCCATCCCTCAAGTCAGCCATAGAAACAAGTATACACATGTCTCATCTATCCATGTGCTGCCCATGATCATAGATCAATCAGCCCCCATGTGTCAAAGGTGGTTCAGTCTTGGCTTAACCCATGCCCAAGTGTTGCCACCAAGGCATCATCATCGTTGTAACTCCATCACTCCAAAGTGTCTCATATCGATCCTCCACATCAAGTCACTCTTTCAATCCACACCCATGCATGTACTCGAAAGTATGCAACCCATCTTGCATCAAAGTCTCTGATCTTAGCTCCTCAATGCATCAGATCCTCCAAGTCCACCATATATGAAGTCCCCAAAAGTCACAACAATCTCATGTCATCAAGAGCTCCATAAGTCATCTCCAACCAACATCTCAGCAAGCATACAAGTCTTGGCCCAAAGGTCTCTACAAGAAGCCTCAGCTCTCCATGTAGTAGGAATGCTCCATAGCCTACTCACAACTGCATCCAAGTCCATGGCCTTGTTGTACAAGAGTGCACAACCTCTCCATCAGCTCATAAATAATAAGTCTCCATGTCACATCAGCAAATCCACCTGCACAACATCCCTGCCTTGGCACTCCTCATTGGATGCCCATAAGTGACACCCCTACAAGTGCTCCTGCATAATGTCCCTGCATAAGACTGCCATGCTCCATGTCTCCAACCTGATGGCCATGACTAAGTTTCCCATGTAGTCCAACCAAGTAGACTCATCACAAAAATCGGTCATCCTCATCCAAGTCTGCAATCTTCGGTCTAGTGAACTCGGTCACCCAACCATATCATCATCACATGATTCTCTCCATCATAGCTCCCCCACTAAAGGTTCCACCAAGACTTTCTCTTGGTCTTGGCCATGAGAATTCCACCCAAGCAACTCAAGTGCGTAGCCTTCTCCAATATGTCCATGAGTCATGCCGGGCACTTAGCCAATTCTTCATGTGGCTAAAGCATGACCCATTCCTCCGCAATGATCATCATTTTCCTCCCTTGTCACGGGCCCTTGTACCTTATATCATAAGGTCACAAATAACCCCAACAAGTCCTGCAACAGTCAAAAATCATTGTTTCTCCATACAAGGTCTCATCGTAGACATCCATGGTAATATGCTCCCTTGCATTGGCAAACTGATTTTTCCCTTCCCTGCATACTGTTCATCTACCAAATGCTCAAGTGAAACACAAGTATCAATAGTACTTACATCATCATCGTGAGACTCCTCCATGTGAGTATCCTCATCCATCCATGTCTGCAAACTGCATGATCCTGGTCCAACTTGATCAATCTCAAGTTCATCTTCCATCATTGTCACACCTGCAACATCTTCAACTATCATGACTTCGTCTTCCTGGTTAGCATAATCTGCAATTTCATCCTGCTCCATTGTCCAACCAAGTTGAAGAAGTTCGTCTTCAACATTCTTTTCCAAGACTTCAAGCCTATCTCGAATCTGGGGTTCTCTCTTTTCATCCACTTCAACCTGTATAAGGTAAGCAAGAGCTTCCCTTTGCATTCCTCCAAACCTGCCATGCCTTGTCGTTCAGCTTGGCCCAAGCACTAGGCTTCACCTCTGCCAAACCCGTTTCACCATTCACCTGAATCACCCTAATATTCCACCTGTCACCTACAAAACTTGAACTCCCTTCCAAGTCTTCAGCCTTTGTAGAATCAGCTCCTTGATTTAGTTCACCAGCTTCACCAAGTTCCCTGCAACCATGAACCAGCTCTTGTTCCACTTGTATGTGAAACCAGCTTCCTTCACTTGCAAGTACCTACTTCCACTGTCATCAACTATCAACTACTTACACACTTGCTCTACCCAACTTCCTGTAAGACTTCTCTAAGTCTTTAGACTAGCTTTGATACCAACTGTCATGCCCCAGGCCTGCGGTACTCTTTCAACCGTACTTGGTGAGGTGTGGCACCATCGAACACATTCTTTTCACCAATACTTATGTTCATGGACTATGCCTAACCATTAGTCTACTTAGTTTGTTTTTGACAACCAAGTATTAATATGTTTCCTTTATACCAATGAACACCCATACACATCCATTATCACTAGCAATTATACATGAAGAACACAATTTCACAGTATAAAGGGAGGGGTAACTCCCTGAACAATGAATTTGCCCGAATACAATATATTATATAATGTTTCAATGTTATAAAGCTTTACAAGTATACTTGGAAACACCAAGTTTCATACTTAGCCAATTTCACATCAAGGCCATGCCTTCATGTGCCAAGCAAGTTCCTTGCCCGAGTTGGGCGAGCACGTCCTCACATGGACAGCCAACCGCACTCCTCAACCGAAGTTCATTCACCTTGCACGACGGGCAGGCGACCTACCAAAGTCACCCAAGTCACCTTCGTTTTCTTCTACATGGCAGGTAGGTGACCTCACCCAAGTCCCCTTTTCCACCTCTGTGTTTAGCCTTGCATGACAGACGGGTGCTCACCCGAGTCACTCGAGACACCCGTGTCAATGTCTAGCGCCTTCACCCGCACTCTCAACCGATAAGCGAAACCTGTGCGATGTTTTACCGTGTATACCTGCCCAAGAATGGGCACATTACGACCTGTGCCTCCCTTGCTGTGGCTTCACCTCTAACTCACATTTTTCCTTGTCATCGTGCGCTCCTCACTCGCATTACTTGTTGAATGCTTGAGTTCTAATGCTTGCCTCTTCGTTCCAAAACTCCTCCACATATATATGATGTGTTGGGCAAGTCGAGCTGCCCAAGTTAACCTCCCAACGCCCTACATTCCTTCGCAAATACGCTCTCAAACATAGGTTGGCCTTCATTCGTTTGCTTTCATATGTAGGTTGGCCATGGGTGTGTCCAAACACTCCCCACGCCATATAAATCATCGCTCCTCCTCCTCATGTGCTTTACACTTATGTCCTTTGCACATTTTGGTCATGGAGCTGCACCTTGTTCAAGTTTCCAACTCGTCATTCACTAACAAGCCTTCACACTTCAGTGGTGATCATGTCTTGAACTACAGGTCCTTACACCTGCTGGTGGGCGGGCAGGCCACCGAGGTGGCATGAAGTGGGCATTGCAGCCCCACCTTGCGCCACTCCCAGAATTTCCCAACCCCCGCGGGTGGGCGGGCAGGTAGCCGGGGTGGCGCGGGGTGGGCGGCGCAGCCCCACCCAATGCCACCCCAGTGGCTCACCAACCCGCCCACCTCGCCCGCCCTCTCCCTTCCACCCACCCTGCCCTCACCTGATCACCCTGCCTGCCCTCCTGCCTGCCCTCAGCCACCCACCCCATCCGCCCTCCTACCCGAATTCACCTGCCCTCGCCTGACGGCTCACCCCACCCGCCCTCCCCCTCACCTGCCCACCCTCGCTCGCCCGCCCTCACCGGCCCGCCTGCGCTCCCTCCTACCCATCCACCCGCCCTCACCCTCCCTCACCTACCCACTCACCTCGCTCGCTCTCGCCCGCCCACCCTCGCCCGCCTACCCCGTCCTCGCTTGCCCTCACCTTCCCTCCCCTACCCGATGTCACATGCCATCCCCCGCCCTACCTCACCTACCCGCCCTCATGCCCACCCTGCCCTCGCCCACTCTCACTCACCCCACCCACCCCGCCCTCGCCTGCCCTCACCCGCCCCACCCACCCTGCCCCCAACCACCTGCCCTCCCCCACCTGCCCACCCCACCCTCCCACCTGCCCAACCCCCGCTGTCACGCCCCCAATTTTTTTTTCGTTAAATTGGCTGGGTGCGGTGCCACCTAAGTAATTAACATGTTCCATTGTTATCTTACATTACGAACTATGCCTTAACATTCATCTTCATTCATGAATAACATAACATTAATGTGCGGAATCCATTAACATTATAACATCAACAATATAGAACAACAGGAGAACACATCACATGTAAGAACAATCTTTTATTATATGTGAGAAGATTTACAAGTGACCAGGAGCTATGTTCCACCGACGTTAGAAAGTCGGGTGCCCACCCGTGCACGAAAGCATGGTGGTCTCACCCTCCAACCCAATATACAACACATGAGTTCTTGTCAAGGTGGGCATGTGCTCTCGTGAACGACCCTCACCTGAGATACAAGCAAACTCATTCAAAAGATTAGGCAGGCGGGTGCCTTCACACGCCCTCCACTTGTGCCTTCAACCAAAAAAACTTCATGCCAAGACTTGTATAACCTGCCCAGCGACCGGGCGCATAACCTACGCCTTCACTGCAGTTATGTCCCTTACTCGCACCTCTGTTGATGATCGAAGACCGAATGATCGATTGTTCAAATGCCAACTCCATCGCATGTATATATATGCGCCTTCGTGTGGAGGTTGCACCCTCGGCCGACCCTCCATCCTTCTCCAGCCTCCGCGTCTATGCAAATACTTCAACGTCGTTGTATGATTGGCTCACCCATGGCACAGGACCGCCCACCAACTCACCCACATTTGCCCTCACTCCTCGATCACCTTGTTAATAGGAGCTCCCCAACTCGCCCTTATAAACATGGAACACCAACTTGCCCACGCATATAACCTACGCCTCACTCCTTGGTCGCTCCTTTGCATTTTTCATGACTTGGCTACTTTGCACAGTGAGAGGGCGTGCCCGGTTAGTTAGCCAACTGTTGGGCGCTACATCCTCCGCCACTCAAAATCGTTGTCGCCCTCGACAATCCTGACCTCCTCAGTAGCTTCTTGTCATACTTCTCAATCTTCTTCTTCCATCTCCAAAGTGAGTCCTTTGATTCCCAACTTTCCTCCTCCAGTGCATTCTTCCATCTAACAAGAAATTCTCGTTTCATGTGGCAACCAATCTCTGTAGTTCTGAAGCTCAAAATCTTCTCCAACTCCAAATCTGGCTTGTCCACAATCCCGACTAGTCCTCTTGGTGGTTCAACTCTCTCTGGATGATCAGCATAAAGTCTGCATCTCTTCAACTAACTCATGTGAAAAACTGGATGCTTCATGTGCATATGGTGTGGAAGCTCCAGTGTTTCTTCACTTGTAATGGTCCCTCATATTTCTGTGTCAGTTTTCTCGCAGTCACCTTAGGTGGTTGAAACCTGCTCTAGGGTAATCTTGAGAAACACCATATCTCCCACACTGAAGTGTACATCCCGTCTTCCTCTATCAACCCATTTCTTCATTCTCCTTGTAGCTTCATGCAAGCGCAACCGTGCTAGCTCCAAGGTCGCATCCCAAGCCTTCATGAACCTCTTCACATGAGGACTCCTAAAAAAACCTCCTATCACTACAGTATGCAGTGTGACTGGCATCTGTCCACTCACCAACTCAAATGGACTCTACCCCATCGCAAAACTCTTTTGAATATTGTAGCTGAACTGTGCAATATCCAAGAGTTCAGGCCAATTCTTCTGATCAGCCATGACATAATGTCTCAAGCAATCCTCTAGAAATGCGTTGATCCTCTCGGTCTATCCTTCTTTCTGTGGATGGTAACTTGAACTCATCAACAATTCTATTCCGACTAACTTGAACAATGTGGTCCAAAATCTACTTGTAAAATGTAGATCTTGATCCGACATGATGTTTAATGGCATCCCCCAATACTTCACTATGTTCCTAAAGAACAACTCCGTAGTCTACTCAGCTCCACAGGGCATCTTTGTTGGAACAAAGACAACATACTTGGAAAAACGATCAACCACAACCATAATCCCATTACACCCCTGAACCTGTGGCAACTGAGAACTGAAGTCCATCGAGACACTCATCCATGGCCTCTCAAGAATCGGTAAAGGCTACAACTGTCCTCCTTGTCTCTGATTATCCGATTTGTCCTACTGACAAATGATGCATGTATGTACATACTCCTCTACATCCTCTCGCGTCTTCTCCCAAAAGAATCCTCTCTCCAACAATGCTAAAGAATGACGCTGCCCTGGGTGGCTAGCCCATGGTGAGTCATGGCACTCCTTTAAAAGGTGCCTCCTGAGTCCAGATGACTTTGGAACATAGAGTCGGTTTCCAAAGAACAAGAACCTGTCTCGCAGAAAGAACTTTTGTGTCTTCCCCTCCTTTATCTGCTTCACTATATTCTGCGCCAAAGTATCGGCCTCAACACTTTCCTTGAGCTTATTCTGCATCTCTTTTTACATCCAAATTCGACTCCTACTCCTTTCTGCCCAGTCTTCTCCCTCCAATGCTGTAATTTGTCCCTTCCTGCTAAGGGCATCTACTACCGCATTATGCCTTCCCGATATATACTCGATAGTCATGTCGAATTCTGCCAAGAAGTCTTGTCAACAAGCTTGCTTTGCAGAAAGCTTCAGTTGTGATGCAAAATAACTTGCTGCAACATTTTCAGTCTTAACAAGAAATGGCTTCCCAATCAAGTAATGCCTCCACACATGAAGACAGTGAATGATTGCAGTCGCCTCCTTCTCATGGACCGGATACCTTCGTTCTTTATCCTGTAACTTCTGACTCTTGTACACCACTGGATGCCCATCCTACATAAGAACCCCTCCTATGGTAAAATCTGAAGCATCAGTGTGTACCTCAAACTGTCTCTCGAAGTCAGGCAACTTCAGTATCGGTGCTGTAACCATTCTCCTCTTCAAGTCATCAAATGCCTTCTGACATTTATTCGTCCAACTTCATCTCATCTTTCTTCAATAGGTCTGTCAATGATGATGTTACCTTGGAGTACCCCTCTACAAACTTCCATTGGTAGTTGGTCATGCCCAAAAACACCCTCATCTCATGGATATTCTTTGGTTCAACCCAATCCTCGATCGCCTTCACTCTGCTCAGCTCCATCTGTATGTAAGCTTGACCAACTATATGCCCAAGGAACAGAATCTCGGTTTGAGCGAACACACACTTAGACTTCTTCAAGAACAAGTGGTTTTCCCTCAGTGCCCCGAACACCATCACCAAGTGCTTATTATGATCCTCCATGTGGTAACTATACACCACTATATCATCCAAGTACACTACTATGAATGAATCCAGGTATGGTCGTAGGACATCATTCATCAAAGTGAAAAACGTAGTAGGAGCATTCCACAACCCAAATGACATAACAAGGAATTCAAAGCTACCATACCTTGTTACTATCGCGGTCTTCTTCTTGCCTCCTTCAGCTATCCACACCCAATAATACCATCCCTCAATTCAAGCTTGGAGAACACTCGGGCTTTCGCAAGCTTGTCAAATCAATCAGCAGCCAATGGCAAAGGATACAAGTTCCTTACTGTCTGCTTTTTCAATGCACGATAATCACAACACATTCGTAGCTCATTCGAATCATTCTTTCACTGGAACAATACCAGAGCTCCATAGGGGGACCTTGAAGGTCTGATGAAACCTGCATCAACTAACTCCTTCAGTTGTTGTTTCAGTTCCTCCATCTCAGGTCCTGACACCCGATAAGGTGCTTTAGCCAGGGGTTGCTTTCCTGGCTCAAGATCAATTCTATGGTCCACTGCATGCCTTGGTGGAAGTTTCTTTGCTAGCTCATCAGGCATCAAATCCACATATTTGGTCAGTACCTTAGAAATCTTAGCTGGAACAAGCATCCCCACTCCATCACCTTGGACTCCCTTGAACATCACCGCATATGTCTCCATATCTTACTCCTTCATGGCCTTCTCCAAACTTAGTGCAGAAACATGCTGCACCTTGACTTCCCTTCTTTGCCTATGAGTGGGAAAAGTCCATGTTTGTGACTGTCCAACCAGCACCACCTCATCATAGAAGGGGACAAAAATTGCCTTGTTGCCCTTCATATCGAAGTCGTTCATCTCAATCATAGTGAAGTCCAACTGACCCTTCCAATCTTTTATCTACACAAGCACTTCATGTGCCAAACCTGCCACTTTAGCTCTAGATTCCACTGCCTTGACTTCCAAATTCGATGGGAAGATCATCAGTCCAACCTCTTTTGCCAACCGTGTCTTCATGAAGTTATGAGTGGCCCCCATGTCCACTAAAGCTTGAATGGTCTTGCCATGAACCATCAAGTCCACGAAACCCAAACTGTTAATCCATGATTTCTCCATAAATTTTCCCTGCATACATGTATGTTCTCTACTTCTGTCAAGCTTCTTCAACCCTGAATAAGCTTCATCTGTCACGAGCAACCCTGCTCTGATACCACCTGTCACGCCCCCAATTCTTTTTTCGTTAAATTGGCTGGGTGCGGCACCGCCTAAATTATTAACATGCTCCATTGTTATCTTACTTTATGAACTATGCCTTAACATTCATCTTCATTCATGAATAACATAACATTAATGTGCAGAATCCATTAACATTATAACACCAACAATATAAAATAGCAGGAGAACACATCACATGTAAGAACAATCTTTTATAATATATGAGAAGATTTACAAGTGACCGGGAGTTATGCTCCACCAGTGTTACAAAGTCAGGTGCCCACCCATGCATGATCGCACGCTTATCTCACCCTCCAACCCAATGTACAACACACGAGTTCTTGTCAAGGTGGGCGGACACACTCGTGCATGACCCTCACCCGAGATACAATCAAACTCATTCAAAAGATTAGGCGGGTGAGCGCCTTCACACACCCTCCACCTGTGCCTTCAACCGAACAACCTTCATGCCAAGACTTGTATAACCTACCCTGCAACCGGGAGCATAACCTGTGCCTTCGTTGTGGTTATCTCCCTTACTCACACCTTTGTTGATGATTGAAGACTGAATGATCGATGGTTCAAATGCCAACTCCATCGCATGTATGTATATCCGCCTTCGCGTGGAGGTCATGCCCTTGGCCGACCCTCCATCCTTCTCCAACTGCCACGTCTATGCAAATAATTCAATGCCATTGTATGGTTGGCCCAGCAATGGCACGGGACCACCCACCAACTCACCCACATTTTCGTTCACTCCTTGATCAGCTTGTTAAGATGAGCTCCCCAACTCGCCCTTATAAACATGGAACGCCAACTTGTCCGCACATATAACATACTCCTCATTCCTTGGTCGCTCCTTTACATTTTTCATGACTTGGCTACTTCGCACGTGAGAGGGCATGCCCAGTTAGTTAGCCAACCACAGAGTGTTACACCCGCAGCCAGGTGGGCGGGCCGCCGGGGTGGCGCGGGGTGGGCGGTGCAGCCCCACCCTCCGGCACTTTGGCGGCTCGTCTGCTCGCCCATGGGGGTTTGGCAATTCTGGGAATCACCCAGCCACCACCGATGGCCGGCCAGGCCTCTAGGGTGGCGTGGGGTGGGCGCCGCATGTTAGAGCCTAAATCTACCTCAGGCTGAGAAAGGTAGGATCTAGGACAACATCAAACTATGCTTAACCTAGTAGCTAGCCCTACCAGGTCCGGAGAGGGCTCTCTACTGGTCAATCTCAGCAAAATATGATCGATGAAGGCTTGATATGACTGATATAAATACTGATCTTAGGCTAGGTATGTGTGCAAAAGAGTTTGATTGAACATAATGATGTTTTGTTGGCTCAAATGGAAAGGTGGATTTTGGGTGTGGGGAATGAGGCTTAGTTTTGCAGAGATCTCTATGGGACAATGTAGGCAACTGATTTGTCACTTCAAATTGAATGATATGAAGATATTAGATAGGTAAGGAGTTGAAGAGGGCAAGAAAACTTAGGGATCCTCTTCAAACAATTGAAAACATCAAAAACTAAAACAAACCCCAGGCAGAGCACTACAATTTCAATGGATTCTACCTTTACCCTTGTTTGATTTAGTTAAGAAGAAGCAAGATAGATAATGGCGTACATGAAACATAAGTAAATTCACAATTACAGAAGAAAGCACTATACCAAAGCAAGATGCCACATGAATCCCAAAGAGTGCTGCAAACCCTGCTCTCTATTCCTTAGCCAAAACTGCTGATATGAGTATACAATGAAGCTCTAAGCTTTCTCAAAATTCCAACCTTCTGCCAAATTCCAACCCCTACTCTATGAAATTCATAAAATATATACATTTTCTCATCCTTGTACTAAGGGAATTGAGCTCAACCATTTTCTTCAAAATAGAATCAGTTACATTAAACTTGGGCCGAATTGCTAAACATAGGTGTTGAAGATGAAATCGTATCTCCTAAAATCTAGCACCTGTTACAAAACTGAAAAAGGTTTTTGTAGATAAAGTTATTTTGGAGAAAAACCTCTCTCAAAGTTGGGAAATTCGTTTCCAAATGCTCGCAATCTATTCCACAAAATCATCTCTAAAACAAAAAATCATTAAAAATTTAAATCTGTGAAAATGAGATGTAAAGATCTAGTCACATATCCCAATTTATGACACCTGTGAATAATCTGAAAGTTGTGATTTTTATATAGCTCGTGGTTAAAAAAAACCACTTTGGGTTTTTGAATATTACTTTCCATCTGTTGTAAAATGGCCCCGCACTAAAATGACTAAAACAGTAAAAACATATGAAAAATTTGCTTTGTTTTAATGTAGGCTCCAAATATCACTATATATCTCCCACATAGTAGCACCTGTGCATGAAATGAAGGAGGTTTTTATTATTTTGTATGTGATGAACAAAAACCTCTTTCACTTTTGAAAAATTCCTTACCATTATTTCAGAAACTAATTTTTTACTAAACTTGTCATTGTGTGCAGCAACTGACCTCAAAACATGCATAACCAACAATCACTCATTCATTTCAATCATATCTTCTAATCCGGGAGCCGGTTACCGGAGTGTGATATACCATTGGAAATATTTTTCTGAGCTTCTTCTGATGGACAGACTTGTGACATATTTTGTACTGAAAATCATGTGCAAAACATCTAACAAAACCAGACATAGTAAGAGATCATGTTGATCCCTGGTGACAGGCTGCGAAGACTGGAACTAACATCGGCTCCATTGGGGATGGCAGCTCCTTGGAGGTGTCAAGAACACCGTAGACCAAGTGCCTCATCCATTGGGCATGGATTCAAACAACTACAAACCCAAAACAGCTCATACCAATCCAAAAACATATACATACTGCAACATGTACATAAACAAATACTAAAAACTGAAATGTTGTCTTGGGCAGCTTATTTATGTACAAATCTAACCCACTTTGCTGAAAAATTGATAGATCAAGTAGTGTTGTAATGCCATATCAACCAATCAAGTAACTGTGACAAGGATGCTGTTTGAAAGTGCTTCAACCAGGACACAAATGTAAATGGTGACAGCCATACATGCACATAACAAGTCTGGTTATGTAAAAGACAACTTGATCTATCATTCAAACTGAAAAAAATTTCCATGTACATTGCAATAGGATTGAAAAAAACAGACTCTATTTGCAGCCCCAACTCCTCAATACATGCTTCCAGCTGCAAACTATCAATGCAAACATCCACGGGAAGCTCTATTGTTTCTTCTTTTGAAGGAGGGAGAGTTTCCAAGAACTTTTTGGGATTTTGGAATTCATATGATTGGATCTGATCATTTAGATACTGAATCTCCTTCTCAAAATTTTCAACAACTAACTCAAAGAAACCAGTTTTAGCTTTAGGAGGAAACTTCAGAGATCTCAAATATTGAAGCACGGCAATGAAAAATACTACATCAATTTCAATATCAACTAAATGATCTCTAACTTCTTTTAAAACTTCACAAAGTGCAGGGTTTGCCACATACCCTACCATTTCATTTAGTGCATGAATGGATCAGTGAGCACTAGAATCTCTGGATTGAGTTGGAGTCGCAAGGTGAATGTTTTAGCCTTCATATGCGTCTGACTGTTGTCCACCATCAGCAATTAGATTTGCAACTTGAATGATCTTTCCCCGAGAATATCTGATACCTCTTCCCTATTTTAATGTACTGGGGCAATTTGCAAGTTAGATATTCCGTTTATAAGACTATACCAGAGATTGACTAAAGTAGCTTTTATCTACTTGCATTAATGCAAAGCAAAAGCATTTTGAAGGCTACCTACCTAATCTTCAGACTCTGTCTGTAGTTTATAGAATGAATAATACTAACAAACAAAAAATTTCTTCCCCAGCAGAGTCGCCACTATGTTAGAGCCTAAATCTACCTCAGGCTGAGAAAGGTAGGATCTAGGACAACATCAGACCACGCTTAACCTAGTAGCTAGCCCTGCCAGGTCAGGAGAGGGCTCTCTCCTAGTCAATCTCAACAAAATATGATCAGTGAGGCTTAAGATGACAGATATGAATACTGATCTTAGGCTAGGTATGTGTGAAAAAGATTTTTATTGAATATAATGATGTTTTGTTGGCTCAAATGGAAAGGCAGATTTTGGGTGTGGGGAATGAGGCTCAGTTTTCCAAAGATCTCTATGGGGCAAGGTAGGCAACTGATTTGACACTTCAAATTGAATGAGATGGAGAGATTAGATAGGTGAGGAGTTGAAGAGGGTAGGAAAACTTAGGGATCCTCTTCAAACAACTGAAAACTTCAAAAACTAAAACAAACCCTAGGTAGAGCACTGCAATTTCAATGGATTCTACCTTTAACCTTGTTTGATCTAGTTAAGAAGAAGCAAGATAGATAATGGCATACATGAAACATAAGTAAATTCACAATTACAGAAGAAAGCACTATACCAAAGCAAGATGCCACATGAATCCCAAAGAGTGATGCAAACCTTGGTTTCTATTCCTTAGCCAAAACTGCTAATATGAGTATACAATGAAGCTCTAAGCTTTCTCAAAAGTCCAACCATGCTAATGACTGAAAGATCACAAGATATAGGCAAACTATAACTCATCCTACCCTCTAGGGGTCGAGCTCATAAGTCTAGGAGCTGTTCCAACTAATTCTAAACTGAGAACTAGAAATTAGGTAGTGGAACAACTTGCCTCTAGAAACTAGGGACTGATTCATTCAGGTGCAAACAACTTTTTGATAGATGAATCTACATCCATGAGTGAAAATTTGACATAATTACATCAATATCCATCAATTTACATTAAATTACATCATAATTTTGACATTAAGAAGGAGAAAAGTCAACCTGTCAAGAAGCCAGGCGAAAAGCAGAGTATTCTTGGTCAAATTGAGCAAAATTTACCCAATGCGCCGCGATGATCTCCCTATGCATAGCGCCTGTTTACAACCACTTTTGGAGGCCTTTCATGTGTCCAAGTCTACTCAAAGTGTTCTTGTTGGAAAGGACTGTCTGTCTATTTTCCAGAATAAGTGGAATTTTTGAATTTGGCCTCCATTTGCCCCTCCAAAACTGAGTTATCCCAACACTGCTTCTGGTGTGTCAAAATAGGGGCAGTAAGGTCATGTTTTGAGTGTTTTTGATGTTTTTGAGTGCTCAAAACCTGTCAAAATTTCTTGGCCATTAGTAGAAAAGAATATTTCTTCATGTGAAATCAAAAAATGTTGATTTTTCCTCATTTGGAGGCCTCCATCAAAAGCAAGCACCAGGTGGCGCGGCGCATAGGATAGAAAATTCTGTGTTTTACCCCAAAAATTTCAAAAATACAAAAAGTGTCCCAATTTTTTTTGAAATTTTGGCTGAGTCTTCTCCATCAATTATTGTGTTGGGCCAAGCAAGCCTCAACCAATATCTGAAGTCTATCTTTCTCCTTTCACATCCTCGATGCCCTTTTCAAGTTTTCTTTCAAGCTCCTGATTCTTGCCTTGCACACTTTGTTTCTTGCCATGTAATGATAGGCCATATGCCTCAACAATTTATTCTCCCTGTTGGCCTTCTATAGCATCCTTTCTAATTGGATATTAGCCCTTTCAAGCCAAGATTTCCGATCAACATTGATTTCTTGCTCAAGTGATGTGAGCTTCACCTTCCTCCTTTTGGCAGCTTGGCTATTTTCTCGTATGTTTTTCAACTCTATAATCGTTTGCTGATCCTCAAGCTGCTTTTTTCTTTGCTCCAGGTACTTTATTATCCACTTAACTCTCAATAAGTTGAGGGAAAAAGCATTGATGCCTGCCTATTGCTCCAGGATGATGTCTTTGAGCTTTGAGCTTTGTGGGCCCAAATTAGTGTCATCACCCTCAATGAGAATGAAATCGGTCTCTTGCTCACCTGAAGTCCCCTCATCCTGTAATGGCCTCTTGCCCTTGTCTTGAACCTATTGTGTTGATGAAGGAAGCAAGACCCCTTCCACCCCGGGTGGAGATAATACTCGCTTTGCTTCTGCAAACAACCGTCTAGTGCCCTTTTGATAGGTGACAAACATTGGCATACTAGTGGTCTGTGTCTCATGACCCTCATGCTGATGTGAAGGTCCACCTGTCTCATGTAAAGCCTCTATAGGTCCCTGAGGACCTGTGAAGAACTCATGAGAAATGAAATCCTCCCGTGAGATGCCCTACAAATCAAGCTGATGCATGACCACAATCGTAATGAGAGAAAAATGATATATACTATTAAACTGCTGCTGGGGAGTCTTTTGTTGTACTAGGGTGGTCATCTTCTCAATATTTCAGCACATGAAGTAGGGGAGATTCATCATTCTCACCCTGGTAAAGTGCATCAACAAACTGATATGATAAGCATATAGGTGAGAAAACCAACCCTCACAGTTGAAATATTTCATTATCAGTTTCATTAAAGGAGCATATGAATCTTTTAGGTACCGAAAGGGAAAAACTCTGCTGAGTTGTCTCAAATAACCGGGCTTGATGTATGGTTCATAATGTTCCCTATCAATTTGCTGCCTTTTATTCCATTGCTCTCCAATATTAGGAATGCTGGTTGCTAGAGAAATAGACTCTGGTGTTAAAGTGAATGTTCCACCAGCTAGAGTAGCTTGGCCATTATGTAGATGAAGAACAAACAACCAGTCCAACTGATGACGATACTGGACTCTAGAAACCATCTCACAGAACTCATAGCAGGATTGGTCTTGGAAGCATCTGATAGTGAGAGGGTAGGCCTGTAGCTCGGCAAGTGTAGTAGACTCCTCTCTTATATGTTTGCCACCCTTATGAGGTCTCCTTAGTGCATGTACCTCTGTAGGAGAGTCACTATGTGTCTCTTCGTCACGGTCATATGAAGGATTAGACTCCATGTTTACTAGTAGGTGAGTTTTCTTGATGAGTAGTAGGAGATTTATGGTGTTTCTAATTTTCTGCCACCAAGGGTAAAAATATATGAGGGACTATGGGGGAAGAGAGTATGAGGGGTTTTTGGAATGTTAGGACAGGATTTTGTTTGGGAAATAGGGGATTAGGGAAAATATGTAATCTTAGGGACAACATTTAGGGTTTAGGGATTTGTAGTTAGGGTTTAGGAAAATGGGAATTGGGGATAGGGATGACTGAATATGGGAGTTAGGGAATGGGTGGATAAGCTGAGAAAATGAATGGAGGAGTGAAAAAATGAGGGAGTGGTAAAATAAACTTGGCAGCAAAATGACAAGTACAAACCGTAGGCAATGGCTTTTGAGAAAATGCAAGGTATTAGGGTTTGAGTTTTTTTGCAAAACCACCATAAATTTTCAAAATAATCTCCTTTACTAGCAAGGAAGAGGGCTTAACTTACTTGCACACTGGATGTTTTGAGCGATTTTGGCAATTTCAGGGAGTTTTTGCGAGAATCGGGCTTGGCAGCTCTATGCGTCGTGCCTCAAACCCAACGTGCTGCACCTCCTGTGTGCGCCGCACCAGTACAAATTAACACTGAAGATGACGGCCCTATGCACAACGCCTCTCACCCAGTGCACCGTGCCTCCAAAACTAAGTGCCTTTGTTACGATTTGCTCTCCTTTTTACAACACGGCTTTCACTTTGCTCAATCTTTCTTCTTGGAATGCAATAAGCTTTTGAATTGCAAAAAATTATTTATATACAAGAGATTTTTAATTTTTGAGTCATAAAACCCACCTTTATAATGTTTTCAATGTGACTTTACTTTCCAACTCTGCTTTTTGAGAAGTTTACTTTATTTGAGCGTTTTGATGAATTGAATGACTTGATTTTTATTGATTTTTGTTTGCCTTCCAGGGGATGGAGCTACTGAGGCTTGGCAAGGTGACCAGGGTTGTCACTGAAGTGATTTACGTACAAGAGAGCTAAAAATACATGAATTTATACAAACAAAACCTAAAATACTCTGTTTTTCCAAAATACATTTCTGAGCAATTGATTATGAAATTTTTTGGTACTGGAACTTTATTCAACTTCCTCGTGTGCCTGTTGACCATTATTGGAGATTTTTGGGGACCTCTTTAATAAAACCCTAGACCTAATGAAACTGAAACCCTAGAATTGACTCCTACACATTTAAAGACAAAAGGTGACTACGAATGATCTTGATGAATGAAAATGGGCCAGTAGGTAAAGGACATGAGGGAAAATGTACAACAAGCCAATACCGTCAGATGATCCATTCTCCTAATGGAATGCAGCTAACTGAGTGAGACACCTAATATGAAATGCAACAAGACAATTCAATCTCTGACGGAGGGATGAAGATACTGACACTAAAAATGCAACCCCACCCGACGCCACCCCAACAGCCCTCCCACCCGCCCACCCCACTCGCCCTCGCCCTCACCCACCCTCACCCGCCTGCTCACCCCACCCACCCTCGCCCGTTCGCTCACCCCGCTCGCCCTCACCCGCTCTCTCCCCCATCCACCCACCCTCCCTCCCATCCACCCACCCTCCCTCCCGTCCACCCACCCTCACCTGCTTGGCCTCATCATCCCTCGCCTGTCTGCTCACCCTGCCCGCCCTCACCTGCCTGCCCCTGCCCAACCTCACCCGACCTCCCCTGCCCACCCTCATGCCCACCCTGCCATCACCCACACTCACCCGCCCCACCCACCCTGCCCTCGCCCAGCTTCACATGCCCCACCTTTCCTACCCCCGACCGCCCACCCCGCCCTCTCGCCTGCCCTACCCCTGCTGCCATGCCCCCAAGCCGGCGATAGTCTTTCAACTGCTCTTGGTGAGTTGTAGCACCAACGAACAGTTTCTTTTCAACAATACTTATGCTCGTGGACTACGTCTAACCATATGTCCTACTTAGTTTGTGTTTCTAAACCAAGTAATTATTATGTTTCCTTTATATCAATGAACACCCATACACATTCATTATCATCAGAAATTATACAAGAGAACACAATTGCACAGTATAAAGGGAGGTGCAACTCCTTGAACAATGAGTCTACCCAAATATAATATATTATACAATCTTTCAATGTTACAAAGCTTTACAAGTATACTTGGGAAACACCAAGTTTCATACTTAGCCAAAATTACAACTTTCCACACCTCCGTGTGATAACCAAAGCTCCTTGCTTGAGCTAGGCGGGCATGCCCTCACACGAGCTACCTATCGACTCCTCAACCAAACCTTGTTTCTTTGTGCAAGACGGGCAACTCACCCGAGTCACTCGTTCACCAAACAACCGGTGCCTTCACCCACAAGTCACCCATGTTCACCAACCGAATGTCGGGCTCTCCTACCCAAGTTACACCTATGTCATTTACTTCTTCCCGGTGGGCGCCCTCACCTGATGCTTACCCGTGCTCCTCCGAACAACGGGTGCTCCTACCCGCGCCCTCACCGAAAACCAAGACCTAAGCATTTATCTCCATGTGGCCTTGCCCAAGGTTGGGCACATAGAGCTGCACCTCTCCTTCTTCGCTGCGGCTACACCTTCTAACTTCACACTTCCCCTTGCTCGAATTGCTTGTTCAAAAGCTCGATATCCAAATGCTCCATCACATTGTTTACTTATATGGATGGAAGGGTGAGTCGAGCTGCCCAAGCTGACTCGCCCTCCATGTGCTTAAACACCCCTACCTTTGCACTTTGCCATCCGAATACATGTCGACCTTCGTTCATGTTGTAGGTTGGCCCGTGGGTGTGTGCCATTGCTCCCCATGCCATATAAACATGTCGCTGTCCTTTTCTTATGCACATTTACATATGTCTCCACGCACACCAAGTCAAGAGCTCGCACTTTGTTTGTCCAACCGCTTGTTCACCAAGTCAAGTCGTCACACTTACTCGGGTGGTTATGCCAAGAACCACAGGTCCTTACATCCTCCTCCACCTGAAATCGTTGTCATCCTCGACAACATCCCATCCTAGCAGCCATCCAGCAAGATCAACATCAACAACTATCTCATCCTTGGTCCATGGTATGAACTCCTCCACATTTTGTAAACATCCCTGAAACATATGTAGAGCTTCCATCTCCATCATGTGTCATCCCATCCTGTGAACTATCGTCCTTCCTACCTGCCTGATGCCAACATCTCTCTGGTACACTGCTAGCCCCCATGACTTGAACTAGTTGGGTGATCAGTCCAAATGTGACACAAAAATCATAAGAATGTCCATCCTTATGCCTTCTCCAGTCTATCTTGAATTATGCCACATCCTGGACTCACCAAGAATCTCACCCATGGTCAGGTCCATGGAAACTCCATCAAATCTACAACATTTCATGATGCTTTATGCTGAACCATCCCTACACCATCTGTCATACCTGCTCAACCTGTTTTAAGGACTCACTGCCATGAGCAGCTAACAATGAGACCCATCTTCTATGTCGTCGAAGAAGATGTAGAGAGAGTAGAGCGTGAAGGCTCACCCTCAAGTCAAGAGCTCGCACTTTGTTCATAGAACCGCTTGTTCACCAAGTCAAGACATCGCACTTACCCGGATGGTTATGCCAAGAACCACAGGTCCTTACACCCATGGCCGGGCGGGCAAGAGGGCGGGCGAGTGAGGGCAGGTGGGAGAGCGAGGTGGGTGGGCAGGGGAGAACATGCGGTCGGGGGCGGGCTGGGCGGGGTAGGTGAGGGCGGACGAGGGTGGGGTGGGCGGGGCAAGTGAGGGAAAGCGAGGGTGGGGCGGGTTTGAGAGCGGGCAGGTGAGGTTAGGCGGGCCGCCAAGGTGGCGTGGGGTGGGCGCCACAGCCCCACCCCGTACCACCATGACAGCACGCCCGCGAACTCACCCCACCCACCCTCGCCCGCTCGCCCACCCTGCCCTCACCCACCCACCCCGCCCGCCCTCCCGCCTGCCCTCACCAGCCAAACCCGCTTGCCCTCCCATCCACCATCACCTGCCCTCACCCACTCAGTCACCCCACTCTCCCTTGCCCTCACTCGCCTGCCCTCGCCCGCCAGACCTTACTCGTCCGCCCTCACCCTCCCTCCTGCTCACCCTCCCTCTTCCGCCCGCCGGCTCACCCGGCCCACCCTTGCTCACTCTCTCATCCACCCTCACCTGCCTACCCTGCCCTCGCACGCCCTCACCTGCCCTCCCTCACCCGACCTCACTCGCACTCCCCCGCCCTACCGCACCTGCCCACCCTCACGCCCACCCCGCCCTCGGCCGCCCTCGTCTGACCTCATTCGCCCCGCCCACCCTGCACCCGACCACCCGCCCTCCCCCACCCGTTCAACTCGCCCTCCCACTTGCCCAACCACCATGACTGGGCGGGCAGGTTGCTGAGGTGGCGCGGGGTGGGTGCCGCAGCCCCACCCCATGCCACTCTCGTGGCCTGCCTGCCTGCCCGCAGAGGTTGGGCGATTCCGGGAATCGCCCAACCCACGCGGGCGGGGGAGCAGGCCACCGAGGTTGTGCAGGGTGGGCACCGCAACCCCACCATGCGCCACCTCAGTGGCCCACATGCCCAGCCACCCCGCCCTCACCTGCCCACCCCTCCTACCCTCCTGCCTGCCCTCACCGGCCCACCCTGCCCACCCTCTTGCCTGCCCTAACCCACCCTCACCTGTTGGCTCACCCTGCTCACCCTCGCCTTCACCCGCCCTAGCCCGCCTGCTCACCCCGCTCGCCCTCGCTCACCCGCTCACCTCACCCGCCCTCACCCACCCTCCCATCTGCCCGCACGCCCTCCGTCCCACCCGCCCGACCTTGCCCGCCCGTCCTCACCCTCCCTCGCCCACTCGCTCACCCGCCCTCACTCGCCCTCACCCACCCTCCCACCCGCCCTTGCCTGCCTACCTTGCCCTCACCTGCCCTCACCTGCCCTCCCCCACCCAACCTCACCCACCCTACCCCGCTCGCCCTCACGCCCACCCTGTTCTCGCCCACCCTAACCCGCCCCGCCCACCCCACCCTTCGTCACCCTCACCCACCTCGTCCACCCCGCTTCCGACCGTCAGCCCTCCCCTACCCTCCCACCCACCCAACCCCCACTGTAAGGACCTGCGGTTCTTGGCATAACCGCCTGGGTAAGTGTGACGACTTGACTTGGTGAACAAGCGGTTGGATGAAAAAAGTGCGAGCTCTTGACTTGGTGTGCATGGAGACATATGTGAATGCGCATAAGAAAAAGAGAGCGACGTGTTTATATGGCATGGGGAGCGATGGCACACACCCACGGGCCGACCTACAACATGAACGAAGGCTCACATGTATTCGGATGGAGAAGTGCGAAGGTAGGGGTGTTCAAACACATGGAGGACGAGTCGGCATGGGCAACTCGACTTGCCCTTACATCCATATAAGTAAACAATGCGATGGAGAATTTGGACATCAAACTTTCGAACAAGCAACTTGAGCAAGGAGAAGTGCAAAGTTAGGAGGTGTAGCTACAGCGAAGAAGGAGAGGCGCAGCTCTATCCACCCACCCTTTGGCAAAGCCGCACGAAGATAAACACACAGGTCTCGGTTTTGGGTGAGGGCACTAGTAGGTGCACCTGTCGTATTGTGGAGTGCAAGCAAGCCTCGGGTGAGAGTGCCCGCCAGGCAGAACTAAACGACATGAGTGTAACTTGGGTAGGAGCATCTGGTGTTCGGTTGGTGAACATGGGTGACTTGTGGGTGAAGGCGCTAGTTGTTTGGTGAACAAGTGACTCGGGTGAGTCGCCCATTGTGCACAAAGAAACAAGGTTTGGTTGAGGAGTTGGTAGGCAACTCGTGTGAGGGCATGCCCACCTAGCTCGAGCAAGGAACTTTGGTTATCACACAGAGATGTGGAAAGTTATAATTTTGGCTAAGTATGAAACTTGGTGTTTCCCAAGTATACTTGTAAAGCTTTGTAACATTGAAAGATTCTATAATATATTGTATTTGGGCAGACTCATTGTTTAGGGAGTTTCCCTCCCTTTATACTATATAATTGTGTTCTCTTGTATAATTGTTGATGATAATGAATGTGTATGGGTGTTCATTGGTATAAAGGAAACATAATAGTTACTTGGTTGAGAAACACAAACTAAGGAGGACATATGGTTAGGCGTAGTGCATGAACATAAGTATTGGTGAAAAGAATGTGTTCTGTGGTGTTGCACCTCACCAAGAGTGGTTGAAAGACTACCACCGGCCTGGGGGCATGACAGGTAGGATCAGAGCTCGGTGAAGGGCTTATCAGAGCAGGGTTGGTCGTGACGAAGTGCAGGTGATATACACTTGGAAGTTGGTCACATTGAAACAGGTACTTGCATGTGAAGGAAGTTGTTTCACATACAAGTGGAACAAGGGTTGGTTCATGGTCGCAGGCAACTTGGTGAAGTTGTTGGATGGTGTAAACTAGATCGCAAAGAAGGAAGCTGTCAGCAATGGCAGGAGAATCTCAGGTTGGATCTAGCCATGCTGTGAAGGATGCTTCGCTCGCTTTCATTGAAAAGGTGTTGGAAAGGATGGAGGACTTAGAGGATTACTGGACTAAGAACATGGACTTGGTCGAGAAGGATCAAGAGGCCAATTTGAAGATGAGCAAAGAGCTCGATGAAATCTGAACCCAACATGAGTACACTAATCTTATGTGTACACAACTTGAAGTAAAGGTCAAGGAGATTGAAGAGGCAAGAGATCGAGGTTTGGCAGAGATCTTGAACTTATAGAAATCCCTTGATTAAGCCAGAGATGAGATCATGGTGTTGAAGAAGGCCGTGAGACATAACTTAGGTGGAGGAGTGTCTCATGTGAAAGTCAAGGAACCAGAATCTTATGATGGTACAAGGAGTTTGAAAAATCTTGGCAACATTCTCTATGATATGAAGCAATACTTGGAGCACTTGGGTCTATCTAATGATGAGACAAAGGTGAAGGTAGCTGCTCAATTCTTGGCAAAGGATGCTAAGATGTGGTAGCGAAGGAGGATGGATCATGTTACCAATGGTAGTGTTGATGACATAACTTCGTGGGATGATAGGAAGAAGAAGTTCGATAAGCCAAAAGAAAAGAAGAAGGATGATGCTTCGAAATCAGATGATAAGACCAAGACGAAGAAAGCCTTGAAGTGTTGGATATGTGTTGAACCACATACGGTGAAGAATTGTCCTTCGAGACTGAAAGTGGCTACCATTGCATAGTATAATACCCAGAATGAAGAAGCTTCTATGGGGATGATGAAGATACTTGGAGGTGTTGTTGCTACAGAGGTGGTCTCTCGGAGGGATCCTGAGAGGAACAGTTTGGAGTATGTTCGGATGAAGATTCGGGGTGCTGATATACTCACTATGGTGGATAGTGGGGCTACTCACAACTTCATAAGTGAAGATATTGCGAGAAGGATTCGGCTGAAGTTTGTACTACTGAAGGCACAAATGAAAACAGTGAATTCTCCTCCTGATTGTGTTCTTGGTGTAGCTGAAAAAGTGGACACAACACAAGGTGAGTGGACCAGGAAAGTCAACTTCACTATAGTGCAGATTGATGACTATGAAGTTGTGCTAGGGATGGAATTCTTGAAACAATTTGATGCTATGATTGTTCCACATTTGAAGAAGCCGTACATTTACGATGGAAGTGAAGATGTACCCATTGGTGTTCCAACCATTGGTGTGACACGGCCTGATTGTAAACTAGCAGTGATGCAAATGGAGGATGAGAAGCGAATGGAAGATATGAGTAAGCAATTGTCTACGATTGAGACAAAGGTTACCGAGCAGTCATTGGTCATCAGGATAGTATCTTGGATTTTTCAAGAAGGCTAGAGGTAGTTGAGGATGATGATGATGATGAAGAGGCTTGTGTGAGGCCGAATGTCCGAGAGGAGGATCGGGTAACTTATCTATAGAGGATGGAGATAGAGAATCCTGACAAATGGATTGGGCTTATTGGTGAGGGTGAGCCTTCAGGCTCTACTCCCTCTACATCTTCTTAGATGACATAGAAGATGGGGCTCATTGTTAGCTACTCATAGCAGTGAGTCCTTAAAACAAGTTGAGGAGGTATAACAAATGGTGCAGGGATGGTTAGGCATCAAGCATCATGATGTTGCAGATAGGATGGGGTTTCCATGGACCTGAACATGGGTGAGATTCTTGGTGAGTCCAGAATGTGGCAGAATCCAAGATAGACTGGTGAAGGCATAAGGATGGGCATTCTTGTGATTTGAGCATGACAGTTGGACTGATCACCCGACTAGTTCAAGTCATGGGGGCTAGCAGTGTACTAGAGAGATGTTGGCATCAAGCAGGCAGGAAGGATGATAGTTCACAGGATGGGACGACACATGATGGAGATGGAAGTTCTAGATATGTTGCAAGGATGTTTATAGTATGTGGAGAAGTTGAAATCATGGACCAAGGATGAGATAATTATTGATGTTGATCTTGGTGGATGGCTACCAGGATGGGATGTTGTCGAGGACGACAACGATTTCAGGTGGAGGAGGATGTAAGGACCTGTGGTTCTTGGCATACCCACCGGCACGAACCTGAAGGCTCACCCTGACTAATAAGCTCAGCCCATATGTCAGGATTCTCTATCTCATTCCTCTATAGATAAGTGACCCGATCCTCCTCTTGGACATTTGGCCTCACATAAGCCTCCTCATCATCATCATCATCCTCAACCACTTCTAGCCTTCTTGACAAATCCAAGATACTATCAGATAGTGTCCTAATGACCAATGACTGCTCGGTAAGCTTTGTCTCAACCATAGACAACCGCTTACTCATCTCTTCCATTCACTTCTCATCCTCCATTTGCATCACTGCTAGTTTACAATTAGGCCTTGTCACACCAATGGGTACATCTTCCCTTTCATCGTAAATGTACAGCTTCTTCAAATGTGAAACAATAATAGCATCAAATTGTTTCAAGAATTCCATCCCTAGCACAGCTTCATAGACATCAATCCACACTATAGTGAAATCAACTTTCCCGGTCCACTCATCTAGTGTTGTGTCCACTCCTTCAGCTACACCAAGAACAAAATCAGGAGGAGAATTCACTATATTCATTTGTGCCTTCACTAGTACAAACTTCAGCCCAATCCTTCTCGCAGTATCTTCACTCATGAAGTTGTGAGTAGCCCCACTATACACCATAGTGACTATATCAGCACTCCCAATCTTCATCCAAACATACTCCAAACTGTTCCTCTCAGGATCCCTCCGAGAGACCACCTCTGTAGCAGCAGCAACTCCAAGTATCTTAATCATCCCCACAAAAGCTTCTTCATTCTTCGTATTAGATTATGCAATCATAGCTACTTTCTGTCTTGAAGGACAATTCTTCACCGTATGTGGTTTAGCACATATCCAACACTTCAAGGTTTTCTTTGTCTTCGTCTTATCATCCGATTTCGAAGCATCATCCTTCTTCTCTTCATTTAGCCTATCAGACTTCTTCTTCTTATTATCAGAAATCTCATCATAATGCTCCACCAACCTGTCCACAGTAGTAAAAGCTTCCTCAAGTGTCTTAATATTCTGCCTCTTCACTTCATTACATGCCGAAGGCTTCAATCCAATAATGAATTTGAACACCTTGTCCCTCTCCACCATGTTAGGAAGTTCCAGAACCACACTTGCAAACTCCCGCTGATATGTCTGTAGGTTCCCTGTCTGCTTTATGAACTTAATCTTCATCCTTGCTTCCCATGTTTCATCTTGAGGACTAAAATGGGTCTGCAAAGCCTTCTTCATATCATCCCACAAAGTTATGTCATCAACCTGCCATTGGCAATCTGATCCATCCTCCTTTTCCACCACATCTTAGCATCCTTTTTCAAGAATTGAGCAGCTACCTTTACCTTTGTCTCATCATCAGATAGAGCCAAGTGTTCCAAGTATTGCTCCATATCCCAGAGAAAGCTGCCAAGAGTCTTTGTACTCCTTGTACTATCATAAGATTTGGGTTCCTTGACTTTCACATGAGACACTCCTCCACCTGAGTTATGTCTCACAACCTTCTTCAACACTGTGATCTCATCTCTAGCTTCATCAAGAGATTTCTGCAAGTTCAAGATCTCTGCCAAACCTTGATCTCTTGCCTCTTCAATCTCCTTGACCTTCACTTCAAGTTGTGTACACATAAGATTAGTGTACTCATGTTGAGTCCAGAGTTCATCGAGCTCTTCCCTCATCTTCGAATTGGCCGCTTGATCCTTCTCGACCAAGTCAATCTTCTTAGTCCAGTAAGCCTCTAAGTCCTCCATCCTTTCCAACCCCTTTTCAATGAAAGCTAGCGAAGCATCCTTCACAACATGGCTAGATCCAACCTGAGATTCACCTGCCATTGCTAATAGCTTCCTTCTTTGCGATCTAGTTTCAACCATACAACAGCTTCACCAAGTTGTCTGCAACCATGAACCAGCCCTTGTTCCACTTGTATGTGAAAGAGCTTCCTTCACTTGCAAGTACCTGCTTTACTGTCACCAACTTCCAAGTGTATATCACCTACACTTCGTCACGAGTAACCTTGCTCTGATACCACCTACACTTCAGTGTAGTTGTGTAGCAGCTTCAAACTTCAATGCCTGAATCAGCTGCTTTGATACCACCTGTCATGCCCCCAGGCCAGTGGTAGTCTTTCAACTGCTCTTGGCGAGGTGCGGCAACACCGAACACTTTCTTTTCACCAATACTTATGTTCATGGACTACGCCTAACCACTTGTCCTACTTAGTTTGTGTTTCTCAACCAATTAATTATTATGTTTCCTTTATACCAATGAACACCCATACACATTCATTATCATCAACAATTATATAAGAGAACACAATTGCACAGTATAAAGGGAAGGGCAACTCCCTGAACAATGAGTATGCTCGAATACAATATATTATACAATATTTCAATGTTACAAAGCTTTACAAGTATACTTGGGAGACACCAAATTTCATACTTAGCCAAAATTATAACTTTCCACACCTTCGTGTGATAACCAAAGTTCCTTGCTCGAGCTGGGTGGGCGTGCCCTCACACGAGCTACCTACCGACTCCTCAACCGAACCTTGTTTCGACGGGTGGGCGACCTCACCCAAGACACCCTTCGTTTACTTCTACACGGTGGGCGGGCAACCTCAACTGAGTCCTCTTCACCTCTGCGTTTAGTCTTGCACGACGGGTGGGCGCTCAACTGAGCCACCCAAGACACCCATGTTAAAGTCTGGCACCTTCACCCGTGCCTTCAACCAACAACTGAAACTCGTGCGATGTTTACCATGTATGCCTGCCCAAGATCAGGCACATTACAACCTATGCCTCCTTGCGACCTGCTCCACCTTACTTTGCACTTTCCCTTGCTATCGTATGCTTCTCACTAGCATTACTTGAATGACCAAGTTCGAATGAGTTGCCTTTCACTCCAAACTCCATCGTATATATATAAGGTGCATTGGGAAAGTCAAGCTGACAAAGCTAACTTGCCAATGCCCTACACTCCATTGCAAATTCGCCCTCCAACATAGTCGGCCTTCGTTCAATTGCGTTACATGTGTAGGTCGGCCCGTGGGTGTGTGCCAACACTCCCCACGACATATAAACTCTTCGTTCAGGCTTCCCTCATGCACATTATTACATGGTAAATTCGTACCTTCGGTCAAGCTCGCACTTTGTCCGTGTTCACTCGCTCGTTTTCCAACAAGTTGTCACACATCGTGCCGGTGGGTGTGCGAAGGACCGCAGGTCCTTACACTCGCAGCTAGGTGAGCTGGCCACTGGGGTGGCGCGGGGTGGTGCTTCCCACACCGTGCCACCCCGGTTGCTCACCACCTGCCCGCCCATCCCATTCGCCCACCCACCCTGCCCTCATCCACCTACCCTGCCCGCCCTCCTGCTCGCCCTCACCTGCACATCCCTCTATCCTTCCTGCCCACCCTCACCTATCCTCGCTCGCTCGCTCAGCCCGCCCGCCCTCCCCCTCACTTGCCCTCGCCCGCCTGCTCAACCCACCCGCCCTCGTCCACGCTCCAGCCCACCCTCACCCACCCGCCTGCCCGCCCTCACCCTCCCCCGCCCGCTTGCTCACCCCACTCGCCCTCGCCCACTCTCCCTCCCGCCCTCACCCACCTACACTGCCCTCGTCCGCCCTCCCCTGCCTGACCTCACTCGCTTTCCCTCGCCCAACCTCACCCACCTGCCCTCACCTCCACCCCACCCTACCCCACCCTCACCTGCCCCACCCACCCTGCCCTCACCTGCCCTCACCCGCCCTCACCCCCCCTGCCCACCCCGCCCTCGACCACCTACCCTCCCTTGCCTACACCCACCTGCCCAACCCCCGCGGGAAGGCCATCGTGGTGGTGCGGGGTGGCGCTACGGCTCCAACCCCGCACCAGCCCTATGGCCCACGCACCCGCCACGATGGTTGGGTGATTCCAGGAATTGCCCAACCCCCGCGGTGGGCAGGCGAGCTGCTGGGGTGGCGTGGGGTGGGCACCGTAGCCCGACCCACCCACCCTTATATGCTCCCACCTGCCCACTGCCCTCGCCTGTCCACCCCCACCTTCCCTCCCCCACTCGCCCATCCACCTTGCCCATGCCCGCCCTCCCTCACCTGCCTGCCCCGCCCACCCTCCCCCTCACCCGCCTGCCCCGCCCACCCTCCCCCTCACCCGCTCGCCCACGCTCTCCCACCCATGCTCACCCACCCTCACCTGCACCCCCACTCACCCCTCACCTTTCCCACCTCGCCCACCCCTCACCCCACCCTCACCCACCCACCCCGCCCACCTACCCCACCGTTGCCTGCCCCCATGCCCGCCCACCCCGCCTCGCCCTCCCCTTCCTACCTCGCCCGCCTATCCTCTTCCGCTCGCCCACACCTGCCCTCCCCGACTGGTCCACAACCCTGCCCCGCCCCGTCTACCCACCCACCCTCCCTCGCCTGTTGCCACCCACCCTCACCTGCCCTCCTGCTCGCCCTCCCGGCCCTCTCCCACCCACCCCGCCTGACCTGCCCTCTCCCACCCGCCCACCCTGCCCTCCCGCCTTGGTCCGCTCGCCCTCGCTTGCCCTCTTGCCCGCCCACTCGCGGGGTTGCCTACCAACCCACCCGTCTACCCGCCAGGGGTGGTTAGGTGATTCCGAGAATCATCCTTCCACCCTCGGTGGGCGGCCGGGTTGCCAAGGTGGCACGGTGTGGAGCGGCCACAACCCCACCCCACGCCACCATGGCGGCCTGCCTGTCCGCCCACGGAGGTTGGGCAATTATCATAATTGCCCGCAACTCCGCGAATGGACGGGGTGGTGTTGGTGGGCTTCTACCATTTCTCCTCATATTGATCTCATTCTCCAACTTCAATCTACCCCTCAAGACGAACGTTGAGGGGTAGATTGAAGACAGAGAAGGAAATCAATATCAGGAGAAATGGTAGAAGTTGTTGCTGTAGCCCCTCTCATGCCACCTCGCCCAGCAGGCCACCTGGGTGGTGCAAGGGTAAGGCTGTGGCAGCCCCCCATACCACCCTGGCGGCCTCCATGTAGGCAGGCGGGCCGACGGGTTGGCATGGGGGGGAAGTCTATGGCAACAACTCCTACCATTTCTCGCCCCATTGATCTCCTTCTCCGTCTTCAATCTACCCCTCAGCCTCCCCCTTGAGGGGTAGATTAAAGATGGAGAAGGAGATGAAAGTGGGGAGAAATGATAGAAGTTGTTGCCACAGCCTCCCCCCGTGCCACCACAGCGGCCCGCCTGCCCGTGAGGTGGCGGGCTATTTTCTTAGTGTTAAATTTTTTTTAATTTCAATTATTTGATTATACAAATAAAAAATTTATGATAAATTTTCGTTGTTAATTTAAGTTAATATGTTTTCGTTATTTATTGATTTATGTGTTTCTATTTTTCAGGAAAATGGCATCAAAGAATATTTCTAAGAATCTTTCTGGACCAAAGACTCTTAAAGGTGCATCTTCAAAAAACATTGGTGAATGAATTCCACTTGAGCTCATGGCTACAAATCTTTCAAGTGCCTCAAATGATAAGAAGACAATTTCATATTGGAAGAATTCAAAAGTGGTGAAATTTCCATCAAGAATTTGGTATGTGAAAGAAAGAGAAAGCCAAAATGTGAATATATATCTATATATTGATATACCAAATGATAATGGAATTTATGAGGTGATGGGAAGAGTCATAGATATGTGTTCGGTACCGGACACTGAAGTTGTTTAGATACTTACAAAAGCTCCCAAGTCACATGAAAAAATTAAATACCGACTATCATATTCATTGTACGACACGAGAGAGGTATCTACAAAGTTGTGTAAATAAATCGTAAATGAGATGAAACAAAACATCGTAAGTATAGTTATTTATATTTGTATTTTGCATTCTTGAAAGTGTCTCACTATTTATATATGATATTTTGTTTGGCAGAATTTTGTTGAAAGTTGTTCAATTAGGTTGGGAGGCATTCATTTCATGGAGCGTGATATCATGAAAGCTTTCAACAGTTTTTACTACATCCAAAGGATCAGAAAAAAAGGCCTCTAGTGGATAAATCTAGCAAGAGTAGACAAGTTTCTTTTGAGGAAAATGAATTTGAAACTTATAGTGAAGCATATGTTGTCATTACTAAAGATGACATTGGAACTGAGAAGAGCCATAAAAGGCCAAAAGTAACAATGCCCAAGAATAAATTTGTTGAGAATGTTATGACGAAAAAAAGTAAAGTTGAATATTTTGAAGTAGTCATTACCAGCAGTCAAGAACCTAGTGAAACTTCAAAAGAAAGTAGAGAAATCATTACACCAGGAGCTGATTTAGAGGATGGTATTATCAAACAAAACAAAATTCCATTCGACAGAATTTGACACAGAGAAACTTAATTGATGGTGGTCGTACATTTCAACCTAATGTCAGACAACCCTATAAGGCAAGTGAAGGACAATGTCAATATCAAGTCAGAAAGCCACATCATCTACATGTTCACAACTTGAAGACATTGATGAGGTACAATCCATATGCTCATGTGGTTAGTTATGTGTTTCTTGTTGATCCACTTCAAGTTCCCAACAAAGAAGTATTTGATAAGTCAAAATGTTTTGAATACAATTATTATGTGCTTGGGGGGAACCATTCTGTAGAAGCTCAAAGACAATTGAAGGAGGAATATCCTAATAACCCACGTTTTGAAACAGTGAAATGTATCATTTATGCTGGTTTATCAGATATAGAAGCAAAGTTAGTGGCATGGGATCATAATTCAGATAATCAATATAGGATGTCTATGACTTTCATCCAAAGGGTTAGATTTATTCATAGTGAATTTCAAGAAAAATGTGACGGGGATAGGATAAATGTTACTGCATATTTCCGAAAGAAATGTTGTATGGAAATAGGCTATCAAATTGAAGAGAAAACCAATTCAAAGGGTGGAAAAGGCAACAAAATTAGTTATTTATTTAGAGGCGTTGATAACATTTTCCAATTGGCATTTAGAACCAGAGATGTTTGGAAGTTGATTGATGATATTTTTAGCATGTGGGAAAACATTGGCATTAAAAACCAGAAGGTCAAAAAGTCTAAGCCATTGATATGTAGCAACAGTAAATCAGCTTCTGAAATGAAGCAGCTTTCAGATGATATGACTATCACACCTTGGAGAGCAATGCAAGGAGTGAAAGATGAAAAGATTGTCAAAACAATATTATCTCGTGTGAGGTCAAGGGAATTATCATTAGAGGAAATGTCTGAAGAATTATTTTTATTTCTTTCTAGATTATAATTTTATTTTAAATAAAATGTGTTGTTCTTGGTAGTATTTGTTATACATGTCATTATATTAACTTTTTGTTACTTTATCTATGCAATCATGAAGTTTACATGAAAATTCAAGAACAAATGGTTAAATTGTTGAATGATGATAGTTGGGATGATGTTGTACGCAACTATCCAAATTCAAGTTCTGCATCAACATTAAAATCTTTTTATCTTGTATTTAAAAAGGTATCTTGATTTATACATTCATTTTTATTCATCTGTGTACTATTTTTAATTTATAACTTACACATATATTTGTTTATTTTGTAAAAGATGAAGAAGGATGATAATGGAGCACTAGATAGTTTCAAAACCTTTATTGGAAAAATAAAGATCGAAAGACTGAGGAAGCAACGTATTAAGAACGTTGAAATTGATCCAACTCTTATTCATTTCATTTGGAATGGGCTAGACACTATGCAATATCAAGTAATACAAGGCGATTGTGAAGACATTGCTAAACTCATACCTAAAAGGGATTATGCCCTAGTTATTGCAAATATTTCCCATGGTTTCAATATTCCAAACATTAACTATGATAGTGACCCTTATACTTATCAAGCTCTTAGTAAAGTGGTTGCAGGATTTGTAGAAGTCACGTCATCACCATTATGGAGATTTGTGACATTTCATTCAGACACACAATTCGCAATGATATTGTCAAGCTTCAAGGGGAAAACAAATTCAAGGATGCAGCTTACATGGTAAGACATTTAAAATGTATATTTGATTTATGTTGAAAAATTCATTTATGTACAAGTTAATTGAACTTTTACTATTTCATGTTATAGGTAAAAGTCAAATCTTCTTAACTGTGAAGATCAATAATTTATAAATAATTGTGAGTTCATTCATATTGATAGTTGGGCAAAAGATGATAGCTATATGTCTATGATTTTTAATCGGAAAGACGGAAAGAGTCATAGCCAAATACTAGCTTATGATGCTATTGAGAGAAAACTAACATATGAAGACAAAGAAGCAAAAGGAGAGATAGTTAACATTTATCAAAAACCACAATTATTGATTAACTATCTTATAGACATATGTTCAAATGAAGGAGATTGGGTTCTGGATTTATTTTCTGGCTCAGGTAAGTTTTATTATATGGAATTGAATATCAATATGTTATTTTTTAATTAATATGGCATTGTACTAATTTACTTCATTATTTCTTTTGTGCTTGATAATTAGGTACAGCACTAGCATGTTGCCTTCAAAAAGAAAGAAATTACATTGCAATTGAAAAGATCCAATACAGTGCAATTTCATTCAGCAAAGAATTAATGCTCTTCAATTTCTTCCAGATGCAATGCAAGAAATTGGGTTGAAGAAAGGGGAATTTAGTGAATCACGTGTGGCAAGAAAGGAAAAGAAACCCCAACCACCGTTACATGGAATGTTTGAAAGACATACATTGGGAGATTCACAGACATCAAGGATCCATTAGAAGAGGAAAATGAGCAAAAGGAAGTAGAAAATATTGTGGATGAAGACAATGATGAAACTCTAGAGGACAAAGAGTTTGGATTACATGACATTGTTGATTAAATTTAAGTTATGCTTGGAAATCAAATTCATTTTTTGTAACTATTAAGTAGTTATACTTGTAATGTTTTGACTTTGAAATTTTATGAGAAGAATAAACACTCAATTAAGGTTGTTATGCGTTCAATATTTGTAATATGTGATATTCGCATTAATTTGTAAGTTAATCATTATTTTTTGAAAAAAAGAAGTGATTATTATTATTTTTTTGACATGAAGTTCATAAAAAAAAACTATTACTTAACCATTTTTAGTTAAATTTTTCGTATAAAAATTGTGATTTTAACATGTCAATTCTAGCAAAAAATTATCAAAACGTGTATTTTTTTAGTTATATTTATGTTAAAAATGGTTATTCTTATGTCCATTGCTAAAAAAATTATTTTTTAGAAACAGTTATTTCATGTGGATTGAAAAATTAATTAAGGATATATAAATATGTAGAATATCAAAAATTCAAAATATCGACCTTCTAATTTAAAAATGCAAAACAATAAAAACTTCACTACAAAAAAATTAAAATTAAAATAAAAACAAGAAAATATGAAGAAAACGACCACTTCAAAGATTATTAAGTTTACAACATAATTATTTACATTTCATACATTAGAAAATAAAAAAAAAATTATAAAAAAAAGCCTTTTAAAAAAAGGGCTTGACATGGAATCACCACTTTTTTAAATCAACATAAAAAACACTACCATTATCAAACACAATGTACATAAAAAAATTTATTGTGCAAAAAACTATGCTCTAAAAAACACATGTGTGTTCTGCATCACCACTTTTCAAAATCGGGTCACTTTTTTGCTATCTCTACAAAACGGGTAACAGTATGAGTTTTAGTTTCAAAGTTTACATTGTTCTAAGGTGTGCTAGAGAGTGCTAATGCATGTTGAGGAGTGTTAGGGAGTACTAGGACAACACAAGGGAGCACTAGGTCAAAATGCATGGAAGTGAATTAATATGAGGGTGTGTTGGGGAGTGTCAATGAGTGCTTGTTGTCCTGCCAAGGAGGAAGTGAGAAGGTATGCTAAAAATAGGTAAGGCATTCCAGGGAGTATTAGGGAATGTCAAGAAGTGCTAGAGTGTGCTAGGTAGTTCTGGGGTGTGCTAACATGTGCCAAATAGTGCCAAGGCATTCCAAGTGCTAAGACATGCTAGGATGTGCAGGATGCCAGAGTATACCAATATGCGTCAAGGAGTTTCAAGGCAACAAAAGGAATAACCAAGCTAAAATGGAAGGAAATGAACGCATAAGTGGGTTAATAAGTCGGGACTTTATCTTTTTCAAAAGGAGCATTCTAGGCACATTAATAATATGTTCCAATACATGCCAAGTGTTAATGTGTGCCAAGTGCTAATTGTTGCAATATTATGCCAAGGAGTTCTAGGGCATGTTAGGGACTAGAAGGAATGCCAACACATGATAGGGGAGTGTTATGCTATGCTATGGCATGCCAACATGTGCTTTGGCGTCCTACTCATGGCAAGATGTTCTAGGTACAAATATGTTCCAAGACATGTGAGGTGCCAAGGAATGTTAGTGTATTGTTCCAAAGCTTGTTAAGGTGTGCCATGAGTGTTGAGGAGTGCTAGTTCTCTCTCATTAATATAATTGATAGAGCCTGATTATGTATTAAATAATATAGTTCGTACACACACTAGTGGAACTTTATTTAAAGGAAATTTGCTCGATAATAAACCTAATAGAGAAGAATCATGTGTTGACTTATTGGAATACTATATTCTTATGAAGTTAGGGAAATGATACACACTAATTACTTCTTAACAAATTAACTGGCTATTATAACCATTATGACCTTGGACACATAATGAAAAAGACTCCACAACAATAGTCTTAAATCATTATATTTTGACAAAAAATATAGTAATAGGTACATACAGTCATCAAAAACTCATTGGAATGATCAATGATGATGAACATTTATTGACCGTCACCAAAAGTAACCAAAAAGATCATTGGTGATGGTTAATAAAATATTGTCCCTAGAAGTGTCACCAAAGAGAGAATTAGTGATGGGCCTTTAACGACCTTCACCAAAAGTGTCACCAAAGAGAGATATAGTGATTGGAAATTAATGACCCTCACCAAAAGTGTCATTGAAAATGGCTTTGGTGACAAACCTTAAAGGACCATCACTATATACACTTACAACAACAATTTTTTAAAGACCGTCACCATATGCAACATTAGTGATGGACCTTAAAGGTCCGTCACAGGCATGAAGTGTCATAAAAAACTAATTGGAATGATAAATGATGATGAGCATTTATTGACTGTCACCAAAAGTAACCAAAAAGATCATTGGTGATGGTCAATAAAATATCATCGCTCGAAGTGTCACCAAAGAGAGAATTAGTGATGGGCCTTTAATGACCCTCACCAAAAGTGTCACCAAAGAGAGAATTAGTGACAGGCCTTTAACGACCTTCACCAAAAGTGTCATTGAAAATGGCTTTGGTGACAAACCGTAAAGGACCATCACTTTATACACTCACAACAACCCTTTTTTAAAGACCCTCACCATATCCGACATTGGTGACAAACCTTAAACGTCCATCATAAGCATGACCCTCACCAATGACCTTCTCCTTGTAGTGGTTCTTGGGTTAATGAATGATTGATATAATTTGAAAATATAATGTTTATTTACTACGCACACCTTTATGAATGGTTTATATTGTTAAGTATCCTTAAAGCACTCAAGTAGGCAAATCTAATTAACTAACATTGGAATACTAGTAAGGTCTTGGGTAATAATGCAAAACGTGATGTTCAGCCCTTAAGTAGGGCTACGCAAAGGTAGTATACGAGGCTGTGAAGTATGGGAAAGGGCGCAAAGCAACCTATGTGTAGGGTCAAACTGCAGACCACTTAAACTCATCAGACATCTCCATGATGTGAAAACCTAGTTCTAGCACCCTCCCATACTACTTCGGGTGAAACCTCAGTTCGTGCTCTGCGGAATGTTGCCGAAAGGGCCAGTAGTACTGGGATTTGTTTGGCTAACTTAACTCTGAACCTGGGTCAGGCCCCAATAATCCAACAAATGGTTCTGTTTCCAGGACTGTGATTTGCATATAGATGTCTGATGTTGTATCACTGGAATCTGACAAATAAAATAATTGAAGATTGGCTGGACAGAAAGATTCACGTTTTCGTGGCATAGGAAAAATGGAATCCATGATTATCAAAGGAAGAGTGGTTGGATTACTACTTATATACGAAAATCCATGAAATTTTCTTTGCATCCTTCCCTACTGAGTTGTAAGAGTGGATTACAAAGCTAGCAGACAGTCAAGAAAGGTGTAAACTCGACAAACCTATTGTGTGGACTCCATAATTGGCGCGCATACTGGAAGTATCAGAAGATAAGATTGCGCATGCTGTGGATCACTGGGTCGATTGAATTATAGGAGGATTTATCACCAAGTTCATGGTGGATACTTCAGTCAACTATAGGCGGAATGATGCTTCGTCAAAGGTCCACGAGGTAAATACGTTAAATCTTTGAACACTTGGATTAATATGCTACCGTGTGAAAAGCGGGTTATGCGAATAAAGTGATGTTTGGGGCTATGCAGAGTGGGAGGATCTATAGAAATGAAGGTAGCGCAGGACTAGAAGTTAGCCTCTTGATTTCACCTCCACGAGAAAGTGAGGAAGAGCTTGTGAAGGTTTCACCAAGAAGTACGTTCAGTTTGATAAAGCAGCGAATTCCATGCATACCACTTCCACCAACACCACTGCCAATTTTACCGTCTTCACCCCCGTCTTCACCCACACCACCTCCGACACCACCATAGTTCAATTTGGTAAGTGCGATAAATTTGTCGGCGTTCATGGTAAGGGCTATATGGGAAGCGCAGGGAGTCACTGATGGCAATATAAAGAAAGAAACACTGGTTAGTGCTCTGTGGGATTGCGCACTGACTAGGTACATTAAACATTCCAATGAAAATCCGAATGCAGGGATCATGGATATCCAAGCTGCGCTAAACAAGGAATTTAGCAGGCCAAAATCAGAGATACAGTCGATCATTGGATTTAAGGAAATTGAGATGCTTCTAGGCGAAACCCCCTGGGAGCTGGATGAGAGATTGAAGTGTACAATTCATGAAGCTAATATGACCTTGATGGATGGGCAACACCGTACATGGTTTGTAGCCTCGCTAATGCCACATCTAAGCAAAGCATTGTCACAGTAGAAGCTAACCACTTAGGCTGAGGCCTTGGAGATTGCAATGAGACTACACGAGACCCCGATACAAGATCCTAACTTGGGAGTTTAATAGATCCACGCGCAGTTGAAAAAATTGTGCCTTGAGATGCATAGTTCGAAACAAGACAGGATAGCTCGCCCAGAAGTGCGCAACTAGTTATGGAGAGTAAAATGCAAAGCCTAGGGACATGACAAGGACCATTTTCCAGTCTCGCGAACTACTTGGCGGAAGGAGGACCAATGCCATTGAGACCAGAGGCATAAGCAGGACCGAGCATGGTGCCTGCATTATGGTGCACGATTTTTTAGATAGGAGGGAAGTATGCAACAAATAACTACAATCTATTACAGAAGTATATAAAGAATTTACAACAGTTGTTCTGTAATTTCTGCAGGTTAGTAGGCCACGATGAGCATACCTGTAGTAGTTATGAACTGATGATGAATCAGACTCCTAACTATAGATTTCAGACCGAAACACAGGCCCTGGATCAAAATGCAGGGATGGCACGCATTGGATTTCAGGGGCACGGACGAGGTCGAGGTGGAATGGTACCAGGAAGAGGTCGCGACCAACTCATATGTTACAATTGCAGAGGGTCAGGGAACTATGCTCGCGATTGTACAAATCCAACGAGACCATCATGCTTATATTGTACCCAGTTTGATCATGAGATAGAGGACTGTCCCACACTGATAGCAAGGATGCATGATAAAGGAGCACTCCAACCTCCCCCGACTCAGAACCTACAAATGATGAGGTCTAAGCCATGTGAGGAGGACCGGAATGTAAATATCATGCTCCGAAGTGGTACCATGATGGTAAATGACAAAGGCAAGCAGCCCAAAGAAAGTACCTAGGTTTGCAAGGCTCTGACGAAGGAACCTAAATTTGATCTGGAGTGCACTAAGGAACATCCATGGAAGCTAAGAGGAGCTTCACTGATGCATCTAATTCAGGAAGTAAAGACAGATTAGAGCCAAAAATGGACCCATCAATTCTCACTACATTCTTAGAGACATGCATGAAGTTGTTGCGCAACAGTAGGGCTATGAAGGGGCTGCAAGAACTCATAACAAGATGTGTTGGGACCACGCCAGGAGAACCACGTGTATTCTTGAAGCTCAGGAAGCACCAAATGCGAACTGGAAGAGAGATGAGATTGACCGCACAGATTAAGGAATATGAAATGGATCAAGTGAATTTGGATCTAGGATTGGATGCGAACGTCCTGCCAAAGTAGACATGGGAGCACATGGGTAGGCCTGCTTTGCAATGGTCTCGTATTCAATTGCAAATGGTGAACCAACAAGAGATACTACCTATGGGAAGATTGCAGGGAATAACGGTAGATATTGAAGGTGTAAGCGCACTTGTAGATTTCGAAGTGATAGAGATTGTTGATGATAGAAATCCCTATCCTGCTCTACTAGGAATAGATTGGGCCACTGACATGAATGGAGTGATAAATCAAAAGAAGCACAAGATGATTTTCGAGAAAAAGTCACTACACGTAGTGGTACGTTTATACCATGGGGATGGATCATGCCACACAGAGCCAATGCGCGACTACAATAGTGATGATGATCTATACTGTATCTACAAGATAACCGCGTGGGAGCAGAACTGGGTGAATCCAAAAACGTATGGAAGACTCTTGTGGGAGTGCAAAAGCTCCTGCACCTCAGATTCAGATGAGGAAATAGAATGATGGCAGAACCAATGATGATAAGGTCACTACTTTGCATGGAAACATAGGGAAGAGATTTTCCTATGTATGACAGGTTGAGGTGGGTGGATGATTTCCTGAACAAATTTGAAAGAGAAGTACCAGAACAATAGCGTTTCGATGCTCTGAACTGGGTGTTGCATGCCACGCCCGGAAGATGGTGGGGTATGTATCAAAGAAGTTTTGAGGACTGGCATGAATGGAGAGGAATGATGCGCATGTATGTTGGAAACCCCAAGAGGTGGATGAAACAACCCGCATGCCCACCTATTCAGATGGGTACAGGCATATGGTGTGCAACCTATGCGAAGGCACACCGTCTGCATGGTAGGAAACATGATCGGCAACCAAGAGTGGGCAACACAATGGCATGAACAACCCGTCCGTTTGGGACCAGGAGGTATGATAAGTCCAAGCGTGCAAAAGGTTATCCGTGTGGATGCCTTTGACAAAGTACGCGAAGTATTGAATAGGGTCCACAATGCGAAATAGACTGACTGGGACCTGCACGTACCAACAGTTCTATGGGTGTATAGGACCATGTGCAAGAACCTGACGGTGCAGGCACTACCAAGGCTGGAATATGAGATGAATGCTGTAAGCCCTCTAGTACTTGAAAATCCTAATCCAACACTGGTAGGGACGACGATTCATAGAACCTTAGAAACCAAAATCCAACAGGGAAAACATATACTGCAAGAAGTTCAAGAAGGGTACGGTTAAGAAAGAAAAGTGATTCGCTGGACGCGAAAGTCAAGAAGCTGGAGGACGAGATAAAGGAAGATTTTCTTGCCGAAAAAACTAGGATGGTAAGACAAGGTGCATATAATCATGTTGAAAAGTTTGAGAACTATCGTTGTGAGTTGATTAGTCTAGTGTCGTGGCTTGGACCACATATTGCTAAGCATAGTGGCAAGGGTAGCGCATTACAAATGGTGAAGTGTGTGATGCCGACCATAATAATAAAAGGTGGGGATTCTCTAGGAACCCTGACCGAGAACATGATGGAACTCTATATGGGTGGTGCGGCCACCTGACTAGATGAAGGAAATACAGCCTTAGCACTCCAACTAGTTGAAATGAAGCATGGGACTATAAACTACTCTACCCAGGAGCTGTGCGATATTGGAGATGAGCGCAGAAGCAAAGAGTCACAAGGTCCGCGACTACGCACAGGGGAATGTGTTGCCTCGTGGGCTGGCCAGAAAGTGACCTTTGAATTCAGTATTCATGATGGGATGCTCGACTTGAGGCGAAATGGAGCAGGCGGTAGGCATTTAAGACGCGATTTATGGGTAAAATATGCCGCCAAGGGAGCATTAATGAACCAAATTTGTGGGGAACGGTCGAATTCAAATTCAAAAATCACTATAAAATACAAAGAGTTTCCCAAAAAACAACACTTGGTCATTTATGAATTGAGAAATTGAGTAGAGCCCTAAGTGTTTTGAGCCGAGAATTAATTGAGCCCCTGAGTTTGTAAGTTCTAGATTTCCAGATGAGTACAATGGCAACTGCTTAGGATGTTATGTACAAAAGAGATGTGACCACCGAGGAGGTCGCACAGGCCCTAACTATGGGGGATGTTCCAGAAGGTGCTGGGATTGTGGAAGAAATCCCAAAATCACCACGCACGCCAAGGCCCAAGAAGGGAAAACAAGCAATGGCTCCCGTATGCGTTTCCTTACAGAATCCGCTGTTCGGCAAACTGTCGATGGAGGAGAAGAGGAAATCCGTCACTATAGAAACATATAAAGAAGAAGAATATCTGCAGGATGTTACCATCACAGAAGAAGAAGATGAAGGCATGGAGGTGGATACTCAGCCTATGCATTCCGCGACAAAACTACCCACCTATGTTCCCCTACAGAAAGGGAAGGCCAAAGTGCCCAAGGACCTGAACAAGACCAAGAGCTCACTCCAAACCCTGCTCCTCCCAGATGGCATTATGTTTTAAGGCACACACCTAGGCCACGTGCTGAGCCTAAAATTCGAATATTGGGACCTCGCTAACCAGGAGAAGTTCACTCACCTTGAGTCCAGAAACCTCATGAAGCAGAACACCACAGGGGTGGTGACAGCATTAGATCTATGGAAGTGGTTGCACGTAGTGGAAAAGGCTAGGCTGTTGAACCTACTCTGGGTGTCGCATTTCCACCGTGCCCTAATAACCATTTTTGTCATCAAGCAGCTGTTATGCTTGGTGCATCATGGGTGTTTATGGCTAGAGGAGCCCATCCCCATCACAACAGGCTTGATTCATCACATCTCCTAGCTTCCATACAAAGGAATGGACCCCGTGACCATTTCGGAAGGGAAGGGTAGTGATTTGGCCATCTCAAAGGCCATGAAGAAAAAGTACAAGCTGCAAAAGAAGAAGAGGGGTTATGTCATCTCCAGCATCAAGGACAAAGCAATACGCATGGCAACCCAAATCCTCGCAGGAAAATTTATGCGCAAGTGTCGTGAAGATGAGGTACCTGTGGTGGTGGTCGCACTGGCAGAGCAGTGCATGGAGGGGGTCCAAATTAACTGGTCCGAATTCCTCTGCATGAAAATTTTAGAGAATTGTTGCAAAGCCCATGAATAGGGTAAAACGTTCCACTATGCATGGTTGTTGCTGTCCATAGTGCTCGTAGCTGGGGAATTGCCGAAGGATAGTCAATTCCCCATAATTGACAAAGATTTACCAGAGGCGGCAAAGTACGCTTCGCTCTATGCCACGAAGGATGATAAAGGATACACTATAGAAAGATCTTCTGGGTGCTCATGGAGATGAACATCAGACTGTGGATCAACCGTAAGTCGCATTTTTCAGCCACGGTTTACAATAGTCTGCAGAGTTTTGCAGAATTTAAGGTAGACATGCACAACATATATATCAGGGCGTGCAAGGACTCAACTAAATAGTGGACAAAGCTACCCTTTTTAGCCAATGACGACGCCATTTTCAATGTCTTGGAGGTATGGATGCCAGAATGGCACACCCTAGACATTGCAGAAATTGAGAAGTTAGCAGCGCAAAAGAAGAAAGACAAGGACAAGTTGCGCATTGCATAGTTGGCTAAAAAATGAAGGAAATAGCAGCAGCAGAAATGCGGGTAGTGTGGGATGCAACATAGAAAGTAGTTGAGGAGGAAAAGGATGCAGCAACAGCAGCAGCACACGAAGCAGCCGAAAAGGCGAGCGAGGGCCAAACAATGCCTTCGTAGGGGCAGGAAGCAGAGGAAGCAGAAACAGAAGAAGGAGGCATGGACCCACGAACCACGTTAACACAGCTGAAGCGCCAACACCCAAAAGAGTGGGCAAGGTCGCGGAAGGTCTCGAAATTGTCCATTGAGCTGATCACCCTAACCGAGGGTGATCTGCATGAAATCAGCAAGACGGTGCATGATGTCACTAATGAGGCTCTTCGAGAGTTCATGTGGGAGAACTAGATTGTGTTGGGGACCCTCAGAGCGCAGTTGCAAGAGTTATAGACACACCCCCCTTAGGTTGGTACCCTTTCGACCAACCTTGCAGTCGGATCCATGGTAGCGGAGCAAATGTTGTGCATGCAAATGAAAAACACAATAGTTCTACCTGAATGGGCACTAGTGACATCAAATGATGTCGACAGGTGTTCAATTAGCACGCTTAAAGGTCTCAATGTAAATCTAGCTGCCCTCCCCTGCGAGATATTATATGTGTTGCAGGATGGGATAACTGCAGAGCTGCGAGCTAGGAAGAGCCGCGCGCTCCAAGTCCTCCGCGAATAGAAAATAAATATGGAACAGCTAAGCTTGCAGCGTGACGAATTGGTGTCACAAAATCAACCGCTGGTATAGGTGATAGACGACGCATGCCAAAGAATCTCGGAGCTAGCCATCACAGCAGATATACCAGTGGAGGCGCAGATCCACAGGTTAGCAGTAGGGGTCCGCGAGGCTAGGGAGTTAATGACAAAGGTTCAGCTGGAGCTGAATCTTCAGATTGTTGAACTGCGGTTAAAGGCACAGCCTTCCACTCCCCCAGAATTCAAAGAACAACGCACTAGCGCTATCACAGTGGGATTGGAGGAAATTGGAGGTGTGCACCAGCATGTTGGAAGAATCACTTTAGGTCCCCACAACTCTACAGGAGGACCCCAACATCCAGCACTGAGAGACAGAAGCATGAGAACTCCAACAGCAGTATGATAGTGTCCGAGGAACTACACAGACAGTGGTCCCCACCCAAAGGCTTGTGCAGATGTAGTAGGCTAAAGAACTGAAGGAGAAGGTGGACACATCATGACACAAGGAAGCAGTCCTAAAAGCACGCATCCATCCTTGGATTAACAAGGCCTTCACCATCACGGTAGACATTAAAGGCAAGCTCGCACACATATAGGGGATGCACACATTGATGCAGAGAAGCACTCCCGACACAAAGGTCTCAGAACAACGTATGCAGCAGATCCAGTAAGCAGTAGCTCAGTGCGCTGCTGACCTCCATGCAGTTCGAGAACAGTTGGAGGGACTCCATGCAAAGATCACCACGCTAACATAGTGACTCAATGGTGAGTCACGATGTTTGTGTTGGGCGCCTGTTGGGCATGGAATCCCCCCAAGGCCTGTTTTGGGGCTCAAATCCCAAGTTTTGACCTAATCTTGTTGTGAAGCTCCGCGAATTGCGGGCGCAGGGCGCAAAAGTATGATAGGGTCATGGGGTTGTCTGCCCTAGTTTTGTAATGTAATGTCAGCTGGATAGACCTATCAGACCATGGGATTGTATAAAAAGAGTGAGGCTCTAAGTAGATAATGGAAGAGAAGAAGAGGAGAAATATACAAGTGATTGAGTCACAAATTGAAGTGTGTCTTTGGGTCATAGAGTAGGAGAAGGCTCTACAGTTGAGTGTGTAGAGGCCTAGTAGTCCTCAGCTTAGTGCGCGGACCCCTGCAGCTCGGTGCGTAGGATGATGTCGAGTCTGTAACTGCAAAAGGAATTAATAAAGAGAAGTTTTGTTATAATTTTGTGTATCTGTTCTTGGGTTAATGAATGATTGATATAATTTTCAAATATATTGTTTATTTACTACGCACACCTTTATGAATGGTTTATATTTTTAAGTATACTTAAAGAACTCAAGTAGGCAATGCTAATTAACTATGCACGAAGCAACCTGCGCGCAAGGTCAAACCGCAGACCACTTGAACTCATTGGACATCTCCAAGGTGCAGAAACCTAGTTCTAGCACCCTCCCATACTACTTCAAGCAAGACCTCAATCAGTGCTCCACGGACTGTTGCAGAAAGGGCCAATAGTGTTGGGATTTGTTTGTCTAACTTAACTCTAAGCCTGGGTCAGGCCCCAATAAGGCAACAACACACAATGATATACTACTTTTGCTTGGAAGGAGGGTCAACAGGTCCAATGATTTCCATGCCCCACTTGTCAAATGGCTCATAAGTCACTTGACGTTGCAAAGGAATTTCATCTCTTGGAGTAGGCTTTCCCATCCTTTTGCAATGATCACATTGACTAGTATATCTTTTAACATCTTGATGAAGACTGGGCCAATAATACTGAGCTTGTAACACCTTAGATGTTGTCCTCTTTGCTACAAAGTGACCTCCACAAGGCTCATCATGACAGGTTAGAAGGATGTCAAAGACTTCCTCCTCCCTAACACATCTTCTCAGAATTTGATCTGGGCCAAGTTTGAAGAGGTTGCCCCCAATCCAGGTGAAGGGGGAGCTCTTCCTCACAGTCATGATTTTCTCTTTGGAGGAAAAATTCGGTGGGAATTGTGCAGATACAAAATAGTTTTCTATGTCAACAAACCATGGAGAGAGAACTAATATGGCGAATAAGTTCTCATCTGGTAATTGATCATCAACCATTCCCTCCTCACCTACAGGCAAGGTTAATCTAGACAAAAAATTTGCAACAACATTTTCCTTACCAAACTTATCAACAATAGTTAGATCAAACTGTTGTAGTAAAAGTAACCATCTAATTATCCAAGACTTCACATCAGGTTTATTCATTAAATATTTGATTGTAGCATGGTTAGTATGTACAAATGTTTCATAGCCTGTAATATAATGCCTAAATTTGTTCAATGAATGCACAATAGCTAGGACCTCCTTTTCAGTCACTGTTTAGTTCAGTTTGGCATTTGACAGATTCTTACTGATAAAGTAAATGGCATGAGGCAATTTCTCATCTATCTAGCCTAGGGCTACTACTATGGATTTGTGTGAGGCATCATCATTAATATGAAAAGGAAGGGCCCAATTCGGGCCTCAAAGAATCGATGCAGTGTTTAACTTTCCCTTCAAGGTGTCCAAGGCCTCTTGACATCTTTTTTATCATACAAACTCAAAGTCTTTGGCCAATAACCAAAATAAAGGAGAAGCCAACTTGCTGAAGTCTTTTATAAACCTTTGGTTGTATCTAGCTAACCCTGGGAAACTTTTGACATCTCTCTACTTTTGTGGAGGTCATACCCTTTGGATGATAGCTATTTTGTTTGGGTCCACCTATAGTCCTCGCTGAGATATTGAATGACCTAGCACAGTCCCTGTAGTCATCAAGAATTCACAATTCTCGGGACTGAGAGGCATGTTCATTTCAATGCATTTATGTGGAACCTTACCTAATTTGGATAGAGCCTCCACGAAATCACCTCCATAAGGTGTGAAATCATCCATATAGATTTCTACTGCATCATGGACTAATTCGGCAAGGATACTCAGGACTGCTCTCAGAAAAGTGGCAGGACCATTACATACACCAAAAGAAAGGACCCTATAGGAGAAAGTACCCCAAGGAAAAGAGAAGGTAGTTTCATCTTGGTCTTTCGCGTGAATATGGATTTGATTGTACCCGTTGAATCCATTTAGGAAAGAGAAAATTTTTTTCCTTGCTAGGCCATCTATCACTTGGTCGATGAAAGGTAGAGGGAAATGGTCCTTCTTTGTGGCTTTATTTAACTCCCTGTAATCAACACAAAGCCTCCACTTACCATTCTTCTTTGGAACCAACACCAAAGGATAGATCCACTCACTATCTGAGATAGGTTAAATGAATCCTACATCTATGAATTTTTTCATTTCTTCTTTGACTATATGTTTAAGAGCTCGATTCATCCTCCTTTAGGGTTGTTGGATTGGCTTACAACCTTCTTTGATATAAACATGGTGATTACACTCCAAGGGGTGCACTCCTTTCATTTCTTGGTAACTCCAAGCAAAGGCATCCAGATGTTCCTTTAGCATGTTGCACAACTTTTGCTCTTGGATAATAGAAAGAGATGGATTGATTTTCAAAGTTCTCTTAGGCACGAATTCTATGGTTTTGACACGGATATGGTTGGATTCGGCTAAGCATAGATTAATTTGATGGTTGTTTTTGGTTTCCTTTACTACTTATTATAAGGACGATGTACTGGGAGTTGGACTTTGGAGTATGTGTTCGATCAAATCATCTTCATCCTATTGTCCCCCTCCCATGGTTGTTTCAAAAGTATAGAGTTGGGTGGAATAAAATTCATCTTCCTTGTCCTCTTCCAGCCACAAAGGTAATTCATGTTCTACAGATGGCTAAGCATGAGAGTATAAGAGTAATTGCTTGGACATATGCCCATTCTTGATGGTCATATTTCTAGCTCTGCATCTAATGTAAGCATCGAAAGTGGCTAACCAGGGCCTCCCAATGATGAGAGGGTACCCAGTAAGTTTAGCCTTAGGCTGGAGAACTAGGAAATCTACAGGGTATTCCTAAGAATCAATGGAGACCATCAGACCCTCCACAATCCCCTCAAGAGTCACTATGCAACTTGTAGAACTATTGTAGTCTTCCTCAATGAACCTTGGAGGTTGATCATGAGCATGGTGTCCTTAGTCATCAAATTAATGGCAGCCCCAGGATCAATCAAAGTGTGTGGGACAATGGTGTGATTGATGCTCACATCTACTACAGGGCTTCGAGTGTCCAAACACTCTAGACAGATTACCTTCCCCAACATTAATTCGGGCAATTTTCTAATGACATTAATGGTAGGGGCATCTCTTCTTCGCCTCCTTGGATGCTTGAATCACTTCTCCTTAATCAACTTGTTGTAAATAGGTACATCTTTAATAGCTTGGAGAAGTGGAATTTTGACATATATTTTTTTCAATTATCCAAAACGTTCAGTCTCTTTTGGGGTAGGATGAAGTGCTTGGGTTAATATCTTAAGAAAGGGTGGTAGATTTTCTTTAAGCATGCTTTCCTCTCTTTATTCATCAACCTCCCTAGGTGAAGGTCGAGGTTGTTTGTCCAGGAGTACTCTCCCAGATCTCAGATTGATTTCCTAAATCTCAACAGCATAAGCTAGATATGATGTCTCTCCATTGTATACCTATTGTGCCTGATGGGTTGTGTTATTCTTTCCATGACTAGCCGACGTAGTGAACCAGGGGGTTAGAGGGGGGGCAGAGCCCCCCCTTCGTTGTGCTGATTACACAGCGGGGGGGTTATAGGGGGGCGATAGACCCCCTGTCCGGGGGGCTTGAGGGGGGCAGGTAGTCCCCCTCTACGGGGTCCAGGATAGTGCCTTGAGAAACCTTTTTTTCGACCCTATATTAGGTTGGGCGGAACTACCTATGGTTTTGTGCATGATTTTCATACATGGTTTTGGACGCGATGGTTTTTGGTCCATGGTTTTGGATGCGATGGTTTTTGTTCCATGGTATTGGATGCTTTAGCATGTATAAATATGTATTGTAACATTGAAAGGAACATAATGATAAATCAACCTGGTAGTCTCGGTTTTTGGATCCAGCAGAAAATATATATGTATATGTGTTTTATGTGTTATGCTCTCGCATTGTTTAGTTTCTGTGTTTTAGAATTGATATGAAGGTAATTTCTGTATGGGGTTAAAACCTACATATGGTATCAGAGTTGTTTTGGCTTCAAGGGGACGCCTTTGCTACTGAGGGGATTTTCTCAGGCCTGTGGTAGACCCCGTTCAGTGGGAGATTTGTGGGATTAATTCTTGTGGTGAAAGAAGATGGTGAGCAGTGGAAAGATGGAGATCGAGAAATTTAATGGTGAGATTTTTGAGTTGTGGAAACTGAATATGGAGGATTTGTTGGTGGATAAAGATCAGTGGATCACGGTAGATCCGGGTACTAAACCAATGGGAGTGTCCAACGAAGAATGGAAGAAGTTAGATCGGAAATCAAAGAGCACAATACGAATGCATGTCTCAGATTCAGTATTGCTGAATGTATTAGGGGAAGCTACGACTAAGTCTTCGTGGTACAAGTTAGGGACTTTGCACCAATCTAATTCTCTGGTGAGTAAATTGTCCCTACAGAAAAAGTTGTATAACCTGAGGATGAAAGATGGAGATTCAGTGACAGAGCATCTGAATGCATTTAATACTATGGTAAGTTAGTTATCATCTGTTGATATTAGAATTTCAAATGAAGATAAGTGCATTAGTTTTTGGTGCTCTCTACCAGATTTGTGGGATAGTCTAGTTATTACAATAGGTATCAATACAACTTCCTTGCAGTTTGATGAAATAGTCTCATCCTTGCTGACGGAGGAGATGAGACAGAAAAATATGGAGAGCCAGAATGGTGATTCCTTCTCTGTACGATGATGTTCTCAGAACAGAAACAAAAATAAGTCACTGAGTGGGAGATCTAAATCTGGAGGGAGATCTAAATCTCCAGGAAAACATGTAAGGGTGGTGTGCTGGAAATGCGGAAAGGAAGGGCACTAAAAAAGGGACTATAAATCTAAAGCTCCTAAAAAATGAAAGGGATCTGATGATGCTCCTTCTACAGAGGCGAAAAGCACCTCAGATGAAGGTGGAGATGTGTACTTGGCTTCTTCAAGTACACATGTAGATCATGAGGCATGGTTGATTGACTAAGGTGCATCTTTTCACTTCACTCCCCATAGACAATGGTTCTATGAGTATGAGAAATATGATGGTGGTGATGTCTTCTTAGGGGATGATAGGATGGTTAGAATCATTGGTCACAGAAAAGTAAAGTTGAAGTTGCAAGATGGAAGGGTTAGAACACTTCTCAATGTTCTACATATTCCTGCATTGGACAAAAATCTTATTTCTATAAGCAAGCTAGATGACGCAGGTGTAAAAATATTGTTTGAGAAGGATACCTGCAAGATGGTTCAGGGAACACTGGTATTGATGCAGGGAGTTCGGACTAGAACTATGTACAAGCTGGAAGGTAGCACTATTAATGATGGGTGCAACAGCTCTGTGGTTCCTGAAAGTGGAGCAGAAAATCTAGTGGTCTCTGGAGAGAAGACCATGCTGTGGCATCAAAGGCTTGGACATATTGGAAAGAAGGGCATTCAAATACTTCATGGTAAAGGCATGGTAGAAGGTATGAGTAATAACTCTCTGGATTTTGATTTCTGTGAAAATTGTGTATATGGGAAGCAGAATTGGGTGAGTTTCCCGTCTAGTGGTAAGAGGGTGAAACAGATATTAGAGCTTGTGCACAGTGATGTGTTTGGACCTATGAAGGTTCCATCACTGGGTAAGTTTGTGTACTATGTATCGTTAATAGATGACTTCTCAAGGAATACATGGATATATTTCCTTAAGAAGAAATATGAAGTCTTTGACAGGTTTAAAGAATTTAAGGCTCTAGTGGAAAACTAGACAGAGAAGAAGATAAAGGTGCTTAGGACAGATAATGGTGGAGAGTTTTGCAATAAGGAATTTGACGAATTCTGTAAGAAGTGTGGTATAGCACGGTAGAAGAGTACTTCATATACACCTTAGCAAAATGGAGTTGCAGAAAGAATGAACAAGACGTTGGTGGATAGGGCAAGAAGCATGCTCAGTGGTGCAAGGTTAGGATAGGAATTCTGGGCAGAGGCGATGGAGACAGCATGTTACCTGGTCAATAGATCACCTTCATCAACGTTGGAGGATAAGACTCCACAAGAGGTATGGATTGGTAAGAAACCCTCTCTTTCACATCTAAGGGTATTTGGATGTGATAAATATGTACATGTTCCAAAGGAGAAATGAACCAAATTGGATAGTAAATCTAGAAAGTGCATCTTTATTGGATATAAGGATGGTTTAAAGGGTTATAAGATTTGGAACCCAGTAACAAGGAAGGATGTGTACAACCGAGATGTGGTGTTCAAAGAGGTGAAAGATGTTATTAAACATGAAGTCCAACCAAAGGAACCTGAGAAGATAGATTTTGAGCTAAAGGAGGAATAATCGGACTCTACAACAAAGGAGGAATCAGAAGATGAAGAGCCACAAACTTCGGGTGTGAGAAGATTAGTTCGAGAAAGAAGGCAGCCAGAAAGGTATAGTCCATCTGGTTTCTACTCAAATTTTTCTTTATCTACTACTGATGATGATCCCGGAACTGTGAAGGAAGCAGTAGATTTAGAGGATGGAAAACTCTGGAAAGAGGCCATGGTTTACGAAATGGCATCTTTGCACAAATATGAGGCTTGGGATCTCGTGGAGTTGCCGGCTAGAAGGAAACCCATTGGCAGCAAATGGGTGTTCAAGAAGAAGACAAATGCAGAAGGAAAGGTGGAGAAATACAAAGCTTGGTTGGTAGCAAAAGGTTATTCCCAGGTGCCGAGAATTGATTTTGGTGATATTTTTTCTCCTATTGCCAAGGTAACTTCTATTAGATTACTTTTATCTATTGTTTCTACTTTTGATTTTGAGGTAGAATAGATGGATGTGAAGAAAACATTTCTTCACTAGGATCTAGAAGAGGAGATCTACATGAAGCAACTTGAAGGCTTTACGATGAAGGGTAAGAAAGAACTGGTATGCAAGTTAAAGAAGTCTTTGTATGGGTTAAAATAGCCATGAAGGATGTCGTATTAGAAATTTGATACATCTATACGGCGAATTGGCTTCATGGGAAGCAAAGAAGATCACTGTGTGTATTTTAAATTAATTGGCAACCGTTTTATTTATCTGGTCTTGTATGTGGATGATATGTTTCTGGTTGGAAATGACAAAGAAATTATCAAGGATTTGAAGACCCAATTGTCCTCCAAATTCGACATGAAATATCTTGGTGCTGCAAACTGTATTTTGGGCATGGAAATTAAAAGAGATTGGGAAAAGAGGAAGCTCTAGTTAAACTAGAGGAAGTATGTTGAGACAATATGGCAGAGGTTTAATATGTAGGATAGTAAATCGGTGAAGGTTCCTATTCCTGTAGGTGAAAGGTTATCTGCTAAACAGTGTCCCAAGACACAAGAAGAGGAAGAGGATATGTCTCGTGTTCCATATGCAAGTGCAATTGGTAGCATGATGCATGTGATGGTCTGTACTAGACCAGAAATTGTACATGCAGTGGGAGTATTGAGCAGGTTTATGTCAAAACGAGGGAAGGAGCATTGAACAACAGTGAAGCGGGTTTTCAGGTATTTGCATGGCGCTAGTGATTATGGTTTTTACTACCAAGGAAGACCAGGATTGGACAAAGTTTTGGATGTCCATGGCTTTATTGATGCGGACTGTGCTCGAGATCTGGACCATAGAAGATCTACAAGTGGGTATGTGTTTAACCTATTTGGAGGTGAAATCAGTTGCATGAGTAAGACACAATCTGTAGTGGAACTATAAACTACAGAGGCAAATACATGGTAGCCACTCATGCAAGCATGGAAGAAGTTTGGTTGCAGAGATTGTGTTCAAGTATGTGGCTAGTAGAGGGAGTTGTAAGGATATTCTGTGACAACCAAAGTGCAATTTTCTTGGAAAAGAATCCTGCTTACCATTCAAAGACAAAGCACATTGATGTTTAGTATCACTTTGTGAGGGATATGATAGAAGACAAAAAGGTGTTACTGGTAAAGGTGGAAACTTTGAAGAATACTATAGATGCATTGAAAAAATCTGTGAGTTATCAGAATTTCTCTTGGTGTAGATAAACAATGGGCATTGTAGGGTTTGATAAATGACTTGCCTCTCTTGTGGCCCCCTGTGGAAAGAAAAAAACAAGTGGGAGAATGATGGGTTGTGTTATTCTTTCCACAACTAGCCCACGTAGTGAAATAGGGGGTTATAGGGGGTGTGGAGCCCCCCCTTCATTGTGCCAATTATGTAGTGGGGTGTCACAGTGGAGGCGGCAGCTCCCCCTGTCTGGGGGGTTTGAGGGGGTCGAATAGCCCCTCTCTACGGGGTTCAGGGTAGCACCCCGGGAAATTTTTTTTTGGACCCTGTATTAGGTTGGGCAGATCTCCCTATGGTTTTGTGCATGATTTTCGCACATGGTTTTGGACGCGATGGTTTTTGGTCCACGGTTTTGGACGTGATGGTTTTTGGTCCATGGTATTGGATGCTTCGGCATGTATAAATATGTATTGTAAATTTGAAAGGAACATATTGAAAAATCAAGCTAGTAGTCCTGGTTTTGGGATCTAGGGGAAAATCTCTGTGTATATGTGTTTTATGTGTTACGCTCTCGCATTGTTGATTTTTTGTGTTTTAGAATTCGTATGCAGGTAATTTTTGTACGGGGTTAAAACCTACAGTGCCTATCTATTGTTTAGGTGCAGATTTGGTTGGGCAGGCATCAAGGGTTGTTTAGGTGGAGAAGAGTGTAAAAGATGTGGTTGGGCAGGTGGTGAAGGCAATAAAGCTGGAACATTGTTGTATGGCGGCCTCCACCTATGGGGCGATGCATTCCATTGAAGTTCTGGCAAAGCATATGGTTTAAATGATTGATTGGGAATGATATTGAGGTGCAAAGGACCAAGGAGTAGGTGTAGGCCAAGAAGGATGAGCAGGCGGTCCCCAAGAAGGTATGGATATGGTCTAGTTGGGATTGTAATATGCATGGGATGATCCTTTCATAACTGACTGGTATGGCCTAGGCCCATGAGGTCTCCTTTGGTTTATGTAGCGGAGCTGCTAAGTGAACCCTTTAGCTCGTCCATATACATCTTTGAGTCCAGGTAAAGTGGGGCACTTGTCTATGGAGTGGTTTTCTTCACAGACTGAGAAAATTTCAATACAATTCAATGGACATTCATTCCTAGGGTGCCTCCTGGTGCATCTAGGACAAAAAATGGCCAAGGCTCTCTCTGCTTCCTGCTGCTTTCTCTTAATGTTCATAGTGTCCATCTGTAGGGAAAGGGTTTGCAACATCTCACTTTTGAAATCCTCTAGCATATTTCCAATTTCAACCTTGATGGATGAATTGGAAGAAGATGGACTGACCATAGGTTGACTACCCCTACCCTTTTTCATGGCTACCATAGAATGGTTTCTAAAGACATTCTTGATATCCTCATAGGGTAATTGGTAGATATCCCCTCTTGCTAATAAGTGTAGGGTACCCAAAATATCACCCCTTACTCCTCTAAGTAGGACTGGCTTCAGTGACTCAGGGTCATGTGTGCACCTGGCCCTTTTGTAGCTAAGCTAGAACCTTTCTTCATAATCCTCTAGGGATTCATCATTGCCTAAGGTCATCCTAAAATTTTCCTCTTTAGTGTCTTTAGACCTACATTATTCTCAATATTTTTTGTTGAAATATTGCTGCATCTGAGCCCAAGTTGTGATGCTATCTCTAGGTAAATCCATGAACCAGTGCAAATATGCATCCTTGAGAGTGGATGGAAATAGTTTCAACTTCTACTCATCATTTGTATAGTCATAGTTTCGGCATATGACATCAAACTCAAATAAGAAAGTGTCTGGGTCTTCTATGGTTAGGCCATGGAAACGAGGAAGGGCAAAAGGGCTTATATTTTTCATCTTAGTATCCCCATTGGTTTTCCTTATGGGGAAGGCACCCTCAACTCTTTCTCTATTTCCTCTATCATTTCCGTTTTGAGCCATAGGTTCAGTAGGAATGGGTTCTCCTTCTTCTTCTTCCCCTATAGGTTCTTCAAATATGTCTAGTTTCTCACCTAAGGGTTCCTCGAGTTCATAGCCACTGAAGAAGAGGGAAGGTTAGCTACTTGAAGCAGTGGGGGTATTTGACAAAAATTTCCCTAAGTTATCCCTATTCCTACGAGACATGAAAAGAAAATGTTTTTGTTTTGTTTGTGTTTTTTCAAAATTTGAAAGTAATTCCAGAATTGGAATTGCAGACTAAATGAAAACTATTGACTGAATGAAAAAATTAACTACTTAATTGAAATCTTACTTGCAAAATGGAAAGGAAAGAAAAGAATGCAAAATGAAAAAGATAGTAACTAAATTTCTTTGGTAGAAATGAAACTAATAGTAGAATATTAGAAACAAGAAATAGAAAAAATAAAGAAGTAATCACATATTACTCAGACACATCCCTGTTAATGGTGCCAAAAAGTGATGAGCACCAGTATTGCAACAAGAATGCTGCAACTCCTGGAGCTACCAGCTTTACTTTGTCAACCCGGGGTTTGTACAAACTTGGAGGTGATAGTGTTGTGTTATCACTCCAATAATTCTTTTGAAGTAAAAAGAAAGAAAAACCAAAGGTAACCAAAAACTTCTTTTGGAGATCAGGACATACCCTTCCTGATGCTCAGAGAGGGCTCTCTCTTTAAAATTTAAATTTGTTTTAGTTAAGATGTTTTTAGGCTAGTTATGATTGTTCAAGGGGTTTTTGATTTGTATTTGAGATTGGGTGGTGGGATCTCTTAGACAGATGGATAGAATGTTGTATTTTAAACTATTGGGCATGGAGTCAAATAATAAGGAAGAAAAACTGGATTAACTATTGGCTTATTGGGCCCTGACCTATTTTTATAAGAGTTATTGGCCAAGAAAGTCCCACAGCTACTGACCCTTTTGGAAATAGCCCGTGGAGCGTGGACTGACGTCTCACCCGAGGTAGTAGGGGAGGGTGTTAGAACCAGGTTTCCACAACCTTGGCATGTCTTGATGTGGTCTGGAAGGGTCACGAATAGTTCTGTGGCCCTGCACCACTCTGTGCTACTACCGGGCTTCCGCGTAGATCCAGGCAGGTGTAAGTTCTTATTAATGAAATTATTATAGATCTAATCTTCTTGTACAATATTTAGGCAAACATGTAACCCTAAACCTAGTGTGCACAGTCATAAAAAGATATAAATTCATATAACAGATACATAAACCAAAATACAACAGATCCACGATATTTCAGAAACAACTTATCTTTATTAATATCTTCTTTCTAGTACAACCTTCTTTCTGCCCTACGCACACAGCTGCAGGGGCCTGTGCACATAGTTGCAGACTCTCTTAGGCCTCTGTGCACATAGCTACAGAGCCTCTATCTACCTACTAACACTCTTGACTCAAACTTATAGAAGTAGGACTTTGATTACTCTTACCAACCCATAATACATCAGATCGAAATCTAGAACAAAAAAAATTGCCTTCTACCCTTAGAGCCTTGCTCTATTTATACATTCCCATGGTCCGTGGCAGACAGACTTACCTTTTATTATTCTATATTATTTTTTGGCAGAGAACCCCTTGACTCGATCTATTACATTTCGCGCTTCACACATGTTGGAGTTTTACAATATTATTTCCCTAACTTCTAGGCTTTAAGCCTAAAAACCATTACACGGGGCCTCCACTATCCAATAGGCCCCCAACACAATCATCATGACTCATCCAGAGTCACTCGTCGGTGCAGCAATACGTGCTGCCTAGGCTTCACTATCCGCCATCCCTATGAGTGACACACTTCGTGCTACTTCTCCCTCTTTGTCTCCTGTAACTCTTCTGGTAGCTCCTGCTCCATTGCCTTCACTAATTCACACAACCGATGATGCTCATTCTACACTGTTCAGTTAACACAAGGCATCCCCCCATAGGATTTTAGCTCTAGCTGGGATGCCACGTACGGGAATTCTTTGTGCCAATGCAACAAGACTCCAATTTCTGGTCGCCTATACCCATTGTCTTCTACAACCTGTGTTGCAATTGCTGCTACCCACGGAATCCCAATCTTCGAGGTGTATAAGAGACGAACTATTAACTGCAATTCCATCATTTGGCTCTATATTTACAGGATTTCCCTTATCTTTGATGGTTCACCGGCCAACCCATGGGTTAGGCAGTGACATCCGGACTAATTCTACTCTGTGTCTAAGAATTTTCGGCACATCCCCTACCATTGGTGCTGAACTCTATGCGGTGCCGGCGACCAGCAACACCATACTATCTAGAAATTCTTGTATCGTCATTGGCCATATCACAACTCGTGGGCTTACTTCTTGAGCATAAATAATGAACAATTCCATCTCGGCAGGGAGGCATAATAGATTACTTTCCTCAAAATTGCAAATCGTTTGGCGGATGACCCCCTCTGATTTATAAGCATTTCAAAATTCAAATTCATTGGTTCCCTCCCTTTTTGGTGCCGTAAAGTTAAGCTTACGTAGATCGTTCTAGATCCGGCTCGTGCCGCGTCTCTTAATTTCCCGCTGCCTGCTCCCTTTTTCCATAACTCAGACATCTTGTCATGAATAGTGTCAGGAATGGTCACCTTTCTGCTTATCCATGCAACAACGTAGCCCCTTCCGCACAACCGCGACCCATGTGACATACCAATTCTATGCACCCCTTGATTGTCGCACAGCTTCCCCATAGACTGCTTTAACCTCCTGCACTCTCTTTAACCTGCTTGGAGCAATAAGACTGTCCTTTTGTCAGTTAGTCATGCAGTCAACCCACCCATGTAGAGCTTCAGGCGACTGCCATTTACTCTGCTTAGGAAAGGTTCTCCATTCAGCTTGGCAAGCTGGACCACGCCCCCATCTATGACTTCTTGTACTGCATAGGGCCCCAACCAATGCATTAGGATCTTTCCAGGGAATTTCTTGAACTTGTTGTCGTAGAGTAAGACTATATCATTTTCTTTGAATGTGCACATCTTGATATGGTGATCATGCCAAGTTTTTTCCCGCTTCTTCTATACCTGCTGATGGAATCCTGCGAGAAATCATTCCTCCTCAAGTTCTTCCAGTTGCTTGATCCTCTCTTCCAAAGTCGCGCGGTCTGCCATGCCTGTTGTTGCTGCTATGCGCAAATTGGGTACAATGTATTCCATTCACATGACGGCTTCTTTTCCATACACTAACTGGAAAGGCATCTGACCCGTCAACTTCTTACATGTTTTTCGATATGCCCATAGCGCAACAGGTATGCACAAATCCCAATAATTCTGCCGCGCATTACATACCTTTGTCAGTGCAGTCTCCAAGATTTTGTTGAAAGCTTCAATGGTCCCGTTTGCCTATGGATGGTATGGTGTGCTTTGTTGATGATATATTTGGAACTCCTCAGTGAGCGTGCTGATAGTCTCATTCAGGAAGTGCATTCCGAAGTTGCTCATTAGTATTTTTGGACATCCAAATAGTGTTAACACATTCTCAAAAAAAAAATTCATTGTTGTAGCGGCTGTGCAATCCTTAACCTGTTGTGCTTCTGCCCATCGGGTCAACTATTCTATTGTAGTGATGATATAGTGCGCCCCTGTCTTTCCTGGAGGTGTGATAGGCCCTACAAAGTCAATTTCCCATTTCTCGAACGGTTGCAGTGTCATCTGTGGCTTGAGTGGCATCTCATCCCTCCGCAATGGTTTCCTGTTCTATTGGCATACATCACAAGCTCGACAATATGCTTTTGAGTCTTAATGTAGGGTTGGCCACCAGAGCCCTGCGTGAAGAATCTTTTGTGTTGTAGAGCACCCTACGTAATTTCCTCCTGCAACCCCACCATGCGCTTCGGCAAGGATCTATCCTTGTTCAAATTCCAGTACATATCTGCATAATATTTCATCATTGCCCATTTTCTAGAGGTGCCCTGCAAGAATAGTAAAGTCTACTGCGCATATCACTAGTTCCTTCTTCTGCTACAACGAATACCCCTATGGCACGGTTACTATGGTTAAGAAGTGGATTATATCCTCAAATGGCCATCTGTAACATGCACTACATAGAGTTATGCATCAGGTAGACCCTCCTCCATATTTGTGGGTTCTTCACAATTCTGAATTCAGGACAAGTGGTTTGCGCCTGCGTTTAGATGCTGCGGCTTTACGATGACTTCAAAATCATATTCCTGAAACAATAACAACCATCTACTAATGTGCCCCCCTAACACAGGCTTATTCACTAGGTATTTTAGCATAGAGTGATCAGTATACATCTTAAAGTGTCCTCCGAGTAGGTAGTGGTGGTATTTCTGGAGCATGTATACCATTGCCAATCCCTCACGCTCAATAGTGGAGTAGTTCTTGTCAGCTTTGGACAAGCGTTGACTTGCGAACGTGATCAAGTGATCAATTCCTTCCACCCCTTCCTGGGTGAGTACTACACCCAGTGTGATAGACGACACATCAACATGCACGTGAAATTCGATGTCCCATTTTGGAAAGACCAATATAGGAGCTGATGCCATCTTTTCCTTAAGCGTTTCCAGAATTTTGTTACGTTCCTCATTCCAGCAATAAGTAGCATCCTTTTTCAACAATTGTTCCATTGGTGTCGTGATCTGCACGTAGCTCTTGATGAATTTGTGATAGTAACCAGTGTGTCCCAATGTCACACGCAGCTAGTTGACACTTCGCGGCACTTGTAGATTGAGTATGATAGCAATCTTTGCTGAGTCTACCATTAGGCCTTGCTTGTAGACCACATGGCCAAGCGGGTTCCCAAAGGGGACGAGGAAAGTACACTTCTTTATATTTAGCGCAATCTGGTGCTATCGGCAAGTATCTAGCATTAACTTTAAGCTCGCGGTATGTTTCTTAACTAGCCCAAATATGGTCCAATCATCAAGATATACCTCTAAGAACTTATGTATAAATTCCTTGCATGTAGCTACCATAATGCGTGAGAATATCGTCGACTCATTCTTTAGTCCAAAGGGCATCAACGTATACTGAAAACAGCCCCATCCAGTAGAGAACATTGTTTACTCCTATCCTCCGGTGCAATCTTGATCTGGTGGTACCCCAAGAAACCGTCCGTAGAGAAGTAGGCTTCTTGTCCTCCAACATTTTCCAGGACTTCATCTGTAAATGGTGTTGGGAATGGATCATTAACACATGCATTGTTGAGCTTCCTAAGATCCACACATATGCGTATTTCCCCCTTCTGTTTTTTCTCCTGTACAACCATAGGAATTACCTAGTTAGATTCTTCTACTGGTTCAATTATTCCTGCTACAAGCATTTTATCCAATTCTTCGCAGACCTTTGCTTTATATTTTGGATTCAACCGATAGGGCCGCTTCTTGTCTATCTTCGCATCCGGTTTCAGAGTTACCTTCATCATCGCCAGGTCACCGAGGATTCCTTTTAATTCCGTGATTTTGGTCGGGAATAAATCTTGGTATTCGTGGAGTATCTCGACAACCTTATCCACCATTGCATCATCCCAATAGTCCCCAAGCGAGGCATACTTCAGTTCCTTCTCCTTACCAATGTTCACTTGTTTCGTTTTTAGTGGTGTAGTGATTTTGGGGTCCTCGACCATTGGTCTGCGCACCTCATGACTCCCCTCGGTTTCGATAATATTGATGTTTCTGGGATCATCCTCATCATCTTTGACCAATACGTTGTAACATTTAAGGGCCCAGCTCAACTGGTATGACTAGTCTGGCTGCACTATTTCTTCTGGTTCCAATGGTACTTTGAAAATGGCAACCTTTACTACTTGCGACGCATCATCAACAGTGTCCATCCATTCGTTTTCAAAAAATAATGTCAATAAAAACCCTTCATGCAAGATATTCCATTAGCCTATACCATGTCAGAGCTCTGTTTTAGTGTACCAGTTCCTTGGGATGACATCCAAGGTATGATAGAATAAGTGTACGCACTCCGTTTGAAGTTCTTCTCCATAGGCTTGGGCCCATCTGGTAAGGTACATGCATGGGTCATCAGGTCCATCGTATTTCTCAGTGATTTAGAGTTTTGGCTTCCCAAATCTTATCTGCATCATGCTCCTATACCCGTGCCACTCTTCAAAGGTTGTTGAAATTTGGTACCGGAGAACAGGTGGTTCCCTTAGGCTTTGATCTTTGGCCTAGGGAAAAGTGTCCAAAAGAATTTAATTTTTCTCCTAAAGTAACTTTATAATTTTTATAAAGTTAAATCTAATTTAAAAGTGACTTTAAGTGATAAAGTTACTAAGTCTAATTTTAAAGTGACTTTTATAAAGTCAATGAAAAATTAGAAAGGAAAAGTGACTTTGGAAATAAATGACTAAGTGGGTTTTTATTAAAGTGGGGTGAATTAAAAAATAGAAAGTGAGATTTAAATGAGCATTTAATCTCAGCCATTGATCTAAATCTATTTCAGCCATTGGATTTAGGGATCACCCAAAAGTCACTTAGGGTTGGGTTAAGGGAGGAAAAGGAGGAAAAGATCATTCATTCTTTCATGAGCAGATTGAGAGAAGGAGAGCAAGAGAGTAAGGGAGATTTCTGAGCAGCTGAAAGCGGAGTTTCAGCAGAGTGGAGTTTCAGCAGCTGAAAGCGGAGTTTCAGCAGCTGAAAGCGGTGTTTTAGCAAAGCGGAGTTTCAGCAGCTGAAAGCGGTGTAACAGCAACAGCCGCGGTGTAACAGCAATAGTCGCGGTGTAACAGCAACAGCCGCGGTGTAACAGCAATAGCTGCGGAGTATCAGCAGTGGTGTATCAGTAGGGCTGAGTTTCAGCAAGGCTGAGATAAGTTGTAAAAGTCTGTTTGTTGATTTTTTGCTGAACATTTCTCCTTCTGTAAAAAGGCATTTTCCAGAAATAAAGAAGAGCTCTCAAACTGGTTTTCCCCAAGAGTTGTAGGGGGTTTTTCCAGGGTCACATTGACCAAAAATCTCTGTGTTTAAATGTGTTTTAATGGCTGTTTATTACTGCTGATTTTTATTTCTGCAATTTCCAGCATTTTGTAAAATTTCGAGAATTTGTGTTTTCAGCAATATTTATTTTTTCCAGCTTGTTGAATGTATGGTTATGGGAAAGGGCATTTAACTATATGGGAGAAATAAGGAGAAACTGAAAACCGGGGTGGGAAATGAGAAATTTCTACATGGTATCAGGGCTTGAGTGCTGAAGGGCAGTTTGGGATAGCAAAAGAGAAAAAATTACAGTTGCTGATTTTTCACTCAGAAAATTCCAGCAAGCTGATTTTTCATAAACAACAGTTTTATCTTTACCACAACAGTGCTATTTTTCAGTTTTAGGACAGCAGGATGTCATTAGGATTGAGGGTGGAGGATAGGTTGGATGGGCATACAAATTACAGCGTTTGGAAGGAGAGAATGTAGAGTATCTTTGAGGAGGCAGAAGTCTGGGATATCATGGTGCATACAGCACAACACCCTGTTATTGTGCCTACTGATGCAACTCAGTTGACAGCTTATAATAGGAAGAACAACAAGGGTAAGAAGCTGATTCTAGATGGAATCAAACACCATTGCATTCCTCATGCGAGAGGAAAGAGCAATGCCCATGAGATGTGGACAGCATTGTCCAATCTCTACCAGAGTACCAATGAGAACCGGAAGATGGTCCTGAAGGAGAAGCTGAAGAACATTAAGATGGGTAATGATAGTGCAACTGGATATCTCACAAAGATTACCAATGTGAGAGATGAGTTGGCAGCGATTGGAGAGGCCATTCCACCCACTGAGTTGGTGCGGATTGCAGTGAATGGCCTCCCCCATTCATGGTTGAAATTTGCTGATGGGGTTTGTGCACGTGAGACCCTTCCCACATGGGAGAGGTTTTGGGATGATTGCATTCAGACAGAGATCAGGAAAGGACAGCTTGGGGCAGCCAAGCCAGTTGAGTAGGATGAGGACGTAGCACTAGTGGCAGGAGGCAAGAAAGACAAAGGGAAGAAGCAGGATTCCACAAGCGGCGGTGGGGGCAAAGGCAAAGGTAAAGGTAAACAGGGGAACACATAGAAGGAATATTCCAAGGTGAAGTGTTGGAATTGTCAGAAGATGGGACACTATGTAGTTGTGTGTCCGGAGAAGAAGAAGAAGAAGGGGAAGAACCAGGACGTGGCAGCTTCAGCAGAGATTGAGGACTTTGCAGGTCGTTTTGACCAGGAGTTTGCGTTCACTACATGTGAGTCCTCTAGTGCAGGATCACCTGCCACACAGGTTCAGAGGGAGCATGCTTTTCCCTCAATTAATGGAGCATCTTCAGGTATCTGGTATGTGGACAGTGGGGCTTCACGTCATATGACAGGAGTCTGTGAGTACTTCTCAGAGCTTTTAGAGAGTGGCACTGATATTGAGGTAGTACTCGGTGATGACAAAGTTGTTAGAGCAGTCAGGGTGGGGACAATGACATTTCAGAGGGAGTCCAAACCTCCCTTGAAGGTGTCAGAGGTTCTTTATGTGCCAGGGATGAGGAAGAATCTCATATCCGTCTCAGCTTTGGAGGACAGAGGATATGAGGAACTGTTCAGGGAAGGACAGGTGTTGATGTATCCCAGGGGCACTCCAGCTGATTCAGCTAGAGTGATAGGTGTACGCCATGCAAAGGTGTACAAGTTTGCATTCCAGCCCCTTTTGGCATTGAGCAGTAGTACCGACAGCAGAGCTAGCAGTTCTGAGCTGTGTGAGATTTGGCACCGCAGGATGGGACACATGTATCATGGAGCCTTGACGACATTGCAGGAGATCACTACAGGTGTGCCAGATTTCAGTACTGATCACTTTGATACTTGCAGAGGTTGTGCGATGGGCAAGTTTGCCAAATCCCCTTTTCCTAGCAGTGACAGCAGAGCGACTGGGATACTTGATTTGATTCATTCCGATGTGAGCGGTCGGATGTCTCATGTTTCCTTGAGTGGATATGAGTACTATGTTGTATTCATTGATGATCACTCCAGGAGGACCTGGATTTATTTCTTGAAGACCAAGAGTGAGGTCTTCAAGCAGTTTCAGGAGTTTAGAGCTCTTGTGGAGACACAGACAGGTCGGAAGATAAAGTCCCTGAGGTTAGACAATGGAGGAGAGTACACCCTTGGAGAGTTTGTTGACTATTGTGTGGAGGCAGGCATTAGGAGGGAGTTCACTGTTCCTTACAACCCCCAGTAGAACGAGGTTGCGAAGAGGAAGAACAGATCCATCATAGGGGCTGCCAAAGCCATGTTACATGATCAGGGGTTGCCATTGTTCTTGTGGGCAGAGGCCTGCAACACAGTTGTTTACTTGCAGAACAGGAGTCCGCATCGTGCCTTGGGGCACATGACTCCAGAGGAGGTTTTCTCTGGGAAGAAGCCTGATATTGGTCATCTTCATATCTTTGGATGCATTACATACTCCTATATACCCAAGGAGAAGAGGACCAAACTAGAGCCCACCGCAGAGAAGGGTATATTTGTGGGCTATAGTGAGACCTCAAAGGCCTTTCGGATTTACATTCCTGCACAGAGGAGAGTTGTTGTCAGACGGGATGTGAAGTTCGAGGAGGACAGGGCCTTTAGGAGGTCACGAGAGTTAGAGTATCTGGATCAGCCAGACCCTCAGCAGCAGTTGAGTCAGTCGCAGGGATCCAGTGGGCAGGGATCAGGAGGATTCGGAGGTACATCTATGAGGATTTCAGCTCCATCAGTGAGCAGTGGCTCGCCGAGCCAGAGGGGTGGTGCTCTGGGCAGCATGCAGAGCAGTTCACTAGGGAGTCCACTGATGGACAGTTCACACGGTACCTCAGCTTCTACAGGTTCAGGTGCAGGCAGGAGGACAGCAGACAGACAGTCAGGAGTTCAAGCTACTGATGGTGATGAGGAGGAGGAGTTTCATTCTCCTATGGGAGAAGCATGCTGAGGGAAGAGGAAGCCCAAGTGGCTTCAGGACACCTTGAGAGATGCCACATTTGTTGCTGAGCCGAAGATGCCGGTCAGAGAGAGTAGACCACCTGAGAGGTTTTGTAGCTATATGGCGATGGTTACCAGCATCCTTGACTCTGAGCCTTCTAGCTATGAGGAGGCAGCTAGCCAGCAGGTCTGGAGAGAGGCCATGTAGGAGGAGTATTCTTCTATCATGAAGAATGATGTTTGGGAGGTGTTGCCGAGGCCTGAGGGCAAATCCGTGGTTACTTCCAGATGGCTTTACAAGGTAAAGCATGCTGCAGATGGCAGCATTGAGAAATTCAAAGCAAGGTTTGTGGCTAGAGGGTTCTCCCAGGTAGAGGGAGTTGATTATGAGGAGACCTTCACTCCCATGGCTCGATATACTTCGATACGCTCCATTATATCGATAGCAGCAGAGACGGGTTGGAAGATCCACTAGATGGATGTGAAGACCGCATTTCTCAATGGCTTCATATAGGAGGAGGTGTACATTGAGCAGCCACAGGGCTTTGAGGTGCATGGGAAGGAGTCCCATGTGTGCAGACTGAATAAGGCCCTTTATGGCTTGAAGCAAGCTCCCAGAGCTTGGTACTCCAGGATAGATACATATTTGTAGGGGATGGGTTTCACAAAGAGTGAGGCAGATCCGAACCTTTACTTTATTGTGATTAGTGAGGAGCCTCTCATTCTGGTGTTGTATGTGGATGACTTGGTCATTACAGGTGTAGAGAGACTCATAGAGTACTGCAAGAGAGATCCTGCGGCAGAGTTTGAGATGAAGGACATTGGCTTGATGCATTACTTTTTGGGTTTGGAGGTGTGGCAGGAGGAGGGGCATTTCTTCCTGGGGCAGGGGAAGTATATTGTGGACATCCTTAGCAGATTCCACATGGAGGATTGTAGACCCATGTCGACACCGATGATCACCAACTGGAAGAAGCTTCATGCTTCGGATTCCAAGTTGGTGGATCCCACATTGTACAGGCAGCTGATTGGTTCCTTGATGTATTTGGTCAACACTAGACCAGATATCTGTTTTGCAGTCAACACGATGAGTCAGTTTATGTGTGAGCCTAGGACGGTTCACTGGGTGGCTGCAAAACACATTTTGTAGTACTTGCAGGGGACAGTGGATTATGGTCTGGACTACAGGCAGGGAGATGGAGTGAGATTGGCAGGATACACTGATTCTGATTGGGCAGTTGTGCTTCTGATAGGAAGAGCACTTCAGGGTGCTGTTTTGGGTTGGGTTCAACAGTAGTGTCATGGTTCAGCCGGAAGCAGCAGTCAGTAGCACTGAGTTCAGCAGAAGCGGAGTACATGGAAGCCAGTCTAGCTAGTTGTGAGGCCACCTGGCTTCGCAAGATGTTGTTTGGCTTATTTGGTCAGCCGTTGAGACCTTCAGTGATTTACTGTGATAATCAGAGTTGCATTAAACTCACGGAGAATCGAGTATTTCATGACAGGTCAAATCATATCGGGATCAGATATCATTTCATCAGAGACTATGTTCAGAAGGGAGTTGTGAAGCTTGAGTATATTTCCACTGATGAGCAGGTTGCAGATATTCTTACCAAAGCCTTACCACGGGGCAAGCATGTCTATTTCAGAGACAAGATGGGTGTGGTGAGGAACACCTTCTTCGGTAAGAGGGAGTGTTAAAATTTGGTACCGGAGGACAGGTGGTTCCCTTAGGCTGGGGGGTCTGGGTAAACTTTTGCAGTAGATGACAGTTGTCAGTGTTGTGCTTTCTGCTGACCTGACAGATTGCACACTAGAGCAAGGGTGACGCGTTTGGCCCCGCTTGTGCCTCTGGTCGCAACAGCATTGGTCCCACCGGTGTCAAGTAGTTTGTGAATATCAGACAATGATCCTTATCATGGCCTTGGCCTTTACACTTTGTGCACCACACCTGCTCGTGTACTTCTGGCCTGGCTGCCTTTTCCTGTTTCAGACTCTGTATTTCCAAGCATAGAATTTGTGTTTGCACATGGATCCGCTGAACTCCCAAACTAGGATCCTGTATTGGAGTCTCATACAACCTCATCGCTATTTCTAATGCTTCAACCTGGGTCAAGATCTTCTGCTGTGACAATGCTTTCCTTAGGTGTGGTGCTAAAGATGCCATAAACCACACGCGGTGTTGTTAATCCTTTAGCGTCATGTTATCTTCTCATATTGTACGCTTCAACCTCTGATCCAGATCCCAAGGGGTTTCTCCTGGCAGCATCACAATCTCCTTGAATACTATAATCGACTGCATTTCTGATTTCAGCCGACTAAACTCCTTTTTTAGCACATCCTGGATCTCTGCTATTCTGACATTGGGGTGATAGCTATAGTGCTCAATATACCAAGTCAGCGCGCGATCTTTTAGTGCACTTACCATGGTATCCTTTTTAATAATATCGTCTGTAACTCTGTCTTCTTTCCACACTGCCCTTACTACGAACCAAAATTGTTCTGGATCTTCACTTCTTGTTTGAATATGGGCAACTTGATTGCGTTCGCCATGCTAAACTTCTAGTTTGTGCGTGGGTTTGCTAAGGCCACCTACAAACTCATACCGCTTTTGATCCAATCAATCTTCAATCTCTTTCTTTGTAGGGTTCCAAACTCCCAAAATCAACCATCCCTTAGGTAGATCTTGGTCCCAGCAACGGAACCATTTTGTTGGCTTATTGGGCCTTGAACCTAGTTCAAAAGAGTTATTAGCCAAGCAAATCCCGCAGCTATCGACCCTTTCGGCAACAGCCCATAGAGCGCAGACTGAGGTCTCACCCGAGGTAGCATGGGAGGGTGTTGGAACCAGGTTTCCGCACCTTTGGGATATCTTGATGTGGTCTGGAGGGGTCACGAACCGTTATGTGGCCCTGCGCCACTCTGTGCTACTATGTTCTTATTAATGAAATTATTATAGATCTAATCTTCTTGTACAATCTTTAGGCAAACATTTAACCATAAACCCAGTGTGCACAATCATAAAAAGATATAAATACATATAACAGATGCATAAACCAGAATACAACAAATCCGCAATATTTTAGAAACAACTTATCTTTATTAATATCTTCTTTCTAGTACAACCTTCTTTCTGCCCCGCGCACACAGCTGCAGGGGTCTGCGCACACAGCCCCATACTCTCTCAGGCCTCCGCGCACACAGTTGCGAAGCCTCTATCTACGTACTAAGACTCTCGACTAAAACTTACAGATGCAGGACCCTGATTACTCTTACCAACCCGTAATATATTGGATCAAAATCTAGCACAAAAAAACTTCCTTCTACCCTTAGAGCCTAGCTCTATTTATACATTCCCATGGTCCATGGACCATGGGCAGACTGAATTACTTTTTATTATTCTATATTATTTTTGGGTTGACAACCCCTTGACTTGACCTATTACATTTCGCGCTCCACACATGTCGGAGATTTACAATATTATTTCCCTAACTTCTAGGCTTTAAGCCCCCAAACCGTTAAGCGGGGCCTCGGCTACCCAACATTAACACACTAAAGGAGATGTTCCAAGGGCATGATAGCAGAGTGTTTTTCAGATCTTTGGGACAGAGGGGTGAAAGGGTTTCACTCAGGGTGGGAGAGCAGTTAAGGGTTCTCAGACCTGGATAATGAACGAGGAATGAAGGGGTAATCAAGATCAAAGGGAAATTAAGAATCCTTTAACTTGGATATTCAAGAAATCAATCTAAACCATAGAGAAATTAAGAATTATTTAACTTAAATACCAGAAGAAAACATTTAAGTGCATAACTGTTAAGACAAAGTGTAATTAAACAAGTTTGGAAGTATTATTCTAGTTATAGCATTTAGATTGAGAAACACATTAAATATTATGAATAACTTGGGAAAAATAACAATAACATATGAAAATACTTGTCTAAAGTTTGGTCAACACATGAATCCTTAAAAATGTCTGATCTTTATTTATCAATCTAGATTGTTGGCTCAGCAAATGATACAATAACCTTCTGGGTCCTTTGATCGAAAATTCTATAGGAATGTCTAATAGAATCCACACTACATACTTCGAATTTTGAAGTATTTATAGAATGGAGTTACAAAATATCTGAAACTATATTAAGAACTAATCTAGGAAAAAGAAATATCTTCATGCAAGAAGATGGAGACAACTATTGAATTGTTTCATGTTGTCCCTTTTATTTTGGTTCTATTGGCTTTGATATTTTACCTTATAATCTTCTTTGTTGTTTGATATTTCACGCAGTATGGTTCATTTACTTTAGCCTTTCATTTGATACACTTTTATCTAATACACTTTGACTCTGCTGATCTGTCCACATCCTTTTACCATGTTCTTTTACTTTTGTTGTACATTAACCTTTTTATTGCATATTTCTATAGTAAAGCAGTTAATTTCTCCCATGTTTTAGCATCAGGTAATTGGATTTTTAGCATCTTTCTATATGTTTCATCTATGTCTTTGTATTTGGAAAAAGTAGGCTTATTGATAAATAAGTGTTTTACCTCATGCTGGAGGTAAAACAAGTTTTCAAATATTTGGTAGAGTATTTTACCTGTTGGCAATGCCTTTATTGATGATGTATTTACTTGATCTTTTGCTACCTCTCTCATTTTCTTGTTGTAATCCTCCTGTTTCATCAGCTTATCATTTATCATTAAGGGATTGGGTAATCCTTTTTTCTCAAAATCTAGAACTTAGCCATAAATCTGTCAACGAATAGCTGCTTATTCTAACACTTATCCTCCAAGTCTTGCGTCAAGTTCCTCTTGGAAAGGACATTTTTGACCTCTAAATTTGTCTCTGCTTTTTCCTCTATTTCCAATTCCTGCAGCTCATACTTATTGTTGGTGTTAAGGAATTAGATAATTATGGCAGCCTCTTCTGGCATTTGTCCTAATTCTGCTTTTACTTTCTGGATGGCCTCTGTACCCAGTTTTATCAAATCTATTTACTCAAAAATCACCTGAATAGATGGCGAAATATCATTGATAGAGTCAATGATATTGTCCCATAGTTGTTCCTTAGCCTACCCAAGGGGTTCTTTCAGTGTTAAGTCCTTTTCCAGGGCTTTCAATCTTTCACTCATCTTGGTAGCCTTTTGCACTTCTTTTTTGTGCATGATTTTGGCAAGCTTGTAATCAGTTTCCAAGCTTGTCACTTTCTCTTTGAGCTTATTCATCTCTATGGATTGTACGGACATTTATTCCATAGATTTAACCAATTGCCCTGCTTCTTCACTTGATGTACCTGTTGCTGATGTAGATGTTGTGGAAGACGATAGTGTTGTGGCCATTGGAGCTGTGGGAGACAATGAGGTTGCCAATGTGGAAGGAACAATGGTGGTAACTGTTGGGATGACATTTACTGAGGTACTGCCAATATTAGTTTGTTTTAATTAGATTAAGCTGTCCAATTCCTTTTCTGTCCCCCTCAATTGATCATTGAGTTTAAGGACTAAGTACATCAACTCTTCATTCTTTGTTTGGCTTTCGAAGACTTCCTATGTCTGGGGGTGTTGTAGTTAAGGTATCTTCAACTGTTTCTTGAGGGCTGCAATGTCATCATTCTTCTTTTTGATTAGTTGTTCAGTAGCCTTGATGTCTTTGGGATCATGTCCCAATTAAATTACCAAGTCTTCCAAAGAATTTACTCTGGTTTCTTTGGCCTGTGATGTGACCTTTTCCAACTCATACTAGGCTGAAATGTTATTCAATGAATTTTGCAACTGATGTGTAGCCATGGCCTTTCCTGTAAGGGTGGAGTAAATCATTTCTCTAGCCTGTGTGTGAAATGAAATCTGGTCAATGGGATGAATATCCCTTGTCATTACTTCAAAGTCTATCTTCTTGAAATTTTCCGATGTTCTCGGATGTTGTACAGTTGTCTTTATGAAGGACATTTGCATCTTTCCTTCCTTGATGTCAAAAGCTGACATGAACCTACTTTGATTAGGGGATGTAATCTTGAAATACTATGCATAGGATTCTGCCTTCAGTTTCTCATTTCTCATTTTAATCTCATTGAACCTATCCTTAATGTCCCTATCTCTATCAGCAGGCTTATTGAATGAGGAGACTTCTACACTGAGCTGCCTTTCTAAAATTTGAGTTTTTGATGTAGATGGCTCTAGTGTTCCTCCAGATGGAGTTGTGCCTTTGTTGATTTCTAACTCAACATCAGTTATTTCTATTGAGCCTCTGTGTCTTCCTATTATGAAACGGGATTTAGCCTAGGACTTTTGCTCTAGCTAGCTTCATTCTATACATTGGAAGTGTCCATACCTAAGCTGGAGGCTTCCTCTTTGTTCCTTTTGGGATTATTTTCCTCATTTTGAGGAGTCTACAAAATAGGAAGGGTACTCATGGTTGCTTCTTTCTCTGGTACCTGTAGGAATGAGCTTTCATCAAGCTATTTCTCTAAATCAAGCAAGGTATTTTCAACATCTACCTGTGTACTATCCCTGTATATGAGAGTGTTTTCCAACCACTCATATTGGTTGGCGTATTTCTCTATTTTTGGTATAGGTGATGAATGTAAGGTCCCAATTCGACCTTTTGTCTTATTTCGATTATAAACCCTTGAGGGTCATTCCTCCACATGAAATTGTTCTTAAACTTCATTTGTTGCAGAATTTGATCTTCTTCCTCACCCGCCTCTCTAGAATTGCAAATGAAAGGGCCTAAATAGTTTTTGATCTTGAATTGAGTCCTTTTCTTGGTTCAGAAAAAGTTGATATCATCAGAGTTCATTATCTTCCTATAATATTCTAGAGAAAATAACCTCATGGGGAGGTATTTGGGCAGTTTGTACGGGGCAAGCTGGAAACCATAGATTCTTATTTCAGTCTGATTTTGGTAAAGGTACCAATCTCCCACCTTACTTTGTTTGGACAATTGGAGCACTCTTTTGATTTATTAGGTTATTTTGGGTGCATTTAGGCTAGCAGACCCTTATCATTATTTTTTCTTTTGAAAAGTAAACTATCTAATTCTATCCTTATATCTTCCAAGGGCTTAGATTAAGAAGATGAGCTCCTTTTATTTTCTCTACCTATCTAATGATCTGCCAAGATTAAGCTGTTTTGTCAGATTTTATTCTCTAACTATAAACATAAAACTCAAAGTATGAAATAGTCAAGATTAAGAAGTTTGAATACCATGGGTTGTGGCATGCATGAAAAGCTACACACAAACATTATTTATGACAATAGAGTAGTAAAATAATAGTGGCATTTAGACTTGCACACTTTCATGATTTGTTTTTGTTTTCAGGGTTCATATATTTTAATTTTTTGATATTTTCTTATTCTTTTTGTCCTTTGATATTTCTTTTAGGGCACACCCTCTTTACATTTTTAAATTTTTAATATGGAAAACATTTTCAGAAAGCAAAAGTATGTACAATATTATAAGGCTTAACCTTGGCTAATTCAAAATTATGAATCCTATCACTATAGGACTCTAACATGTTGTATACACAAGTGAAAGTGATGGTTTTGCCTTTTTTCACTATTCTGCTAGCGAGAGACCACTAGGGTTTTCAAGACATACTTCTATGGATTCAGAAGAATTTTGATTGCTGATGAAAGAAAGAGAATTATCTACTCTAGGAGAAAGCTTGTCTACTGTAAATAAGGAAACATGACTGAAATCCTATGCTAAAAACACACCATTCTCTAACTAACTACTGAGAAACTATGATTTACAAGAATGCTAAGCTAACATGTATGAAATACTACTGTCTAAAGCATGGAAGTTCAAGACATCAAACATCACTATTGTGCATGTAAAGGACTAGCATAAATATGTTTTGTTCTTTTTATTAGTTTTATGGAAAATCAAGTGTAAACCCTAATCTATTTTGGTGATGTGGCATGTGGCTTAGTGATGCTAGTGGATGGTTGGGAGGTTTGGGAGATGGTTGGAAGGTTCGAGAGACCCTTGGGAGACCTAGTGTGGCTTCCTAGAGGCTTTCCCTCAATTTGTCGTCAAAACAGGCCACTATAGGAAAACCTATAGGATTCCCTGTATTTCTACAGGATAGAGTTGAGAGAAAAACGATGGTTGCTGGAGGTGCTGGAAGGCTTAGGGAATGTCGTGGATGGGTGGAATTGAATGAGAAAAATCCTAAGATCACACAAAACTCAAAACCAAGGTTAAGAGATGGTTGGATTCGCTCAACATGCTTGGAGGAATTTCTATGTAAAATGATGAGATTGATGAAAGTCTTGGTGAAAGCAAGGAATGATTATGGATGGATGAAGTTGGAAGGTGGTTTCTTGCTATGAGATATATTTGTATTTCAGAAGCATCTGCTCTACATCAAACATTTATAATTGCCAAAAATTCATGTAAACAAGAAGAATTCTAACACGCTAGGAAAGCAGAATTTAATGAACTAGTTGTCTACTTCGTGCATGAGGAAAATTGCTGAATAAAATGGAATCATGGATGAGATATAATATAAGACTGATGATGGAAGAGATGGTGATTAAATCCTACACTCACAAAACTTATCAAATGCTGGTTCAAATACAATAAACTCTAAATCTTATGAGAAAATGGAAATCTGTCTTTTCGGGGCTGCATAAGCGTCTTTTCCTCAAATCATGATCCCTGAGGGAAGAGGATAGGCCAAGACACCTACTAACAGCTTTGTCGTGCTCCTTTTATCCCTTCTAACCTGCTACTAAAGTAAATCACAAATGGAAGTAAACTAATAAACAACTAATCAAATCCACATTACTTCCAATGAAATACTTATAGAGACAATTTAACCATGAATCTATGAAAGTAAGCCAAGAATACAGATAGAAGAAAAGGAACATTTTCTACTAGGGTTGGGCCCTAACCCAAGATATTTAGGCCTCTAAGTTAACTCAGTGTTGTATCAAAGAGAGCTCATTTTCATTATTAAAACAAAAAATTACATCGATGTCTTCTGCAAGCCTGGAGCTCGAAAATAACTATTCTTTTTACAACAAAAACTTGAATCCTAATGAGGCTCTGGGCCTCTCTACTTATCCAACTGAATTCCCCAACAACCTCCTTAAATTTAGGGAGGCTCGGCTCCAAAACACGAGATGAAATGAGTCTTTGTCTATACTTGCTTGGCTACCTTTTGATCTTCATGACTTGACTAATTGCACTCCAAGCTGGTGTGATTAATGGAGGAGTATTCGAATCAGGGAGGAGTAAATGAGGAGGATTTACTGTAGAAATTTACAGGGTAAGTTCCTCAGACAAAACACCAAAGGACACCGCTCACAAACAGATCACAGATCAATAGACCAGTACTTTTGACGTGGTTAAAACCCTCAAAGAGGGAAACAGTCCACGACTTGAGCCAACGCGGCCACTTCAGGCAATTTATTAATAAAAGAATGAAAATTTACATAAGATTCTCTCATGGATGGTTAACCTACAAATGACCCTCCATGCTCTTTAAATAGAGATCATGGACCAATTGGGTGTTAAGCCATGGATCAAGTGTCGTTAATACCGAGGAGAGAATGAACCGTCGGATCACTACATATCGTGACCGTCGGATTGTAAGTTACAAAATGTACATAGTAAAGAAACACATTTTACCTAACTCTATACTAGACCAAGTTATACTTAACTATTTCCTATGTGTCAAAATATCCTAACATCCCACCTTAAGAACAACTTGGGATAGGATTGAAGGATTTACAAATATGACACAATAGAAGAAGGAAGGAGGCACTAGAGCCTATCCCCCCTTAGTGACAACTTCTTGAACTCCAACCATAAATCGAATTTTAGTGAACTTGGCCTCTGTGAGAGCCTTTGTAAAGATGTCTGAAACTTGATCATCTGTTGAACAATATTGCACTTCAAGAACATGGTCATGGATGAGCTTTCTGATGAAGTGTATGTGCAGTTCAATGTGTTTGCTGCGCTGATGTTGGACTGGATATTTGCATAGTTGAATGGCACTTTGATTATCACACCAAAGTGTAGACGGATGTTGCTGCTGAAAGCCAAACTCTAACAGGATCTGACGAAGCCACAAGGCTTCCTTACTAGCTTCTATGGCACCACGATACTCTTCTTCTGCTGAAGAAGGAGAAATGGCACCTTGTTTCTTGCAAGCCCATGTAATAGGTCTTGAACCAAGAGTGAACACATAACTTGCAATAGACATCCAATCATCAGGGTCACCAGCCCAATCAGAATCAGTGAAACCAACCAATAGAGGAGATGCTTCGGCACTGTAATGAATCCCAAACTGAACTGTACCTCGAACATAGCGAAGTATTCGTTTAGCTGCTTTCCAATTAATTTCACGTGGGTTTTGCATAAACCGAGCAACAAGGCCAACGACAAAGGAAAGGTCAGGACGAGTATGGGTTAGATACTAAATTTTTCCTACAAGTTGATGGTATAAGGTAGCATCAACTTCAGGAGAAGTACAAGTGACTGAAAGTTTGACTCCAGACTGAAAGGGAGAAGGGACTGGCTTACAGTCTTCCATGTGAAAATGGCATAGAATATCACAGGCATACTCGGACTGGGAAAGGGAAATACCTTCCTTGGATTGCAAGACTTGAAGACCAAGAAAATAATGTAAGTGTCCTAAGTCTGTCATTTCAAACTTCCTTTTAAGGCTAGACTTCACATGGTTTATAAGGTTGGGATCACTACCAGTCAGGATAAGATCATCAACATAAAGAACAAGAATGATAAGAGACTTGCCCACTTTCTTGGTGTAGAAAGTATTGTCAGAACGACACCTAGAAAAGACATTTTCTAAAAGAAAGTTATCCATTTTGCCATACCAAGCTCGAGGAGCTTGCTTGAGACCATAAAGAGATTTCTTAAGCCGACATACAAGGTTGGAGTCTGTTTTTATAAAGCCAATAGGTTGTTACATATAGATTTATTCATGCAAGTCCCCATGCAAGAAGGCAGATTTAACATCCATCTGATGGACTTCCCATTTGAAAGAGGCAGCAAGGGAAAGAACAAGGTGGATAAAGTTCATTGGACACAGGGGAGAAGGTTTTAGTGTAGTCAATGCCTTCAACTTGTGAAAAACCCTTAGCAACAAGACGAGCTTTATGTTTATCAACTTTCCCATCTGGTCCATACTTGGTTCTGTAAACCCATTTGCATCTAACAAGTTTTTGTCCCTTTGGTAGAGGAACAAGATCCCATGTATCATTTTCCAATAATGAATGATATTCTTCATTCATTGCTGCTTCCCAATCTGGATGGCCTGAAGCTTCTGTAAAGGTGTCAAGATCATGATTTACTGAAGCTTGAGCCAGTAAAGAAGAGGCTCTATCAAACTGAGAACGTGTACGTCGCTGATATGTAGGATCACCGGTAAGATCACCTGCTGCATCCCGAGTAGCACAGACCCATTTTGGAAGCTAAGGAGCTGAAGGAGGATCCTGAGAAGGTGGGGGAGGATTTTCATCCTCTCTTTCATCATCTGAAGAAGAAATATTTTCAAAAGTAGAAGAGATAGGGAGAGGTGGCACATCTGCTGAACTAGGCTCGCAGGTCGATATATTTTCAGCAAACTTTACATCTCTTCTAATGATAACATTTTTGGACTTAAGTGGAATAATTCTATATCCTTTGACATCTTCAGAATATCCAACAAAAATACATTTTTCACTCTTAGGTTCTAAAGCTTTATGTTTCTCATCTGGAATATGGGCCCATGCTTCACTTCCAAAAACACGAAAGTGACTTACATCGGGTTTGATTGAGCTCCATGTTTCTTCTAGAGTGATATTCTTTAAAACCTTAGTAGGAGTGCGACTTATTATGTAATTTGAACAGATAATTGCTTCTACCTAATAATTAAGACTAAGTCCTTTAGATTGAAGCATACAATTAGCCATTTCCTTTAAGGTGCGATTCTTCCTTTCAGCTACACCATTTTGTTGTGGAGTATATGGAACAGTATGTTGTATTTGAATTCCATTCTCAGTGCAAAAGTTGATGAATTTTTTTTTAACATATTCTCCACCATCATCAGATCTTAGCTTAAGAATTTGATGTCCAGATTGTTTTTCAACAAAGGCCTTAAAGGCCAAGAACATGTTAAATACTTCACTCTTGAGTTTTAAGAAGTATACCCAAGTGTGTCTGGAGAAATCATCAATGAAAGTTAAGAAATACTTGTAGCCAGAGAATGAAACAACTGGAAGTGGACCACATAAATCACTATGCACAAGCTGTAAAGGGGCTGACGCGTGCCAAGAGGCACGTTTTTCAAAACTGTCCTGATGATGTTTTCCAAGTACACATCCGGAACAAACACCATCTCTACAAGATACCATTGGAAGACCTATCAACATATTTTCTTTACATAGATTTCGAAGAGAGTGATAGTTTAAGTGACCAAACCGCTCATGCCAAAGTTTTCTCACTTCATCATTATGAGCAACAAATAATGATGAAATATTTGATGACCCAAATTTGTGAAACTTATACAACCTTGTAGAATCATCAGCAATGCCAGTAGCTAAAATCTGTCTAGGATCTCTTAGGTCCTTAATTACAACATCGTGAGGTGAAAATTCAACGATTTTACCTTCACCTGAATGAGTTATCTAATATACAGATAGAAGGTTGCAGGATAAGGTTGGAACACATAATACATCATTAAACTGACCATTGTCTAGATGAAAAGTTCCAGTCCCTACAACACTAAGAGATCTATCATCACCAACATTTATATTTTTGGTGTTACAATCATTTAAAGAAGAAAACATGGCTTTTTTTTTGGCCATGTGATAAGAAGGTCCAGAATCAATAAGCCACTCATGATAATGAGAAGAAGAAGATACATTTAGTGCATAGCCAGACCGATATGCTTGACAACCACATGCAGAAAGTGCCATTCCTGAAGATGAAGTTGAAGTTGAAGAGTGCTCCAAATGGATGTTATGCTTCTTCATTGCTACTTCCAAGGCTTCCATCTTCTTAAAGCATTTGGATTCTAAGTGGCCATCTCGATTAAAAAAGTTGCAATGTCTATCAGTCTTCTTCCCTTTGTTTTTATTTGTCTTATCATTTTGTTGAAATGATTTTTCATTTTGAGGCTGAAATTGCTTAGGACCCTTGTTTGGTTTAGGACCATTCTTTTTAGGATACAACTTCTTAGGATTCTTTGGATTTGGTTGCTGTTGGGCGGCTAACGCTTTCTTAGAAGAGTTTCCAAGATTAAGAAGACCAAGGTGTAAGAGTTTTTCTTGTTCTCTTATTAAAGAATCACAAAAAGAATCAAAGGAAGGGGACTTGTAGTCTTGTCCTTCAGAAATGAAGGCTTCTCGTATAGAATGGAAGGTGGAAACAAACACAGAGTAGGCTGGTCCCAACTTAGTAAGAATGGAATATATAAGGTTACTATCTTCTTTCTTAACCTTAACACCTTCCAAGAGAAGTCTAAGGGTCTTGAACTTGGACAACAAATCTTCAATGCAAGAAAAATTATTGGGGTCCAATGTAGGAATTTACAGGGTAAGTTCCTCAGACAGAACACCAAAGGACACCGCTCACAAACATATCATAGATCAATACACCAGTACTTTTAACATGGTTAAAACCCTGAAAGAGGGAAACAGTCCACGGCCTGAGCCAACGCGGCCACTTCAGGTAATTTATTAATAAAAGAATGAAAATTTACATAAGCTTCTCTCATGGATGGTTAACTTACAAATGACCCTCCATGCTCTTTAAATAGAGATCATGGACCAATCGAGTGTTAAGCCATGGATCAAGTGTCGGTAATACCGAGGAGAGAATGAACCGTTGGATCAGTACATATCATGACCGTCGGATTGTAAGTTACAAAATGTACATAGTAAAGAAACACACTTTACCTAACTCTATACTAGACCAAGTTATACTTAACTATTTCCTATGTGTCGGAATATCCTAACATTTACCTCCTACAATCTCTCTCCTTTGTCGCATTCCTGTTTCAAACCTTTTTCTTGCCAAAATTCCTTTATTTTCTCTTCCAAACCTACATTCAATGCATATTAGTCCACTAGGCATAATATCTCACCTTAACTCATCTCATTAACCAAAATATAATCAAAACATGTAATAAATTGTGAGAAGAGTTGATTTGACTAGATAGGAGGTGAATTGACGCCCATATAATTACCTAATGATGAGGCTCATCAACAAGGATTAACCCAAAAACAACCGACTAGAGTAGGTGATACTAGTTCACACATAAGCATTATGTTTTCACCAAGCTTCACTTCAAACAATATGTATTTTCCATTGATGTATCATGGAATGAAAAAAACAAGATCTTCATTCAGAGTCAAGATGAAAAATAACCAAGTATTGATAACTACACAAGTCCTCTTGTACTTTACCCATCTTGTTTCAAGAGTCTCACATGGTTGATGTGACACTGTCCTACAAACGTAAACATGCAAACAACTAGAAAACAAAGTAAGAAGAAGAAGAGAATGCGTAAGAAAAGCAAGTAATAAAACAAAAAGGAAAGCAAGAAAACACACAAAGTAAGAAGCAAACATGCATGCAAGCAAGCCAAAATAAAACACTACTCCTACTACTAATATAACAGTGCATGGGTCCTCTCACATGAAGTGATATTTCCAATGTATTCATCGACGCATTGGTCAACCCATGTTGGTGAAGGAATGGTTCATGAGCAATACAATTATGCAAACTAGCAAATGTGAAAGATATAAAAATGAATACAACCACACTCTGACCTTGAATATGTCCACAGAACAAAAACGAGTGCAAGTGCATCCCATGCATTCCGTGAACTTACCATGGTGTTGTGTGACCCTACATGCAGATGTTGAGCATATGCACACTCTTGATTGTGACATGCAAGCAAACAAGAGAAGAAAAGAAAATTTGCGTCGCACACATGTGCTTCTTGTGTAAGATTCCTCCAATGCATGAGTGATGGGATTGTGTAGTTCAAGTGGAGGAACTAAAATACGATTGTTAGATTTTTATTTATTGCATACAGATGAGTGATGAGGAGCCTTGCATGTTTCAGCAATTTTATTATTAGAAGTGAAGCCAACCTCATGACAGTGAGGGCCTGGCATAACCATCAGCTCGGGCTAATGTGCCTCGATAGCCTACGAGGTTTTGACTTTGTTGACAGATAGATCATCATATACTAGTGTCTTAGACAGATTAATAACAATTGAATCAACATCATGATTAGATGAAGAAGTAGAGAGATCGTGACAACCAAGATCATAAAATTCAGGATGTTTGTTGGCATCCTCATTATTTGATGAATCACATAAAGAGGTAGATGGGAAGAAATAAAATTCACCCTCTATGTTTCCAGAAAAGACAGATGAAAAATCAAGTGGATGTTAAAAGAATGATTTTTCCTCTCCGCTGTCTGATGATGGACTGACATCTGGTGTTTTATGGTAGTGATCGACAATGGGTGAATTCGTAGACAGAGATACACATGAAAAATCAAGGATAGCAGAATCATCGGAGATGTAAGGAAAAATCAGAGGAGGTCATCCTTCATTGCAGGTTGATGTTCAACCTCTGAGTCATAGACTTCGTGAATGACAGCACATGTTGGTTGTGCAACACCAACTCTGTCAATGGCTTGATCCTTGTTCACAACAGGTGTAGAGTCTGGAACGGAAGAACAAAATATAGTGCAATCTGGAGGATCATCAGAATATGAAGACAGAGGTTGAGGTATGAAATACATGTGATGTCCCACGGGATTCACAACCAATTCTACACGAAAATTAAGAGAAGTATTTTTGGGAGGATGTGACAGTTGAACAGATGTGTGTGCATGTCCTCCCACATCACTCTATGTTGGTGGCACTGTTTGATGAGGGGACGGCAGCCAGTCACTTGTGACAGCAACCATGTCCATCTATCATTGTGCGGCTCCATCATTGAAGTATGTTTAGCAGGGTTTGAGCTTGAACTTGTTCTTGGGATTGATAGATTTGGTAAGACAATATTTGAATCTATCCATGAGATACTGGAATTTCATTTGACTTTTCAAATCTTCAAACTGCAAAAAAATGAAAGCACTGCCAAAAATCATCAGGGAATTCTTGTGGAGTCTTCCATTGCTTCAACAGTTTTTTGTCAAGAGATTTTGGATCAAAATGATGGAAAGTAATTTCAATGAGATCACAAAACTTCTCAACTGTGTGCAGGTTGTCGAGTGGCAGAATCCAACACCACCGTTGTGGGGATTCATGAACTGTGTATGCAAGAAGCACACTGGCCTCATCTTCATAAAACTCATCTACAAGGAATGTATAGAATTCTTCTAACTACTTAGACCACGCTACTTCACCTTAACCATCATACGTGAAATCAGACAAGATTTCACAAAACTCCCTAGTGATGTTGACAGGTACGGCATGCGAAAAACTTCAAGGAGGGATGACTCTGATGGTATCCATGACGGATGTGCGAAGATTCAAAATAGGATGAGAGGACACATATTGTCATCTAGATCTCCTTCTAGTGCCAAAATTTTGATGGTGTTGGACCCGCCAACATGTCAGGGAATCTCCCTGGTAAGAAGTCCCAACGAGACCTCAAACCATTTAGTGTAGGAGTCCCAGCAGTGGTTCGTACAATATCACCTTGACTGTGGTTGCATGTAGAGGTAATTAAGATGTACTTGTTGGTAGCAGGGGTGTGACATACATAGCAAGGCAAGGAAGGTGCATGAATGGTTATAACAGAGGGAAGGTGGGGTGAATGCGCCCCTTGGAAACCTGTGGGAACATGCAACTTAAAAAGGAACATACGAGCAAAGGTACATCACAATCTAGAGATAATGGAAGCTAATAATCGAAAGTGATGGTTAAACCAACAACACATCTCAATAATATTTGTACATGCAATATAGAAAAAGTCCATACATACATGCATAAAAAAACATATACATATATTATTAAAGTAACCAAGAGCTGAAATACAATAACAACATATGCATGAAACATGTTGGATCTGTTATATTAAGAGTGAAAGTTCCAATGATACAATATAGCCATGACCAACCACTAGTCCCGATAACAGAATGTTACAATCACCATTGCATGCTCCTCCAAAAAGATATACTAGCTCCACACTGTGGAGAAGTCAAGGCTCATTACAATACTCTCCATGCTTTCTCTAAGATACTCCTATTAGAAGCTTCGCTGCGCAAAAGCCCTTACAATGAGTTATGAGGTTCTATAAATAGCAAAGGGTGGGGTAACCCTTGAAATTCCCCTTTATGACTCTTCACCGGCCCTCATGACTCTTCACCTACTACATGACTATTACATTCAACTATCAACACTTGGAATTTCACTTTACAAGATGTTACATACAATCTGCATATGTACCCATGTGAGACAAAATAGGCTTGAGAAATCCATGTAAGATATCACTAAGACTTAGATAGCTATGAGACGACCAAGTCTTTGACATCCTCGTGATGATCAACGGCGGTGAACTGATGCCAAGCTTGGTGGTTTGTGATGGACTCTTCGCACTCAATGCGACATCTTGGTGAAATCGAACCCTTGCCTCCATTGCACTTGGGTATACCGATACATCTCCTCTATCCAACTTGTCTGATAACATGCGCATCACTTCCTCGAGTGAAGTTGGACTAGAAACAGACTAATGCATAGTGTCTGTACTAATCTCCAAGTGTGTGTTGGTGGCTATGTGCATCAGCTTGTCAAAATACATGTTCACCCTTGGTCGAAATTGGTTCTTGTCTTTGCCTCGATGAGTGTGCCAATAGGTTGGATCGCATATGTGTGCACAATGACATGCATGATCATGAATTATGTTGCATGAAATCAAAAACACTGCTCACCTTGTCTACTCTGTGCCAGCTGCTGGGATGGATCTATAGCCTATATGGGTGTAGTTTCATTAGTCTGTGCATGTTGCGCCTCCTACTGTACTTATTCCTGCTACAAATCCTTCTCTGTTTCACTCTTTGTCTTTGTGTGATCCTCTTGTCATGTCTTCGTCTCATAGCCTCAATCTCCAAAGCTTCTTTCATCACGAGTGGATCTGCTTGAACTTGCAGCTTTGCTCTGCCTCTACTGTCAACAACTTGCCTCTCGCATTCATTGCACATAGGTGTACCACCTTCTATTGCTGTTAATGGTGCTGCTCATTATGATGTTGCTAGCATTTAATATTCATATCATTTTCTACCAATAGATTGGTGTCTTCATAGATAGGAAAGTTCATAGACACTTGCTCGACTGTGTCCCCAATTTCACTCTCAATGGTGTCCTTTGACTGTGCTCTCCTAAAGGCCATTATAATTTCACTACTGAGATGCATAGGAGCACCTGTGATGTCTAGGGACATAGAAACACTCATGGAAAGCAATTTTTTAGTCAAAAACCAAACCAATCTTGAGGACTGACTTGCAACATACCTATGTGACCTATTGTGAAGATTGCAAAATTTCTGCTGTGAGGTTGGGAGACTGACTGCCAAAACTATGCAAGGCACAGTCTAGACTATCAGGAGGCTGACTAATTGCTCGAACTGCCTAATGAATATTCCAACTTGGCCTACTGAGGACTAAAACTAGGAAATGCGCAATTTCAGTTAATAGTGACATGCAACTAGCAAATTGCATTGCACAGTTTCTAGGGCTAGCAAGGCACTGCCTCCCATAATTGGAAAATGCAAACCTTGAGGTCAGTGCTTGGATAGATTTGCACAATTTTTGGAGGGAAGGGAGAGCCTTCACTTCCATAAGTGTGTAATGCTAGCCGGGTAGGGAAAGGTCTGGGCCAAAGCACCCCAGACCCGCCGAAGGGTAACTGAAAACATGAGAAGTCTGAATGCATGGTGAAATTGAGTGTAAAGGAGAGTGAATAATCATGCATGCAAATAGTAAGTGCAGGGTTTAGAAAATGGGAAAACATACATGTGTGTGAAGGAGGTCACTGCAACAATGACCATTGGTGCGAAAACACATGTCATGCATGCGGCAATAGTGAGATGCAAATGAAAACTGAAATGGTGCTTCTACAAGCTAACGTATATCAAAACAATAGGAAGGACTTATTGAAATCATGCAGAAAACACTCACATGAGAGGAAACACAAAAAGTGACAGAAATGCATCGCAAGACATGCAAAGCCGACTTACCCCAAAAAGGCTGAGTTGAATGTGTTGAAGACTCCTAGATGCAATGTGGGATGTCAGAGCTGCAAGATTGATGAGAGGAGTGATCTCCGCAACGTCTCGAAAATGAGTTTTGATATAATGGAGGTTATGATGCGCATGCCACAAATCTAGGAAAAGTGATAGTTGGTGGGAGGTTTCTAAAATGATCCTGGCATGTAACCTCCAGCTGCTAAAAATAGATCCCTAAATCAATTTTTCTCTGTCCGAGAGGGAACTAAAATTTTGGTAGGACTCATATTTTCCAAGTCAACAATTGTTTTAATAGCTTCCGCCAAGAAACCATTATAAATGTTTTTACCTTTCAACATATTGTGAGCACATTCTACCAATGTTCTATACTTTCTCTTAGTAACTCCATTTTCCTAAGGTGTATTAGGGAATATAAATTGTTGTTAGATTCCATGACTTTTACAATAATAAATGAAAGATCCTTATTTGTATTCTCCCCCTTCATCTGATCTAAGGATTTTGATGTATTTACCAGTTTCTTTTTCAACCATAGTCTTCAATTATTTGAAATATTTAAATAGATCCCTCTTTTTTCTAATGAAATTAACCCAAGTGTACTTGGATATATTATCAACAAAAATTATAAAGTACCATGCATAGCCAAGTGATTTTTTTCCGTTGGACTAAAAACATCAGTATGTGTTGGTCTCAAGTATAAATGTTTATCATTTTCCATTATGTACAAGTAATTCATTTCTATTTTTTTCCTAAGGCACATCCTTCACATTCCATATGTTTATTTCTTCAACCATTGATTTCTTTTGAAGTAGCACCAAGTCATTTTGTTTAAGATGTCCATACCTATGATGCCATAATTCTTCTATTAATATTGTTGTAGCTCCTAATGCTTGATGTCCTGCTTTGGTCACATTCAACTTATATAATCCTTCAATCCTTGTACCTATGGAAACAACCCTGTAGTGATTTCTGATATCTTTAACAACACATCCAGACTTAACAAATTCCACTTTTAAATCTTAGTCAATGACAACAGAGACATATATTAAGTTCTTTTTAATTCTAGGAACATGCATTACATTATGAATCTCTTTAATTTATCCATTAGGTAAGTTTACACTTATTACTCCATACCCTTGTACTTTAAGTGAGCAAGGCTTTCATAATACTCATTAGAGCAATCCCTATTACAAGACATATGAGTCAAGGCACCTGAAAAAATCATACCATGCATTAACATCATTAGTTTTTGCAGACAAAGCACCTTATGAAATGAAGAGATTAAGATCTTTAAGCCCTTCATTGATTGAGGTATCATTGTTCACAAAATTGCTACTATGTTTTCTATTTCTTTGTTTAGACTCATTTTATTTTCTTTTATATGAACCTTTTGCACGATGCATGAGTTTCTTTCAATAAAAGCATACATCATTCTTCTTTTAACATGAGCCCCAAATTTAGATGTAGTTTTACATTTTTCCTTTGCTTGAAATCTATCTCCTTTGTTTTTGTCCCTTGGCTTACCTCTATATGGTTGTTTCCCTTTCACCACCAATGCCAAATCTGAACTGGTAGAGCCCAAATCAAAGTTCTTCATCCTCTCTTCCTCTTGAAGAAGAATCCCTATCAATTCATTAATGTAATGGGATTCTATCTTGCTAAGATACTTGAAATAAATATTTGATAATATGGTACTAAATCTTTCAAAGTGAATGTTACCAAAGTTGTACTAGATACTTCTTCACCAAAATCATCTATTTTGTCACTTGAATGTTTAACACGAGATATTAAATTTCTTATACTTTCATGTTTCTCCACCTTTATAGAAAAAAACTTACTCTTTAAAAATAAAATCCTATTTGAATTTTTTGTTTCATACAAGGTTTTTAGCATGTCCCATGTATCCTTGGATTTTTTTCAATCCCTAATATGAGGAATGGTGTTATCTTTGATAGACATGTGCATCAATGCCTTTAGTTTCACCTTGTGTTTCTCCCAATCTGAACCAACAACACCAACAATAGGTTTGGTGTCATCTCCATCACTATGGTCCACAAATTATATGCTCCTAATGTGTTTGTAACTTAAATTTGAAATCAACATAATCTGTACCATCAAGCTTCATGGACATGTTTAGATATGTAGATCAGACAATGGATTTGAGATTATTGAAATTGCAACAAATAAATTTACAATAATACCTTCTTTAAAATAAACAAAAAATTTAAAGGCAGCTATCCACAATTTCAATATCCAAATATCCACAAAACTAGTAATGAAATAAAACTGGCAGAAAATTAAAAGTGATTAGTTTCACTTCCTTTTTACATAAACCTTTTATTAAAAATGATTAAATATTATCTTTAAAACTTAATCTTATTAATTTAAAACTACAATTCCACATTCTCAAAATAACCAAATCTCAAATATAATCACCATGAATAAAATCTCCTTTATGGATTTTTCCTTATAACAAACTTTATACCACAATATTAATTTTGAAGCAAAATCATTTTGGAAGGACTTATAAAACATGGTATATTCAAGTAAATGACTTCAAGCTTGATTTAGTAATATCAATATTGTGTTAACAAAAGTAGAGACAAAGTTTTAAGATCTAAATTGAACTATGAATAGTGGACTGTTCAACAAACCACTGACGACAGACTCACACTGACTTCATAAAGAAGTGGTGACTTGTGGGAGTGACTCCTATTTTAATTATTCTGTGGTTTCATCTCATAATTGACAACTCAAACATGTAGATGACGAATCTTGGTCTCCTCCCAATTGCGATAGCTACAACTCTATTCTCACACTCTAAAAAAAACCTTCACCTTGTTTATGCCGACCTTACACCTCCTGATAAAATTAAACGGAATCTCTCCTCCTCCTATGGGTTGAGTACCTCAAACACATTCAACAATCTCTATGCATTAGTGATCTATCACACAACCAATTCAGTGACAGCAGAAACTAAAGTCAAAAATTAAGATTTGATCACAAGTTAGAATATCGGAGATTACACACACAGCCGACACAATTGATACAGTATGAAATCACTCATTTTATTGATCCAAATTGTTATACAACCAATTGATACAATACGAAATCACTCAAAGCTCCGATACCAAGTAAGAATACCATAGGTTACATGCGCAACAAACACAATTGATACGATATGAAATCACTCATTTTATTGATCTAAATTTTTATACAATCAATTGATACAATATGAAATCACTCATTTTATTGTGTTAGGTCCCTATAATACTAGTGAATCCCCCATTACTATTGTCATTGTAGCTCCTTATTGTTGTTGTTTTGCTACAGTTGTCCCCACATTGTTATTATTGTGCCCCATAGAAGCCCACTATTGTTATTGTTGTGCCCTTATATTATTATTGTTATGTCGACTTTGATTATATTGTGACCCCTTAGACTCATATAAATAGAAAGGAGGTTTTGTCATTTGTATACTCCAATATATATTCATTTCTATAATGTCAAGGATGTTTCCCCCTTGAAGAGGCTTATTTTGAAATCGTTGATCTATCTTTTCTTCTATTTTGTGAGTTGGTTGCATAAAATTTGGTATTACAGCTTTGGATTCTAGGGTTTCACAGCTCCAATTAGGTTATCATGGAATTTTCGCTATAACATTTTTTATATGATGTTTTAGAAGTTAAAAAAACCCATTTGAGTCGAAATCTTTATGACCTTCGGTTCCGAATTTCAAAGCTTGTCTCACTATATTTTCAAAGATATGATCCAAGGAAGTTAGGGTTTTTGTAGGATCACGAATTACATCCCAAATAGGTGATGTTCAGAAAAGCGTCATAAGTTTCTCTCTGAGTAGGAAATGGAAATTTCGTAAGAAGATAGAGAAACAGAACGAACTGTAGTTTTCTGTACATTATTTTCACATCCAAAGGTTGAAACAGTCACACGCGGCACTTCATACAATTTCACTCTACTAAAAAGGTGTATAATTAGGTCATATTGGGATATTTGGCATACCTCTTTCTTGGAGAATCCAATTTCAATTAGACTGGTGGCATTGGGAAGAGGACTTATAGGGATACCACAGTTCACAATTTCAGACCTTGGAGATCTAAAATTTTAGAGATATATCAGATTCAATATCAAGCTCCTACAAATAAAAAAAAAGGGTGTGTAGTCTTTTTTAAAAATTTCACAAGTTTTGTTTGAAAAAATAGTTTGAAGTGATTAAAAAGGAATAGTGAAGAAAATTATCATTAGTTTATTCCCCAAACAAAAGAAAATGGAAACGTCTAGTGAGCAACCTGAAAGCTCTACTATGTCACATGAAGAAGAGGAAGAAATGCAACATGATATATCCAAATTACGAGACCAACTGCAACAAATTTCTCTCTCACAAAATGTAACAGAAGCTAAGATGGATGGTTTCAATAAAGACATGGAAGGTTAGAAGGAAGGTTTGACAAAGCTTCTATAAGAAAGGCTTCCTAATGGTGAAAAGGTAGTAGAGAAAACTCATAATGAGAAAAGAATAAATGTTGATCATGATTCGAACAATGACAACATTGAAGATTTGAAGAAATACGTGGAAGGTTTGAAGGAAGGTTTGACAAAGTTGCTACAAGAAAGGCTTCCTAATGGCGAACAGGGAGTAGAGGAAACTCATGATGAGAGCAAAAGAAATTTGAATCAAGATTTCATAGACTATAACATTGGAATAAAGACCCACCACGTTCCAAAGATCGATATGAGTAATTTTGGATGGCAAGGATATCGTAACATGGATACTACAGATGGAACAATATTTTGATCTCAATAATGTGCAAAACACACAAAAGGTACTCATTGCAACTTTATATTTGGAACCCAATCAGTTTGTATGATATCGATGGCTTTTCTCTCGTAAACAAATTTTCACTTGGTCAATTTTTACTGATGAAATGATAGCAAATTATGAGGATACAAAGGGCAACACCTTATTTAGTCAATTGATAAATTTCAAGTAAAAGGGTTCAATGGTGGAGCACATTGAGGACTTCCAAAAAATGAATATAAGGGTAAATGAGAGTCCAGAGGAGCATAGGATTAATGTGTTCATAGGGCCTTTAAAGGATAACATTCAACATGAGGTTTGCCTTTGGGAACCTGATTCATTAGAGAAGGCATTCAGGTTGGCAAGAAAAATTGAAAGAAAAATTATGGCAACAAGGAAACCTGCCACTGACAACTATAAAGATGGAAGCTTTGCTTCCCCTAGCCTTCCACAACATACAAGTTTGACACAAAAAAAATTGGAAGAAAAGAGAGCAAAGGGGGTTTGTTACAATTGTGATAGAAAATACACTAAAGGTCATAAGTGTGCTGAGAAGAAATTATTTTATATAGATTTTGAACAAGAGGAACAAAGGGAAAAAGAAATGTCAAAAGAAGAGGATATACATGAGGAATCAACCCTATTGAAAGAATGAATTAATCCAACCATATATTTTAACGCGTTGGCAAGAATTACTACTCCTAAAAATCTCAATATAGAAGGACATATTAAGATAAAAAGGTAATATTGTTGATTGATTCGGGTAGTACCCATAATTTTATTCATTGTAAGATAGTCGAGGAATTGAATTGCTTCCTATATCCAGCACTAGAGTGTCAAGTGATGGTTGCAAATGGAGGTACCATAAATTGCTCTTGAAAGTTCCATAATATCAAGCTATCCATGGGAGAAGATGTATTGAATAGTCCTATGCTTTCTATTCCAATGGGTCATGCTGATGTTGTACTAGGATTCCAATGGCTACAATATTTGGTTATGATAGTTTTTAATTTTCAAGAACTTTTCATGAAATTTTGTTGGGAAGGAAAAGAAGTTGAATTAAGGGGTATCGTAGGTAAAATTGAAAATATAATTAGCTCTAATGGCATGAAAAGGCTTCTAAATAAAGAACAACGGGGCACAATTGCATAATTATGCTCACTAGAAGTTCCCACATTGAAATCATCTCATTCTCCAGATCTTGAAAAAGTCTTGGACGATCATTCCAAGGTGTTTAAGAATCCCAAAGGCATCCCACCTATTCATGATCATAATCATGCTATTCATTTGATTCCAGGAAGTGTTCCTCCAAACATTAGGCCTTACAGATATCCCTATGGCCAAAACAGTGAAATCGAACGTATGGTTGCGGAAATGTTAGAGGATGGTATAGTTCAACCTAGTTAAAGTTCTTTCTTTGCTCTAGTGGCATTGGTGCACAAGAAGGATGGATCATGGTGCATGTGTATAGATTATAGGGAGCTAAACAAGCTCACTATTGAAGATTAATTTCCCATTATTGTCATTGATGAATTATTGGATGAATTGCATGGAGAAATTTACTTCACCAAGTTGGACCTTCGTTCAGGATATCATCAAATCAGAATGAAGTGTGAAAACATTCTAAAAACAACATTTAAAACTCATGAGGGTGATTATTAATTTTTGGTCATGCCTTTTGGCCTTACCAATGCACCTTCTACATTTCAAGGTTTGATGAATTCCATTTTCAAACCCTTCCTTAGAAAAATTTTGTTAGTATTTTTTGATGATATACTAATCTACAACAATTCTTGGGAGGATCATGTTCAACATGTTGACAAGGTGCTCAAACTATTGGAGGAGAAACAATTATATGAAAAAACCTCCAAATGTTTCTTTGGAGTACAGGAGGTGGAATATCTAGGTCATATTGTATCTCATGAAGGTGGTAAGGTAGACCCTATCAAAATTAAATCCATTAAGGAATGGAAATTTCCCACATCCATAAAGCATCTACGATAATTTCTCAGGTTGACAAGGTATTATTACAAGTTTGTTAAGAATTATGGGAAAATAGAAGCACCTCTAACAACATTCCTGAATAAAGATGCATTTTCTTGGACTCTAGAAGAAACGAAGGCCTTTGAATATCTTAAGGAGGCAATGTGCCAAGCATCAGTCTTAGCTACACCAGACTTCACAAAAACCTTTACTGTGGAATGTGATTCCTTAGGAAATGGAAGTGGTGTTGTTTTAATTTAAGAAGGAATACCCATTGATTTTGAAAGTTGTCCAATCAAAGGAAAGTATTTAGACAAAGCTATTTATGAGAAGGAAATGTTTGCAATACTACATGCACTTAAGAAATGGGGAGATTACCTAATGGGAAGGCACTTCAAGGTAAAAACAGATCATGATAGTCTTGAATACTTTTTAGAACAAGGATTATCTTTAGAAGAGTACCAAAAATGGGTCACTAAGATGTTGGGTTATGACATTGAAATCATCTACAAAAAAGGGAACCAAAATGTTGTTGCAAATGCACTCTCAAGAAAGGATGAGGATGTGAAAACATTGCTTTGTGTCATCTCTATCATCCAACCAATTGGATAAACAAAGCAATGGATGAATGGAAGAATGACGAATAAGTGTGGGCAGTCATTTAAAAGTTGCAACAAGATCCCAATACATCTAATACATTTAGCTGGAAATATGATTCGTTATGGCACAAAGATTGCTTATACCTCTGTAATAATTCCCAACTCAAACAAAATATTCTTTTGGAATCGCACACCTATCCCTTAGGAGGGCACTCAGGATTTGTAAAAACTTACCAGAGGGTTAAGAAGGACTTCTTTTGGGATGGCTTTAAATCTAATATTCAAAGGTTTGTAGCAGAATGTTTGGTTTGCCAAAAAAATAAACTTAAGAAAATTAAGACCCTCGATCTATTACAACCTTTATCCATTCTATGTCAACATTGGGAGGAGTTTTCAATGGATTTTATCATAGGTTTACAGAAGTCCAAAGGTAATATTGTCATCATGGTGGTAGTTTATAGACTTACCAAGTATGCACACTTTTGTGCATTGTCTCATCCATTTAAAGCTCATACAGTTTATACTGCATTTATGGAAACAATTCAAAAGCTACATCGGAACTCAATGATTATTGTAAGCGACAAAGATCACATCTTCACTGGAAATTTTTGGACTAAATTATTTTCTTGTCTGGGTACTAGTTAGCTCATAGTTCATCTTATCATCCTCAATTTGATGGGAAAAATGAGAAAGTGAACAAATGTTTGGAAGGATATCTTTGTTGCTTTGTATCTGATAAATAAACACAATGGGTCAAGTGGTTGCCTTTGGCTACATGGTGGTATAACACTTCCTTCCGTGCTGTAGCAAAAATGACCCCATTTATGGCATGTTATGGATATCATCCACCATCCATCACAAAATCCTTAAGAGAAAATTCTAAGGTTCAAGAAGTGGAAGATCACATCAAGCATCAACAATCGGTTCTCCAACTCTCAAAGGGTAACGTCACTTTGGTGCAAAATATAATGATACAACAGGTCGATCAACATTGCAGTGAAAGAAGTTTATATGTAGGTGGTTGGGTATTTGTACGAATACAACCATACAAACAAATGTCCCTCAAGCAAGCTAAGAAGGATAATAAATTATCACCAAACTATTATGGTTTGTACAAGGTGTTGCAAAAGATTGGTACTATGGCATACAAATTGGAGCTTCCTGCGTATTCTCGAGTGAACTAATTTTTCCATGTTTCATGCTTAAAGAAGGTTATAGGTGATAAGCTCCCAGTTCAAACAATATTTCCAGAACTTGACGAGGAAGGAAAAATCATATTGGAACCTAAAGCAGTCACAGAAACAAGAACTTGGTAGCTATGAAATTGACTATCTCATTAAGTGGAAGAACTTACCCACTTAAGATTCCACATGGGAGGATGAGAAATTTATACAGAAGCATTCAGAACTACTCGAGTGTTGAGGACAACAGTTTTTTGAAGGCAAGGGGCATGTTAGGTCCCTATAATACTATTGATTCCCCCATTACTATTGTCATTGTAGCCCTATATTGTTATTGTTGTGCCCTAGTTGTCCCCGCATTGTTATTGTTGCACCCTAGTTGTCCCTGCATTGTTATTGTTGTGCCCTAGTTGTCCCTGCATTGTTATTATTGTGCCGCATAGAAGACCACTATTGTTATTGTTGTGACCTTATATTATTATTGTTATGTCGACTTTGATTATATTGTGACCCCTTAGACTCCTATATATAGAAAGGAGGTTTTTTCATTTGTACCATCCAAGAATTTTTCATTTGTGTAATGTATAGTAGGTTGTGCCCTCGAAGAGGCTTATTTTGAAGTCGCTGATCTATATTTACTTTTATTTTTTGAGCTGGTTGCATAACATATTGATCCAAATTGTTATACAGCCAATTGATACAACATGAAAACACCCATTTTCTTCATCCAAATTATTATACAACCATTCAATTTATAGAAATATATGATCCTTCTAAATCCAGGAGATCCAAAAACCTCTATGGACAACTCAACCTTATCTACTTTCTAGACTCTTCATTCGACTTTCTTCTTTTTCTTTGGTCTTTCTTCATTCCACTTTCTTCTTTTTCTTTGGTCTTTCTGCCTTTTTGTCTTTCCATTTCTACATTATTCTTACAAGATATTCACCCAAAGTCATAGGAGTTATCGGATGAAGTTGACCTATTTAAAATTTTGCAATGTGAGGGGGTATTCTATGCTTTTGAAGTGTCTTGGATGACAATTACATCATCCCTTCAACCCGTTGAGTTAGGTTAAATTATGATGTTTCGTATAGGAAGGGATTTATCAACCAATATAAATAGCGTGTTTAGGTTTATTTACCAGTTCTCTTCATTAAGAAAAAACTTTACATCATATATAACAATCATTTTGATAATAAAGATATATTGATATGAACTTAACATATAATTAAAAATATTTTCGATATGAACTTAATATATTATTTTTAGGTGAATGGAATATAGATATAGTATATATTAATCATTCCTCTCAAATATACATTTAATTCATTTATTTATTAATTTTATCTTTACTTATAATTTTAATTAATATTCATAAATATTAGATATAAATTATAATATATTTTTTATTAATAAAAAATAATATTTGTTAAATTATTTTATACATAAATTAATTTATTTAATAATTACATATTAAATTAATATTAAATTATGATAATTATCATTTATTTTAAAATAAAATATTCATAAATATTAGATATAAATTATAATATATTTTTATTAATAAAAAATAATATTTGCTAAATTATTTTATACATAAATTAATTTATTTAATAATTACATATTAAATTAATATTAAATTATGATAATTATCATTTATTTTAAATATATTTTAATGTGTAAATAAAATAATAATTAATTTTAATAAAACTTTCCAAATTATTATAAAATTATCTCATTATCAGAATAAATTATGTATTGATTTTTAGGTATAATTATAAATATAAGTATATTTAATTATAGTGTGATATATGTGGGGTTAATTGAATTTAATTGATTTTTTATTAATTTATATATTATCATTAATGAATTAAATTAAATTTTTTATAACTATATTAAATGCAAGAAATATTTAATATTATATCTTTAGCAATTAATTTAATAAAATTTATTTATTTAAATATCTTTTTTTAATGGGGTCAGCGAGTAAAGACAAGGGGATTTTGAGGAGCTCCTACCACTCCCTTGACTCGCATGGTGATTAAGGTGGGGTGGGGTGGCATGCTTCTACCATGCACAAGCTTATATGGGTTAAAAGCCCTTAAATGAAGAGGCTTGTTATGTTAATACTCTTGTGTCTGACAGAGGTGATTTGGTGGAGGGAGGTTCTAAGACTTCAATGGTGGTTGGTATATTGGCCTTGTGTCCCTGTAATTTGCAATGGTTTTTTCTCTTGTCGACCCTGGTCAGTGTTAAAGGAGCTTGTACTGAGACCTAGGGATAGGGAGCATCCTGGTTGTCAAAAACTAGAGAAAGGTATTCTCTCGCTACTGTCGCAGTGTAGTCTTGGTAGGAAGGGGAAGCAACCTCACACTGGTGGAGTGATTCCTAGGGAATTATAGAATCTTGAGGAAATATCAATCACCTAGTTATTTGGTTTAAAGGCAAGATAACATAGGAGTACCATGTATTTAAGACATCTGTGGTTTATATCTTTTAATTTAGTAACCGGAGAACCCACAATAATAACCATTTTTCATCAACGTTTCAAATCCCAACAGGGATCCATCATCAGGACATTCTTGAATGATGATAGTAGAAGAGCTTGAATGAGGGTATTAAATAGTTTTTAATAGTTTGAAGTGGGAAGATTAAATGAATGTCGACTGCTTTAATCATTTTTATTTATTATTATTTATTTATTTTTATTTAATTTTTAATTTTTAATTAATTTTAAGAATTTTAAATTAGTTTTAAGAATTTTAAGTATTTTTCAAAAGATTATAGTAAATGATGGTTTACTCATTAATTATTTAAACAATCCTACTAAATGTTTTAAATTTATTATTAAATTTTTAATATAGTTAATAGATTCTTAATAATAATATGAATGTTAATAATGGATAATTAATAACTAATAATTAATAATAGTATTAATGTATTAATAGTAATTAATAATTAATAATTTTGATTAATTATTATTTAATAATGTTAATGTATAATTTATTAATGTTAATGAATAATAATTAATAATTAACCACTAATAACTATTAATAATATTAATATGTTAATAATAATTAATAACTAATATTTATTAATCATATTAATTTTAATGTGTTTAATACTAATTAGTAATTAATAACTGATAATATTAATTTTTTTGTATTAATAATAATTAATAACTAATAATTAATAGTAATATTAATGTTAATGTATTAATAATAATTAATAGTTAATAATAAAATTAATGTTAATGTATTAATAATAATTAATAATTAATAATAATATTAATGTTATAATTTATACCTAAAAGTGAAGCAACTAACTACTAAATGCTAGAAAAGGAAAGAGAAATTTACCTACTGAGCTCTATACCTGAGATGTACTGGCGCTCTTAATTTCTTTGATTAAGGGAAGCCAGCTGCCACTAATCTCAATACCATTATCCCTGTTGAGATTATGTGGATGTTTGATAATTTCAAGAGCTTCTCTGATCTTCCGCCTATTATGTTTATCTTCATGTGCGATAATTGAAGCATTTTCCAAGCAGACATGGTGCTTGGATCTTGAGGAATGCTCCACAAGGGAGGGGCAGCAGTGATCTTGGATAGGGATAGGGAGCATCCTCGTTGTCAAAAACTAGAGAAAGGTATTCTCTCGCTACTGTCGCAGTGTAGTCTTGGTAGGAAGGGGAAGCAACCTGACACTAGTGGAGTGATTCCTAGGGAATTCTAGAATCTTGAGGAAATATAAATCACCTAGTCATTTGGTTTAAAGGAAAGATAACGTAGGAGTACCCTGGATTTAAGACATCTATGGTTTATATATTTTAATTTAGTAACCGGAGAACCCACAGTAATAACTATTTTTCATCAACATTTCAAATCCCAACAGGGATCCATCATCAGGACATTCTTGAATGATGATAGTAGAAGAGCTTGAATGAGGGTATTAAATAGTAATTGGAGAACCCACAATAATAACCATTATTCAGCTTCTTGTAACTTCCATATCTGAGGTTTTCATTCATTTTACTAACATAGTCTTCTTTATCCAAGATCACTACTACCCCTCCCTTGTAGAGCATTCCTCAAGAACCAAGCACCATGTATGCTTGGAAAACGCTTCCATTATTGCACGTGAAGATAAACATCATAGGCGGAAGATCAAAGAAGCTCTTCAAATTATCAAACATCCACATAATCTCAAAATGGATAATGGTATTGAGATTAGTGGCAGCTCGCTTCCCTTAATTAGAGAAATTAAGAGTGCCAGTACATCTTAGGTATAGAGCTCAGTAGGTAAATTTCTCTTTCCTTTTCTAGCATTTAGTAGTTAGTTGCTTCACTTTTAGGTATAAATTATAACATTAATATTATTATTAATACATTAACATTAATATTACTATTAATACATTAATATTATTATTATTAATTAGTTATTAATTATCAATTATTAACATTAATATTACTATTAAGAATCTATTAGCTGTATTAAAAATCTTAATAATAAATATATAAACATTTACTAGGATTGTTTAAATAATTAATGGGTGAACCATAATTTATTATAATCTTTTGAAAAATACATTAAATTCTTAAAACTAATTTAAAATTCTTAAAATTAATTAAAAATTAAAAATTAATAAAAAAAATAATAATAAACGAAAATGATTAAAGCAGCCGACATCCATTCACTCTTCCCACTTAAACCTAGTAAAAACTATTTAATACCCTCATTCAAGCTCTTCTACTATCATCATTCAGGAATGTCCTGACAATGGATCCCTATTGGGATTTGAAACATTGATGAAAAATGGTTATTACTGTGGGTTCTCTGGTTACTAAATTAAAAAACATGAGTACCCTATTTGGGATACTGGGATATGGGATACCCTGCATTCATGATTATAAGTTAGCATGTAAAAGATAGACTTGGTGGTTTTCCTCTGTGTAATTGATCAATAGTTGAGCTTCTTTCCTAACTCTCACTCAGGGAAAAAGGTAACATTGAGTCCCTACGTTTTCTTGCTTCAATTTCCTGTTATTGTATTAAGTAGGTTTAGTTGGGACTTCTGGCTCTTCTCTCACTAAATTAGGTGTTTTGGTGTTAATGGTTATGGTAATCTCGGTCTACCCTTCTATTTATGGTGTTGGAATATTCACCAACACTAAGGTGGGGGGATCAATATTGGGCACTTTTTAATATTTTAATCATATCAATTAAAAATTAAAGATTAAAAACAACATTCCATGAAATCATAGATAATACACAAGATATTTTTAGTTGGAAACCATTCTGGGAGAAAAACCACTAAATGTTTTTTAATACATATCTTAAATATTAGATTGACCAGAAGCTCCAACTTCCAATATTCTATAGCAAATACTTGAAGGAAGTTCCAACGCCTTGGCTTTATGATCTCCTAGTGAAAGGATTCTCCAACACCCTAGCTTCACCAACTCTAAATGGAAGGATGCTTCAACAACTTGCTAGCCTCTCAATTTGCTGCCCTAGCACAACCTTGCCACCATAAAGTATTATTAGGCTCCAACCTAAAGGAGACTTCAATCTCTTCCTTGCACCACCCACCACCTTTATGATTGAATATGTTCTCAAGCTCCAACCTGAAGGAGTTTTTAATCTCCTTTGTGCACCACCCAACCAACCTGACGATATGATAACAGGATATATTAAATTGTTTATCCACTACACTACAAATCCATTGTTATGATCATTGTTCAATCACTATTTTCAACATCCTTAGTAGACTTCTAAAACTAAACATGTATTAACACTCAAAAAGTTTTTGGATCATTTTCATAGAACAGGGTGGCACTTTTATTGTGACATCCACTAGACTTAGGTGTATTTTACTTAAGCCTAGAATATATGGGTAAGAATTTCCCTACTATCTGTTGGCTATGGAATCCCCCAAAGGCATGTTTTGGGGCTTAAAGCCTAAGTTTTGACTAAGTCCATTATAAAGGCTCTGTGAATTGTGGGCGAGGAGCGTGAAGTCATAATAGAGTCATAGGGTTGTCCGCCCTTGTTTTCGTAATGTAATGTTGCTTTGAAAGATCTACCCATGGTCTGAGGACCATGGGATTGTATAAATGGAGCAAGGCTCTAAGTGTAGAAAGAGGAAGAAGAATCGATGGATCTAAGAAATTAATGAAGTATTGAGTCGAAGTGTAGAGTTGTGTCTTTGAGTCGTAGGGTAGGAGAAGGCTCTGCAGCTGAGTGCGCAAAGGCCTAGTAGTCTGTAGCTGAGTGAGTAGACCCCTACGGCTAAATGTGCAGGGCAGGTCGAGTCCGTAACCATTGGAAGAATTAATAAAAGAGAAGTTTTACCATATTTCTATGTATCTTTTCCTCTCTTATGTATTTTTCGGTATGAATTGCAAGTTTACTGTTTATTTACAACACAAAATCATATGAATATGCTAAATAAGTAAATATAGTATAAGGCATCTATTTACGCGAAGATAACTAACTATTATAAGAAGATAAGTAAGATCTCATGTGTGACTTAGGGAAATAGGGCAGATCGCCACTTCAGCAGTGCGAAAGCCCCACATCCGCTAGTTAGGGCTGCACGAAGCCGAATATATCAGGGCGTGAAGGCCATAGAAGTGTGTGAAGTAACCTTTTGTTGGAAATAATACTGAGAGGGGGGGGGGGGGGGGGTGAATCAGTATTACCAGATCAGTAAAACCTTTGCAATTTCATACTCAGAAACATATACGCTACTTCAATCAAGTGAACCCACGTGTACACGCTACTGTGTCTAATGCAACTAGCGTATATCCAGAGATCTTATAATTCAGTTAGCTTAATCTTCAGTAAATGCATCAGAACATTATTAAGCATATTAACAGTAAACAGGTGCAGTGTAACAGAACAGAACATCACACAAGAGCCACACACATGAACACCATGATATAAGGTGGAAACCCAATGTGGGTGAAAACCACCTGCTGCAATTCGTCTCTTTCTTCTTTAATAAGAAACTTCTTTTACAATGTATTGGTGCAGTCCTTTACCAGTACGCAGGCTACAACCTGTAGAGGGCTACAACCCTCTCTCGTTTTCCAACTACTTCTGGAAGGGAGCTACAACCCCCTCAGCTCTTGTACTAGCCGATCCATTTACTAGTATGTAGGTGCTGACCCTACAACCTTCTTTCCTTCAGGGACCACGTTTCATCAATTTTTAGACTGGATCCAAGAGTACAAAACAAACATTACTTCAATACAATCATCAACTTATACTTGCATCATAATTCATTAAACAACCCAATACTGAATCACTGAAACCTTGTCATCAAGAACACAGAACCCAAACCAGAGCCCAGAACTCTGCAACAACCACCAGAATCAACAACAACCTGAAATATCAAATCTTATTATGCATACGCTACTTCACTGTACCAAAACCGTGTGCATACGCGCTTTCTCCAAAGGCAACCCGCGTGCAGATCTAGAAATAATTACTTATGCCTTCGCTGTCAGATCTGACCCTTGCCAAGCATCCCGAACAGATAAACAGTAATACCAGATCTTCTCACTTCGTCAGACACAAAATGCTTGCCTCCACTTGCCTAATGATCTTCTCCTTATATAGCCTTAGGCCCTTTACAATACCACGGTCCAAAACCATAGTAACACAATACCATCAGCTTCAAAACTAGGGATCAACACGTCCGTCGAGACACCATGGTCCAAAACTATAGGCACAACTTCCAAGGAATAACCGCCACGGACCAAAGATAAGTTTTCCACATACACGCTCTTTTACTGAAGCCAACCTGCGTGTACACGCGACTTGGTATATAGCGAACCTGTGTATACGTGACTTGGTATATAGTGAACCTGCTTGTATACGCGACTTGGGCTTAATGAACCTGCGTGTATGAACTTTCTTGGCCTGCTGTACTAAGATCTGTCCTCTGATTAAGTTGCCATCACCTGTACCAACCTCTGAGTGAGTTTCCATCAAGGACAACACTTGTATCATAATGCCAACAATCTCCCCCTTTGGACTTGATGGCAACCACCACACCAAGTCACTCTCCCCCTTTGACATCAAGGGCAAAGGGTGGACCAAGATATTCTCTTCTTTGGTATACCTTCTGCTGTCCATACTGCTGTCCATACTTCCCTTGAGTACATGCTGAAGTTTCTGATTTGGCTCCCCCTTTGTATATGCCAAATTGTATCAATCCATCCATGCTCCCCCTGAGCAGATGCAGGTTCTAAGTCCAGCAATAACTATTTATCATAAGCCTGCAAAACCATTCCTTTGATCAAACAATAATATGTATCATTTAGTTTCATCATCAACTTCTAACCATAATGCCAATAATGAATTATTTGAAGAATATGCTCCCCCTGAGTGTGGGACAACCATGACTGAACCATTTCCTGAGTCTACTCTGCTCCCCCTGAGCCTGAGCCAACCATGACTGAACCTCGGTCTGTTCTGCTGCCCTTTCTGCATATACGCGACTTTGCAGCCTGTAACTCGAGTATATACGCGACTTGTCTTCATTATATCAGCGTATGCAAGATGGAATACTGAAATTCATCACTTTCAGATTCCCCTGTGTCTGTTGTGTCAGTTGTCTGAATTATGCCACACCTTTCTGTCTCTGTCTTCTTTAATTCCTGGAACTGTGATGATGTATGGTCCTCTTGTTTTGAATTTTGAAATCTGCTCCTGCATTCCCTTGCTTTATGCCCATAGTTGTTGCATGTATAACATCTTACATATTTCATGTTCCTTCTATCACAATCAATTGCTTTGTGTCCATATGCATTGCAGGCAAAGAAATATCCTCTAAAATACCTGGGATGCAATGATCTTTTGTAATGGTCTTGAACCATTCTACTTCTACATCTGGCTGCAACATGTCCAAGATTATGACATACATGACATTCAACATTATTCAGTGGAGGAGATAATCGTCTATCACGTCCATAGTTAGGATTAAAGGATCTTCCTTGAGGAATTTCTTTCCTTGGTTGTTCCTTGTTTAGCATTTCAGATTTCTCCTTAGAATTTCTTGCCTCACCTTGTGAACTAGATTCACCTTCAACATATTCATGAAATCCAAGACCATTTTTGATAGCAGGAGACCTTTGGCTATTAAGAATATCATCCAAGACTTTAGTACTATCTTGAAATCGTAAAAGCTTATCCTTTTCTTCTAGTTTACCTTTCAAGATATTTACCTCAACTTGATGTTGTTCTTCCTTTTTCAGATACTGATTCCTTAGGTCTTCTTCAGCTTTTCTTCCTTCTTCCACTTGTCGCTTTAGTTTGATCACTTCATGTTCTTGATCTTCAAGAGCTTCTCTGTTCCGTTCTCTTGATTTTTTAAGATCTTCTTTTGGAGAGAGGATCTTTGATTCAAGCCTTTGAATAGTTATGCTCTGATCCTTTACTACATCCTGCAATTTCTCCCTTACCCTGGTTACTGTCTCCAATTGTTCATTTAATTTGGTAACTTCTTCAGTTTCTTCATTCTTCTTTTCATGTGCCATGAGACTTTTAATATCTTTGCTATTATTGGATGAAGCATTCTTCTTTTCATGTGCCATGAGACTTCTAATATCTTCACTATCATTGAATGAACTTGTAATATGGGTATAATAGCTTCTACCATCTTCTTCAGATATATTTCCTTTGTTATGAGGGCATCTAGCAGCATAGTGACCAACTCTACCACATAGAAAACATTTGAAAGGTAGCTTACCTTTGAACCGTCCAGTTCCCCGTTCAAGATTCTTGACAAAATTTACCTCATCTTCTTCCTCTGACACTTCGAATGCAGCTTCTGGTGGTACCTCTTGTCGCATTTCAAAAGCAGTTAAGATCCTGTGAAGCTGTGACATGGTGATTTTCTACACATTCTCCTTTTCTTCTATGGCAGATACTTTAGAATCAAATTTAGCAGACAGAGATCTCAAAACCTTTTCAACTAAGACAACTTCCTCAAATTCTTCACCCAGATCCCTCATACAATTCACAATCTCATCCATACGCAAGAAATAATTAGCTATGCTTTCATTACTATGCATCTTAAGAGTTTCATACCGGATTCTGAGAGTTTGAAGCTTTGCTCTTTTTACGTGATCATCTCCTTCGTAACTTGTGACGATTTTGTCCCATATTTCCTTAGCTGATTTGAAATGCATGATCTTCATAAATTCTGATTGTGTCAAGCTACTCAATAGGACAGTAACAACTTTGGCATTGAGCTCATATTGCTTTTTCTCTGCTGGATCTGTAGGAGTTGCTGATGGGAATTTGTATCCTCCTTCTACGATTCCCCAAATTTCTGCTCCAAGTGATTGTAGATATGCAGTGGTTCTTATCTTCCAGTGAGTAAAATTGTTCCTGTCAAAGACTGGTGGCCTGATGTGTGCCTCTCTTTCTAGATTAGCCATTCTGATGGATCTTTTCCTTCAAGCGATCAAGCTTCCTCTGAAGGACCTGCTCCAATACCAATTGTTGGAAATAATACTGAGAGGGGAGGGGTGAATCAGTATTACCAGATCAGTAAAGCCTTTGCAATTTCATACTCAGAAACATATACGCTACTTCAATCAAGTGAACCCGCGTGTACAAGCTACTGTGTCTAATGCAACTAGCGTATATCCAGAGATCTTATAATTCAGTTAGCTTAATCTTCAATAAATGCATCAAAACATTATTAAGCATATTAACAGTAAACAGGTGCAGTATAACAGAATAGAACATCACACAAGAGCCACACACATGAACACCATGATATAAGGTGGAAACCCAACGTGGGTGAAAACCACCTGCTGCAATTCGTCTCTTTCTTCTTTAATAAGAAACTTCTTTTACAATGTACTGGTGCAGTCCTTTACCAGTACGCAAGCTACAACCTGCAGAGGGCTACAATCCTCTCTCGTTTTCCAACTACTTCTGGAAGGGAGCTACAACCCCCTCAGCTCTTGTACTAGCCGATCCATTTACTAGTACGTAGGTGCTGACCCTACAACCTTCTTTCCTTCAGGGACCACGTTTCATCAATTTTCAGACTGGATCCAAGAGTACAAAACAAACATTACTGCAATACAATCATCAACTTATACTTGCATCATAATTCATTAAACAACCCAATACTGAATCACTGAAACCTTGTCATCAAGAACACAGAACCCAAACCAGAGCCCAGAATTCTGCAACAACCACCAGAATCAACAGAAACCTGAAATATCAAATCTTATTATGCATACGCTACTTCACTGTACCAAAACCACGTGCATACGCGCTTTCTCCAAAGGCAACCCGCGTGCAGATCTAGAAATAATTACTTATGCCTTCGCTGTCAGATCCGACCCTTGCCAAGCATCCCGAACAGATAAACAGTAATACCAGATCTTCTCACTTCGTCAGACACACAATACTTGCCTCCACTTGCCTAATGATCTTCTCCTTATATAGCCTTAGGCCCTTTACAATACCACGGTCCAAAACCATAGTAACACAATACCATCAGCTTCAAAACTAGGGATCAACACGTCCGTCGAGACACCATGGTCCAAAACTATAGGCACAATTTCCAAGGAATAACCGCCACGGACCAAAGATAAGTTTTCCACATACACGCTCTTTTACTGAAGCCAACCTGCGTGTACACGCGACTTGGTATATAGAGAACCTGCGTATACGCGACTTGGTATATAGTGAACCTGCTTGTATACGCGACTTGGGCTTAATGAACCTGCGTGTATGAACTTTCTTGGCCTGCTCTACTAAGATCTGTCCTCTAATTAAGTTGCCATCACCTGTACCAACCTCTGAGTGAGTTGCCATCAAGGACAACACTTGTATCATAATGCCAACACCTTTGTGAAGGGACTCACAGTTGGACCAAATCAACCCCTCAGACATCTCAAGGATGCAGAAACCTACTTCCATCACCCCCCCATACTACTTCGGGTGAGACCTCAGTCCACGCGCTCTACAGACTGTTGCCAAAAGGGCCAATAGTATAGGGATTTGTTTTTGCAATTAACTCTGAACCTGGGTCAGGCCGTCTCAACCCAACGAATGGTTCTGTTCCTAGGACCGAAATCTGCATAGAGATGTCTAATGTCATATCACTCGAATCCAACTAAGAAAGAAATTGAAGATTGGTTGGATAGGAAGATTCACGAGTTTGCGGTGCAGAAGAATGGGAATCTGCGACTATCAAAGGAAAAGTGGTTAGATTGCTACCTATACATGGAAATCCATAAAATTTTCTTCGCATCTTTCCCTACTGAGATGTACGAGCTGATCGCGAAGCTAACAGATAGCCAAGGAATGTGGAAAGTTGATAATCCTATTGTGTGGACTTTAGAATTGGTGCGCAGATTGGAAGCATTGGAGGATAAGATTGCGCGCACCGTTAATCACTGGCTCGATCGAATTATATAAGGATTCATTATTGAGTTCACGATAGATACTTTAGTCAGCTATAGCGAGGCAGAGCGATGCTTCCTCAAAGGACCATGAGTTAAGTACTTAAGTCTCTAAACACTTGGATTAAAATTCTACTATGTGAAAAGTGAATTATGTGAATACATTGATGTTCGGGGCTACGCGAAGTCGGTGAATTTATAGAAATGAAGGTAGTATAGAACTAGAAACTAGCCCCTTGATTTCATCTCCGCGAGGGGAAAAGGAAGGGCTCGCGAAGGTCTTACCAAGAAGTGCGATCAATTTGATAAGATAGAGGATTCTGCTCATACCACCCCCATCCACACCACTGCTAGTTTCACCGTCTTCACCCCCATCTTCGCCCATACCACCTCTTCCACCACCGCGAGTCAATATGGCAAGCACGATAAAGTTTCTGGTGTTCAAGGGAGTAGGAAATGAAGATCCAGACCAGTTTTGGTTCATAATAAAAGTTGTGGGAAGCGCAAGAAGTTACAGATGACAATATAAAGAAAGTGACGTTGGTCAACACCCTACAGGATCATGCGCTGACCTGGTATATTAAGCATTCTAATGACAATCAGAATGCGGGGATCACGGATATTGAAACTGCGCTAAACAGAGAATTTAGCAAGCCAAATTCATACGCACCGTCGATCATTGGGTTCAAGGAGATCACGATGCTACCAGGCGAGACTCCTTGGGAGTTGGATCAGAGACTGAAGTCCATGATTCACGAAGCTAACATGACTTTGACGGATGGACAACACCGTGAATGGTTTGTAGCATCGCTAACCCCGCATTTAAGGAATGCATTGTCACAATAGAGGCTAACAACTCAGGAAGAGGCCTTGGAAATCGCGATGAGTCTACATGAAACCTCGATATAGGATCCTAACCTGGGAGTTCAATAGATCCACGCGTAGTTGAAAAGCTTGTGCCTTGAGATGCAGAGTCTGAAATAGGACAGGATAGCTTGCCCATAAGTGCACGATGAGGTATGGTGTGTTAAATGTAAGGGTTAGGATCATGAGAAGGACCACTACCTAGTGTTTTTGAATTACCTCACGGGAGGAGAACCAATGCCATTGAGACCAGAGGGACAAGTAGGACCTAGCGCAACGCCTGTTTTGCGGTGCACGATTTGTCAAATAGGAGGAAAACATGCTACTGACAACTACAATTTATTGCAGAAGTACACACAGAATTTGCAACGGTTGTTATGTAATTTATGTAGGTCAGTAGGACATGATGAGCACACCTGTAGAAGCTATGAGCTGATGATGGATAGGACTCCCACCTACAGAGTTCAGGCTGAAACGCGACCCCTTAATTAGAATGTCAGAGTGGTGCGAATCAAATTTCAGGGGCGTGGATGAGGCCAAGGTGGAGGAGGATTTGGAAGAGGTCGCGGGTGGCTGATATGTTACAATTGCGGAGGGCCAGGACATTATGCTTGTGATTGTATGAATCCAATGCATCCATCATGTTTGTATTGTACCTTATTTGATCATGAGACGGAGGATTGTCCCACACTGATAGCGAGGTTGCACGACAAGGGAGTGCTCTAACCTCCCCTGACTCAAACCTGCAAATGATGAGGTCTGAGCCGCACGAGGAAGACCCTAATGTGAAAATTGTGCTCCAAAGTGGAATTACGACCAAAGATGATGAAGGCACGTAGCTTGAAGATAGTACTTGGGTTTGCAAGGCTCCAAGGAAAGAATTAGAGCTTGATTTGGAGCGTCTTAAGGAAACCTTCATGGAAGCTAGGAAGAGCTTCGCTGATGCCTCCACTTTAGAAAACAAAGACAGACCGGAGCTAGAAAAGGACCCATCAATGCTCACGATATTCCTAGAAACATGCATGAAGTTACTACATGATAGCAAGGTTGTAAACGGATTACAGGAGCTTATAAATAGATGCGTTGAGACTGCATCATGAGAACAGTGTGTAGTCCGAAAGATTGGAAAGCATGAGACGAGGACGGGAAGAGAAATGAGGTTGACTGCGCAGATTGGAGAATATGAGATGGACCAAGTGATTCTGGACCTAGGATCAGATGCGAACGTTCTACCGAACTAGACATGGGAATGCATGGGGAGGCCTACGATGTAATGGACTCCTATCCAACTACAAATAGTGAACCAGCAAAAGATAATACCTATGGGGAGATTGCAGGGAATCACTGTAGATATCGAAGGGGCAAGTGCACTAGCAGACTTTGAAATGATAGAGATTGTTGATGACAAAAATCCCTACCATGGATTAATAGGAATCGATTGGGCCACTAACATGAATGGGGTGATAAATTTGAAGAAGCGCAAGATGATTTTTGAGAAAAAATATTTGCACGTAGTTCTACATTTGGACCCTACAGAAGGATCACACTATATGAAGCCAGCGTGCAAATACGAAAGCGACGATGATTTAAAATACATCTATAAGATAACCATGTGGGAGCAGATTGGGTAAATCCCACTGTAGATGGATGAATCTCATTGGAACATGAAAGCTCCTGTACATCAAATTCTGATGAGGAGATAGAACGATGGCAGAATTGGTTACACGAGGTAACCACGCTAAATTGCAACATGATGACAAGATCGATGCGCTGCGTATCAATAGATGTAATAGATCTGCCTACGTATGATGGGTTAAGCGAGGTAGATGACTTCCTAAAAAAATTCAAAAGAGAAGTGCCAAAACAACAAAGTTTCAAGGCTTTAAAATGGGTACTGCGCACTACGCCCGCGAGGTGGTGGGGTGCGCACCAAGGAAGCTTTGAGGACTGGCGCGAATGCAGGAGAATGATATGCATGCAATTTGGGAAACCTTAGTTGTGATTAACAGATAAGTTTTTCAGATGGAGTGATCCACACACGCACTTGTCCAGATGGATACAGACATATGTTAAAAAACCTGCGCAGATGCACACAGACTTCACATTAGGAGACACGGTCAATAAGCATGTGCAGGTGAGACAATTTTGTGAACGACCTCTCCGGTTGGAACAATGGAGTGTGGAAAGAACATGTGTACAGCAAGTTATCCACGCAAAAGCCTTTAACGAAGTGTGCGAAGCACTGAACAAGGTATATGATGCGTAGTGTACTGATTGGGACCTACGTGTACCAGCAGTTCTATGGGATTATAGAACAACGTGCAAGAAACTGACAGAGCAGATGCCTCTAAGGCTGGAATATGGAGTGAATGCTATAATCCCCATAGAGTATAAAATGCCTAGTCCACGCATAGCAGTGCTGGTAGTGACGGCTCACGGAGCCTTGGAAGAAGGGATCGTGTAACTGAACGAAGTAGAATGCTTGGGATGTGAGGAAGAAATCTTATAGGGCAATCTTAGGCTCGAAGAACTTATGAAAGAAAGGGTGTGATTAAGGGAGAAAAGTGCTCTAGTGGAAGTGCGCGACACAACCAGTAACAATCGAGGGTGGATGTTTTCTAGGAAAAGTGATGGATGACCAGTTGAAACCCTATACAGGTGGCATGGCCACCTGACTAGCTGTGGGAGGTACAGTCTTAGTGTTCTAGGAAGTTGAAAGGATGCGCAAAACTATAAAATGCTCTACCCGGAAGCTGCGTGATGTTGGTGTTGCGCGAAGGAGAAAAGTGTCACAAGGTCCGCAACTACGGAAGGGGGGCTATGCTGCCATGTGGGTTGGATGGAAAGTGACCATTGTAGTCACTATTCACGGTGTGATGCTTGACTTGAGACCAAATGGAGTGGGCGGTAGGCATTTAATACATGATTTATGGACAAGATTTGGGAAAATTTGCTGCCAAGGGAGCATTAATGGACCGGATTTCGGGGGAACATACGAATTCAAATTCAAAAGTTGCTATAAATTACAAAGGGTTGCCCAGCAAACAACACTTGGTCATTTGCGAATTGAGTTGTCATATGCCCCACGTATTCTGAGCTGAGACCTGTTTGCCCTATGGAGAGTGTTGGTTGAACAACTGAGTGAACGGTTGAGAGATTTTTGTGCAAGCGAGATGGCAGCATCCGAAGAAGCCAGGGAGATCGCAGAGTTACTGCCAAAGAAGCTGCACAGGCATTAACCAAAGAAATTCTTAAATCACCATGCACACTAAGATTGAAGAAAGACAAATAGCCAATGATTCCAGTGTGTGTGTCCCCCTGAAACCCGCTGCAAACTAGATTAACTATGGAGGAAAAGGGGAAAGTAGTTAACCTAGAAACTGACGAGGAGGAAGAAGACCTTGAAGGCATCATAATTGAAGAAGACAAGGACAAGGGCATGGAGGTAGAAATCGAGGCTGCACACCGTCCAACCAAGCTGCCCACGTATCTCCCCCCATGGAAGGGGAAGGCAAAGTTTCCCAAGGACCTCGACGAGAGCAAGAGCTCTCTACAAACTTCGCTCCTCCTGGATGATATGATTTTTTAGGGCACGCACCTAGGACGGTTGCCAAACTTGAAGTTTGAGGAATGGGATCTCGTTGAACACGAGAATTTTCCTCACCTAGAGACCACACAACTCATCAAGCCCAATCATAACATTACTGTAAGAGTTATAGAATTGGAGCCATGAAAGTGGTTACGTGGAGTTGAAAAGGCAGGGTTGCTAAACCTGCTCTGGGTGCCGCATTACCACCGCGCCCCAGTAATGATCTTCGTCATCAGGCAGCTGCTCTTCCTGGTGCATGATGGGTGTTTGTGGCTGGAGGAGTCCATCCCCATCACAGACGACTTAATCCATCGCATTAACTAGCTCCCATGTAAAGGAGAGGACGCAGTAGACATTTCATAAGTAAAGAGCAGCGATTTGGGCATCGCGGAGGCCATGAGAAAGAAATACAAGTTGGAAAAGAAGAAAAGAGGCTATGCAATATCTACCATCAACAACAAAGTAGTCAAAGTTGTGACCGAGATACTGGTAGGTAAGCTCAAGCGGAAGCACAACATGGATGAGGTACATGTGCTAGTGGTAGCACTTACTGGACAGTGCGCAAAAGGGGTCCAGTTTAACTGGTCCGAATTCTTGTGCAAAGAGTTCCTGGAAAATTTCCGCAAGGCACAGGAACAAGGAAAATGTTCCACTATGCATGACTTTTGTTGTCCATAGTGCTAGTGCCAGGTGAATTGCCAGAGGACAGCAAGTTCCCCATTATTGCAAGGGATCTCCGAGAGGCTGTGAAGTACAATTTGCTATGGGCCACTAAGGATGCGAACCAAATCTGCAACAGTAATATTTTCTGGATGTTCATGGAGATGAACATCAGAATGGGGATTAACTGCAAGGTGCGGTTATCACCCACTCTCTACAACAACCTGCAATTTTTTGCAGAATTTAAAGCAGACTTTCATCACATATACCTCAAGGCGTGCAAGGACCTGACCAAGAAGTGGAGCAAGCTAACCTTCATAGCCACAGATGATGTGATGTTTGATGTACTTGAGATGTGGCCACAGGAATCGCCCACCCCACACATCTCTGCACTGGAAAAATCTACTACGAAGAAAAAGGAGGAGGCAAAACTGCATGTGGTGTAGTTGGCAGAAAAGAGATGGAAAGAAGTGGCAGCAGCAAAAGTGCAAAAGCCAGAACAAAAAAAAGCCGCAACAGTAGCAGCGTAGGAGGCAGCGCATGAGGGCTATAAGTCACCTTCGCCTGAGCAAGAGAAAGAGATGGAAACAAAGGAAGAAGAGGGCAGCATGGACCTACAAACAACGTCAACACAATTGAAGCACTACCGCCTAAGCGAGGAAACAAGGATGGGAAAGAAGGTGAAAGAATACAAGCTATCGATCAACCCGATCACCCTTACTGAGGGTGATATGCATGATATAGGAGAGACGGTTCGCGATGTCACCAGAGGGGCCCTCCAAAACTTCGCGGTGGAGAATCAGATTATGTTGGGGACCCTCCGAACACAGATTCAAGAGTTGCAAGTGCCCACTCCTGAGGCTAGTACTCTCTTGATCAGCCTCGCAATTGGGACACCCACAGCGGAGGAAATGTTGCGCACTCAGAAAACCAACACAATAGTGCTGCGAGAAGGGGCACTAGTTACAACAAATGGGGCCGACTGGTCTAAGGCTAGAACACTGAAGGGGATAAGAATCAACATGGATTCACTGCCGTGAGATACACTCCATGTTCTGTAGGATGGGATTACTACAGAACTGCGGGCTAGGGAGAGTCGTGCATTGCAAGTGTTGAGCAAGCAGAAGATCAACATGGAGCAGTGGAGATTGTAGCACGAGGAGGTCATGTCGCTGAATAGGAAGATGGTACAGGTACTAGAAGAATCCTGCGAGATGGTCCCTGAGCTGGCCATCCCAGCAGATGCACTAGCATAGGCGCACATCCAAATATTAGTAGCAGGGGTGCGTGAGGCGTGAGAAGAAATGGCGAAGGTTGAGCTAGAGCTGAACCTTTAGATGGCAGAGCTGTGGTTGAAGGAGTAGTCATCCACTCCTCCAGAAGTAAGGGAACAGTGTGCTAGCGCTATTACACTGGGGATGGAAGAGATCAACAGTGCACTAAGGGATTGCACCAGAATGTTGGAAGAATCATTCAAGGTCCTCGCCAATCTGCAGGAGGACCCAAATGTCCACCGCTTAGAGACAGAGGTGCATGAGCTCCAGCAGCAGTATGACACCGTCAAAGGCACTGTGTAGACGATGGCCCTCACTCAGGGACTCGCGTGAATTTAATAGGCCAAAGCGCTTAAAGAGCAAGCGGACATAGCGTGACACAAATAAATAGTTTTGAAGGTGCGTGTTCAGCCTTGGATCGATGAGGCCTTCCTCATCACAGCAACAATTGAAGGAAAGCTCACGCAAATGCAAGGGACGCAGGAACAGATGCAGGGGAGCAGTTCTGACACGACAGTCTTAGAACAACGAGTCTAGGAGATTCAACAAGATGCCGTTCAGTGCATTGCCAACCTTGCAATCGTCCGAGCAGAGTTGGAGGGTCTTTGCGCAAAGATCTCTAAACCGATAGAGTGACTTGAGGGCGAGTCACGATGTTTGTGTTGGGGGCTTGTTAGGCATAGAATCTCCCGAAGGCATGTTTTGGGGCTTAAAGCCCAAGTTTTGACTAAGTCCACTGTAAAGACTCCACGAATTGTGGGCACGGAGTGCTAAGTCATAATAGAGTCATAGGGTTGTCTGCCCTTGTTTTTGTAATGTACCGTCAGTTTGAAAGATATACCCATGGTCTGCGAACCATGGGATTGTATAAATAGAGCGAGGCTCTAAGTGTAGAAAGAGGAAGAAGAATGGATGGATCTAAGAAATTAATGAAGTATTGAGTCGAAGTGTAGAGTTGTGTCTTTGGGTCATAGGGTAGGAGAAGGCTCTGCAGCTGAGTGCGCAGAGGCCTAGTAGTCTGCAGCTGAGTGCGTGGACCCCTACAACTGAGTGCACAGGGTAGGTCAAGTTTGTAACTATTGGAAGAATTAATAGAAGAAACATTTTACCATATTTATGTTTATCTTTTCCTGTCTTATGTATTCTTGGGTATGAATTGCATGTTTACTATTTATTTACGGCGCAAACTCAAAATAATATGATGAATAAATGAATATAGTATAAGGAATCTATTTACGCGAAGATAACTAATGGTTATAAGAAGATAAGTAAGATCTCTGGTGTGACTTAGGGAAATAGCGCAAATTGCTGCTTCAGCAGCGCGAAATCCCCATAGCCCCTAGTTAGGGCTACGCGAAGGTGAATATATCAGGGCGTGAAGGCCAGAGAAGTGCGCGAAGTAACCTGCATGAAGGGATTCACAGTTGGACTAAATCAACCCCTCAGACATCTCAAGGATGCAGAAACCTTGTTCGCGTATCCCTCCATACTACTTCGGGTGAGACCTCAGTCCGTGCTCCACAGGGTGTTGTCGAAAGGGCCAATAGTACAGTGATTTGTTTGGCTAATTAACTCCAAACGTGGGCTAGGCCCCCTCAAGCCAACACTATCTCTCATGAATTATTGACCATCATTTCGATCTTCATTATGCCTTAGGTCTAATTCCATAAGGTTGCAACACATACCCATCTATATTTTCACATTGTAACTTATGCAGTAGAGCCTACCCATGACACCCATGGTATACTTTCCCCTTGATTTTTATAATGTAATGATACTCTAAATTTTAAATGAATATACTTTTATGTATTAGTCTGAAGAGTGGGACCATAGACCCATGATCTAGGAGGGAAGAGGAAAGATAAACTTATGTGGGGTTAGCTGGAACCATTGTTTTATTTATGGTGAAATTATCAAGAAAAATGGGAGGAAGCTTCGAAGAGGAGCATGAAGATCCAAAGAGGAGTGCGAAGAGGAACCATGAGGAAGTATAAAAATCCAACTTTAGAGCAAAAGAGAGTTTGGATTTCCACATGGGGAGAGCACATGAGAAGTGATTGAAAGACTTGCAAGGTTGAGGGATGGGAATTACCTTAGAAGTGAAATTGTGGACAACGTGTCTAGGTCTGAAGGAGCTCACTTACATTTTTAGTATCAATATTTTGGGTTTATTATTTACTTGGGTCTATAAGATCAATCCCTTGGGTTTATTAATCTAATGGTTCATATTTCTAGGGTTTAATATTATTTCCTTGGGTTTATAATATCAATCCCTTGGGTTTATTAATATAAGGGTTCATATTCATAGACTTTAATATTGTTCCCCGAATTTTAATATTGATTCCTTGGATTTATCATCCCTTGTGTTTTTAGTATTAATCCCTTGGGTTTATTATTACCTTGGGTTTATAATATCATGGTTAGCCATGGTCAATCATGGTCAACCAAGGTCAACCATGTTTATTAAAATCAATCATGGTCAACCATGATCCAACATCACATTGTGACAACTATTGTCTCAATATGGAAATCAACCATCGTCAACCATTGTCAACTATGGTCCCATGTCGAATTGTGACAAAGATTGTCTTAATATAAAAATCAATCACGGACAACCATGGTCACATTGTGACAAAGATTATCTCATGGTCCAGCGTCACATTGTGACAACCATGGTGAACCATGGTCTAAAGTTGTATTGTGACACAGATTGTCTCAATATGAAAATCAATCTTGGTCAAGCATGGTCCAACATTGCATTGTGACAAATATTCTTTCAATATGAAAATCAATCATGGTCAACCCTAGACAACCATGGTCCAACTTCACATTATGTCATAGATTGTCTCAAAATGAAAATCAGTCATGGTCAACCATGTTTGTTTTTGGGTTTATAATATTTATTTTCCAGTATATATACCTTGGCTTTACAATATTAATCTGTTTGGTTTAATATTATTCTCCTCGGTTTTACTATTAATCCCTTAGGTTTATTAGTGCCTTGGGTTTATAATATCAATCCCTTGAGTTTATTAATCTAAGGGTTTATATTCCTATGGTATTATATTATTGATAGAGTTTATGGTAACATTCTTAGGGTTTAATATAAATCCATTTGGTTTATAATCCATTGTATTTTTAATATAAATTCCATGGATTTATAATATTAATAATCACTTATGTTTATAATATTAATCCCAAGGGTTTATAATTTTTTTTTTTTTTGAGTAAAGACTATTCTATTATGTATAAATAAAAGAGAAAAATATTTACAGAGAGGTTGGAACCTCTAAGGGGGCTAAAGCTAGTCCTCTGTCAAAAAAACTGCTGCATTCAGCTCTTAACCATCTGTTTACATAGATGAAGAACGAGAGCCCAAAACTAAGTAGAACTAGACACCCCCACCCTGTTACAAGATACATTACTATGCGGCTGTTACCAAAAACCAAAAAGACAGACTTATAAACTAGAAGACGATAAAGGATTATACTGAAAAATACCATATAGCATACCCACTGAGAAATGTATTCCAACAAAAAACCACAGTCCTGAGATGTCTTGCTGAGACGGTGAGAGTTATGCCTGAGGTGGTAATTCTGCATCTTCATCGTTGGCTTTGCAAGGAGAGTTGATCCATTCAACCATCACATTGTCTTCTACATCCATATTACTGCAACCAGGAGGCATCACCGGATACAGAACAGTGCCTGAGAAATGCGCCGGTGCACAAGGAATGATCTCCTCGTGTGAAGAAGTTTGTTGAAGACGCGCGTCCTCTTCATGACCTTCGGCCTGCTGCACCTCTGGAAGATTGAGGGGATCCTCTGCCATACTTCCTTGAGAATCCTTAGAATTCTGTGAGAGAGTCCTGTCCATGGATTGTTCATCAGAGCCAGAGAGATCATCTTCTTCCTCTGAGAAGATGACTGTGATAATTGTAGAGATAGTAGGCTTGTTTAACTTGCTTTTAAATGTGAAACAGGAGGAGTGGAAAGAACTGTTGAGGGACGGACCAGAGTGGTCGGATGATGGTGAGGCCGGCGAGCCCAGAAGCTAGCGGGGAAATGCGTCGTGGAACAGGACCTCCCCTTCCTCTAACACCCCCATGAGTGCCTGAACTACTACCCCTCCAGGAAATTCCTTGACGTCGGGCCATAGTAGCAATGATTAACAAACTGAGAGGACAAAAGGATTGAAGGAGGAAGAAATACGACCTTCCCCAATTTGAAGTAAACAGAGGATAACAGTACTCAGAGTAGAAAGTGCCCAGGGAAAGCACCACACAGATAGAAATCAGAACCCCTAAATAAATTCCAGAACTGTCGGAATGAGTCCCACACCCTGCCCAAACAGCTTCAACAGACACCGTAACATGACCTATTACAGTTATATACCAAAGGAAAAAACATTGACCATACCAGATGCGAGCCAGAAGAACCGAAATCAAATGCTTGAGGCTGGCAAGATGCGGGCTTCTATGGAGCCATGATGGCTTCCAAATGCTCAGCTCTGCACCTAACTCCTATGAACCAATCCGACCGGGAATGTCTCTGCTAGAATGAGCCAGAGAGAATGTCGAGCTCTGGGCAATTGAAATGAATTGTATGCTCACCATCCTGAAGAACTTACTCCGCATGCTGTACACCCAATTCCTCATTAATGGGATTTAATGCGCTGCCAGAAATCGCCTACTTGCTCCACGGTGATGCCAGATGCCGGCGTCGCTCATATGGGCATTAATGTCTCATAAAATCACCTGCATCCGGGTCCAAGGGTTTATAATATTAATATCTTGGGTTCTCAATATTTTTTTTTTGTAAGCTCAGGTACTACTCATTCTATTACTGAAAATTTTTCAAAAAGATACATCGTCCAAACCATAGAAGCCCGCCCTCAAGGGGAAACCGGGTCAAAAACCATCTGTAATTTTTCAGTCCAGCCCAGAAGTAATAGGCTCTCAGTCTAACCAAAGTAGCTAACACAGCATAGCAATTTTGAAACTTACAGCAAACCCTATTCATGACTATATTTCTGTTCCTACTATTCATCTATAAAGACACGAAACAAAATCAGAACAAAACAGAGAAACAGTATTCAACATATCTCCCGTCATGCATTTTCCTTTTCCACTGGCCGGCTGGCTCCTTGCGCAGGATTCGGCTGGCTGTCTCCTTGAACAGGATCCTGACGATCACTCTTCAGAAGGTGAAGAATCTCATCCATTTTATCCTCCTGTCTTGACAAGGCTGTACGAATATAGCCTAGCTCCTTGCTCATATCCGGTTTCTTCTGAAGTAAATCAGCCATTTCTTTGGCAACCTGTTCCAAGGCCTTCGCCATCAAGCCTTTCATTACCCAATACATGTGAAGGGACTGCTTGAACAAAGTCCTGCGACCACGAGTGTGGCCCGGGTCGTGGAGGATTGTTGCCCATTCTTCCATCTCGTCTGACGATTGCTCCTGAATGGCCTCCTCTTCAAGATATTGCATTAACCTACGAATATCAGGGTCAGCATTGTTTTGAAAGGCCTTTTCCGCCTCTCGAATTTGGTGCATCACTGTTCTTTTAGGCTTCGCAGATTGCTGCTGTCGCTTTCCAGAATTTTCCCCTTCCTCGTGCTCTGTCGTGCTCTGGTTCCTATCCCCCTTCTGCGTTTTGCTTTGACCACTGCTCAGTGGACAACCCCTCTTGCGAAGCCCCGAACGTCTATCATCAGAGGCATTCAGCATAGGCGAATTTGTCTCCAGCTGGGGCGTGCTACCTTTCGAGCTCCTCTTTTGCATTTCCTTAAATCTTTTCCCAGAGACTCCAACGTCTTCCTCTTCTGAATCATCATCTATATCCCAAATTATGAATGGGGAGTCTCGTTCTATGGGGCTTTTGCCCTTCCCTTGCTCCCGATCTTCATCAATTGCATTCCGCTCCCCTACACCACGGCCTCTCTGTCGAGTTTCCATACCACCTGCAGTCCTGTCGCTCTTCCTTCTCTGATTATTTCCCCCCTTTGAATGCCTCTGTTGGAGACTATGGAAATGTTTCTGAATTATCCCGCAAGGGTAGTTGTTTCTCGGTCTCTGTTTCTCTTGACTTCGGAGATTTATAATATGGTGAACATAGGATGAGGCCCGAATTTTAATTCCCGGCTGCTTCCCATCCGGATCCGGTACCCCACTACCGTCGGCCGTTCCATCCGTAATCACGTCCACTGCAATGTATCCTGACGCCTCGTTAATCTCCCCTCTCAGCTGATGCCTATTAATTATCGCATCAAATGTGTAATCTTTGGTACTCATCCCCTCTGCCGCCATAATACCTCCTTTTAATTCCTGCTTCATCATTGTGTGGATTTGCATGCCACTTAGCACCTTATTCAATCGAACCTTGGCCATGGTTCGATCGTGCCTCTGCCAATTAATAATCCCTTTCATTGATCGAAGTGTGATCCCCGATAACACCATCATGATCAACCTTAATGAGCGTAATCAGATCTTTCCACTCTCTATTTGCCTCCGCATTCCTCCACTGACTATCTATCCTGCTTTGCTGGCCACGGCTGCCCCAGTTGGCAAGCCAGTCCGCAGTTTTATTGCCATTTCTTCTAACATGATTAAAGATACAGTAGTCTATTCTTTTAATCATATCCGCTATCTCCTGTACGATACCTGCTGTGCGCCAGCTCTTAGTCACCTTTTCCCACCCCTTGCCATTCCTGAGTTTCTTTACCATTTCAATGGCAATTTGGGAGTCGCCCGTAATTTCCAAGTTGGAGTACCCATTTCTGATAGCAATTCTCAATCCAGTATGGAGAGCCCAGAACTCGGCCTCATTGTTGGTCATCTTCCCTCGCCAGTCGGCATATATCCATCTTACTTGTCTGTTGCTGTCACAGAATATACCCCCGAACCCTGCATCCCCAGGGTTGCCCTTAGAGGCCCCATCGAAATTTAGTTTTATAAATTGTCCCCTAGGATAGGTAAACTTGTCTGGGCTTTTAATCCTCATGTCCTGCTCTCTCCTTAATTGATAATGCACCATCTCAAATTTAAGGTTGAGTCTGTTCAAAATTTCTTGCTCCCTTGGATCTGCTTTCCAATCCTCGTCCTGCCATCTCTCTACCAGAATGGTTTCTCTCATCGCCTCTACCACCCGCTCCCAGATTACCTCAGGCTCCTTATTGACACTTTTGAAAATTCTAGCATTGCGTTCCTTCCATGCCATCCATATTACAAAACCTGATACAAGATTCCAGGCTCGCTGTATGACTTTGCAGTGGAAAGTTTCTTCCCTCCAATGGAAAACCATTTCGAGAAAATCTCTAACCTCCACCCCAGGTTTATTAAAGGTGCGCTTGGTATTAGACCAGAGTTGATTAATAAACGGGCAGTGGATCATGATATGATCTCTGTTTTCTTCGTGTTTTCTACACAGATAGCAGCTCGAAGGTCCCGAGAAACCCCGTTTCTGGATGCGGTCCCAAGTTAAGATTTTGTTTTTCGAAGCTAACCAAGTGAAAGTGGTCACTTTGGGCCACCAATTTAGATCCCAAATTTTCCTCCAATCCTGCTGGCCATCATTGTTATTGTGAGAATTTACCAAATAATAAGCTTCCTTAGCTGAGAAAAGGCCTCTCATGGTATTACCCCAGCGTAGGATATCTTTTCCGTCTCTTACTCTGATTTTCCTTGAGTTCATTTCCTTTTTGAAAGCCGTCTGCATGTCAGGACTAAGATTCTGATCCCACTCTAACGGGTCCTTCCAGGATCTCCACCAGTCATCCATGCTGGCAGGTTTCCAATAATCCTTGACACTTGTTCTATTCCCCTCAATTCTTCCTCTGATTTGATGAAGATTCTGCATATTGTTCAGTCTTTCTCTTTGCTGCCATTTGTCGTCCCAGAAGTGAGCCTCATTCCCTCCTCTGATTTCCCAGAACGCATGCTGCTCGACAATGTTTCTATTTTGGCTGGCCAATTCCCATACAGCGGATCCGCGAGGCGTTTCTTCTTGTCTTAGAATGTCTACCTGTGAGTCTGGCATTCGATATTTTGTTCTCCATATTGATTTCCAGAGGTCATTTCCCCCTTGCAACCACCTCCACCAAAGTTTAGCTCCCATTGTTTGATTGAGCAATTCTGGGTCTCTTAATCCTAACCCACCTCTCTCTTTCCTCTCTGTAAGCTGATTCCAGGCCACTAAGGCCCATTTCTTCTTTTCCTCCGACCCTCTCCAAATGAAATTTCTGATAATTTCTCTAATCTTCCCATAAACTCCTCTCGGGGCCGCCATAATTGAAAGGGGATAAATAGGTATAGCCTGAAGAACCGATTTGGCTAAAACAATTCTGCCAGCAATATTCAGGACCCTAAAGGCCCAGCTCGAGACTTTTTTCCTCATTCTATCTAAGATTCCCTGCCAATTCTTTAATCTTTTTGACGTGAAGTCCAGCATGTTACCCAGATACTTGGTAGGTAGTTCACCCGTTTTGAAGCCCAGAATTCTAATAAGGTGAGTCTTCACTTGATCCACTGTGTTGAAGATAAAAACACACGATTTATCCCGGTTAATTTCAAGTCCCGATGCCTCAGCAAACAGGTCTAGAATTTTCTTTAGATGTTTGACTTCCTTAACAGTTGGCTCTCCAAAGAGAATTATATCATCAAAAAATTGTTGATGCGTTAGAGGAAGTCTGTCTCCCCATAAGCGAAGTCCTTTTAATCTGTGAGCTGCTCTTTCCTGAGTAATATACCTTCCTAGACCCTCTGCTGCTAAGATAAACAAGAAAGGGGACAACGGATCACCCTGACGGATACCTCTGGAGGCATTAAACGTGTTCGAAGGGTTTCCATTGACTAAGATTGAAAAGTTAGGGGAAGAAATGAGATTGTGGATCCATGTAATCCATCTCTTGTGAAAACCGAAACATTCCAGAACTCTTTCCAGGTACCTCCAGTTAAGCCTATCGTAAGCCTTGGATAAATCAAGCTTGATCATCATTCCCTTTCGTTTTTTATCTTTGAGTGAGTGAATAACTTCTTGAGAGACAACTAAGCCATCCAAGATCTGCCTCCCCTCCACAAAACCAGTTTGCTCCGCCGATATTAAACTTTCCAGCAAGGGTTTTAATCTTCTAGCAATTAGAGAGGTTATGATCTTATACACTACATTACAGAGAGCTATCGGCCTAAAGCCATTAGCATCCTCCATATTTTCTCCTTTAGGAATTAGAGTAAAGAAGGTTGAGTTAAGAGCTGGCCATACCTTCTGCTGCACCCTTGACTCTTCTACCAAATCCAGTATGTCTTTTCCAAGAAAATGCCAGCCAGCCTGGTAGAAATCTACTGTAAAGCCGTCCGGGCCCGGAGCTGTGCCCTTCCTCATTGCTTTCACTGTATCTTCCAGCTCTTCCAAAGTAACCGCCCTCATTAAGGCTTTGTTCTGGTCCTCCGTAACTAGTCTAGGTATAGCAGTACAGATCTCCTGGATAGCTCTCACTCGATCTACTTGAGGTTCAGAAAGGATTCCTCTATGATGATCCACTAGTGTTTGCTCAATTTCCTTTTTCTCCACCAACCTTATACCATTATTCCCTTTAATGGAAAGAATTCTGTTTCCGTGTCTATGCTTAACCATTGCCTGATGAAAAAATTTTGTATTTCTTTCCCCTTCCCGAAGCCATTTAATTCTAGATTTTTGTCGCCATAGAATTTCCTCTTGCTTTCGTCTTTCTTCCATTCTTCCCAGCAGAATCCCTTCTTTGGTGATGCTTTCCTCAGCCCTGCCTTCCAAAATTATTTTCTGTTGGAGATCCTCCATTTCCTTTTCTAGTTTTTGCTTATCTTCCAAGATGTTGCCAAATTCCTCTTTGTTCCACTTCTTAATCTTTATCTTCAATTCTTTCAATTTTAAATGAAACGTGTGCATCTTTCCTCTACCCTGCACTCTACTTTGATTCCACCATTCTTCTACCTTTTTTATGAAATTCGGATCCCGTAACTAGAATGCTTCAAAACGAAATGGCTTCTTACCCTGGATTTTTTTAATGTCGATTTCCAATCGGATTGGCCAATGGTCCGAGCCCAAGGAGGGGATAATCTTGGCCTCGACAAAGATATCCTTGTTCAAGATGTCTTCAGATATTAAAAATCTGTCCAGTTTTGAGGCAATTTGGTTCTTGCCTCCTCTTCGATTATTCCATGTATAGACTCCATTGATGGTTTTAAGATCTACTACTCTTAGGTCCTCTATCATCTCATTAAATTTATCCATGAACTGATCCAGCCTTCTAACCCCCCCTTTTTTCTCTTCCAGGGATCTGATTAGGTTGAAGTCTCCTCCAATGATCCAAGGTTGTCCAGAAAAAAGTTGTCGGGTCGTTCTCAAACTTCTGATAAAGTTTTCTTTTTCTCCAGGGTTTGTGGGTCCATAAACACCTGTGATGACCACTTTTTCCTTGGTCCCCACTATCCTGCCCAGCCCGGTCAAGATTCCATGCATGCTAGTCCACTTGTCTAGAAGTATTTCATTTGGGTTCCACAATATTGCTATTCCTCCAGCAACTCCTATGGCATCCTGTCCCATAACTTTGTAATTCAATCTATTTCTTTCAACTATTTCTTCTAACTGGTGTACCTCAATTTTAGTCTCCTGCAGTATTAAAATGCTAGGTTTTTCTTTTTTGAGTTTATCTCGCAAATATCTTTGCTTCCCCTTACTATGTAGGCCCCTAATATTCCAGCTGACAATAATCATTTAAAACTTTTGGAAGGAAGGAAAAAATACCTCTGACAGAGGTATCACTTTACCAGAGTTGATCAATGTTTCGCCCACCGATTGGATAGTTTCATTTAACGTTCTCCGACCTCTTTTTCTGCTACTTTTGCCAGCATTGCCCATTTCCAGCATTTCTTTCTGCTGCTCACCAACCTCCGTTATTTGTTTTTCCAGGTTTTCCCCTTTCCGTTCCTTGTATTTCTGGAAAGCTTCCTTGAATAACTGTTTTTGTTTTTCTGGTATAAATCTATTATCCAGATACTTCCACTCCTGGAGTAGTCTCTTCATTAACTTTTCCTCTTCGGCCTCATTTTCCATTTGGTTTTCAATTTCCATATGCGATTCCACTGTTTCTTCCGCCTCTTTTTCCTCTGTTTGTTCCTTGTTTGGTTTGTTTGGGCTTTTTGCTTTCTCTTTCTCTTCTCGGGAAATCTCCATGGGCGAGTTCTCTGGATCTTCATCATCATTCAAATTTATTTCATACCCTTCCGCGTCATCTTGCAGCACCTGGAACTTATTTTGACTTTTTATTGTATTGGATGTTTCTTGCGATTTGGGTTTCAGGTTTTCCTTATTTTGCCGTTTCTTTCTATAGACTTGTTGGAAGCCTTCCTCTTTGTCTGCTGCCCTATCTTTATCTGACTTCCCCCCTTCCTCCTTATTCAATGGGCATTGCCTATATAGGTGGTCGTACTCATGACATTTCCGGCATCGAAAGGGGATGTGTTCATAATCAATCGGCTGCGTCCAGACTTCATCATGGTATTCCAATTCGATATTTTCCGGGAGTGGTTCAGCCAAGTTCATGAAAACACAAATTCTGGCAAAGGCATTATACTTTCCTCTTCTGGTGGCCTCTGCAGTCTTGACAAAGCTACCTATTGAGTTTCCTATTCCTTCCAAGATTTCCGGATCCCAAAACTCATCGGGTAACCCAAACAGCCTAACCCACACCGGGGCATCCATTAGTTTTTCTTTGTCAAGGTTATACCGTTCTTCCCAATGCTTCATAAACAGACCTGCATTGTTCAGGAAGTACGGCCCTTCCTCAAAAATTCTGTTCTTGTCTTCCAGGTTCGTAAAGATAGCAGTGAAGAAACCCTGCGCTCCCAGTTTAAGATCTATATGACCCCGGGGTTTCCATCGCTGTTCTATCCATCTATTTAACTCCTTTTCTGAAGGCCAATAGCCGATAAATTTGCAGATTAATGCATGATCCTTCATATAGCTATTGTATTCCTCCAGTTTATTGAAGGGAATGACATACCTGGGTTTTTTCTGAGCTCGAGGAAGGCATTTTCCTTTCATTCGTTTCTGCCATAAGTTGCCCATTACCGGGGCCAGGTTTTCCTTGTTTCTGTTTGGAATCCCTTCTGAACTGGTTTCTCCCATCACTATATTTTTGAAGGAGGGGTTTGCACCCCCCCCCCCTTGTCTCGTCCATCCCGTTCAGTACTGTCGGCTAGGTTTTAACCCTAGTTCTCTTATTAAAAAACAACGAAGCTGCAAAAATTCGTTTCAGCCGAAAGAGCCGCAGACCCTATCTGAGGATTCCGTCCCCCGACTGAGGAACCGTCCCCTGGCTGCGGATTCCTCTGTCAATCCTGTGCACCTACGTAAACCCTAACCAGAGGCGCCCGCCTCATGCCGCCCCTAATGGTGGAACATTCCATCTTGGGTTCTCAATATTAATCCCTTGGGTTTTTAATATTAATCGTTTGGGTTTATCGATCTCTTTAGTTTATAATATTTTTTTTTTTTGTATAAAGGCTGAACTATTGTATTAAGGAAAAAAAGAAAATAATTTACAAAGAGGCCGTGGCCTATGAAGATGCAAAGGAGCATCTTCTTTCAGAGAAGACTGCAGGTGCTCAAGGCAACCTGGATTACACATATGGAGACAGTAGCAGATAGCATATCCGACCATGCATAAACGACCATACAAAAGGGCAGCTTTTGAATTGAGAAATTTGCCTTTCCACTGTAGCTTGCTGCAGAGACCATATTCTTCAAAAGACTGGGAGTGCTGAGATTTCTTGAGGGCTCCCTACCGCTAAACCGACGCCTTGACTCTTCTATACCAGAATGAGTCCCCTCAAAATTCCAATAGTTTATAATATTAATCACTTAGTCTTATAATATTACTATTTGCGTTTAATTTAATTTGTTTGGGCTTATAATGTCTTGAGTTTCTAATATTAATAATCCCTTTGGTTGATAATATCAATATTATTATGTCAATATTATTATATCAATAATATAATCATATTATTATAATATAATATTTATTATTATAAATTTACTAAGAAGGTTTTCGACGATAATTTTGATCTGATTATCACCGAAAACCTTCTCAATCAACTTGATATGGATCACAGAAGCCTAAATTCAATGATTATTATAAATTGTCATTATAATTGCTATAATTATTATCATATTTATAATATAATAATACTAATCTTTATAACATATTTATTATTTTTGTGTTATTATTGGATTTATATATTTATCAAGATCCATATTAATATTAATATGAAATCCATATCCAGTGATTCTTATCAGCATATACCAACTGCATTTAATAATGTGGTTGTGCATGTGATTGATATGCACCTATCAACATATATCAACCACATTTATTAATATAGTTTTGCTATTGAATTTAATTAACAATATTTATATTAATATTTAATTAACAATATTAATATTAATAAAACAATATTATTATTATTATTAATTAGTTATTTATTATTATTATTTATTAATTAAAACTTAAAATAATAATAGTAAATAATAATAATAATAATATTAATTACTAATAATAATGATTATCATTATAGGCCTTTTTGCGTATATCAACCACATTTACTAATGTAATTGTGCTAATTTACATTATATGAAACTCTACAATTTTCATAACTTCCAATCTAAAATATCAAAACAAACATTATCTTTATTCTTATACAAAATTACTATTAAAATTACTATTAATAATAATCAGTTATTTATTAATTAAAAATTAAAATAATAATAGTAGTAGTAATATTAATTAATAATAATAATCATGATTATAAGCCTTCTGCATATATCACCCACATTTACTAATATAAATGTGGTAATTTAAGTTATATGAAACTCTACAATTTTCCTAACTTCCAAACTAAAATATCAAAACAAACATTATCTTTATTCTTATACAAAATTACTCAACTCTGTTCAATACTCTATACCCTAATATAAAAATGAGTAATACCAATAAAATTTAACAAAGAATATAAAACCAGCAACATCATTGAAATCTATGCTTATTTGCTTTATTTCTTGATTTATAATCACCATCTCCGAATCCAACTAATACATCTCCTTTAGCTATGGAATGGTCACCTCTACGCAAGTAAGGAGCCAAGTTTTTAACAAGTTCGCGTTGCACACGGCATACCTGCCGAAAATAGCTTGTATATTAATTTGGATTGAAATAATAAGCGAGATTGACCAAGTTCATTGCTAGTCTTCGGCTCGACTGCTTCTTAGACTGGAACTTCATTAGTCCAGTCAATAAATCCAACGAGAAGCGTAAGTGTATCTACCTAGTCAAGAGGTGAAATTGTTTCCACAACAGGACTTTCTCTATGAACTGAAGCATTCAGCCCGCCATTGCGAGACACCTAGACATCCAGCAACATGCAAAACACACAACCACTGCGTGTGCCCGTCTGCCCACCTGTTCGCACAAAACATTAATAAAGGTCTTCATTACAAATCTATATATTGTGTTAAATCCAACTATTTCAATTTTTAGTTAACCTTTTTTTTTTGGATAAAGCTGAACAAATTTATATATCGTGTAAAATAAAACAACGATTGGAACAATATTTAATCTGTACCATTTCCCTTTTTAACAAACATATATGGCATGCAAAATTTAAATACAATTAGAATAATATTTTCTCTGACATTTTGTTTTCTGTGGAACTATATCAACCACATTGTGTAATAGACAGAAAACAATAATTCATCGAATAATTCATCGAATGCATCTTGTTGCAAAATGTAATCCATGCACGTGAAGGCTTTTGTATTTCAAAAAGAAACAACCAGATTAATTCTCGATGTGGTTCTAGGCATAGGCATGTTCACCATGGCATAATCAGACGAGTTGAAAGTGCATGCTATGTACATCAACGGACATGAATAGTTATTCGTATGTTTAGCCCAGCTTAAAGCTGCGGAAAATTATCAATTTTTTTTACGTAGTATTATCACTCCACCTTAAATCAGGATAAAATATTTGCTATTATTATCACTCCCATTTAAAGCTGCAACTCTTATCATCGGTCCAAGCTAAAATCCCAGAAATTGTTCAAATCTGAGGGAAAAAAAAACGTCTTTGCAAAGTAAACTATGAAAATAAAGAAAATACAACAGCTACCTGGAAATTTATATGATCGGAAGACAAGTCGAACATTGTCCCTCAGCAGTACCTCGAAGTATTGCTGTACATAAAAATGACTTCCTTAACATTGCAGGTATTATCACTCCATCTTAAAGCTGCACACAATAAAATATTTACTATTATTACCATTCCACCGTAATTAACCATTAAAAAAACATTCACACATAAATATCATTATCTAAATGAATTTATTGAATTGTTTTTCTTCTTTTCCATCTACCTATAGTATACGTAAGTAGGACTTCGTTTTTTCTACTTTTTATCTACCTACAGTATACCGAAGTTGGACTTTTTGTTTTTAGCCACATCTTAGGGAATTGATTTGTATTTTGGAAAGAAAATAACAACCTATAGTTATATTTGTCTGGCAGAATTGATTTGCCTTTCTGTGAAAATACGACAGAATACCTGAGTAAGTTTTCTTTTTGGTTTCTAGCCCCATCTCTGGGAATTGATTTGTATTTCTGAAAGAAAATAACAATCTATATTTCAGTTTGGTTTGACTAACAGCATAAAATAGGGAGCTGAAATATGTATGAAATGCCATCAGATATTACGGCTGAGCATTTTCAATAGTGAACTTGAATTTGCATTCGCACATCATAGGGAATATTTACTATTATTATAGCTCTGCCTTAAAGTTATATTGCTCGGATCATCGCTTCAAGCTAGAATCTCATAACCTATAAAATGACTTTTTCAAGTTGTGGAACCATTATAAAATTCGAGGGGATTTGATAAAAAAAAGAGTCCAAAGACCAGGGAGGCCATTCTGGCATTTACATGTACTATAGGTTTCTTGCAACCGATCTGTCACGAGCGAAAAAGTGGGAGTAGGTAAACTAGATGCAGGAGTCCCATTAGATAATTTCTTGAAATTATGTGCATCATTTTTCTTGCCTAGCTCCTCATAATAGTCTTTATTCTTTGGTACGTTCACGGGCTCTGTGTGGTTTGACCGATCCTTGCTTCCAGAGAGCTGTTTTTTCTGGAACAATAAGACAAATTTACATTGTTGTATATCCATTAAAGTAGCAACAATAATATAACTTTACATTATTATATATGAGCTAAAGTAAGTTCAAGGTTTGTTTTTGATATTTTTGTTGATGATGAATTTGATTCTCATTAACTTTACATTATTATAACTTTACATTATTATATATGAGTTAAAGTAAGTTCAAGAATTCGGTCTAATAGTCTAAAGAAATAGATTATAACAAAAAATGATATGGTTGTTGATGATGAATTAGACTCTCTTTGATTTCCTTAAAATAAACCCTTTTAAAAAAATGTTACTAATATGGTTGTTGATGATGAATTAGGTTCTCTTTGATTTCCTTAAAATAGACCTCTTAATTAGATTAGAGGATAGCCATCCACAAAATACAGAAAGCACTCAGATTTCCGAACTTTCATTTCAAAGAAACCCCTTAATTAAATAAAGTAAATGGCTATCCACAAAATATGGAAAGCACTCAGATTTCCCTACTTTCATTTCAAACAAACCCCTTCCAAAATATGGAAAGTACTCAGATTTCACATCAGATTTCAAGAAAAAGAAAAATTATATATATCCATTAAAGTTACTTTATACGGTTCTATATCCATTAAAAATTATATCAGATTGCAATGGAAAGATAACTCTGATAGGATATGCAAGAAGATTACTGTTATGTCAAATTCATATCAACCATCATACCTCGGGAGAGGATTTCGCTTTCCTTGTCTTCCGCCACGTGCGGATGTGGCCATAATATAAAGTTTGCCAAACTAGGACCACTGTGGTAATTGTATATACCTGCACAGATTAAAATAAACAGGGAATCTTGATAAATAAAACAAGAATATGACAATACATATAGAAATCAAAAGAGTGTATACAATCAAATTGTATTTACCAGTGCGGTATAGAACTGTGTTGGGAGCTGCATAAAAAATCAGAATGGAACTGTTAGCAAAGTAAAGATAAGATCATACACGTAATATATTCGTACTAATTGCATAGTTCACTGATAAATATTATAGAAATACAAACACAACATTAAACAAAAAAGGATTGAGAAGCAAGCCTACACGTACTCTTAGGCAGTTGCGTTCCAGCCAAACATTATAAAATGGAAAATATCTGGTTCAATGCATATACATATAGATACCACATAACATAACATCTATGCATGAAGAAAATTACATAATCATTTCCCAACGAGAAACAATCAAACTGATAGAATAGTATGCAATTTTTCATCTGAAAAACAACACACCAGATTAAGTCCCCCGGCCAACCCTGGAGAGTAATGTGGAAATAATCCGAACTAAATTACAGCATAACAAAATATTGAGAGAGTGAAACAACGCTATCAGATAACCACCAAAAAATTTAAATAAGTGAACCATAGAAAACAAAATTGCATTTAGTTAATTAACTCGCTGTGGGTCTACGTTTAGATACAAACTGGAGTCATAATATTATGCCGAACCCCTATAAATTTAAAAAAAAAAGAAAAAAACTAAGAGAAATTAACAAAACAAAATAAAATTACAGTTCAACAAAAAAGAAAAGAAAATCTTCAGACCATTGAATGGTTCGTAAGACTACAACCGGTGGGATGCATAGATACCATCCGAAAAAACTATATTACTTAAACAAAAACTAAGAAAACGCTGGTGGAAAGTAGCCATGACCATATAACTTAAGGTGATGGAGCAGAGCAAGAAAAGAACCTGGGAAAATAAGTTATGTGTTAGACAGAAACGAGGACATAGCCCTTAATGTACCCAGAATTTGAGCGTGGTAACCCTTACCTGCAGCAAACAAGGGAGATGGGTTAAAATTAATGAACAATGCAATAGAAGGACCAAATTGGACAAGAGCGTTAAAGAATATAGTAACAATTTCATAATAATTACAAACCCTCACCTTAGTACTTCGCAAGTGGTGGACATTGCTCCGACCATGCAGTCCTGGAGATTGCAGCTGAAATTGAGACAAGTGAAACCCCTGTTGCGAAAGTAAAAAGGTAAAAACCGTAAGGAACCCCTTTCTAGACTTGATTCTTCTCCGGATGAGGGGGTGAGCCTGCAAACCTGGGTACACCTTCAACTGAACTAATGGCCGCATATTTCATGGTGTTAAGAGCCACCTACATTATTAAGAAGGATAGCATGTTAGCCATCTGGAGTCTATTCCGTGAAATGAGTTACCAAGCCAACCCTAATGAGTGACAGGTGTTAGATTTAGGGTTCTCCAAATGTAAGGCTAGGATCATCGTATAGTTTTCATTGAAGATTCCCAAGATGAAAACAAAATCCTGCAACTTAGCAACTTAGCATATGTTAAAAGGGACGATTACATATGGAAACTAAACCCTGCAATAAGACCTGCGTAACAAAACTTTGGATACAAATTTTGTTTGATGAAATGTTTTTTATATGATACTCCAAAAACTTTGGATAAAGGCCAAATTTCGCTTAAAAGCAAGTTCCACTCGGCAATAAGACCCCAAAGCTGAATAGCCAATGAAAACCATCGAAAAATATTTAAATAATTTTAAAAATTCACTTTTTTGCATAAAACTTTGGTTAAAATATTGAATAGCGGTTGATATTTAAAAAGTCAAACGTAGTCAAAGCGATATCGATCGCTATATACCTGCTGCTTCGGCAGGTATAATAAGATTAGGTCTCGCTTCTATAACAATTCTACCAAAGACTCCCTAATTTGCTCAACCTATGGTGTAACTTGACATTCAATCTCATGACATTTTTAAACAAGATTAAAGATAAATTTGGAACTCTCTAATGCATCTTTACTTTCAAAATGTTCTACTTCAATACAATACGGACATCGATACGTATCCTTATGTTCTAGATAGACAAATGCTATCGAAACCATGCGGCCGTCAACTTTGACTAGTTGGTGTTGACGTCGAAACCTTCAACAACCGTAGCACCAAGATCGCTCCAAACAAAACCCAATCAAAAGACAATATGTTTGACACCAATCAAAAATAATAATCAAAAAACTACCCACGCAGTGTTTGACACCAATAAAAAATAATAATAAAAAAACTACCGATCGACCAAAACATCTACACCACACATATAGTTATTTGATTTCAATGCATCGAGCAGCCCCCGAAAGTCACCGATCATCCATCCAACAACTTTTCACACACCATCTCAATGCCGGATTCCAATTTTGATTTTCAGTAATTCTCAAAGTCACTAAACCTAAGTTTTATACATATGTTTTATATACTCATAAATTAATCTTTCACAACTTTTTACAAATATTTTTAATTAGTATTTTTAAAAATTTAAAAATTATTTTTCTAATATTATAAAATAGTAAAAAGCTTTAGGTATTCAATAATTTATCCATATTTTCATTTTTAGTATTTGATTGATCAATGAGTATCAATGATCACACAAGATTTTTGTTGACACAATTAATTAATTTTTGATTTAGGTTTTATGATAAATTCAAGTTAATAATTTTAATATTATGTTTTTTTTAAATAATAAATTTAGTTTGGATGGTATGAATTGTTATGAAAGTTATGCATATTATTTGTTTTTATAAAAGAAAATAATCAAATTTCATCTATCAAAACTTTATTCTACACATCATTTCACTAAAAAAATCTAAAATTGATTTCAATGGCATCTAGTCATTTTTTAGGGATTTTTCTTCCCAACAAACACATACCCACTCCTTATCATCAAATTATACCCTTCTCATGTCTTCTAACGAGCTCCAACTCATCCTAAAATAATAATGCAAAGTAAATGTTCAAAATAAATGTAAACTTTTGAAATCACATTTTACATACTATAATTAACAAATATTTTAATGGTAGAAGAAAGATTTCATTTTCCATAATTCATTAATTTCTTTAATTTCAATGTTCGGTTAGTCAATGATGACTTACTTGTTACACAATACTTTCCTTGGCATCTACAAATTAAAATCATCTTTATTCTAAGCAGCTCTTAAATTTTCCTTGATAAGGTGTACCCTTCCCTGAAATATCTTTCAGAACATAAATCCATCACATAGCCACAACATAACTCACTCCTAAATAAATATCCTTGATAAGGTGTGCCCTTCCATGATATACCTTTCACATCATAAATACATCACCTAGCCACCAAATAACTCACACTTGAATAAATAGAATATCATTGTGTTGATACATACACCCTTCTATGTGTCACTTAATTAAAGCTTCCCAAAAGAAATTACACCTTCTCTTTGTGAAACTCCATTTGATTCAATGTATAATGAGCATTGTCAACATGGAAATTTCAATCTCATAAAGTTCACTTACTTTAAATTTTTAATCCCACACTCACACTAATTCCATTTGCTTTGTTATATTTTTTTGTCACACTTCCATAATGCTTTTTTCTTTGTTATCTTTGGTTACACTCTTGGATTTGTCAAAAAAAATAATTAACCGTAGGTTATGGATGTAAATTGTATTGACATTGGGAGTTTATTAGTAAGATTACTTATAAAAAATATCCTTAGTATCAATTTTGAGAAGAAAACAAAAGAAATCAAGTCATCTATCTTTTCTTATAATCTCATATTCCTTCTCTTAACAATACCTACATGTCAATTCATAATTATTTTATTGCATTTATAATGTTATGTGCTTCCTATTAAAATTCCTGACATAGTTATATCTCTAGTATGTAATTTGATTTTTATTTTAGCACATTGGAATACCTCTCAACCACTTATTGTGTAATGCATGAAAACCCTACTAATACAATAGATAATGGAAACAAAACACATAATATAAGAATTGAATGCAAATAATTCAACAATCCACCAACCCTTTATAAGTTAGATTAAGATTATTATAAAGATAATGCATATTTTTTCTTTGTTTTGCATAAGAACAATTAATGATGATATTTAGGATTTTAAAATTCCTTAATCCTAGTGAGAGCTTCTTACTTGTATGTTATTGATTGATTTTAGACATAAACTTACACAAAATAATAATTAGTGATTTTGTTCATGCAATTTATAACATTTAATCAAATCTTCATTCCATTGTTCTCCAAAATGATAATGCCTCTTTTCATGACGTCATCTTTCACTCACACTCTTTCACGTTCTTCATATTATCTATAGAAACAATTAGATCAATGACACTATACTTTGCAAATATTTTGAAAATCCACCCTCCACCGGCCCCCACCTCCCCACACACACACATATATTCCCCTTGCCTCATACCAATCCCAAGATCAAGGAATCATATCCTTTGTCAAATTTTTGTCAAATGTTGAGAACAATATTTTTTATGATATATGGCATTCTTGACAAGGTGGAGGAGAAAGTAACATAATTTTTATTATCAACAAAGGCGTTACATATTATGGTCTAATATTCCATTCTTTCATGTACTTTCAGTCTAAGTAAGAGATAAAGTGGATAATCAATATCCTTAAAATAAACAGTACACTTCACTATCTTTATGAATAATTCCTTTAGTTTTGTGCTTTCATAGATCTTCAGAAACTCACAATCATAAAAAATTTTCTTAAATAATAATTAAGGGATTTAATGATACCAACATGTCACGTGATTATAATCCTATAACATAAACTCGATCATTTTCATTAATTTTATAATATTTTGATAGAATTGTCACCTTTTAAAGGCATCAAGATTTATAACATTTTTTTAAATGAGGCTTAAAATAATGTAATGCTCATGTATTATATAGACAAATAGGCTACATCATATTTTTTTGTTTTTTAAATGAGGCTTAAAATAATGTAATGCTCATATATTATATAGACAAATAGACTACATCATATAGTATAGGGATGTTTATAAAAAAATTGATTATTTAATTATATTTACAACTTTATTTTATCATTTTTAATTCTTTCAATTTTTCTTATAAAAATATACTACTTATTATTATTGTTATTTATCAAAAAAAATTATATTTAAAAATACAAACTATACTTATTATTACATTTATTATTAAAATTTCAATTAACGAAAGTAATATTTTATTTTAAAATAAATATAATTTTTAATTAAATTTCCAATTAATAAAAACAATATTTATTTAAAATATTTTTATTAAACATCTATTTAATTTATTCTACTTAGTTTTTTTCCAAAATAAATTAAAAAAATTACATCAATCAAAAACTAATTTATAACATATTTTAATTATAAAATTCTAAACTAATATTTAGATATTCGATAAAGAATCTTAGTGCAATCTCAAAATAAACAATTTTTTATAGGAAATTACTCAATGTGATAAACCATGTTTATCCTCTTACGAAATTACCCCATATTATTTGATACTCTGTTTAAAAAAAAATATAAGTTTATGAATTGTATTTAATACTATATTTAGAAAAGGATGAAATTATATATAAGTCTATCAAAAAAAAATATATTTAATATTATATTAAAAAAAAAAAACATAATCTTACATTTAAGTTTATCGAAAAAAATAATATCATCTAAATCTATGTTTGCTTATCTATTGTTATGTCTCCTCATCAAAGTAATACAAAGTTCGTTCCTTTTAGGTTTTCTCTCAACTATTGAATGGCCAGTAAGATAATATCACAAAGTCCTTGAAGGGATATTAAAACGTGAACATACCTGGTAAGCCTTGATTTTAATCAGAAGAGACTACTTGTGTAAGAGCTCGATGGAAAGCCTCACCCCATTCTAGTGGAAGAAGAGTTAGAGATTAATGTCCTGGGTTAGTGATAGACAAAATATTCTTTTCATTAAGAAGGTCTCCGCTTCCATTGTCCTGATGCTCAGATATATGCCTTCTTTGCATAGACAGAAGATTAAAACGTGGATTAGTTTCTAGTTGCACCTATTGTTTAGTCCCAGGCTATTCCACCTCTGCTCAGCCCAGAGCCACATTTTTCAAAGAAGAAAGGTGACCTTGGTCTATTCAGAGTGAAGAAATTGTCTCGAGTCAATATTATTCATGATGCAAGTTGTCTTTCTTCCATTGATCATATATACATAAGTAAAGTGAGTTTCAACCATGCAATCAAAACTTTTTGGATAACAATTTTCTGACCATCAATATAAACGTTTTCTGTTTTTTAGATGATGTGTCTTATATTTCACTACTGAACAAATATATATCAAGAAATATACAAGTTGTCCCACCTTGTGGGATCCTTGTTCTATGGAAACCTATTTCTATATGCCATTTCCAGGGGTTGTGATCTGTCACTTTAGTTTTATTAGTTGATTTTGACTTTTATTTTGAGCTGGTGAAGCTGAGGGCTAAAATGTAACTTCATGATTATTGTGTTCATGTCATGCATCTGGCTGGTTGGCTGTTGAAAGTTTACATCATTAAGAGTTTGCAAACTGCATCTTTTGAATCTTAAATATTTTGATATATGCAGGCTTTGGTCATTAAGAAACCTTCCTTTCTTTTACATTATGTGAAGAATACTAGCATTTCTACATTTAACATGCATTCATCCCAACATACAAAGTGACAAGTTCCTGCCCCATAGGATTTCTCCATCCATATATAAAATTAAACACATTCGAGTTAAAGTTTGTTCTATATGCCCAAAGTCTTATCACTGATATTTGATTTTCTGTTATTTTTCAAGGATGTGCATTTAGACTTGAGGTAGCATAAAAATAATCAATTTCAATCAGGATATTTTGTCATGTTAAAGTATTCTAACATGAATCTATTTTGTTGTTGTCATTATGCAGTGCTTCTAAGCCCACGGAATGGTGGAAAAGTGGACACTGTGCATTGAAGTATCATGCCGCCCCAATCCGGGTCTAGCATCTTTAAAAATTGTCCTTCACAATGGGGCAAAAAATCATGTGATTTATAGAATATGGGAAGTGCAGGGAAAGACAACCAATAACGAAGCATACTACATTACACTTGTTGCAGGTTTAAAAGAGGCAAAACACAATGGGGTGAATAACATAACAGTGCTGACAAACTCAGATTTAATCTGTAATCACATGGAAGGCATCTACAATGTTCGCGCAGACAACTTGAAGCCCCTCTACAGAGAGCCAAAAATCTGGAGTGCTCGATTTAATTCTTTTTCGATAAAGCACGTTGCGGAGATCCATAAAATCTCTACTGATCTAATGGTTGGAGCAATCTCAAGTGTAGATGCAGGTGCCAGAGATGATTCAGGATCATCGTTCATTCCACTGGCAAACATTGATCAGCATCAATATAGGTCTCGACTATGTGTATACACCATGGTTGTCATTTTTCTTGGGATTCTCATACCGTGGTTCTTTCAGTAAAGTACTCGTTAATGTACTTTTTTTTGGTTTTGTAATATCATTCACCTTAGATGTCCAATCATGTTATAGCTGAATTCATGTGTCCAATTATGTACATTATATTTGAGGTGAACTAATTATTCTTAACCTACTAGTGGTTCAGCGAATATTATTGTAGCTTCGTATGAATTTAATTTTAATTTCAAGTTTCATATGCTACCTCTTTAATAGTGTTGATTTCCACCTGGATGGATGCCATGGGAATAAATGAAAGTAACAAAAGAAGGTTATTTACATATGGTTTGTTGCTTTTCACAACATTTAAGAAGTATAAGTCATTTCTGATGCAAACCCTAGCTATATCCATATCTATATGATGACAGGCCAAAAATAGTTGATGCGTAATCTAATGTGAGATGAAGAATTCCATACCATGAAACCCTCCTAGGAACATTGATGCATAATAATGACAAACTCTAACCTAGTATGAAGTTAATTTTCTTAGGTACATGGTTTGCCCTAGAATGATGCAATGTACGCATATATCAATGAAGCCCTACATGCCCATGATGCCTTTGAAGATGCCATAATCTTAATAAATAAAGTTAATAAATAAAGAACACAAGTGAAGAAACGCTCATCTTTCAAAATTTCCTAAAAGATTAAAAATATGGAGTCCGTAAACTTTGTCAAAATCATAATGATAAATTTTGCTTCAAAAAGCTTAATCCCCCATTTTCTTGACATTTGTTTTTCTTGACATGTCGCTTGTTCATCACACCCACACTAATCTTCCAACTAGGACACCTTTCTTACAAGCACAAGAAATGCTCTAGAGTCTAGTGTCCCATGTTTCCAGCACCGGAACCAAAAACTAAGGCTTTGGAATTTGCAAGTATGACACCAACAATAACAACTACAAATTTAAAGCGTAATGCCCCATAATATCGGCCATCTCGTTACCACAGGTCTAACTCAGCTAATGTCCATAGCTAATCATCTAATCAAGAACACTCACTATTGACTTTACACCAGAATCAACGGTGATGTGCGACCATAAAAAGCATGCCATAAACCATAACAGGGTTTCATGTTCCCAGGCACGCATTGGAGGAGCCAACTCAGGGTTTCATTTCAGTTGCTTCTGCATGACCCTCCACCTTTGATTTCTATCAAAGAATACAGCTAATTTCCCATTGCCAGTTGGAAATCATTTGCAAAAATTGCCTGGCAGATTTTGAAAAACTGGTTGTTAGGAATGCACTGCATACATTTTTTAATATCCTGCACTTCAATTTTCTGTAGTTCCTTCTTTTCTTGGCGCAGATGAAACAACATTTAACCATCAAAATCATGCCCTTTTAAATCCCCTACACTTCCACTCTCTGTAAGGTAAGTTATTGTATGAGACAGATTCTTCTCAAAACTGAAGGAGGGTCAACAGCTTATGTCCTTTGTACTCAACAAGCAACATCCTTATCCTTCTCTACCTATTCTTTGATGAATATATCCTAAAATAATGATATAGTGAAATGATGAAGGCCCAACTGTGGATATCCTTATTATTGTTATGTCCATTGTCTTTTCACTCAGAATCAACAATGCCTATCAAGTATACATATAACCCTACTGTTGTAAGATAATTATAAGACTTTGTCTGGTGAACAATGTGTTACTAAATTTCTTCTTTGCTATAAGACTGAATTAATGCTTCTGGATGATTGGTTACTTTCCCACTCATAGATGTTGTTTAGTCAATTTAGTGTTTCTAAATTGATGTCATTAATTGTCAACCCGGGGCTCGTAAGCTGATGAAGTGAAGGTGTACTATATGTACTTAAGCAACCTCTTAGATCTTTTTGTCGTTTGGGGGTGTTGTTTGTGGTCAATTTATCTTCCTAAGATGGAATGGAGATTTTATAAACAGATGAGTGAGTGCGTGTGTAAGGTGATATCTAAATGAGTGAGTGTGTGTTACAAGTGATTTCTAACTACCTTCTAAACTTGCAAAGAAAAAGCTTGAAAGAAATAACTTGAAATGAATTGAAAGCAAAGAACCACTTTCTAATGGCACTAGACACTATTCATGCTGCTGCAAATAAAAATGTAAGAAAACCACTTTAGAAACCAATGATAATGTTTATCTCTTCCTAACTCTCTGCTTCCAACATATGGTACTATGTAAAACACGATTAGGAAGTAGTTAGAGATGAGTTTAAAAAGTGATCAAAAATGAGAAAAATCTACTTTAAAGACTAGTTATAATGTTCAGCTCTTCCTAACTCTCTGCTTTCAGCATATGGAATTATGTAAAGCACGATTAGGAAGTAGTTAAAGATTAGTCTAAAAAGCACTCAAAGCTAGCTGTAATTTATTAGTATTCTGATCTCTGAAAGATGAACAACTTATGATAAAGAGACCATCAATATGTTAACATACAACTTTGAGAAACTAAACTAGAAATCAGCTATGAAAATAGAGTAAAGGCAGCAACTTTGAATAAGTCAACTGAAAATGCCATCATATATAAAGCAAATACACAAAGTCAAAACAATCCCGGGTTAAAAACCTGCAAAAGAACAATACTGATCAGTTTAAAATGAATGCTGGAAATAAAATGACATGAGATCAAATGGTACACTATGATACATGATGAAAGAAATAGAAATTGCTGAAAGCAGGAAAATGAAACCAAACACTATGTACACGGGCTGTCATAGATGGGGGCCCTCCATCCACGCAACCAACTTAAAAGATCAGCTACGAAAAGGTGAACAGAATAGTCTTCTTTTTATAAAACTAGCATGTCAAAATACAGTGAAAAGTGTTGTAGGAACAGCCTTCTAAAACAGAGTTTTTATAACAGAATCAACGCAGCAATTACAATATTCAAAAAGCTAATCTATAAGCGTTGGCACATGCTTTATTTATAAGCACAGAGGCAACTACTCTCTGCGTGAACTAAGGAACTACAGCCTAACTTATTAACTACGCATCAACATGCAGTCTTAACTAATTAACTTGTGCAGCAAACACGTAGGCAACTCCGTGCACTTTTGAGGGAAACGGTCATCATGGGAGACAAATCTATGTTTGGATCCTGTCTTTAGCTGTCTTCGTGGCGTGGAGGAGGTGCCAACTACGGTTCCGTGTCCCAACTGCTCACGACTCTCATGCCACCGTTTAGAACTTGACCGTTTGACCGAGGAAATACCTGCGTTGACCAAGGGCATACGTGACTGGTTTGGCTCAACCAATAACATACGATACATGTGTACATCCAACCCAACATGCCCATGTGGCTCGTTCCTTGAGAGGACACGTGGAGCATATCAAACAACAAAAAGGCTGCGGAATCTCTGAACAACTGCGGAATTGCTGAACAGCTGCGGAATTGCTGAACAGCTGCGGAAACTCTGTTTATATGTCAAAAATATAAACCAACAGTAAAACATAAGCAAAGTTAACTAATTATGCTGAAAGACATCAAATGTAATGATCTGGGTAAGTTTATGCGGAAAATAGAGCAAAAGAGAGGGATAAGTGAGGAAAAGTTGTAGGTAATGATGGATAATCAAGTGCAAGTTAGAGGCTCTACATACCCCCACTACGAGGGTGTTGCATGTCCTCATGCAATGAAAACATTGTTCAATCCACCTGCTGAGATGCCTCTGCTAAGACATCTAGTCTTCTCCTCTTCCTCTGTGTGGCCACATTGACTCTTCGTCTTTTCATCAAACATCTGAATTTTAAATTGATCAAAGCTCTGCTTAACTTCCTGCATTTCTTCTTGAGCTTTTTGTTTTCCTTTTGCCAAAGGCCCATATGAAGCATGGTATTATCTTGGACCATCTTGTCCACATTGCTCTGTTCCTTCAGTCTTTCATTTTCTTGTTTGATGTGGCGATTTAGTACCTCTAACTCAAATACTTCTTGCTTCAGTGATTGAACTTGCTGTTCAAGAGGTAGAACAGTGCTTGGACCAGAAACAACTTTTTCTAATGTTTCCAAGTAGTTATATACTCTTTGCTGGTCTGGGTCAATTTCTGGTGACCTCTTTGGACTAGGCTCATGCTCAAATTCAGGTTCATGTTCAAATTCAGGCTCATGCTCAAAAGGACTTTCCTCACGTGGAGGGCTAGTCTCAACCTGCTCAATATGTGGAGAGCTTTTCTCAAAGTCAAGTTGTTGTAGGGAAAAGTATCCGACTCGGATGACCCTATCCCACTCTAAGGGTGATAGTACCTCAGCAACAACTGTAAAGAAAACTACTTAAGGTTTACTTCTTTACGAAAGCAAGAGAGAATGAGGAAATGCACTAACCGTTGCCTTGCGCTTAATGTCGAATCCAAACTCTTCTCTTTGCTTCTTGCTCCCAGCTCCTTGCTCTTTTGCTGGCCCAGCTACAATGAGATCCTGCAAAATAACAAAGAAGGAAACTAGAAGAAGCATGCAATCATAACTGATTCACGGATTAGCATAAATCAAATATACAATTATCACAATACATTATTGAAACAAGTGCATATAGAAGAACCTCAATAGATTTTATTAATGAAGAAGTAAAGTTCTGAGAAGGTTACAACCATTGAAGGCCCCAATCCAGCAACACCTCCCAGCAGAAAGAATTTCTCCTCTTCACCTCCTTCAAGCAATCACCCAATAGCTCTATAGTGAAACCAACAGCATATCATTACTTTGCACAAAATTCCAGCCTCCTGAGCTCATAGGAGAGAGATCAATATATAGATGAATTGAGAAAGGATGAGTCAGCTTGCAACTGATGTGTAGCTGCCTTGTGTCCTCTCTCTCTTCAGTTGATCTTCAGTTCTTGAGTCCACTTGGAGAACCTTGCTTCCACTTGGAGAAACAGAGCCTCTGACTCATCACAAGGTGAAATCCCTGATCCAAGTGTCATTTTTGGAAGATTCTAGAGCAATGACTCAGTGTGCCACTTGTCCCATCTCGCTCAGCGCAGGTGGCCTTTGTTCTACTTGCTTTGCAACGCAGGTACACCAAGGAGGAGTTGAGTTTCAGTGCAGAAGCCTAGTGGAGCACCTGCTTTGATTTCAGGATTGCTTGTTTTTGAGTGTTTTCAGGTGGAGAACTGATCTGAGAGCTGTTGGTTTGCTGACCTTGTTCCTCTAGGGGTAGGAACATCATGTTTAGGGACTTTGGATCCCTTGGATTATTGACAATTCATGCCTGATGCTGCAAGGCACAAAATTGTCTATAACAGATGCCCCCTAAAGTATGAGGTCGTTTATCGGGTGAAATGCTTTATTAGGAGGATCCGAAGTTCATTCAATCTGCTGAGAAGTGTCCTGTAATAAGATACAATACAATACATTATTTTTCATTCTTTTTCATGATCTAGTTGAGGCGGGCATTCCCATGCTTAGCTTTATAAATTCATTTTGGTACATAGCACAGACGATCGTCTGATGATAGACTGATAATTCTCTGCTGAAATTATCATCCTTTGAGAAGGATGATCATCTGCTGCAATGATGTACATATCAAATGTCTTTATATCCTGAACATATATCGCAGCCCGGATGGATGAAACTAGATCCGGGGTCTTCAATCTCTTCCGATCTTCACTCGATGCACAAGTCGATCCATGTGAGAATTTCTTGAAGTTGAACATGGAAAGACATCGCTTGATTACCGGTCAATGATGTAAACCATTAACAAGCGCGAGAGGAATCACCGATAAGGATGATGACCCTCAAGGTACGGCAGTACAATTCACATGGTGGGAATAAAGGACTTGGCGTCGACCACCATGCGAAATCTTCTGGTCGAAGGTCATTGATGTATACCTATCGCCGGAAGTGAGAAACTTGCCATTGAGGCATGCAAGCTTCAAAGTACTGAAGGGGGTGTTCCTAGATCAACTCCTTGGATAATGAGCTGATGTCCACAAGGAGCGATCCGTCAAAGGAGGGCCTTAATGAATCCCACATCAGTGACACGGAACGGAGCTAGTGATTGTGATGAGGTGAAAACAAACTGTGATGTATGATTCAGGGTGGCGGTCATGAAATGGATGAAGGACAATGTATGGCAGTGGATGGGACACGGTTGACTCTTTGCAGAACAACATCTCTCGAACATATAACGACACTGATGTGATGGATTGGTAGCATTACCCCAAATGTGGATGGTGTGGCGAGGACCATGGTGATGAGACCGGTGAATGAAACAACCCAACCCGATGTGATACGGAGGACAAAGTGTCATGTTCAAGAGCGACTTGCTACCATTAAAGCTGTGAGGTTCTCCCAATTTTTCCCCAGTCATTACTGACCAGTACCTCTTTATTTTTATCAAGCTTGAGGAGGATAACATATGCTTGTTCTATAACCTGCCCTTCGGGAAAGCCCATCGCTATGTTTTAATGAGCCTAGCGATAGGGAAACTCGTTCTCGTCTAAAGACAAGTTTGTCGCTATTTAATGAATTTAACGAGTCTAACGACAAGGATAACTCGGTCCTTTTCATTTTTAGAGAGTCTGAAAAGATACATAAAGTCAACTCCAGAATTCCTTTTTCGTCATCTAATCCCTTAAGTCCGAAAAAGTATAAAACAATACAGAAGGGATGAATTTTCGATTGCTTTAATGAGCCGAACAAAACAAGCGCTCGATCTTTTTGTGCAATAATCCCTCAGGTCCAAAAAGATTAAAATCTAGAGGAGGGATAGCTCTTCCGGTCGTTTAATGAGCTGGAAGGCCAAAACTCGGCAAACTTTTCATATTTTACGAGTCAAGAGAAAAGAGCTCAAAGAAGACTCGTCTTTTGAGGAACGATTGATAAACAGGGATAGCAGCAGATTCCAGGTACAGGTTGGAATTTTCCAATCACGGCAGTGTCACAAGGATGGCTAAGTGAAATCACTCTTCGCAGATGTTCCTCAAAATGGGTAAACAAACATATGGAGATGAACGATTGGCCAAATGAACGGATGGAGGTGAGACTGCAAGAACACGACCAAGGGCTTTAATATGGCTGTCAAAGGTTACATTTACCAAGGTTATTTACCGGTTCATTTTTTCTGGGTGAGCTTGAACTCTAGGGGAAGATTGCTCACAACTTATGTTTATTTTTTAACGAGCATGAACTATGTGCTAAAACTGCTCGGATCTTGCGTTTATTTTTTAACGAGCATGAACATTGCTAAAACTGCTCGATAATGGATGCCCCCAGCATAATAATGCAGACGAGGCATATGTCCCCTAATCCTTAAGGGAACATTTCATTTTTTAATGAGGTTGACATCGTAAAGAACTATCCTCTTGACTCCTTATTTCATTTTTTAACGAGGTTGACATGATATAAGAACTATCCTCGTAGCTTTAGATCCATTAAAAATAGAAGGCTTCATATTCCACTGCGCCCATTTCCGCCAGATTACTTGGCGGTGGTGGGGCAACAGTGCCCATTAAAGAAGGGCCTTTTAGGAAAATTACTCCGATAATTTGGAGAGGATGATTGCCTCCATGGATCATTGGAATGCTTCTTGTATTGGATGGCGGCATAACTTCTGTCGAAGTTGTTGTCGGACTTCCTGATCGACCTTTTCTCTCGCCATTCAACAACTGTGAATTTCCATAGGTTTTGTTTAATGTTGAAATTAAAGCATCATCTTGGCGCTTAAAACTTGACAACATCATAACTTGTGATGGGGAAGCATTTCCACTATCAACCAGATTTTGACTTGGATCGGGAAAAGGATCAGTCAACACAGCTGGAGTATGCAGATTCTTTACGAATCTTTTAAACTCAGCTTTGAACGGACAATCTGTTGTCCAATGATCCTCGTCACATATGTGACACCTCCCAGGTGGTTTCTCCACTCTATGAGGAGTTTTTCGAGGAGATGACTTTCTTCGATCTTTCTTCCCTTTGTTTTGAGTCTTCTTGCTTCCTGGTTGATTGGTTTCTTTGCCCTTATCTGTCGATACGGCATTTACTTCCGAAGCAAGAACTTCTTCATGCGCATTTTGATTCGAATCCTTACGGGCCTTCTTTTGATTGGCCTTTTTCGGATTTGAGTTTGCCGTGCCAATCACGCCATCGCCGGCATGAGAGTCACTATTTGATTTAGGAGGAGGAGGGATTGAAAACTCTGGTCTAGGGGCGTCTGGTATTTTGTCATAGAGCGTGCCGGACTGAGTATATACTAAGTCCAAATATTGCGCACGAGCAATAACCTACTCTTCTGTTACGACTCCTCCCTTCGCCACATCTTCCGTTATGGCCGGAAGTAACGACTTTATAAACCACTCAGCTAAAAGCTGATCAGGAACGTATGTTTTAACCATTCTTTGTCGACGTCGCCACTCATGTATATGATCTGATATATGAGTTGCGGTTGTCTGTTTGAAATTGGTCAATATCTCTGTTCCCGTTTCATACCTTATTGGTAATTGAAAGTGGGTTAAGAATGTCGTTGCAAGGGAGCTAAAATTGTCGAACGAAGCTCTTGGCAATTCTATATACCATTTTGCTGCTGGACCTGTCAATGTCCTCTGAAAGAGGCGAAGCCTTATCGAATCATCATTTAAAGTGTTCGACGAACACCATAGATGAAATGTCATCACATGATTCGATGGGTCTTCACCTGGATTTCCATTGAATTTAGGAATGTCGGATGGAAGTTTGTGTGGGATCACTGGCCACCATGGGGTGTAAGCAATTGGATCATTGGTTAACCGGTGTAAATCAGGCAACTCTAAAGTCGCCACGAATGGTAACTGTTGATTCAAGTTAGGTGAAACGTAACCAGGGTACGATGGAATCGCCTGAACAGTTGGTCTTTGCATACCAGCATAATGGAGTTGATGTTGGTATGACTGATACGGTTGATGGACTTGACCACTATAAAGTGGTTGATTTTGGCCATTTTGGATATATGGTTGTCCAGTATTCGCAAAGATTTGCTGTTCAGAACCTTGGTACACTTGTTGGAATTGTGGTTGTTGGTATTGCACTATCCACGGTTGTGATACCATGGGTTGTTGCGCTACACTAACCATTGGACCAAGATGTGGGGTAATTGTACCCGATTGTACTTGTGTTGCCCCACCAGTAGGCGATTGTGGTTGGGTCGCAGGGTCAAGGGGCTGTTGCATGAGAACCTGAGAAATCTGAGGTTGACATACAACAGGCATCGTTTGAACTTGCGACACGGTTACGATAGCCGGTGTAGTTGGGATGTTCGTCACAGGTACACACTGTTGCATAGAATATACAACTCTTGGTGGTTGGGATAGCATAGGTACCCAACTACTCGTTGCAATTCCACCATAACTTGAATAAGGTTGAGAACTCCCGTATGGGTACCCTCCCGGAGGGGGTAATGAAAGGGCATACTGCCCCCCATATGGTGGTAATCCAGAACTCAAGGCAATTGATTGTCCTGGAGGACTAGATGGCCTAAATTGATTCCCAAAAGGGTCAATTTGATGAGTCTCACCATAAGAGTTACCAGACATTACTCCAGAACAAACAGGAACAAACCATACTGCCAAGATAGTCCCTTGGTGGACTCCTTCTAGCGATTGAGAGCTAGTTGGGACAGATGGTATGCCGGCGAACATTGTTGGATTTGCAGCAGGTAATTCTGCCGTCGCCGTGTCATTTGACACAGTCCTAGATGTCGACGGTTGTTCAGACATTTTGAGTCTATCCAATTGATTTCCTAGTGATTCTACAGGAACTTCCACTGGTGATGGACAAACTTCTGTTGTAGCAGGAAATAGAGTGACCCCTACTCATAAATGAGTTGGAGTGGATACTTGCGGTTCCTCTATAATTTCCTCTATCGCAATCAGACCAGGTGGAAGAGGAAGACCATCAGGTCTGTAAAAGATTTTCGGTGCCGAAGAAGGGGTTGTATCGACAGCGACAGATGTTTGAGGGACAAAACTCTCTGGACCAGTTACAGATGGAACTGGTTCAGTTATACAAGTATTTGCCCCCAGACTAGGATCAGTATTACTGTCCTTCCGTGGCGGTTGAACTTCTTCTATAGAGGCAGGGTTTCCGGAAATGTTTGGAGTAACCAGAATCTCAGATGTCGTTGGAACACTTGTTCTAACTTTTAAAGGAGATTTTGAACTGGTTCGACGAGCTCGCTTTGTCCGGAATGTTTTCGATTCTGGAGACAAAGACGATTGACTCGCAAGTCTCCGAGAACGATGGATATTCAATTGACTTTCTTCCACGATTGCGGATTACTCGATCAACTAAAATATAAAGGGGAAAATTTGTGTTTCTGATTTGAATGAATTTTATTAGACGCTTTTAAACATAACTTTGCTTTTTCATGTTTTAAGAGTCGAGAAAAAGCTAAAGATGACTCTAGTCTCCTTCGATGTATTAACGAGCCCGAAGTGACAAATGCTCGGATGGACTTTTTCAGTTATAGAGTTTGAAAAAGGGCAAAAGAAACTTCTCTGGAGTTCTAGGCAGAGGGTGTGCCAAACGTTTCGCGAAACCACAGAATATGTTTTACGGTACGGGTGGTCGATCTTCGTGAATGCTGTGTTCACTGCATCGCGATCAGTAGGGCGGCCGACACGGCTTCCTATGGATAAAGGCTTTGTTCTTATAGGGGTCTCCCAATATATACGCGACGGTACGTGGGAGCACAAGTCCGTATTAGTGCCACCGACTCTCAGGAGGAATCACCCACCTTCGTAGAGATCGACAGTCACTACGTTTAACGACGCCGGAACACGTCTCTAACTTAGACCTCTATGTGTTTGCGTTATGTTTCAATGCGTTGTTAGGTTCATTCAGTATATTTTAAGTTGATCTTTTTAAAGTTTGCCTTTCAAGGTTCACCACAAGATGTATATGAAAAATTCCTAAATGCAGCCTAAGATGAGAAGCAAGCTTTTTCAAATCTTTTTGACTGATGAAAATCTTAACTACTGAGGGAGAAGAAAGGCAAATCTTTTCACACAGTTCATACAGCACAAACTAATGCACTTTCTCCTAAACCATCATGCAAACTTTTTCAAATGCAAAATGCACAATGCATGTATTTTCTTTTCCCTTTCTTAATGTTGATGTATTACAAAAAGAAAGTTGTTATATAACTTTGATTTCGATTTAAAGCGAAAAACAAACAAGTTTGTCCAAAATCAAAAGACACCTTAAGATTTACTTGTTTAATCACTGGAAATACATGAAATCAAACCATAATGAAAAGTAAAAAGACTAATCAGCTATGGACAGCAAACAAGCTAACTCTTTAGACCAGCAAAATGCCTAACACAGGTTCGGATCTAAGAGGCCAAAGCAAGACTAGTTCACTTTCGTTACGGGAAATTGTAAATGATGTAAGAAATACAAAAGAACAAGTACAATTTCGTTATATAACAGAGGTGGAATGATGGCAAGTAAGGTTGGTTTCAGAATAGGTACAAGAAAGACAACTTGCTGCAAAAACTATAGTGAAAACAGGCAAGAAAAAGGGAGGAAACCCCAACTGCACAAGGCAAAATTGGGCCAACGCAGGTGCTGCACAGCCAGTCTGGCTCTCAGCACAGGTAGCCCCTTCGGGACCTGCGTTGCAAAGCAGGTAGCCTGTGTACTACCTGCTTTGGAAAACGAAAGTTGCGTTTTCTCTATTTCCGGGTCAAAATTTTCTCAAAAATTCACAGTTTTTGCTCAAATCAGAAGCAATCAGTCAAGCACACACTAAGGGATGACAAGGAGGATGAAAAGCTATCACTAAGAGCTTACAAGGATCCTTGTAGATCAGATCTTCAAATCATGAACATGCTCAGAAATGAGCTAGAGTAGCTGCCCTCTACTTCGCTTTTGATATAGTCAAAAGCTTTTCGATTTGGTACTCTTTTGTTCAGGAAATGAATAGCAAAATACTACAAACAATCAAACAGATACGATCCCCAGCGGAGTCGCCAGTTTGTTGTAGGGAAAAGTATCCAACTCGGATGACCCTATCCCACTCTAAGGGTGATAGTACCTCAGCAACAACTGTAAAGAAAACTACTTAAGGTTTACTTCTTTACGAAAGCAAGAGAGAATGAGGAAATGCACTAACCGTTGCCTTGTGCTTAATGTCGAATCCAAACTCTTCTCTTTGCTGCTTGCTCCCAGCTCCTTTCTCTTTTGCTGGCCCAGCTATAATGAGATCCTGCAAAATAACAAAGAAGGAAACTACAAGAAGCATGCAATCATAACTGATTCACGGATTAGCATAAATCAAATATACAATTATCACAATACATTATTGAAACAAGTGCATATAGAAGAACCTCAATAGCTTTTATTAATGAAGAAGTAAAGTTCTGAGAAGGTTACAACCATTGAAGGCCCCAATCCAGCAACACCTCCCAGCAGAAAGAATTTCTCCTCTTCACCTCCTTCAAGCAATCACCCAATAGCTCTATAGTGAAACCAACAACATATCATTACTTTGCACAAAATTCCAGCCTCCTGAGCTCATAGGAGAGAGCTCAATATATAGATGAATTGAGAAAGGATGAGTCAGCTTGCAACTGATGTGTAGCTGCCTTGTGTCCTCTCTCTCTTCAGTTGATCTTCAGTTCTTGAGTCCACTTGGAGAACCTTGCTTCCACTTGGAGAAACAGAGCCTCTGACTCATCACAAGGCGAAATCCCTGATCCAAGTGTCATTTTTGGAAGATTCCAGAGAAATGACTCAGTGTGCCACTTGTCCCATCTCGCTCAGCGCATGTGGCCTTTGTTCTACTTGCTTTGCAACGCAGGTACACCATGGAGGAGTTGAGTTTCAGCGCAGAATCCTAGTGGAGCACCTGCTTTGATTTCAGGATTGCTTGTTTTTGAGTGTTTTCAGGTGGAGAACTGATCTGAGAGCTGTTGGTTTGCTGACCTTGTTCCTCTAGGGGTAGGAACATCATGTTTAGGGACTTTGGATCCCTTGGATTATTGACAATTCATGCCTGATGCTTCAAGGCACAAAATTGTATATAACACAAGTCTTGTAGCAACCTTTGTTGGTGTGCTCAAGTCAATAAAGAATGACTCTTTGTTCCCCATTTTGCTTTGTAACCTGCTGCTCCTTCTCACGGTGGTGATGCTCTGTTTTTCTTTTTGTTGCTTCTGTTTTTGTTTTTGCATCTTCTTGGAAAGGGCAGCCTCATGAAGTTGGGCCAACCTATGTGCCAATGGCTGAGTGTCCTCTTCACTAGAATTCTCAGGAGTAAGGTAGGTTTCTTGGGCTATGGCTTTTCCTTTATCTTTATTTTGTTTCTTCCTACTCTCCTTTTTCTTTTGAGCAGCTTCTTGTACAATTTCTTGCAGGGTTTCTGTAATGATTCCTTGGGCTGTTTGATCAATGTCTACAGCAGGTTCAGGGTCAATTTCATGTTCAGAATGATGGACAACATTTTCTTCTTCAACAAGGTCTTGGACAGTTTCTTCTTGGACAGCAGTTTCTGGGGTAACCTCTTCTCTTTTTCTTCTACTCTTTCTAGGCACAAAGGTTTCTCCTGCCTCTTCGAAGTGGTTTCTCACAAGAAATCTTTCCCAGGTATCCCTTCTGGCCTTTAACTATTCTTCAACTAGTATTTTGACAAGCCCATGATGGTATAAATGTGGCTCAATGTTTCTTGGGTTTCTTTGGACTATTGAGCACATTTTTCTAAGGCTTGAGAGTAAAAAGTATGGAAGGTTAATGTCATGCTCTCCTAAGAAATGCATCATAATTTTGGCATGATAAACATATAGAACTCCAAACCTTCCCTCACATGTAAAGAACTTTTGTACTAGTAGAAGCAGAGCTGTCCATTCTTCTTTGACAAGATTAACAGGGATTCCTTTTGTAAAGATACTAGTGTCCATACCTAGATTCTTCAGAATTTGCTTCCATTGTTGGTCTTGTACTGATCAGTTTTTGAACCATCTCTCCCCAGTTTGTGGTAGTGAAGTGGCCTGTGCCAAACTGCTCTCAGTGACTGTGAATTTCAGATCTCCTATCTCCACTTGGTTGTCTTTCTCTTCGAAAGAACGTGCAAAAGTCTTTGTGACCTCTCTATGATAACCCTTGAATTTTTGAATGCACTAGAGCCAATTTTCCTTTTGCAAAGGGTCTTTGACTTGGGGATATCCTTCCAGAAATTTGGAGCCCTCTGGCTCTGCCCTCAGAAGTTTACCCATCGATTCTCTGGCTCTGTTTTACGGCTCTGTTTTAATACTCTTGAGGAAGGGTTATACGGTTTCAACAGTGGCTTTAACTCAACAGCTTTACGGCTTCAACAGTGGTTTCCACACAGTAGACTTACAGCTTCAACACAACAGTCGTAATACATTCACAACAGTGGTCAAAGTTTAGCAGAGGAGATAAACGAAATAGAGTATGGTTACGATGACAGAGTGGTGAATAAGGCAGAGCAGTGGAAAGCAAGGAAAATGCGGAAGTGAAACAACTGCGTGAATGAGATAATACATGCATAGGAGGGTTATGAATGATGGGAAGAAACGGTTAAGTCCTTAGACTTCGGTCATGAGTGTACATTTGGCTGCGGAATCATAACGCAGAGAGTCGTAGTACAATTGTCTACGTCACTTAGGTACAAAAATTTAAATGGAAACGCAGCCATGTGTGGGCTTTTAAATCGTGATGAATGGTGGCTGTTAAGGCTGAGAGATACGGGGATTTTGGTCGAGTAATGGAGAGAATTGGCAATCATTACATTGAATGGCAAAAAACACAACCCGTAAACTATGCAAAATGTTATAACCATAGGTTTAGAAATTAAATCATACCTTAGGTGTCCGTGTTTTGATTCCTTTTGCTTATCTGACATTAACCTTTCATTGTTTGTTGCTGCTACATGACCTTTCAATTTTTGCTGATGACCTTTGGACTGCATATTCCTTCTTTAAACAGACTGCGTTTTTTTTATGCAGGTGCAGAAAGTGTATTGGCTGTGGAATTGGGATATTGGCTGCGGAATTTCTCCTCAGCTGCAGAAACTGCAGAAATACCCTTCTGACTGCACAAAACAACTTTAGTTGTGTAAAAATAAATCTGACAATGACTTTATTGATGGAATGGAATGTAATGGATGGATGAATGGAAAGAAATGAGGTGGAGTGAGAGTGATTGAATGAATGAGATGGTGAATGAAGTGGATGAGATGGCGAAATGAGATGGAAGAGAGAGAGATTTTTTTTTTTGGAAAACATGAGGTGTCAGGTGACCCTGATTTTCACCTCAGGTTTTCTGTATAAGACTGCCAATCAGAGATTGGTTTTCAGGCTTATACATTTATTCCTTTTTTTTTTTTTTTTTTTTTCAAAAACCAAAGATTAGGCTGATGGAGGAGAAGAATCCTTCTCCACCAACCTGATTGCAGAATCTTCTTTAAACAACTTGACAAATTCCTCTTTTGAAAGTGGCCTCCGGTAGACTTTCAATCTATGGCCATTCACAATAAGAGGAGTATGAAACTCATCAATAGTTTTCACTCGAACTGTGCCATTACTAAAGACTTCATCAACCTCATATGGCCCAAGCCAATGAGTTTGAAATTTTCCTTTGAAGTCCTTAAACTTTGAATCAAACAATAGTGCCCAATCTCCTTTCTGAAACTTTCTTTCTTTGATATGACGATCATGCCATTTAGATCTTTGGTGCTGAACTAGATCGGTCCTTAGAATTGCATCTTGTCTTATTTCATCTAGCTCATTTAGCTGGTCCATTCTGTGTTTTTGGGCTTCTGAGAGGCTCATTCCCAATTGGACTGCCATCTTGAAGGTCTTGATTTGGAACTCAATGGGAAGCAGGACTTCCTTCCCATAAACAAGTTCATAGGGAGAATGTCCTGTTGTGTTCCTCCATGTGGTTCGATAGGCCCATAAGGCTTCAGGAAGCCTTTCTGCCCAATCTCTTCTATGAAGATGAACAGTCTTGGTGATGATGCCTTCAAGAACTTTATTGGTAGATTCCACTTGGCCATTAGATTGCGGATGGTAGGGAGTAGATGTTCTGTGCTTGATCTTATATTCCTCCATCAGCTTCTCCATCAATTTAGATGTAAATTGGCTGCCCTGATCTGTTACAATTTCCCTTGGGACACCAAAACGAGTGAAAATATCCTCAAAAAGAAATTGAACAACTGAATTTTCAGTGGCAGAAGGCAATGCCTTGGCTTCTACCCACTTAGTAACATAATCAGTACAAACCAGTATATACTTCTTTTGCTTTGATGGTGGATTAATTGGTCCAACGAAATCTAGAGCCCATTTCTCAAAGGGTTCGATGCATACCTGAGGTTGTAGTGGCATTTCATTTGAAGGAGTTGGTCTCACAACTCTTTGGCAGCTGTCACACCTTCTAACATACTGCTTTGCATCTTTAAAGAGAGAAGGCCAATAATATCCTATAGAAAGGATTTTATAGGCTGTCCTCTTGTTAGCAAAGTGCCCGCCGCATGGTTCATCATGACATGCCTTAAGGATGTCAGGCATTTCATCTTCCCGAACACACCTTCTGATTATACAATCTGGCCCTGTTTTGAACAATTCATTAGAAATCCAAGAATAATGTGAACTCTCCTGAATGATTTTCCTTTTTTCATTAGGAAATAAGTGTAGAGGTAGCTTCCCTGTAACTAGATAATTAGCCATATCTGCATACCAAGGAGTCTTGGTAGTTACTGCAAACAAGTATTCATCTGGAAACTTATCTTCTACTGGAGAATCTTCATTAGTGTTTTGGATTCTAGACAAGAAATCAGCTACTATGTTTTGTTTTCCAGGTCTATCTAACACAGTAATGTTGAATTCTTGTAAGAGTAAAAGCCATCTTGTAACTCTACCATTGGTAACAGGTTTGTTCATTAAATATCTTATGGCAGAGTGATCAGTATGGACAAAGGTTTCATAGCCGGTTATGTAGTGTCTAAACTTATTGATCGCATGTACCACAGCTAAGAATTCTTTTTCTGTAACAGTATAATTTAACTCAGTGGGAGTCAAATTCTTACTTGTGTAATAAATGGCATAGGGGATCAAATCCTTCTGTCCCAAAACAGCTCCTAGAGCTGTATCTGAAGCATCAGTAGAAATGTGGAAAGGGAGTTTCCAATTTGGCCCCCTTAAGATGGGTGCTTCAGATATTCTAGTCTTTAAAGCTTCAAAGGCAGATTGACACTCAGGATCCCATTTGAACTCACAGTCTTTGGTAAGCAATTTGAAAAGAGGAGATGCTATCTTAGTGAAGTTTTCAATAAATCTTCTGTATATCCAGTAAACCCAAGAAAACTTCTAACATCTTTCTGGCAATTTGGAACAGGTAACTTAGAGATGACTTCAACTTTGGATCTATCAACCTTAATCCCATCTCCTGAAATATGATGTCCTAAAACAATCCCTTCAGTAAACATCATAAAACACTTTTCATGACTTAAAGAAAGATTTGTTTCCTTACATCTTATCAGTACTTTTTCCAAATTTTCCAAAGTTTCTTCAAATGTATTACCATAAACTGTGAAATCGTCCATGTATACCTCTACACAATCATGAATCAGATCTGAAAAGATTCCTAGTACAACCCTTTGAAATGTAGCGGGTGCATTGCACAATCCAAAAGGGAGTACTCGGTAGGAAAAAGTTCCCCAAGGACAAGTAAATGTGGTTTTGTCTTGATCTTCAGGTGCTACCTGAATTTGATTATACCCACTAAAACCATCCAAAAATGAGAAATACTTTTTACCTGCTAAAGTGTCTAGTACCTGATCAATAAAAGGTAGAGGGAAATGATCCTTTAAGGTTGCCTTGTTCAATTCTCGATAATCAATGCAAACTCTCCATTTACCATTCTTTTTGGGCACTATAACCAAGGGAGAAACCCATTGGCTATCTGAAATGGGGTAAATGAAGTTTACCTTGAGCAATTTCTGGAGTTCTTCTTTCACGATTTCCCTAAGGTTTGGATTCATCCTCCTTTGAGGTTGTCTAATAGGTCTGTTGTTTTCTTCAATATAGATGTGATGAATACAAGTCTTAGGATCGATTCCTTTCATGTCAGTGTATTCCCATGCAAATGCAGTGGAATGTTTTTGCAAAAGTTTAGTTAATTCTTCTTGTTGTGGTCTTTCCAAGTTTTTGTTAATGTTCAATGTTTTTCCTGGAAGGATTTCAACTGTAGAACTACCAAACTCTTCCATTGAGAAGAGAGACATCTGTCTAGAGGAGAGATATTCAATGTCTTCATCTAACTGAAACTGTGTAGAGTCATATTCTAAAGGTATTTCAAAATTTTCTAATGTATTTAGAATTTGACTATCCTCACTGATCTCAGAGATGGTTAGAACAGGTTGAATAGTATCCTCATCATCAACCCACTCATCTTCTCCTATTTATGTTATTGCCTTTGCTGGAGGATACAAGTTGAATTTCTTGGTGGAATTACCATCTGATATATACATGTCCCCAGACCTACAACTGATAAAAGCATCAGCTGTTGCTAACCAAGGTCTTCCTAAGATAAGAGGATGTCCTCCTAGATTGTTCTTGGGAGTTAAAATCATAAAATCAATTGGATATTCCCAAGAGTCTAGGGAGACTGGAATGTCTTCCAATACACCATCAGGTTTAATGATTGATCTATCTGCAAGCTGCAGCAAAGTAGGTGTAAAGAGAAGGTTAGGAAGCTTTAACTGATCCATGGTCTGTCTACTCATGATGTTGATCGCGGCTCCTAAGTCAATCAAAGTATTTGGGATTTCAACCCCATTAATATGGGTCTTGACAATAGGGCTACCGGGATCCACATACTTTTGCATGGTAATCTTACCCATCATAATGTCTGCAATTTTTCCAACTAGATGTATCCTTTTGGTATCTCTGGTTCTCTTTCCTGTTTTCTTCAAACTCAACTCCTTTATTGTCTTCGCTAGAATGGGAATTTCCTTAATGGCTTGTAACAAGGGAATCTTGATACAGACATTCTTCAATTCATCTAGGAAACTATAGTCAGGCACCCATATTTGCTTTTCCACTCCTTTGTCAATTTGTAATCTTTCAGGAAAAGGAGGTGTAGCTAAAGGTGTAGGTTGCTCAACTATGGGAGTTGTAGAGGTTGATTCTTTTTCTTTTTCTTTTTGGATATTTTGGTTTTGAAGTGATACTTCAGAACCCTTATTGACTTTGAGAGATTCTTCCTCAGAAATGCTTGGTTGTTGAACACTTGTAGAAGGTTGATCTAAGATTCTACCTGATCTGAGTTGTACTTCATTGAGAGGAACAACCATATAGGTAGGGAATGGTTGACCTTCCATCATGTAAGCATTTTGAGGGTTCCTATTATTTGGATTTGGTAATGGCTGAGAGGGAAGTTGATTTGATTTCTGTTGGGATTGAAGCGATAGTTGAGAATTTTGATTTTGTGGAGGAGGTTGTTGTTGTTGAGGGTATGGCAATGATAGTTGTTGACCTTGATTTGGAAGTTGTGGAGCCTGCTAATTCTGAAATGATGGAGGATATTGATAGAATTGAGCAAATCTCCCATAAGGATTTTGCATGCTCTGCATCCATGCTTGAAAAGCATTTTGAGGTTGAGGCCAAGGTTGTTGCCAAGGATTCCAATTTGGTTGGGATTGAGAATTCATAGAGTTGTTAAAACCTTGATTCTATTGCCCTTGCCAAGGTGTCCTTGCAATAAAACAGAGAGATTCAAGTGTACTTGGATCCTCTTGAAAGACTGCTTTGAGGCCAGGTATTGAAGGACAATCCTTAGTCTCATGAGTTTCTGAGCAAATTACACATGTTTCTACAACGTGTGTGTGCAAGGGACATTCCCTTAAAGCATGTTTCTTTCTACATTTCGGGCAAAAAATGGCCAAAGCCTCAGCTTCTGCTTTTTGTTTATTGTGAATCTTAAGGGTATCTAGTTGTTCACTAAGACTCCCTAAGATGTCAGTTTTGAATTCATCAAGCATATTACCGATTTCAGCCCTACTTACTGATCCTGTTGCAGATTTATTTGCTCTAAGGAGAGAAGGATCTCTAGGCCCTTTTTGAGTTTTTGATTTGCCTCTTGAGAGATGGATACAAAGTTCTGCTATATCATTGAGTGAAAGTTGAGAAATATCCCCTTTCCCCATCATGTTTAAGATATCTATCCATTCATCCCTAATGGCTTTTAATAAGAGGGCTTTTAAGGTCTCTTCATCCAGGCTACTCATTTTTGCTCTTTTCAAGTTATATTGAAATCTTTCAAGTAAATCTTCTAAGCTCTCATCTTCTCTTTGTATCATTTTAAAAACCTCGTCCTTGTGATTAGTAGGCATACAATAGTCCAAATACCTATCCAAATATGTCTGTTTCATTTCATCCCAAGACCTAATGGATTGAGTGAGTAACCCCATGAACCATTTCAAGGCTTGATCCTTCAGTGTTGAAGGGAACAATTTGAGTTTCTGAGAGTCATCCAGGTAGTCATAAGTTCGACACACCACTTCAAACTCAAATAAAAATGTTTCAGGGTCCTCAGTTCTTAACCCATGGAAATTTGGGAGGACAGATGGTGATATGTTTTTCATAGTGGCTCGGGAATCCTCATTAACAATGGGAAACCCAAATGAATTATCCCCATCTCTATTTCCTCCTCCAAGGGGACCTCTACCTCCATTATTGTTGTTGTTTCCTCCTCCTCCTCTACCTCTACCTCTACCTCTACCACCCCCTTCTTCCTCTGCCATGATGGTTCTCCTAGGGATTTCAAAATCTTCTGGTTCCTCTACAAAAGGTGAATGAGAAGAGATTTCTCCTTCTTCTTCAGATGATTCCACTTCCTCAATTACAATTGGTCTTTCTGTAGGAGAAAGAGAAGAGTCTCTTCCTGGTTCAAATTCAATAGAAGGTGTAGGAGAGTCAACTCTTGGCTCTTGAATTCCAGGAATTCTAGGACTAGGAGTGTCGGTTGGAGATAACGGAGGTGTCTCTTGTCTATCCCTTGAAGCAGATGGACTTGTAAAAATTTAACTTCGAGCTCTAGCTAAAAACCTTCCCCTAGAATCTCTAGCTCTATGCATGTCATTTTTTTTATTATTTTTCTTCAAGTCAAGTTAATAGTTCTTTTTCTGATCTTCCAGGTCACTCTAGGTGCAAGAAGAGAGCATACTCAAGAAACTACCAAATCAATAACTTTCTCTTTTCTGATCCTCCAGATCACCTTGAAGTGCAAGAGGAGAGCATACTTTGATAGGTTATCAACTTCTTTCCTTGAAATTTTTATGTTTTTTTCTTCTAAGAATATGGCTACTTAATTTCACTTCCCCGGCAACGGCGCCAAAATGTTTAGTCAATTTAGTGTTTCTAAATTGATGTCATTAATTGTCAACCCGGGGCTCGTAAGCCGATGAAGTGAAGGTGTACTATATGTACTTAAGCAACCTCTTAGATCTTTTTGTCGTTTGGGGGTGTTGTTTGTGGTCAATTTATCTTCCTAAGATGGAATGGAGATTTTATAAACAGATGAGTGAGTGTGTGTGTAAGGTGATATCTAAATGAGTGAGTGTGTGTTACAAGTGATTTCTAACTACCTTCTAAACTTGCAAAGAAAAAGCTTGAAAGAAATAACTTGAAATGAACTGAAAGCAAAGAACCACTTTCTAATGGCACTAGACACTATTCATGCTGTTGCAAATAAAAAGGTAAGAAAACCACTTTAGAAACCAATGATAATGTTTATCTCTTCCTAACTCTCTGCTTCCAACATATGGTACTATGTAAAACACGATTAGGAAGTAGTTAGAGATGAGTTTAAAAAGTGATAAAAAATGAGAAAAATCTACTTTAAAGACTAGTTATAATGTTCAGCTCTTCCTAACTCTCTGCTTTCAGCATATGGAATTATGTAAAGCACGATTAGGAAGTAGTTAAAGATTAGTCTAAAAAGTACTCAAAGCCAGCTATAATTTATTAGTATTCTGATCTCTGAAAGATGAACAACTTATGATAAAGAGACCATCAATATGTTAACATACAACTTTGAGAAACTAAACTAGAAATCAGCTATGAAAATAGAGTAAAGGCAGCAACTTTGAATAAGTCAACTGAAAATGCCATCAGATATAAAGCAAATACACAAAGACAAAACAATCCCGGGTTAAAAACCTGCAAAAGAACAATACTGATCAGTTTAAAATGAATGCTAGAAATAAAATGACATGAGATCAAATGGTACACTATGATACATGATGAAAGAAATAGAAATTGCTGAAAGCAGGAAAATGAAACCAAACACTATGTACACGGGCTGTCATAGATGGGGGCCCTCCATCCACGCAACCAACTTAAAAGATCAGCTACGAAAAGGTGAACAGAACAGTCTTCTTTTTATAAAACCAGCATGTCAAAATACAGTGAAAAGTGCTGTAGGAACAGCCTTCTAAAACAGAGTCTTTATAACAGAATCAGCGCAGCAATTACAATATTCAAAAAGCTAATCTATAAGCGTTGGCACACACTTTATTTATAAGCACAGAGGCAACTACTCTCTGCGTGAACTAAGCAACTACAACCTAACTTATTAACTACGCAGCAACACGCGGTCTTAACTAATTAACTTGTGCAGCAAACACGTAGGCAACTCCGTGTACTTTTGAGGGAAACGGTCATCATGGGAGACAAATCTATGTTTGGATCCTGTCTTTAGCTGTCTTCGTGGTGTGGAGGAGGTGCCAGCTACGGTTCCTGTTGGAAATAATACTGAGAGGGGGGGTGAATCAGTATTATCTAGCAATTTACCAAATCTTCCTTATTTGATTCTTTTGAAATATTCTTGTATATCAGTACCATAAAACAATGAGCATGAATAAAGAAAATAGACAGTCACACCAAAGAACACAAGATGTAAGGTGGAAACCCAATGCGGGAGAAAAACCACCTGCTGCAATATGTCTCTATCTTCTTTCAAGAAATTCTTTTTACAATGATTTTGTACTGGTGCAGTCCTTTACCAGCACGCAGGCTGCAACCTGCAGAGAGCTACAACTCTCTCTCGTTTTCCAGACTCTCCTGGAAGGGAGCTACAACCCCCTACTTCTTTTCATGAAGAATCAAATGATCAACAAGTATACAACAGATACAGTCTACGACAGATATCAGATCAGTAATTACAGAAACAACCCAGAACACCTTATGAACAGAAATATACAGTCAACAGATCATCTTAAGACAGGGACGCATATTTTCTTTCTGTGGCCTGCGATTGGACGCAGTGTACCTTATGCTGTTCTGCGTGCAGACGCACTGTTCCTCTTTGCTTTTCTGCGACCGACGCACACAGAAACACTATCGCGCCGCGTCTTTCGCTTCAGAGACGCACCCAATACCACAGTCGCGCCGCGCCCTTTGCCTCAGAGACGCACCTGAGCCTTTACTGTACTGCGTCCCGGCGCACTTTCCCTTCACTGAATCTGCGTCCCTTCAGATATAGAAGATAAGAGGACTTCAGAACCAACCCAAACACTCAGATCCACAGATCTGATCATGCGCCATATAGATCGTAGTCCATTAGAAGATTCGCCCTTATAGATTTGGACTAGATCTCACCAAGAGATATTCAACCAAGATGATGCTTAATCCAAATGAACTCCTTTGCTTTATATAGGCAAGCTTCTCCCCAAAGCGTGGAACAATACCACGAGCCGACACCATAGAAACACAAAAAACCGTCGGCTAGATACCACACAAGAAACCCCCACGTGCTTTTCTCTGCCTTGAAATGTGTGCACTGGGCGGACGCACCTCCTGAACGGCTGGCTTGCGTCCCTGGACGCGGGTTCTGTATGGTATACCTGCGGGGACGCACTTGCTGAACATATTTCCTGCGTCCTTCTTGATTTACCACCTGAATGAGTTTGCCATCAAGGACAACACCTGAATCATAATGCCAACAAACTCCCCCTTTGGACTTGATGGCAACCACATAATCTTCAGCGTCATCATTCTCCCCCTTTGACATCAAGGGCAAAGGGTATGCTCCCCCTATGCTCATGCTTCTCCAGATCTGTAACCAGAAATCCATCATGAAGGAGACAGAGACATATTGCAGCTATTTCCAAGATCTCCTTCTCCATAATGCCAACAATGCATTATGTGCTCCCCCTGAGCCTATACCATCAATAGGAAGATGATCAACAGTGAGATGATGCATCAACAACCCCCAGCTTTTGCCTGAGGTATTCAAAAGTGTCCCTGGGCAACGGTTTGGTGAAAATATCAGCAACTTGTTCCTTAGAAGGAACATACTCCAACTTGACCTTCTGTTCAAGTACTTGTTCCCGGAGAAAATGGTACTTGATTGGTATGTGCTTGGTTTTTGAATGCATAACCGGATTCTTTGAGATGCTGATTGCACTTGTGTTGTCACATAAGATAGGAATAGGAGGTGTACAAGTGATTTGATAATCCTGCAAAGTCTGCATCATCCAAAGAAGTTGGGTGCAACAAGATGCGGCAGCAACATATTCCGCTTCAGCTGTAGACAAGGCAATTGAACTCTGTTTCTTGCTGAACCAAGATACCAGTCTGGAACCCATAAAGAATGCACCACCACTTGTGCTTTTCCTGTCATCCATGCTTCCGGCCCAATCTGCATCTGTATAAGCATGAAGAGTGAGATCTGTATCTCTAGGATACCATAGGCCATAATTTTGAGTCCCTTGAAGATATTTGAAGATTCTCTTCACTGCTTGAAGATGAGTCTCCTTTGGATTTGCCTGAAATCTTCCAACTATTCCAACTGCATGCATGATGTCTGGTCGGGTACCTGTCAAATATAGTAGACTTCCAATCATAGATCTGTAGGTTGGTTGATGTACTGCTGCAGATTCATCATTTGCACTGAGACTACATCCTGTGACCATGGGTGTACATACTGGTTTTGCATCTTCCATGCCATATTTCTTCAAAATCTGCTTGAGATACTTGGTTTGAGATAAAAGGATTCCTCCTTTCTTTTGTTGGATTTGCAAACCAAGGAAGTATGTCAGTTCTCCTAGCAAGGACATCTCAAATTCTTTCTGCATGACCGAGGCAAAGCTTTGACTCATAGCTTCTTCATTACTGCCAAAAATAATGTCATCTACATACACAACAAGTATTAGTAATTTGTCATTTTCAACTTTTATATAAAGATTGCTATCTGCTGAACCTTTTGAAAAACCTTGTTGATGAAGATATTTGTCCAACCGGTAGTACCAAGCCCTTGGAGCTTGTTTGAGACCATAGAGAGCCTTTTTTAATCGGCATACAAGATTTGGATCGTTTCCAAGAATGAAACCATCTGGCTGTTCAATGTACACTTCTTCATCCAAGTCTCCATTCAGAAAGGCTGATTTCACATCCATTTGAAATACTTTGAAGTTCTGACAACTTGAGAGAGCAAGAAACATTCGAATGGCCTCAAGTCTTGCAACAGGAGCAAAAGTTTCTTCAAAGTCTATTCCTTCTTGCTGTGCATACCCTTTACAAACAAGTCTGGCTTTGTTTCTAATTACTTCTCCATTTTCATTCAATTTATTTTTGAAAACCCATTTTGTTCCGATAACATTCTTATCCTTTGGTCTAGGAACCAGCTCCCAAGTGTTGTTCTTTTCGATTTGCTCAAGTTCTTCATCCATTGCTTTCACCCAACATTCATCTTTGCAAGCCTCTTTCACATTTTGTGGTTCAGTAGAGGAGAGTAATGCCAAATAACTTGAAGCTTCTGCAACTGTTCTTCTAGTTTGTATACCTGCTTCTTTTTGTCCCATGATCTGAGATTCTGGATGGTTCTTTTGAACATATCTGGATGGAGTCTTTTCTTCTATTCTTGTTCTTTCTTCTGCTTCTTCGTGAGGTCCGTCTTGAGATTGTTCTTGCGGTTCTTCTTCTTCATCATTCTGTCTTTGAGGGTAGCTTTCATCTTCTTCAATGTCTTCACGATGTATTTGCCTAGGAATGTATCCTTTCTCATCAACCACTACATCAATGCTGTCAACAATTCTGCCAAGTCTTTTATTGTAGCATTTGTATGCTTTGCTATGTGGAGAGTAGCCAAGAAGAATTCCTTCATCTGCTCTAGGATCAAGTTTGCCAAGCTGCTCCTCAGTATTCTTGATATAGCATTTGCTCCCAAAGATTTTGAAGTGCTTTACCGAAGGAGTTTTACCACTCCAGAGCTCATGAGGAGTTTGAGTGCTGTTCACTCGGACATTTGTCTTGTTGAGAATAATAACTGCCGCATGTGCAGCTTCACCCCAGAAGGTTGCAGGAGTTCCTGATTCATCAAGCATAGCACGAGCCATTTGCTGAATTGTTCTGTTCATTCTTTCCACTACTCCATTTTGCTGAGGAGTTCTAGCTGTAGAAAATTCTCTCCTTATCCCATGTTCATCACAGAAATCGAAAAATTCATTTGAAGTAAATTCTCCACCTCTGTCGGATCTGAGGCACTTAATTTTGTGACCTGATTCATTTTCAACCAAAGCTTTGAAGGATTTGAATTTTTCGAAGGCTTCATCTTTTTGCTTCATAAGTCCTAACCAAACAAACCTGGAGAAATCGTCAATAAATAATATCAAGTATTCCTCTCCTCTAGGTGTTCTTTTTCTGAATGGTCCACATACATCTGTATGTACTAGCTCAAGAGGCATGCTGGCTGATCCTTCTTTCTCTGGAAAGTTAGTTCTGGTTTGTTTTCCAAACTGACATGATCTGCATATGGTGTTGTCAGGAATTTTGATATCTGGAAGATCGCGAACTGCCTGATATTTGCAAGCTTTCCTTATTTGTGAGAAGCTTAGATGTCCCAACCTTCGATGCCATAACCAGTGCTCTTCATCCTTGCTTAGATAGCATTGTTGTTGTCCTTCATCAAATATGTATAGATTATTTGGAGTTCTTTTTCCTTTGAGAACTGTTTTACCTGTATCAAGATCACGAACAAGACATCCATTTGATCTGAATATAACCTTGGTTCTTTGATCACACATTTGGCTTACACTTAGAAGATTATGCTTTAGTCCATCAACAAACAAAACATTTCCAGCCTTAACATCTTCTTTTAAAGGAGCAATACCTTTTCCTTTTATAGTTGCAGGAGTATCATTTCCAAAAGAGACTTTCTTTCCCTTTTCTAAATTAGAATAAGATTCAAGTTTTTCTTTATCACCTGTCATATGCTTTGAACATCCACTGTCAATGTACCATAGATTTTCTTGTCCTTCTGCATAGAATGCTATCCCACATCTTTCTGTTTGAGGTTCCTTTATTTTCCATGTTTTGGTGCCTGAGGCTTGTTCTTTTTTTTGTTCTTGTACCTTTCTTTCCGGAAACCTGCTTCTGCATTCAAAGTCTTCATGTCCAAAATTATTGCAAATAGAGCATTCAACTTCATTTTCAAGAGCTGAAAAGTTGTTATAGGTCCTTTTTGTAATCCCTGTCATACTTCTTTGTTTTTGAGCTTCCCTAGTCATGATTGTTTTATACGCAACACATTGAGCTGCTTTGTGACCAAAGTTATGGCAAGAAAAGCATTGTCCATTGAAGAAGCTTCTGCGATTATTGAATCTACCAGCCAACTGATTGTAATTTCTATTTTCATCTATTCTTGAACCAAATTGGGAAGATTTTACCTGTGGCTGGTTGTGGCTTTTGTTCACCCTTAAGCTGGATTGCCCCTGATAGTTTCTGTTTGACGTTTGTCCCTGCTTTACCTGATGATCTTCCTTGTGCTCTTGCTCATTTCTTCTTGCTGCATCAAGATAGCTTTTTGAAGTGGATGCTTGAGAAGTTTCTCCATTATAGCCCAGACCTGTCTTATTTAGTGGAGACCGCTGCACACTGATAATCTCATTCAAAGTTTCAGATCCTTTGACAAACTTGAGATTGATAGTTTTTGTTTTCTCAATTTCTTTTCTAAGACCAACAATTTCACCTTTTAATTTTTCAAGATGTTTTTCCTTTTCATCAATTTGAAATTGTAGAGTATCAATAATCATGTTCTTTTCTTCTATATATCTCTTGAGTCTAGTAATTTCATCATAAAGGTTATCTACATCTACAGCATCCTCATAATCATCATCTTCAAATGCCATTAACAATCTGTATTTGTTACCTTGTTCATCTTCATCACTGTTTGATAAGCCATCAGTATCTTCGTGGGTGTAGTAGCTTTTCTTATTTGCACTCTGTTTCTTGTTCCATCTAACTGGTTCCTTTCCTTTATCCTTATAAGAGCATTTTGCAGCATAATGACCTACTCTTCCACAAGCAAAGCATTTGAAAGGTAGCTTACCTCTGAACCTTCCAGAACCCCTTTGAAGATTTCTGACAAAATTTGATTCTTCTTCCTCTTCTTCTGGAACATGACTTGCTTCATAGTGATCTTCTTTGCCTGATGCTTTAAAAGCAGCTTCCCTTCTGTCTGATGGACCTCCCTTTCTCATTTCATAAGCAGTTAGAATTCCATGTAGCTGAGACATAGTGAGAACACGGAGATTTTCCTTTTCCTCTACTGCAGATACTTTAGATTCAAACTTGGGGGATAAAGATCTTAGAATCTTTTGAACTACTATAGTCTCTTTTATTTCTTCACCCAAATTTTTCATACAATTAACAATCTCATCTACCCGAAGAAAATAATTAGCCACACTTTCATCATTATACATCTTGAGAGTCTCATATTGAATCCTGAGAGTTTGAAGTTTAGCTTCTTTTACCTGTTCATCTCCTTCATAGCTAGTGATCATTTTGTCCCATATCTCTTTTGCTGATTTGAAGTGCATGACCTTCATGAACTCTGTTTGGGATATACTTCCTAATAGAGTACTGACTGCTTTTGCATTTGTTTCATACTGCTTTTTCTCAGCTGGATCTGTAGGAGTAGCTGAAGGAAAGGCATAGCCTGATTCTACAATGTTCCAAACTTCTGTACCAAGAGATTGAAGATATGCAGTAACTCTTACCTTCCAATAATTGAAGTTTGTCCCATCGAAGACGGGTGGCCTGATTGATGCTTCTCTCTCGTAGTTGCTCATGATGAACGATCTACCTTCAAGCGATCAAGCTTTTCAGAAGGACCTGCTCTGATACCAATTGTTGGAAATAATACTGAGAGGGGGGGTGAATCAGTATTATCTAGCAATTTACCAAATCTTCCTTATTTGATTCTTTTGAAATATTCTTGTATATCAGTACCATAAAACAATGAGCATGAATAAAGAAAATAGACAGTCACACCAAAGAACACAAGATGTAAGGTGGAAACCCAATGCGGGAGAAAAACCACCTGCTGCAATATGTCTCTATCTTCTTTCAAGAAATTCTTTTTACAATGATTTTGTACTGGTGCAGTCCTTTACCAGCACGCAGGCTGCAACCTGCAGAGAGCTACAACTCTCTCTCGTTTTCCAGACTCTCCTGGAAGGGAGCTACAACCCCCTACTTCTTTTCATGAAGAATCAAATGATCAACAAGTATACAACAGATACAGTCTACGACAGATATCAGATCAGTAATTACAGAAACAACCCAGAACACCTTATGAACAGAAATATACAGTCAACAGATCATCTTAAGACAGGGACGCATATTTTCTTTCTGTGGCCTGCGACTGGACGCAGTGTACCTTATGTTGTTCTGCGTGCAGACACACTGTTCCTCTTTGCTTTTCTGCGACCGATGCACACAGAAACACTATCGCGCCGCGTCTTTCGCTTCAGAGACGCACCCAATACCACAGTCGCGCCGCGCCCTTTGCCTCAGAGACGCACCTGAGCCTTTACTGTACTGCGTCCCGGCGCACTTTCCCTTCACTGAATCTGCGTCCCTTCAGATATAGAAGATAAGAGGACTTCAGAACCAACCCAAACACTCAGATCCACAGATCTGATCATGCGCCATATAGATCGTAGTCCATTAGAAGATTCGCCCTTATAGATTTGGACTAGATCTCACCAAGAGATATTCAACCAAGATGATGCTTAATCCAAATGAACTCCTTTGCTTTATATAGGCAAGCTTCTCCCCAAAGCGTGGAACAATACCACGAGCCGACACCATAGAAACACAAAAAACCGTCGGCTAGATACCACACAAGAAACCCCCACGTGCTTTTCTCTGCCTTGAAATGTGTGCACTGGGCGGACGCACCTCCTGAATGGCTGGCTTGCGTCCCTGGACGCGGGTTCTGTATGGTATACCTGCGGGGACGCACTTGCTGAACATATTTCCTGCGTCCTTCTTGATTTACCACCTGAATGAGTTTGCCATCAAGGACAACACCTGAATCATAATGCCAACAGTTCCGTGTCCCAACTGCTCACGGCTCTCATGCCACCGTTTAGAACTTGACCGTTTGACCGAGGAAATACCTACGTTGACCAAGGGCATACGTGATTGGTTTGGCTCAACCAATAGCATACGATCCATGTGTACATCCAACCCAACATGCCCATGTGGCTCGTTCCTTGAGAGGACACGTGGAGCATATAAAACAACAAAAAGGCTGCGGAATCTCTGAACAGCTACGGAATTGCTGAACTGCTGCGGAATTGCTGAACAGCTGCAGAAACTCTGTTTATATGTCAAAAATCTAAACCAATAGTAAAACATAAGCAAAGTTAACTAATTATGCTTAAAGACATCAAATGTAATGATCTGGGTAAGTTTATGCGGAAAATAGAGCAAAAGAGAGGGATAAGTGAGGAAAAGCTGTAGGTAATGATGGATAATCAAGTGCAAGTTAGAGGCTCTACAGATGCTTCAAGCTTGTATATGACAATCCCTAGCTATAGCTATCGTCTTGATTATGCCAGTCCGTGATGAACTGCATCAGGATGTAAGCTTAATGCAATTCACACTTTCAACACTGCCTTTTCACTTACCGACACATTGGACTACACAGACATGCCATTAATGATTATTTGAAGCTTCAATGATTTGTACATGAGAACTTGACATTTCTTAACATACTTGTGCCATATTATTTCTTCAAATTGAACTCACTTTCAAGGACCGAATTCCCAAACCAGAAATATTGATCTTATCATTGTCATAAGTATATGCCATATTTGAATCTAGTTCATTACACAGGGATCCATTCTTGATTGAAATGATTGTTGTAGAAGTTATTGTAATTAGACCACTGATAAATGTGCAAACTTCCATGTCCAGTCTTCAACAAAATTAGGACAAAGACTCCGAGCCAATCTGAAGAATGAGATTGAAACATTCAATTATAGTTGTTTCACTCTTGAACTTGCATAGGTCGACTTAATTCTCCTTGACACTCATATATGTATAGTTAGTGAATTATAGACGCCATGTCAAAGGAGAGTGTTGAAATCACAATTTGACTACTGCAATTAGACTCAAAATCTTCATTGTCATGCAATTAGGCTTAGGCACTGCAATTTGGATCATATCAAAATCATGGACAGAATGGCAATACCAATCATCATTCCTTGTCGTTATCAAAATTATTGGCATACAACTTCTAAAGAAACCCAAGGCTGATAATGGGTCTTAATACCACAATCTGTGTTCTTAAATTCAAAACTATGAGGACATACCTTAATTGCAAGGCTGCGATACTTACTAACTTCTTCGCAGGGATAAGACAATACTTAGTCCATTTTAAGAGAGGGAGAAGATGGATTCACATAGGGACTTTCAATTGTCTAGGAGGCTCAAGGAAGATTAATAGTTGTTGAGATTATATCATCTTAGAAAGGAACAGAATGCATATATCTGTTGATGGAAACCAGTTTTAATAATTTGTCTCTAAAATTGAGTGTTTGGCTAGTTAAATACTTGTTGTTTCTTCTGTAATAACATAAATCTATTAAAGGGAGAGGTTATGTTTCTTATTTCTTTTTGTTTGTATTTCTTACCAGTAGTTTTCTCAGTTTGTTTGTGATGTTGGACAAATTATATGATCCAAAACAATTGATTTGCACTGAGATAATATCAACTTTATTTCACATAACTAGATGTAGCAAGTAACTATGCAATCACTTATTGTTGTTAGCTTCAGCCTAAAGGCCCTGGAATTGTTCCAACTGCTCCATATGCCTCTACTATGGATTTGAATATGACCAACATGTGATTTGACCACTAATGGTTACTTGCTTTCCTACAAATCAGAAAACTATTATTGTTATGGTATAAAACACTCACTATTGACTTTACACCAGAATCAACGGTGATGTGCGACCATAAAAAGCATGCCATAAACCATAACAGGGAAGTACATCATCACCATCCATATTCATCAAAGTGTAACGAAGAAAGATGTAACAAAATACCATGCTTATTAACATATACACAGCAACTACAAGAATCCTGATGGAACAGAGTAGGTTATCAAACATTTAGAACAATGCTCCATTCAATATCCACACAATATGGCAAGAACCCTTCAATAGCATGCCAAAACTAAACAATGTTCCCACTTGTAACAACCCAAAACTAGCAAGAACCCTAAATTGTTCAGAGCTCAAGTACTTGTACACCACTACCTGCTCAATGGCAATTTAGGTAACCTTTACAGCATTCCGTTACCCTCATGTACATGCATCTTTCACATCCAAACTAGTAAGTAAAGCAGAGTCTTTTACAAAGAAACGTTACAATGAGTTCGAAGCTCTCTTAAAACTTCAAAGTTTAAAATGAATATCACTTTACATTTGACCAAGTGAAATAATATATCTAAAACGAGGATCAAGAAAAGTATATAGTTTTTAAAGTTGAGGTTTTTATAAACCGAGTTACACATATAGTGACATAATGTAATGCATTAACAGATATTTAATTAATGTATCCCCTCCATATAGTGACTCCAAAAAGTGCAAATTTCTTCACAACAAAATTGTGCCTCTCACACAAATATATAAACCCACTCTGTGATATATATATATATATATATATATATATTTCAATTGCATTGTATTGTAAGTTTTACATCTTTTTGGATGGTATATATACCCTTAAATATATTTTACTGGAATTCATGTTTTCAATGATATCATACTTAGGATCCACTCAGAATGTAACTTACCGCACTTGGTAAGAACACAACCAAAGATCAACTCAATCGTGCAAGAACCAATTTACAGTGACAAGTAATAGGCTTTGCTTTTCATTAGAGTGTCAAGTGATGGGTTCTCTATCTTTTGGATAATAAATATTCTCACAGACACGAACATAGAACCATCTATGATGAAAACATAAATCATCATTGTGTAAGAATGATGAAAGCGTGCTCTTTAGAAAACATTATGGACACAATGTTACTCATATATTAATTTTTTTCCCACTTGGATATTGAGGTTCAAGAACTCTCTCACAGACACAAACATAGAACCATCAATGATGAAAGCATAATTCTGATTCTCTTTAAGAATGATGACAGCATGGAGAAACTTCATAGCCAATTCCATATTCACTCATTCATAGCCAATACTGACCAAGAACCCAATCATATGTACCTATCAAAACAGCCATTGTAAACCATATCCGAATCATGTCTACCTACCAAAGCAACATAATCACAACCATGTTAAGAATGCGCATAAGCACAAAGTTAGATTTGATACCTTTGTCTTAAAGCTCAATAACTGGAAAGAGAGATTAAAAATATATCCTTTTCGTATTTGTAATAATAAAATTACTTAAATATAAATTACAGAGATTTGGATTTGTATCCAAATGTGATCAGTTGCCCACCCTTGGAGAGCTAAAAGCCCTTCATGGCTAAATGGAGCAGACCTCCTCTCACAATGATCATAATGGTTTTCATTGTTCCTCTCAAGAGAAAGGAAGATAAGTTTGGGACCTTAAATGAGCAGAGCTGGTTTTCTCAGTTAAGACCAGGACATAATCTGAGCACAGATAACCCCTTTTGGGACCTTGTCTGAGAAGATATCAAGACCAAGATGCCCACCCTTGGAGAACGTAAAAGCCCTTCATGGCTAAATGAAGCAGTCCTCCTCTCACAATCATCATAATGGTTTTCGTTATTCCCCTCAAGAGAAAGGAAGATAAGTTTGGGACTTTTAAATCAGCAGAGCTAGTTTTCTCAGTTAAGACCAGGACATAATCTGAGCCCAGATAAGCCCTTTTGGGACCTTGTCTGAGAAGATGTCAAGACCAGTACCTTATATTGAGAATAGTCATTTATACTCGGTGCAAATACAATAAGCTCATAAAGGGAGCGATGAATATGGATGTATCTGATTTGAGTTTGAGTCATGATGGCAAAGGAGAGCTCTCACTCTATTAAGTACCGCATCAATATTTGTAATTTGTTTGTGCTGTTGTAAAACGTTGAGAAAACCCATACGAAACAGAGAAGTAGAGCAACAGATCTCCACGTGATCAACTTTATTGAAACTGCTAACAAAAATAACAAGCAAAACAAGAGATATCTACAAATTTGTTTTACCAATTTGTAGTTAGTATTTTGTATTTATTTATTGCTTGGCACCGCTGAATAGCAGCAAATTAGCTCCCACAACCTGAAATCAGTGGATAACTTTTTATTATGCTTTACAACTACAGATTTTTATTGAAATTTACAAGTCCAGTGTCGCACCCTTCAACACCATTCCACATGGGATCTCCAGACATGGGGCATACCAAAGCTTCATGTTTAGTGCAGGAACTTGGGTTCTGTTAGATGAAGCAGAGGCTGCAAGAGGTTTATCACGAAATTCTTGCAATTGACTTCTATTCATGCATAGAACTCCTTGTTGATCTGAATCAGTAAGAATAAGATTTTCCAAGGTGGGATGCTCAGATATGATATTTTGAAGAAGATAATGCCTTGCAGAGGCTGCAATAAGGGAGCTGATGGTCCAAACCACTCTCAGTTTCAGGCCCCCATTGGTGTAAAATGATTCAGGAATGTTCCCAGTGTCTTCATCCTCTGAAGCCCCATTTTTTGCATTGTCAATACTTTTTTTCAGTTAGAATTGAATATATTTTATAAAGCTAAGACATGCTATTAACGATTAAAAGCACGAATTCCCAAAAGATAAACCCAAACATAATGATGCAAATTCTTTAGCGAAGCATTTTTCTGAAAGGTAACAGCAAATAACAGAGATCCGATGACACACTCAAACAACAGAAATTTCTAGATGCAGAGTACAACCTTCCAGCCCCTCTTATCTAAACCTAACAGAAAATGCTACAAAACCAAAATGCAGTCCATCTCAAAACCCCAATAAGGATTCTTTTTTCTTAATCCTTCTAATAAAAGAAAATCAGTTACTTCCAATAAACTAAAATAATCTTCAAAAGCTGAACAGTGACTATCTAACGTAAACATAACAGAAACTATGGTTGAAGTGGAACATCAATCTACCAAGCGAGCAGGTATTATTGCTTTCAGAAAACCTGTAAAAGCTGACCAGTAAAGGCTTACAAAAGCTAACTAAAAGCAATCATCACCATTTTGGTCCTTACAAGTTACACCAGAAATTGGCAAAAGAATGTCTAGTTTAGAGAGTTTGAGGGCAAGCTGTTGTTCGAACTCCACAATTTTCAATCATTTCCAGACACCAATTTTCACCAATTTTCATTGAAATTCATTTTGTATTGAAGCAACATGCCAAAATAACATCTACAATAATGAGCCAGCCTGATATATAAGAGTTCCAATTCTGCCTTTATGTACAATACACTATACTGTTATCCAAAAAGGATGTATCAAGCTTATAGTAGCAAAAAGGTAAATAACCTTTTCCTGGAGTTTGTTAGAGTTCAGCCAACATTTACACTGAGATTTTATATGCTTTGAGTTCAACAAAAAGATTTCAATAGCTTAATACAATAACCATACAAAATTGAAATTAGATAATGTTGTACATATCCAAAAACATTTTCAACCCATCATGCACACAACATGTTCTTGGATTAGGAGATCCCTTTATAGGGTTATGCCCATATTATATCCATGAATACTCATTAGCTCGAATATTTGTCATCTTGCCATTGATTGCTGGAACTTTGATTGTTATCTTCACCCGCTATTTCTTGTATAGGGTGCAAGCGGCGATACAATCCGACTGGTTGTACAATAGGGGGCATCACCCTAGGGTGTGGAACCAAAATGTTATGGGTTGAAGTAGGCTGCCCAATGAATGAATTTGGTGCCATTGGTGGAAACAACCAGGGGGTTCGATGATCAAACGGGAGAGGTGGACGTGGTGAATCAAATGGAAAATGAATCAATGAACCCCCCATATTTGGATCCACATTATTCTCATGAAATAAACGAACTTGGCAACTTGAAATATTATGAGATGTGGATTCTTCAGCTGTAACAAAAAAGAAAAAAACACGTTGTTATGCAATCGCATTGAAGGCAATGAAGATAATGATATTTTGAATTTCACATTAAATGGTACATCAATCAATATTTCCATACCATTATTTTGCAAAATAGAACCTTGTACCCTTCTAGATGTGTGGTCCAGATTGATTTCTTTTATAGAAGAAATCTCCAATTGTTCATTCATGCTTCTTTTCCTTCCACGACACTGTCCAACCTTTAGAAACTGTGGTCAATATTTTCTTCATTTCAACGCAGGAACACTTTGCCCCCCTTTTTCTGTTGGGCTCAAGAAACTATGTCGCCTCTTGGTAGTGACCTTGGATGGAGTTACAACATCAAATTTCTTATTATTGTACTCTTGGCTTACATTTTTTACCAATTGATTTAGTGCATATGCCTACTCCAAAGATGTGGGTGTTATTTGTAATAAACCCCTCAATCTCTTATGAGTTGATGACAGCACAAGTTTAATTTCCTCATCGATTGTTAGGGCGCTATATTTCCTTACAATGGTTGAATCAGTGGAAGGAGAAGCTGGAAGGTTCATTTCAATTTCTGGGCTCATTACAAACGATTCATTTAAATCAAGTAAATATCCAGGTCTTTCTGTAATAGACCTATAGACATTAGGCAATTCATTGCCCCTTGAAACCTTGCTAGTCACTACCATCTCAACTTTTAGAATATGCTTACAAATATTGCCATTTAGGGCCCATTTTCAATTACAAAAGTGTAGGTTCAGCCCTTTATCGATGACATGATACCATGTATCACGAGTTGCCGTAGTTTGGCTACGAACCAAATACTCACTTTCCTTGTTTCTATTAGCCATACAATCTTCATCTGGGATATTCTTTGCTTTGCACTTACTTAAATTTATTTGTTGCTCAATTTTTGAAGCTCGGACAAAACCAACATTTTTTAGACGCTGCATGTGAATGTAATACAACTCAACCTTTTTTAATAATAGGTGCAACAGCCAATCCACCCTTCTATGGGACGCATTATTCTTCTCACAGAGGTACCTTTGCTTTAGATACCGGTGATAAGATTTGATAGCATTATTAGTATCCTGGTTGGAATGTGGGAAGTCCGTATATGCTTTTGCCCACATATCTGGAAAAAAAACATATATTAGATGCGAAAAAACAATAGAAAATGGTGAATTACAAAATAAATTGATAAAATGCAACCTTAGGAAACTTACATAGCTTGTTGTTGTTTAACCAGTTGGTTGCAAAATAATCCAAAAACATAGTTTCTTCTTTGAATTCATCAAAGAAACTTTGAATTTCATGTTGCACAGATGCATCATCTTCACACGAATGCATGATTAATCCCAGAGCATGGAAGATATGGACTTTATTTTCCTTTCCACTGACTTTCGTTCCAACATTTTTCAACCAGGCTCTACGGACATGCCATACACACAATAATAGTGTACAGTTTGTGCAAGTTCTGAAATAATATAACATTATAAGAGAATATCCTTGAACATTATTGCTTTTTATCTCTTCTAAAAAGAAAAAATTGGTTCACCTTAATGCCTCGATTTTCGCTGCTGCATCATCTGTGATGACAGCTCGGACATGCCAATCTGGGTTTTCCTTTTTCCCATTTGCAAATAATTGCGACATCCATTTACAAATATCAGGAGTACCATTCCGTGATGATATTACCCATGCCACTGGAATCCCATTGTGATGATCATCAAAAGCCATTATGGTGTACAGTTGATACTGCATTACAATAAGAAAACAAGATTATAAGCGTATAAGAGGACGACATTGAAATAAAGTAGAATAAATGAAGTTTTGGTAAATATGTTTACCCCATATTTGTTAGTGCTAAAAGTGGAGTCCATTGATAACATGTTGTTGTGTGAGTATCTCACCATCATTGAAAGCATCCACTTAGTTTGTATGCCTATAATGAAAGGAATGTTTTTAACAACATCTTGTTGTTGGTAGAAGAAAAAGCTCTCTGGGCACTCACTAACCCAACAATCCACACTCATTGGATCACTTTCATGGTTCACATAATCTAGCCTCTTGATATTATTGTACATGTTTGACACATCCTTTCTTGTCATGAAAGAATCTCGAGGTGCCCCTCTGAAAAGCTCACCAGATCCATACCTTAAATCAAAGATAAATTTTTCCCAAATCATCGTAGCATTAAAACCATCATGAACCAAATCTTCAACAATAGTTCGTATATGCTCTGTTAAATGCGGCGCAAAATTGAATTTCTTGGGCATGTCATTTGCCTCATTTGCATGACAAACCACATTTTTGTCATCAATATGTCTGCATGTTGTATATATTAGAACGGCATCATTTGGTCTAAGAGCAAGTCGTCGCATAATAAAGTGACACTGACAACCAACTTTGATGTTGTTACGTGGAAGACGTTTCTTAGTTGTGGATCCAGGTTCAGCCACATTGTTGGATTGTACATGATTTGGACCATAGGCACACCTATATATGTGATCAAGAATTCACCAAAAATTAAATAAAATATTTATGCATGTTTGACATAGTGAACTTAAAATCAAAATTATATATATATATATATATATATATATATATATATAGAGAGAGAGAGAGAGAGAGAGATTCACACAACATATTCTAGATATGTTGAAGAATTTGTCCTCTTGATATCCTTCACATCTTTAATTTTTCAAATTTTAGCAACAAATTGAGTAGGTGCACTTTCCCTCATTTTCTCTCCCCTTATAAAATCCTCAAGTCGACAATATGGAATAATCACGACTTGGTCTCCTGCTACTTCTGTCCATGTCAAATCTTCCGCTGAAAACTCTATCATCCCTTCTGGGTCCTCAACCTCCAACTCATTGATCAATTCCCACTTCCTCATTCTTCAAATCCATATACAAATGAGGGAACACGAATATTGACTAAACATATGAGCAACAGTTCATACTATGAATATTGAACACCACTTGAAATGCAATTTTTTGTAGTGTGTAGAATTTACACTAAAGACCCCACCAGATATAAACACATTTACAGCATAATTCCCTATCTCCCCTTCAATATTTCCTACCCATGCACAAAACAGTATTATAGACTTTCAAATGCTTCATCTTGGTATAATCAATACATTGCTGAAAGAAACATAATAACATGCAAAATCTGTTGCAAAGAAAAAACTGTTATACAACTTTAATCAGTTTGTTCCACTTTGTTATGCTGAGATGAAGTCCAAAACAATTACAATTACATAAGCAGCTAACATTTTTCACTGTTTTTGATCAAGTATCACTTTCAGTTCTCCAGTGTAGTTTATGTGTGCCTATAAAAGAATCTATATAATCAATTCCCCAATGTGTTCCAATTAATAATTGATTATACAGGATCCAAGACCTTTGTTACTGTAATCTCTCCTTCTATAGCACACTGGATATTTGAAGCCTGGTAACTTAAGTTTAAGAATACTTATACCAGGTTCCACACCCCGTGATAAAATATATTTTTTAATAGTCTTCCTAACTTTTGCTCTTATACTTATAGGTTAATTATGTCTTAAGCCATGATCATGTGCTAAAAAAATTTACAGCATTATAGAATAAACAGGACAGAACATAAAGGAAACCATTAGAGAGTATACTTCAACACTTGTCCTTTCTTCTCAGGTTCAGTGTAGCTTTGAAGCATACCTCAGTAATTTTAGAAACTAAAAATCAGAAGAGGAGGATACTGACATTTAATGTCTCTATCTCGATGTCATAGTCATAGTAGTTACACAGGCATTGCCAGGACACTTCATAGTAATCTTGTTCATAATTCTAACATAAACTCTAAATAAATATATATGCTGGAAATGCTACTGGATTGAAGAAATATGCATATAATAAAAATAAATAAATAAAAATCTAGAACACTAACTCATATATTGATAACTTGGGCACCAACTCAAAACAGGCACACCTCCAGATCAGAGAATTCAAACCATGGACAACAATCCATGATTTCACAGACAAACACAACAGTGTCACGAACAAGGAATCCTGCATCTGCCTCCAACATTTCAAGGACCTTCATGAATTGAAGAACAGAATTGTTCCAGGTTTTTGTGCATATTGATGACTCCTTCCACACTGATCTATTTTGGTAGATTCATTGGAAATTGTTTTTTTGAAAGTATTATTAATATTTCTATATTATGTTCCAGCATTGGATTTACTGAAAGTCAAATTAAACCTACAGTGGTGATCAAGATTCAAAGGTGCCATTCACAGTAACAAGAACTATTGCCAGTAACATGGCCAAGGAGCTTAACTTATACACAGTCATTCCATATGGTCCTTGGTACAATCATAAACAAGTAAACTCTCATCTTTTTAATCTAAGAACTCTGATTATAAGCATTTATGTAGATAATGCTGATTAAAATTCAAAATTGGGCAGGTGGCAGGATGGACTCAAGCATATGGACATTCAGTTAAAGGCAAAATTGAGAGTATTTTGACTTATGCAACAGTCAGCGATGCAGGACACGGGGTTCCATAGAGTAAACCGTTTGAAGCATTGACTCTATATAGATGTTTTATCAGAGCATTGCCTTGGCCTTCTTCAAAAAATAGCCTCGAGTGCAAAGCCAAATAGACTAGATTATTCCTATAAATATGTGTACCTTGTAGTGCAATACGAGATGCATAACTTCATTTGTTAACACTGCATTGACTTTGTACAGAGCTTTCAACGTTCATCAAAGGATTGCCTGTGTCTTTTTTCAAGAGATGGCCTCCAGTACAAAACCAAATACACTACATTATTCCTATACAAGAAACATTTGTACCCTGTATGGGAATTCCAAATGCATTTCTTTATATGTTACTGATGCTTGCTCAGATGTTGTTCATTATTGCTAGCAGTGCTTCCTTATGGATTTAGAATTTCTTCTAAATTTCCAAACTTAAGAGTACTGCATAAGCACTGCCAGAGGTTTTGTACAGAGCTTTCAACGTTCGTCAAAGGATTTCCTTTGTGCATATTGATGACTCCTTCCACACTGATCTATTTTGGTATTTCTGATTTCCAATTTCTGATTAATCTACCACAGTGACGATCTATTACAAATAATAGAGTTCCTCATGGCAAGAGCTAACACCAATGGCTGCCTCCTCCGCTCATCTAGTTCTTTCATGTCAAAGCCCCTTTTTAACTTCTTTCAATTCATGAATTGGGCCGAAACCGATAAGAAAGAAACTACCAAAGAAGTTATAAGATGCAATAACATCATAAAACAGGGTCTTAGGGCTCCTTATGTATAATCAATATTGATGTCACGACAACCATTCTGTACATATTTATCAAATTAACAAACATCTGAATTGTTATACATGAAAAATAAACCCATCTCCTGGTCGTCCTCTCAGAAATCCAAAATTGTGGAATATCCGCAACAAAATACCGCCAACAAACCGCAGGGATTACGTTGTTAACGTAAATCGAGTATGAAAGAGATAAACAAAATCTGTGTATCTAATTGATTCGATGCAACACTACGAATGAGAAGCAGGGCTATATAACGACATACATTAACAAGAAAGGACTTATCGTATTCTCCATTCTTCAAATATTCTCCATTGACAGAAACTAAAAGTTAACTGAAATCAGGAATCTCACAACTAGGTTAATCATTTATGCTTCATCTGGTGCGTTTTCAGCTTCACAAATAATATTAATGAAATTTTGCTGAACATATTCGTATGCAATATTTTACGCCCAGTTACCAAAAACAATTTTAAATGGATTCATGCTCCGCATATCCTTCATATACATATAAGAAAATCTTTACCAGGAATGTACCAGGAGCCCGGGAACCAGCCTGCGAGGCGAAGCAGATTCCTCGGTTGAACAGAGCTCTTGCGTTTCGTCCAGGCGGGTTGTAGAGTATCCAGGCGGGTTGCAGAGTATTTTCGAATGGGAGTCAATAGCATTTTTGCGCGAGGTCGTTTTGGAGTCAATAGCGTTTTGGGCCCGGGCTCGCAGTTGGTGGGTACCGCATTCGTTGCCGGAAAGGCAAAGGTGGCCGCCGGAGTTACATGGATGCACCCCCATGACCCGCTCTACATACATAGATGGGCCAGCCTACATAGGGGCATTTAATACCCAATGTATGGCTGGTTAGCTCTTGCCCTTAAGCGACACTCAAATGAAAAGTCACAATCAGTCATGTCTGGACGCATTGCGTATTTGCTAAGCAACTGAGGTAGTCCATTCCATTTTATGTAGCAAAAATAAAAATAACATAACCCTTGGTGGGTTCTTGTCCACAAAAACATTGCTATACCATTCCATAAAACCCTATGTGACTCACGAATTCCGTCTTTAGGCTTCAAGCAAAAACAGTGGAACAGTGCCAATATTGCCAAATGGAGATACTTATTTCTATTAAATTTAAATAAATATCTTATTTTATCTTTTACTTTAAAAAGTTCATAAATATAAATGATTAAAATAAAATTTATTAAAATTATATATGTGTTGGAGTAATATTATTTAAAATTGAAATTTTAATATTATAAAATTGTTATTTTTAATTTGGTAATAACTTTAATATTTTTTTTAATATTTTTAATGTAATTATATTATATATTTTAAAAAATCTATAAATATGTAAATGATTAAAATAATTTTTGTTAAAATTATGATATTAGGTCTAATATTTTTTTAATAGTTTTAATGTAATTATATTATATATTTAAAAGAACCTATAAATATGTAAATGATTAAAATAAAATTTGTTAAAATTATGACATTATAAATTTTGTGGAGAGTTTCAAAATTATATTTGATTTTAGGAAAGGTTTTCATTTTCTATTAGGTTGATTTTAAGTAGACCATTTAGAATGTTGAATAAAAGAATGATGCGAGAAATATACACCCAATAAGGGATGTTATCACAAGCATTGTGTCTCACATCTATTTGGATGCCTCTTAGGATAGGTTCTATCCCCCACAATTAGCTCCCACTCTCAACACTTCCCCATGAAATTTGAAGATCTAAAACAGACCTCTTAGCATAGGTTCTATCCCCCACAATTAGTTCCCACTCTCAACACATACCCATGAAATTTGAATACCTAAGAGAATCTAAATGCCACAAAACCCTCCTAACATACACCTAATAAAGTACTTCATAGCTTATATAAGTAACAATACCCATATAATGGAAATTCATATATGTGTCGCTATATATCTATTATATTTTGGAAATGATCATTCCATCCTCAACAAAGTCTTCCTTTTTGTTCCTTGACATTTATTCTTTCCTCTAATACCTTTTGTATGATTGGATCGAAGTGTATTTGGCATCCATACTCGCAATTACCTCTTATATTATTGCATCGGGTGTATTTGGGGTCCTTCTTCTCATACCTCTTGTATGATTGCATCTTGTATTGCCTTGGATTAGTTTGTTGATGAGGGGGTTGGGGTTGGGGTTGGGGTTGGGGTGGGAGAGAGATTTACATTCTCCCACATTTGGGCTTTTCTCTTTCTTCTAGCCCCCTCTATAGTCACTTGTCATGTCTCTAGTTGCCTCTTTAGTCCCCATATTGTTGCCTTTCTCATACCTCGTTCTTTGTCCCATTTATATGTTTCACTTGCTTCAAATTGCATCCAAATATACCAAATTCATTTTTCCAAGCATATGGTGATGATTTGATCATTAATGGATTCTTGGGGTCTATCTCATCTTTCATTTACTACTTGTTTGCAAGAATAAATGAGTACCTTCCTATTCAGTCATAAGTTGTTTGCCTATGTGAAGCATATGTATGATAGTGACTTATAAATCATTCAAAACTATCTAGATCAATTGGAGGCTAACAAATGTGAATATGGGCATTCATTCCAATGACAAGTGATGTATGTTTCCATGTTCCACACATCCATATCATTCTCATCGCTCATTGAAAAGATATCATTGTTCTAGTTTTGGAAGGGTTTCTTGCTCTTGCAGTCACAAGTTTAAATCAAAGTAGATCCCAACCTTAAATATAATAAAGATAAGCATAGTGTTGATATACCTCATGTCATTGGTTGAGGTTTTCCTTTTGTTCTTTTGAAATTGACGTCCACCATATTAGAGGTGACCAAACAATACTTATGATGGAAAATTCAAGTGCACCTCTTGAGAACTCTTGAGTTTTCGACATATTATTTGCTTTGAGGCCATTACCCCTAATCCCTAGATTGTTTATCAATATCTAAGAAAGAGGAATTGTTCAATGAGATGAACACTTAAAAAAAAATGCATAAAAGCATAAAGAGAAATAATTATTAGGAAAGGTAGGTCTACGCTAATTTCCCTCCTTAAAGGATTCTATATGCAAAATTTATAGCTCTTGAAACCTACAAGATCATAAACGTAAAACCTTCACATCATTACTAGACTTTGAAATTCATTTCACGAATTCTTCCCACTTCCTTTTCCATGACTTTCCATCACATTGCCTATCTTTTAATTAGGGACCTAGAGAACACACTTTGTCTTAGAACTTGACACACCTATAAGGCCTAATTGTTGATCCACCACAATAATACTTAGGAAAACTATAAAAGTAACCCTTATTATGTTTTGTTTGATGAAATCACCAAGGGTAGGACACTATATGGCACACCAAGAAGTTAGATGCACCACATCAAGTGAGAAATTTGCATTATGATCCACTTACCATGTCTTGGGATCCACGGCATCATAATAGATACATATACCTATCTTTTTACCATACTTGATGAGATTGGGATCTATGATGTTTTCTTGAGTAACATGTCATGACATTTGGATCCATGACAGTGCACCAAATGATTACAAGGATGCCACATCATCACACATGTGGCATGAATCACTCTAACCTCTAATCTAATATTTTCATAATATTTCATAAGGTTGATGATTTCCAATTAAATTTCCCTAATGAACTAAATTATAATTTATATTTAATATCTATACAAAAAATTATTAAAAATTAAAAATTAAAAATAAATATAAAATTAGTAAATAATTAAATAAGATATATTTTAAATATTTGAAAAAAATAATTAATATATACTCCACTCTTGATTCAATTTTCCCTCAAAATTATATGTTCAACTATTCAAACTATTTTAAATATAAATATTACTTATCCTATATTAATATTACATAACAATATAATATCAACAAAAAATAATAGGTTCATACATTAAAACAAGAGAGGTTGCAGGGAAGCAAGTCCTCGCCTTGAGGGGGCTTGAAGAATGAAATGCATAGGGAGAAAGTCACAAGAAATTTTCAACCGAGGTGCCTTGAAGTGGGCTTGAAGAAAGAAACACATAGCGAGAAAGTGACAAGAAAGTTTCAACTGAGGTGCCCAAGTCACAATAAAATCTTGATCTTTAATGCAATATAAGTAGTCCTCCTTGACTGCCAATCCCAAGGCTAATTCGTAAAGTGCAAGTGACTTTCTAGTTCAAACTTTTGCAATTATAAAAATTCAACTTTCTAGTTCAAATTTTAGGAACTATAAAACTTCAATATATATAAGCGTGATGGCTATACTATGCAAATACCAAATCCAGTGAAAGACTTGCAGTAAGCGAAAGTCGATATACCAAATCGAGTGAAATACTTGCAGTCTGCGCAAGTTGATTTAATATCTAGTAAAGTTGGGTTGCTTATGCTGATCATGCAATTTGTCAAAATCTTCATATTGACCAACATATTTTCATTCTAAAATCTTCATACTCACGAATAGAGTTTCATTCATTTTAATATATTTATGACATGTGAGGCCATGTTCATATTCATATGACACAAAGAGTAAATCAAACCACAGCTATAATTCAATTGTGATAAAATTAGGCAAGTCTCTTGATTTGATGTTAGAATCAGCTTTGAGATGATAATTTAGCACATAAAACATTTGAGTACAGAAGAGCCAACTTTAATTTACATGATGATTTAGCAAATAAGTCATTAAGGTGAGAAAAATAGATTTATATATATCATGTATCTCAGGATCGTTCGCTGGAGACATTTTGAAAAAGGAGATGGTTGACTAGTATAAAAGGGGCTAATGATGATTTCGCACAAAAGCCATTTGAGGGGAGAATATATATATATATATATAGAGAGAGAGAGATATAGATATAGATATAGATAAGGATCATTGGCTAGAAACAATTTGAAAAAGGAGATGGTCGACTAGTATGAAAGGGGTTAGTTATAGATTCTTTAAAAAGTAATTTTGTGCTTCTGATCTTACTTTCTATAGAGAGAAAGAAACATTACTAAATTGAACTAAATCAGTTTTTTGATGATTGAGATTGAGCATAAAAGTCATTTCAATAGTGAAGAGCCATTTTTTATTTCAAATGTCTCCATCAAATAGCTGTAACTAACGTTTGAAATTCCAATGGTTTGCGCTCATCATTTAGCTCAATCGATTCCTCCACGGGGATGATGGGAATGTTATTGAGAGCTCTTCAAACTTTTGCTTAAAATTTTCAAACCCATATAACTATGTGCAAATACCAAATGATAATGAACAGAAATAGAGCTTTAGTTAGAGAAATCAATTGAAGCAAGCGAATAACAAGAATGAAGAGAGAAAGTCAGAAAATACTTTAAATACTAATCGACTTACATTCCGAGCATCATTACCATATCTTGGGGATTAGTTACATGAGACATATTGAAGATCGACCCTTCAATCACCTGCAGAGAGTCCACACATAAAACTTGGTATTTCTAGATAGCATAGAGACAGTCCATAAAGGCAAAGATTTGGGTAATCTATGATATAAAAAAATAGGTAAAAAGAACCATATTCATGTAATTATGCCCAAATAATAGGACAAATACGATATTTTTTACCCACATAAAAGGAGAGTTTCAAAATATCTCAACCCCTAAATATTTGTTCCTTTTGTTTATGTTGAATAGGTCCTACCAGCACAAGAAAAGATTGTGATATCAAATAGAAATAATATGAATAACACTGGCTTAGCAATATTTAGGATTTTCCACGACAACGATAAAAGAAACTAAAACGCTCAAAAAATTAGAACTAAAATATCTTTGAGAAAGAAACATGGATGGATTGAGTTCTATACAGTTTAAAATTTCATCTGAACACAAAAAATAAGAAATAAACTACATAATCATTATTCTTGGGCATGTTTGTTAACGCGGAAAAGGTAGGAATTGGAATACCATTTTGATAGGTTGTCATATATTCAAAAAACCTCTAGATGAGGCTTGGGGACTGGTAAAATGAGTCTATTGAACTACTTAAAATCACCTCTATTTCTTTGATGTCTAGACCCTCTATCCCTTCTGATGATGCCCTCCCCTCCAAGCAAAAGACCAACTATTCTTGATCAGCATTCACCAACTTGCCTTAGACCTCTTGGATTGACCGCTTATAGAGTGTTCACAGACCTGCCATCACACTTGATAGATATGCTAGGTACCCCTATTACCTGTTTCCATTAAATCATGTTGATACGATCCCAAAATCCTCTCCCCTCCCTCCCAGTGTATCTGCAATAAATCTGTAGCGGTGTGAAGGGGGAAGGTTTGAAGCGTATGTCCTATGTCACAAGGTAATCGAAAAGATGTTCATGGGTAGATTAAAAGATAGAGTTATGTGTATCTATCTATCGTTGTCAATTCACTAAGGTAGCTAGGAGAAGTATTCACATTCGCTTCTATATTTTAAGTACTTAGGAAAAGTTAGACCTAGGAAAAACATAATTACTCATAAGTGAAGATATGATCAGAGCTCTTCAAGAACACTCCTTCTTCATAAGATGCAGAAGTGTGATCAGGCTCATAATCATACTCAAGCTTGCATTCAAGCTCAGATTCCTCCCTCAAGAAACCAGAGGTATGGCAGTAGAATCAAGAGTCACTTAATGCAACCATCTCATCAAAATAGAAACCAATATGGTATTCCAAGCTATTGAGGCCATCCTAGACTAAGTCAACAATGTCGCCTATGCCACGAGAAGGGATTCCAGAAATTAAGGTGAGTAAGAAGAGCAAACCTCGTTGTTATTTAAACCCTAGAAACTCATTTCCTAGGTTCTTGTATCCTCTCTCTCGTTCGCTTGACCCTACAATGCCATTCCAAACGAGTTACAGACTTGACCCTATAATGAAATACCGTATCTCTGAATAGCACAGGCGATGCACCACATGATGAAGTATCGCCACAACTGAAGACCTGGGAGAAACGAAGGATTGTATGGACGAGACATAATACTATGTGTTTGGGATATCCCGCTAGCCAATAAGAAAAGACACCAGATGGTATATGCCATCATCACTTCTTATTAGCTAGCGGGATATCACAGACACAAAGTATGGTGTCTCGGCCATAAAATCCTTCCTTTCTGCCAGGTCTTCAATTGTGTCGATACTTCCTCATGTGGTGCATCCCCCATGCTATTCGTAGCTACGATATTCAATTATAGGGTCAAGTTTGTAACTCGTTTGGAATCACATTGTAGGGTCAAGCAAAAGAAATAGATGATACAAGAACCTAAGAAATGAGTTTCTAGGGTTTAAATAATAGCGAGGTTTTCTCTTCTTACTCACCTTAATTTATGGCATCCCTTCTTGTGGCGTAGGCGATGGTGTTGGCTCAGTCTAGGATGGCCTCGACAACTTGGAATAAGATATTGGTTTCTATTTTCATGAGATGGTTGCATTTAGTGACTCTGGATTCTATTGCCATACCTCTGGTTTCTTGAGGGAGGAATCTGAGCCTGAATGCAAGCTTGAGTATGATCATGAGCCTGATCACACTTCTGCATCTTATGAAGAAGAAGTGTTTCTTGAAGAGCTCCGATCATATCTTTGCTTATGAGTAATTACGTTTTTCCTAGGTCTAACTTCTCCTAGGTACTTAAAATATAGAAGTGAACGTGAATACCTCTCCTAGCTACCTTATTGTAATGACACCGACAGATAGATACACATAACTTCATATCAATTTTCACTAGTGATATGAAGTGGTGATGGCATATACCTTATTCTTCCTCTTCCCTACCTCTTCCCCTCCTCCTATGCCTCATCTCCACCTCTTCCACCTCTCTGTGCCTTCTTTCTCATGGATAATAAAGAGAGAAAGAACAAGAACAGGAGAAAAGGGAAAACTGCGGGTCATCAATATGGATAGGGAAGTGTCGCCAATATAGGTTGTTACTTTGGAGAACAATATTATGTATCCACAAAGTAGTAGCATAAAAAAGGGGGAATTACTCCAAGAAAAGAAGCATGGAAGTAAGAGAATTGAGCACCGAGTACCTAAACCAAGTTCCTCCTCTTCCTCGTCCTGCAATTTGAAGCCTAAGGAAAATTCCTCCTCCTCATGTTTCAGAGCCAAGAAAAGGGATGCCGATGAAAATGTTCATGATTTGTAACAGTAATTGCAGTTTCAAAACAAGAATGTTTATGATGCAAGGTAAAAAATTATGGGGTCATTATTATTAGTATTATTATCACTAGAAATATTTTCCATATATAATTGGTAGCAACAGTTGCAGCATCATCATCAAGAACTAACAACCCATAGCTTCATTTGTTCATTCAAATTCATGGTGTCTCTAGACCTGTCTGTATTATGGATTCATCATGAAGTGGGTCTCATCATCAACATGGGATGTTGTCATAGCTTGTAGAGATTCCAAACTCATCAATGTTCTAACCTGCTACAAGTGAAAAAGTAGCTCCTTTTTTCTATTATTGTTGTGACTCTGCATTTTTCTTGTTTTTTATTAATAAGGAGGATCTTTGGATTTGTATTCATTTTTTTTATTTTCCAAGATGAATTTGTGGAAGCAAACCTAGAGGCATATGGTAATATTCTGCATGTAAGAACCTCCAAAAGCATAGTGTTAATCAGTGAAGGAGGTCCTCTTTACCTTATTTAACAGTGATAAATTTACTACATTTTAAAACAATTTACATGATAAATTTCTTATATGTTAACATAGTTTACATACTATAAATAGAATTAAATTTAGAAGGGTTTAGAAACAAGGACAAACCACAAGGTGGCTATAGATGACTCGATCATAAGAGAGAGGAAGGAAGGATGATTCACCTACAAAACGAAGGCAAGTTGTAGATGCCACATGTAAATGAAACTGTGTTTCTTTTCGAAATGTACATTGGTGAGCCATGAGAATCAACACAACATGAACTCAAGCAGCATAGAGGTGGAGCAATAGCACAAATTCGATCTACATTCAACCCATATATTCAATGAAATTACAGTCTATCAAACCAAGTTAAGTCCACGTTGAGTTTGAGATTGATATCAGTCGATTCTTAAAGTTTTCTTGTTTTATATAACGCATAAGACTTATGGTAAATTAGTCAAACATAATGCAGAGTTATGTTGATTACTTCCATTTGTGAATTTGATATTAAATGGATTTTTAAATCTAATGCTTCATTTATATAATGGATTTCTTAATTTCACCATTACATATAAATTGAAATGCTTTAGACAGAGCCAAAGGCCAACAGCCGTGAATTGGAAGATATGTGTGGTTTTTTGAAACGTGGAGAAATTGTTACAATAGTCCATTGACTATGTGAGATGTTGATCTAGAGAATGTTTCAGCAAGCTCCACAACTGATGAAGCTCGGTCTTGCCAGTACTTAAAAGCTATAGTGTTTATCCATAATGACTTGGAGCTTCATCTTGGATCTCTCTATGCTCCATCTGTTCTTCTCCATTAGAGCTAGATTTGACAAAAGACTTAGCTGCAACCTCCATCAATGGTATAGTATTACTTTTCTCATCAGATTCCATACACAAATCTAGATTAGTCAATGCATTGAATACGGGGGTACCTAAATCATAAATTCGAGAAGGTATACCTGATGCCAAAAGCGATGATGTTACCCTGTCTTGACTGTCGTCTGCACTCGGTAAAAATGCATCTGTGTTGACTTCATTGAACTTTATTGAGTCAGGAATGTTTAAATGTGGAGAATTTGTATCTTCTTGGTCAGAGGTAGCATTCCCAGTTTGCATGATTTCTTATCACTTGTACAAAATTCTCATTTGTTGAATAATCCAAAATCAGACCAACAACAGATATATCTTGGGGAAAGGAAGGAAATATAGATGAACAAACTATCTGATCATAACTTGTGTCGTTCTCAATTTGCTTGTTTCCTCTCTCACCAGAACTTGAATCGTAACCAAATGAGGTGGAAAAGAAACTCATTTCAATGTCTTTGTCACCATATTGATCAAATATTGTGTTCAGATCTGTTTTGATGATTGTGTTGTAGCATTGCCTGTCATTGTTGCAACACCAAAGTGAATATCTAACTCTTTTTCTGAAAATAAATGAAGATACCATTACTTTCCCAAATATTAGAGGCAACTTTCTTAGAGGCAAAGGTCGTCGAAAGTTACTCAGTGAATGATGAGTGACTTATGTACTAGTCTGAGTCAATCAATTTTATTGGAAGCATCAATGTTCGACTTCACAAGGGGGAAGAGTTTGGATATTTTTGATAACTGTGAAGGGATTCGTAGTTTGAAAGTTTTTATGTGGGAGTTATAAGAGCACAACCATTACTATTACAATACCTCCTAGAATCATATGTTTAACGAATTGTGTAGAGAATTTTTATTGCATAATTCAGGTCGAAGATTTGTGCATCAATGAGCTAAGGAGGTTGAGTCAGTTTTTTGAAGACATTTTTCTTTCAAAAAATTTCTAGAATTTTGATTCCATGAAGATGTTGTGAAGCTGAGCGATTATGTACTCCAAAGTTTAATAAAGATATCATTTTTGTGGTGATTATGTCCTAGATCTACCCAAAATTGAATAAGGGGATCTTAGGTACACGAAGAGTGTGTTGATGATGGTGCATGCTTCATGTTGTTTCTTTTTTATTTGTGTCTAGTTTTGACAAGTAAATGATCTCATTTTATGCACACATAAAATACAATGCCAGCAAGCACAACACTTGTAAAAAAATAGCTGCAAGGAAAGATAATTAAGCTCAACACATGCATTTGCGTTAATACAACAAATAATCAAATTTTTCAACATCGACATTCTACCTCAACAAACAAATTCACTCAATACAATCAAGTTCATGAATCTACAAGCTCTAGCATTTCAAAGAAAAGTCTACATCACTACAATCAAGTTAATGAATCTGTAGACTTCCAAGTTTCAGAGCATAGTCTACATCAACATTATTGAACTTGTAATCAAACTCAAATTACATTGAACTGTAAGGGTGCATTCTTGGTTGAAACAAACACCCAAGTCTTGAATTGAGTCAAATTGAATTCATTGTAGTGAGTCATTAAATCATTAAGCATTTTTTGGGTGCATTTTCGATAGTGTTTGACACCCTTCCTTTAAGTAGAATCAAGTGAATGCATAGATTTTAACTCTAAAGCAAACAAGCAACAAGTTCACATCTCCTGTAAGCGAGCATGAGTATTCATTCAAGAAATTTGCATCAAAACAGTACAAAGTTCAAACCTTTAAGCAAGCTAGAGTGAAGTTCATTGCAGCAACCATCAAAGCAACCAAACAAGTTCAACTCTAACACCAATCAAGCAAGTTGAGATCACCATCAGGTGAGCGTGAATTCCAGAGTTTAAGCAAGAAAGTTCTACAACTATAGAAAGTGTTCCTAGCAAGTGCAATAAGCAATGAATCAAGCGAACGTGCCGTTCAAGTCCCATAGCAAGCGAGCTTGTCATGAACATAACAAAATCAAGTGAAAGAGTTCACAGCATGACATCTACGATAAGAGAACCTGATTTCAAATGAGCAAGTTTAGATGGGGCAACATATTCAGTGGTTAAACATTCTTCATAGTTTGATCATCTCCAGTGATGAATACATGGTGCACATCAGCAAAGAAACTCTTCCTGATCTTTCATGGTATCTACGACAAACACATGAAACCATTGAGTTTCTTCAACTCGAGTCACAACTTCAAAGGAATGAATTGCAAGCAAAGAGTGATACTTTCAAGTCTTTGAACCATCCAGATGATAAGTCATTCATCCCAATAGCTTCAAGTGTCGAAGCTGTTCCAGTTCAAATTTCTTCCAAACCCATCATCAAGCCCTCGGAAGAAATTCAAAATAACAAGAATCGACAAGGTTTAAGATATGTCACTGATGACACCAACTTACATATCCCAGATTATTCCGAGCCAATTAAGTTCGTCAGTGCAGGATTTCTTGCACAACATACCTCAGTATGATCTGAGAAAGTTGCAGACAAATAGAATTGCACGCAACCTGAAGTTGAAGTCCAACCGAAATGTTCTCCTTGTCAACGAATCAGTAATATGGAAGATTAGTGTTTTGATCTCCATCCTTGTTGCCATTGGGGCAAGCCCAATCATTCCTCAAAAAAATGTCACAACCAACAAAAATCAGCAAGATTGAAGATACATTATGAATTGATCGATCCTTGGGAATGTTCATCCACAATCAAAATATTGTCTCAATTCTACAACTGACTAAAATCACACATCGTGCAGCCAACAACGAACCGATGATGGTACTCTCAAGCAGTTGAATGCGGGAGTACAACAGTGAAACTCTCGATTTAAGACCTATGTGGTTTATTACTTTTGACTTCGTTACTGGAGAATCCACAGTAAGAACCATTTTCTGCCAACGTTTCAAATCCCAATCGGGATCCATCATCAGGACAACTTGAATGCTTGATAGAAGAAGAGCTTAATGGAGAGCTTAAATAGTAATGAGGAGGGTAAATTGAGATGAATGTCGGCTCTCTTATTTTTTTTTTATTTTTTTTTAATAATAATTTTGATTGCTATAAATTATTATTTTGATGATCATTATCATAATTAAAATTAATATTAATTTTTAAATAATTAATTATAATTTTTAATATTTGGTTGCTTTTAATTTTAACATTAATTATTAATTTTTATTAATTAATTAAATAAATAATTTATTTATTTATTTATTTTTGGAAAAATTATTAATATTAATGGTTAATAATATTATTATTAATAATTATTATTTCTAATATAATAATAAATAATAACAATTAGTATTAATGATATAATAATTAGTATTAATAATATTAATTTTGATCATAATTAATATTAACAATATAATATTTAATAATAATAATTAGTATTAATAATATTAATATTGATCATAATTAATATTAATAATATTAGTGTAATATATTGATATTAAAATTATTAAAATTTGTTTAAAATGAATTGGTATTGATAATAATAATTATTATATTAAAAATGATATTATAATATTAGGAATCAATATAAATAGTTAATAATTATTAATTATTAATTTTTATTAATAAATTATTAATTTTTATTAAATAAATAATTTATTTATTTATTTATTTTTGAAAAATTATTAATATTAATGGTTAATATTATTATTAATAATTATTATTATTACTAATATAATAATAAATAATAATAATTAGTATTAATAATATTAATTTTGATCATAATTAATATTAATAATATTAGTGTAATATATTGATATTAAAATTATTCTAATTTGTTTAAAATAAATTGGTATTGATTATTATATTAAAAATGATATTATAATATTAGTAATCAATATAAATAGTTAATAACTAATAATTATTAGTAAAAATAATTAATAATTAATATCAATATCAATATCTAATAATTAATATTAATAATTAAAATAGTAAATGTTAAATTTTATAATAAGTTTAACTATTTAATAGATTTTAATTAAGTTTTAATAATCATGATAATAGTGATAGCTATTATCATAATTACTAATGAAAATGATTAATTATGAGCTAATTATTATTATTATTATTATACTTAGATTAATAAAGCGGGGAGGGAGGTAATATTTCCACAGAATGCTAGCCCTGAGAAGTATTAGTGACCTTAATTTCTCTGATTAGGGGAAGCCAATTTCCACTAATCTCCATACCATTGTCTCTATTGAGATTATGCGGGTTTTTGATAATCTCAAGAGCTTCTCTAATCTTTCGCCTATGATGTTGTTCTTCTCTAGCGATAATTGAGGCGCTTTCCAGGAATTACATCAATCGATTTGAGCAGGATCAAAACATTAATAATAGAAATACGCAGAAAGGCATTGGCAATCCTTTATACAGTAATTTCATCAAGCAACCAACGCAGAATCTAGACCTAATTACCGCTAATATACAAGACTCGGTGGGCAGCAATCAAAGAAGTCATAAGGAGAGTGTTGTTGTGGACAAGAATGACATTAATATGAAAAATGGAAGGACTTCAGTTAACACTTCCGAATCAAAAAGGAAAGTGGTTAATCTGTCTTCCCAAGAATTAGATCCTGAAGTTATTAGTGTCCTTAGCAGAGGTCTGGGATTTGCAGTTGCGCCGAAAAGACTTCCTATTGAGAATATGATATGTAGCATAGAGGAGGGGATTAATAACCTTCCTTTGGAAGAGAAGGAAACATTAAGACAAGAGTTCTCCCTCATTATGAGAAAGGCCAAAGCTCCCAAAAGTAATTTGAGTAAAGAAGAACAAAGAGCCTTCAAATCCTTGCGGAACAATGATAAAATTGTAGTTCTTAAGGCTGATAAGGGAGGAGCAGCAGTGATCTTGGATAAGGAAGACTATGTATGCAAAATGAATGAACACCTCAGATGTGGCAGTTATAAGAAGCTAAACAATAATCCCATCCCCAAGATTATGAAGGAGGTGAAAAAGACAATTTTAGAGTCCAACCTTGAGGAGAAATTAAAGAAGAAATTAATCCCCTCTTGTGAAACTATCCCAAGAATTTATGGGTTGCCCAAGATCCATAAAGAGGGAGTTCCTCTTAGACCAATAGTCAATACCATTGGATCCCCAACCTATGAGCTTGCTAAGTATGTTGCAAAAATCCTTAAGCCCCTTGTCGGAAATACTGATTCTTTTATCAAAGACTCCCATGACTTTGTGAATCTTATTAAGAATGAGAGGATAGAATGTGATGACATCCTTGTTAGCTTTGACGTTGTGTCCTTATTCACCAAGATTCCTCTTGATGAAGCCATTCAGGTTATAAAAGATGTTACTGATCCAGGAACTGCAAGATTGGCTGAAATCTGCTTGCGATCAACTGTTTTCACCTTCCAAGGAATATATTATGAGCAGACATCTGGAGTGGCAATGGGATCACCCCTTTCGCCAATCGTGGCCAACTTATACATGGAATATTTTGAAAAGAAGGCCCTAGAATCTTACCCTTTGAAGCCAACATGGTGGAAGCGATTTGTCAATGATACTAATATAAAATGGACACATGGTAAAACAGAGCTTGACAAGTTTTTTATTCACCTAAATTCCATCTCGTCAGAAATAAAATTCACCATGGAGCTTGAAGAAAACATGAGCATCCCATTTTTAGACGTTCTCATCATCAGGAAAGAGGATGGCTCCCTAGGGCATAAGGTTTTCAGGAAGTCAACCCACACAGAAAACTACCTCCATGCTGATTCCCACCATCACCCAGCCCAGAAATTTGGTGTTCTAAACACTCTTGCTATTAGGGCCCTTCGAATCTCTGACGTTGAGCATCTTAATGAAGAAAAGAAGCATTTGGTCTCAACCTTTAAGAGTATAGGCTACAAAGAAAATGAGATTAAAAGAGCCATGGAGAAAGCCGAGAAAAAGATGTTATCTCATGAACCTAAGGCTCAAGACCAACCTCAATGTGGTAGGGTATTTCTACCTTACATTCATGGAGTTACAGATAAGATTGCTAAAATCCTGAGGAAGAAAAACATAAACACGCAATTCTCAGCACCTGGAACCATTAGGCAAGGTATGAGATCGGTAAAAGATAGTATTGATAGACATCAACTTAAAGGAGTCTATAAAGTTGATTGCTCATGTGGTAAGAGCTACATTGGTGAAACAGGTCGCTCCCTGCAGACCAGACTCAAGGAACATGGGGCTGATATCAAGAATGAAAGGTCTCGTACTTCGGCCTTGGCAGAGCACTCTTCAAAAACTAAACACCATGTCTGCCTGGAAAGCGCCTCAATTATCGCTAGAGAAGAACAACATCATAGGCGAAAGATTAGAGAAGCTCTTGAGATTATCAAACACCCGCATAATCTCAATAGAGACAATGGTATGGAGATTAGTGGAAATTGGCTTCCCCTAATCAGAGAAATTAAGGTCACTAATACTTCTCAAGGCTAGCATTCTGTGGAAATATTACCTCCTTCCCCGCTTTATTAATCTAAGTATAATAATAATAATAATTAGCTCATAATTAATCATTTTCATTAGTAATTATGATAATAGCTATCACTATTATCATGATTATTAAAACTTAATTAAAATCTATTAAATAGTTAAACTTATTATAAAATTTAACATTTACTATTTTAATTATTAATATTAATTATTAGATATTGATATTAATTATTAATTATTATTACTAATAATTATTAATTCTTAACTATTTATATTGATTCCTAATATTATAATATCATTTTTAATATAATAATCAATACCAATTCATTTTAAACAAGTTTGAATAATTTTAATATCAATATATTACACTAATATTATTAATACTAATTATTATTATATTAGTAATAATAATTATTATTGATAATAATATTAACCATTAATATTAATAATTTTTCAAATAAATAAATTATTTAATTAATTAATTAATAAAAATTAATAATTAATATTAAAATTAAAAGTACCAAATATTAAAAATTATAATTAATTAATTAAAAATTAACATTAATTTTAATTATGATAATGATGATCAAAATAATAATTTATAGCAATTAAAATTATTATTCAAAAAAAAAAAAAATAATAAGAGTGCTGACATTCATCTCAATTTACCCTCCTCATTACTATTTAATCTCTCCATTAAGCTGTGGATTCTCTGGTAACAAAGTCAAAAGTGAAACTCTCCTACACCTGAAGGGGGGGAGTTCGATATATTTTGGAGAAGATTGTCTCTCTTTTCAGCTAACAAAGGGGAAAAAATGTCAATGAAATTGACAAGTGGTTGTCAGACTGAAAGCCTCAACAAAATCAGTGAAGCATCCAGTGGGCATCTTCATCAGCCAGTGGGAATTTTTCTTCAATAGTGAGCATCAGCAAATTCGCCAGTGGGAAATCGACAGAAAAAGCAGTAGTGAGCAGCTTTCATCATAGCAAAAGCAACATTGAGTTGTTTTTCGAGATCATCAGCGAGTGGGTGATCATCATCAACAAATACGCTAGTGGGCGTTCATCAAATTGTGTCAGTGGACACCGAATGCTGTTTTCAAGCAAAGGACAGTTAGATCCTTTTGCAGCTTGGCACATGATGGAGTTGTCAAGTGACATTCAGAGATGAATCAGACATACAACTGATTCATGTTCTCTTAAAATTTGAGTTTTTCCAACATCCAGCATTGGCGTTTTTTAGGCAGTGTTTTTTTGAGGAGCAACTTTAGAACTTGGCAGATGGCTCCTTGTTCTTTTTGGATTTATCATTTGGGGGGGGGGGGAATGTTAGCCTCACTCTCTTAAAAACAATTATAAATCCAAATAAAATAATTAATTAAATTAAATCATGAGAATTAGTTCCTCCAACTAGGGAGTTTAGTAAGGAGGAGAGATTCTCTCCAACTAGTTATCCTAAGTTAGTGTGTAGTTGAGAAATTGTCTCAACCAAGTGAGTCTAAGATAGACACACTATCTTAAGACCACTTGCTCATGTATTCAAATGTATTATTAAATTATTTGAACAAGAGAGAATACCTGAGGAAGCCATGAGGCTTCAGTATTTTCTGCCAATATTTTGTGTCTCGTTTTAATGTGTGTTTTCTGTAATCTGTTTGAATTAATTTCATTTTTCAATAGTTAAAAAAATATATGTTAATTTAATTTTAACGTAAAATGTTTACCTATTAATGTTAGCATTAATCAATTGAAACACAAATTTTCCAAGTGAATCGAAACTTAACCTAAATTTTCTTAGGCCACCTTAGGAACAGGCCAAATAAGATGGCGAAAGAGATTGCACTATTGAATATACACTACGAGCCTAAATACTTTGGTTATTTTGACCATTCATGAAAATAAGAAACTGAAATTAATGCTAACCCCCACCATTTCGATTACTATAGTCCCAGTCATACCTGTGGTAGGGATTAAAAATAATAATCAATTTTCATGCAAGACAAAAAGCACCCACCTAGTGTTTGACACCATCCTAATATATGAAAATATGTAGGCCCCATTTGTTGTAGGGCCCATTTGTTGTTGCATTCTATGAATTCAGTTCACATTCAACCCTATATTTTTAATGACATTTTATGAATTTTGTTTGTGTTCTCCCTTTGACCAATAATGTACGACCATCTGCCAAACATAAACCACACATTATCTCAATATCAGATCTCAAATATCAAAATCTAAATTTAATTTGAATGGCATTGATTCGTCGTTAAAGTCATTAATGCTAAGTCCTTTGAGGGCAGAAAAAAATCAATATTCATCCATCCGACAAATTTTCATGCACCATCTCAATGTCAGATTCCAATTTTGGTTTTCAATAGTTCTCAACGTAACTAATCTTAATTTATATATACGACATTATATATTCATTAATTTAATCTTTCACCGTTTTTTACAAAGATTTTAAATTGATATTTTTAAAATTTGATAATTACTTTTTATTTATGATAAATAACAAATGTTATAAAATAGTAAAAAAAACTTTAGATTTTCAATAATTCATTAAATTTTCATTTTTAATCTTTGATTGATCAATAAGTATCAATTGATCACACCATATTTGTTTAAGACAATTAATTTCTTTTTATTTGGTTTTTATGATAAATTCAAGTCAATAATTTTAATGCTATGTTTTTATGTTTTGTTTTTTATAATAAATTTGATTGGGATAGAATGAGTTGTCAGGAACTGAAAAACTGCTCCGGAAGTTCAAAACCCGAAGAACTGTAAAAAATAGTAAACTTTGCTACAATTAAGGAAACTGAAAGAATAATGGTGAGGGTACAAGTGGAATAGGCATGTGGTCACCAATATCCACCTAGATCATCCGCCCCACCTTAGGAAGCAATGATCTCCATTACATTGATTTCCTCCATGAGATGAGGAAACTTTTGTTGAACTTGGTCCCTAGTGAGTCATTTTCCTTAGTGCAGGAGTTGGCTGACTTTGACAACTTGATACAGTTGAATCTCCTGCTAGCCAGTGTTCTTGATCTGTGTGTCCATGATTTGATCAGTTGCAGCTTGTTCCATGCAATCTGTATTTTACTCTATTGGTGTGAGTTATTCTGCAATGTCGAATGTGTCAAGTAATCATGGAAGGTATGGTCGAAGGTGATCCCCATTGAACACTGGGTGCAAGCCAAGGAATGGGGGAATGTTGATATCAAAATCATTATCTCCCATAGCCTTGGTGATGGTTTATGGCCCATATCAAATCCATCGAATCCTGTAGTGGGACCTCGCGAGGCGCCCCTTCTGCAAATCTAGCCAAAATTTGTCACCCACCTGGAACTTCTGTGGCACCCAATGCTAATCATGTCACTGGTTGTACTTAGCATTGCCTTTTTCCAATATGCCATGGACCTGTTGGTAGATGTGTCGAATGTGCTCAGGGAAGCTATTTGACTTTTCAGCTTCGGACTGGACATGAGCAAAATCTGCCCGAGTCGCTGCAAATGGTATGGCCACATCAATCGGACATAATGGCTGGAATCCCGTGCCCACCTGAAAATGGTTGTGGCCAGTCGAGTTGTGGAGAGCCCGATTGTAGTTGTGTTGGACATATGGGAGGCTCTCATCCCATTTGTGTGGATGCTTTGAGTTGTACATGCACAGAATGTGTACAATCATCTAGTTGACAACCTCTGTCTGACCATTAGTTTAGGGGTGTAAATTTGTGGACTTGGTGAGATTGGTGTCTAACATCGACCAGGGACTAGACCAAAATGTACTAAGGAACCTACTGTCCCGATATGAGATGATAGACTGTGGGATCCCAAAGTGTATCCACACTCGTTCAAAGAAGAGTTTAGCAGTGGCTTGTATTGTGATACTCTTCTTGCAGGCCGCCATAATGGCCATCTTCACGAATCTCTCGACGACCACAAAAAAATAGTTGTTGCCATGCCTAGTAGAAGGAAGGCCTAACATGTAATCCATGGAGATGGATTTCCAAGGTTGACTATGGGTAGGAAGCAGAGTATAGAGGCCTTGCTTCATAATGGTCGGTTTGGCAATGGCACAGGCATTGCAAGATCTGATGTACTTCCCGACATCATGTCGAAGATTCAGACAATAGAAATACTTCTACAATACTGCAACTGAGCATCCTGGAGGTGAAAATTTGGAACATTCTGACCCTCCAAGAGTGTATGGTATGTGTGGCGAAATTTTGGGTTGCTTTTATAGAGAAGTGGCCAATCAAAAGTCTCGTGCCCAGAAGAGTGATGAGCCTCTATATTAGACATAAATTAAGGCCCATGCCTCTGAGTTAAACATAAATTAAGGCCCATCTGACTATCTGTTGTGGGGAAAAGTATCCGACTCGGATGACCCTATCCCTACTCTAAAGGTGACAGTCTTTAGCAACAACTGAAAGTAAAGCTTTAATGTTTTCCTTTATGAAAGTACAGAGAGAAGGAAGAAAAGATTAACCAACCGGTGTCTTTCGCTTTTGTCGATCCTTATCCTCTCTCTTTGTCTCTTGTTCCCAGCTCCTTGCTCCCTTTGCCGGTCCAGCTACACACAGATCCTGCACAACAGAGAGAAGAAGACTACAAGATACATGTACTCATAACTGATGCATGGATTAGAGTGAATCAAATATACAAGTAAATACAATACATCAATGCAATACAAGTATATAGGAGAACATTCAAAGCTTTATTGATAAAAGTAACAGGGTTCTGAGAAGGTTACAACCATCAATGGCTCCAATCCAGCAGCACCTCCCCAGCAGCAAGAAGTCTCCTCTTCACCTCTAGAAAAACAATCACCCAATAGCTCTAACTGTAAACCAACAACACTTCCTTACTTTGCACAAAATTCCAGCCCCCTTAGACCTCATAGAAGAGCTCTATATATAGGAGAGAAGAAGAGAGGATGAGTCAGCTTGAGGCTGGCATAGAGCTGACTAGTGTCCTCTCCCTCTTCAGTTAATCTTCAGTTCTTGAGTCCACTTGGAGATCCTTGCTTACACATGGTGATCAAGTACCTCTTACTCATCACAAGGTGAAACTCATGAACCAAGTGTCAGTTTGGAAGCTTCCTGGGCAGTTGACACCTTGCAGAATGACTGTGCCACTTGGCCAATCTCGCCCAGCGCAGGTAGCCTTCATTAGATTTGACTTCCAGCGCAGGTACAAGGAGGAGTAGTTACATTCCAGCGCAGATGCTCAGTGGAGCAGCTGACATGATCCAAAATTAGCCTGTTTTGAAGTGTTTTCAGGTGGAGAACTGATTGGAAGTGTTGTTGTTTGATGACCTTGTTCTTTTAGGGGTAAGAACAACATGTTTAGGGACTGAGGATCCCTGTAATTATTGACATTTCATGCTCCATGTCGCGAGGCACAAAAATGTCTATAACAGTTGCCCCCTAAAGTATGAGGCCGTTTATCGGGTGAAATGCTTTATCTAGAGGGTCTGAAGTTCATTCCAGTGCTGAGGAGGCGCCCTGTAATACAATACAATACAATACATTATTTTTCATTCTATTTTCATGATCTAGCTGAGGCGGGCATTCCCATGCTCAGCTTTATAAATACATTTTGGTACATAGAACAGACGATCGTCTGATGGTAGACTGATAATTTTCTGCTGAAATTATCATCCTTTGAGTAGGATGATCATCTGCTGCAATGATGTACATGACAAATGCTTTTATATTTCCTGAATATGTATCGCAGCCCGGATGGATGAAACTAGATCCGGGGTCTTCAAACTCGTTCGATCTTCACTCTAAGTACAAGTCGATCCATGCGAGAATTTCACTGAAGTCGAACATGGAAAGACATCGCTTGATTACCGGTCAATGATGAAAACCGTTAACAAGCGCGAGAGGAATCACCGATAATGATAATGACCCTCAAGGTACTGCAGTACAATTCACGTGGCGTGAATAAAGGACTTGGCGTCGAACGCCACGCAAAATCTTCTGGTCGAAGGTCATTGATGTATACCTGTCGCCGGAAGTGAGAAACTTGCCATTGAGGCATGCAAGCTTCAAAGTACTGATGGGGTTGTTCCTAGATCAACTTCTTGGATAATGAGCTGAAGTCGACAAGAAGCGATCCATCAAAGGAGGGCCTTAATGAATCCCACATCAATGACATGGAACGGAGCTAATGATTTTAGTGGAGGTGAAAACAAACTGTGATATATGATTCAGGGTGGCGATCATGAATGGATGAAGGATAATGTATGGCAGTGGATGGGACACGGTTGACACTTTCAGAATGACCCCTCTTGAACATATAATGACACTGATGCGATGGATCGGTAGCATTACCCCAAATGTGGATGGTTTGGCGAGGACCATGGTGATGAGACCGGTGAATGAAACAACCCAACCCGATGTGGTACGGAGGAAAAGTGTCATGTTCAAGAGTGACTTGCTACCATTAAACTTTGATGTTCTCCCAATTTTTCCCCAGTCATTTCTGACCAGTACCTCTTTATTTTTGTCAAGCTTGAGGAGGATAACATATGCTTGTTCTATAACCTGCCCTTCGGGCAAGCCCATCGCTATGATTTAACGAGCTTAGCGATAGGGAAACTCGTTCTCGTCTAAAGACAAGTTTGTCGCTATTTAATGAATTTAACGACAAGGATAACTCGGTCCTTTTCATTTTTAGAGAGTCTGAAAAGGTACATAAAGTCAACTCCAGAATTCCTTTTTCGTCAGCTAATCCCTTAAGTCCGAAAAAGTATAAAACAATACAGAAGGGATGAATTTTCGATTGCTTTAACGAGCCGAACAAAACAAGCGCTCGATCTTTTTGTGCAATAATCCCTCAGGTCCAAAAAGATTAAAATCTAGAGGAGGGATAGCTTTCTGGTCGCTTTAACGAGCTGGAAGGCCAAAACTCGGCAAACTTTTCATATTTTACGAGTCAGTGAAAAGAGCTCAAAGAAGACTCGTCTTTCGAGGAACGAGTGATGAACAGGGATAGCAGAAGATTCCAGGTACGGGTTGGAATTTTCCAATCACGGCAGTGTCACAAGGATGGCTAAGTGAAATCACTCTTCGCAGTTGTTCCTCAAAATGGGTAAACAAACATATGGAGATGAACGATTGGCCAAATGAACGGATGGAGGTGACGGTGTACAAACACGACCAAGGCTTTAATATGGCTGTCAAAGGTTACATTAACCACGGTTATTTACCGGTTCATTTTTTCTGGGTGAGCTTCAACTCTAGGGGAAGATTGCTCACAACTTATGTTTATTTTTTAACGAGCATGAACTATGTGCTAAAACTGCTCGGATTCTGCATGCCCCCAACATCATAATAATGCATGTCAAAGGAGGGTGCCCCCCAAGCTTCATTGCATTCAACTTGGTGATTGGAATGAAGGTTTACCTTTGAATTTTGAAAAGGGGATTTGTTTCATTTTTTAATGAGGTTGACATAGTAAAAGAACTATCCTCATAACTCCTTGTTTCATTTTTTAACGAGGTTGACACGAGATAAGAACTGTCCTCGGAGCCCACTGTATTTACAGTATTTCCATTAGGGCGATGATCCATGCTGACAAAATGTTCAGGAATCTTCCGAATCCATTAGATATAGAAGATTTCATATTGTAGGTTTCCACTGTGGCCACTTCCGCCAGATTTCTTGCAGGCGGTAGGGCAAAAGTACCCATTAAGGCAGGGTCTTTTAGGAGACCTACTCCAATATTTTGAAGCGAATGATCGCTTCCATGGATCATTGGAATGCTTCCCGTAACTTGTGAACTGTCGGGGAGGAAAGTTTGTTGGTCGACGACTGTAATCCCTCCTTGAAAGGGAAATGCAATCTTCCTGAAGTAGGTCGACACAACTGCGGCCATGGCATATATCCAAGGTCTTCCCAGTAGGATGTTGTAATCGAGGTTTCCGTCGATTACTTCCACATCAACTTCTACTGTTTTGCCCCCCAGTTCAACTTGCAAGTTACTTAAAATCCCGTATTGAGTGTATGATCGTCCATCAAATGCTTTTAACGTCGTTGACGATTTCGACAAGGGTGGTGAGCCTAAATTTTTTCAGCAATTCATCGACATAAGACATGTAGATGCCCCCTCATCAATAATTGTTCGATGAACAGTTTTGTTGAGGGCTTTCACTTTAATAAGGAAAGCTTGTTGAGCTGGTAACTTAGGGTCATATCCTTTATGGTCAAAGGCCACAAGATTGGAATCCATTGGGCCAATCCCACTTATAGCTGATAAAAAAGCTTGCTCTTGGGAGGTGCAATTTTGTGCTACCTCAAGTGTCGACATAGCGGACGACGATTGGGTCAGGTCCTCTATTATATTATAATCCTGTGTTATTTTTTCACGAGGATTAAAAGGAACGATGGGTGGCAAAACTTCATTCAAAGTTGTTGTCGAACTACTAGGTTGTTTATCAGCCTTGTTGTTCGACCGCTGTGGATTCCGGTAACTTTTATTCCTTGTCAAAGCATTATTCTGCTGCTTTGAGGTGGACAACATAAGCACTTGGGATCGGGAAGCATTTTGATTAGCAACCAGATTTTGACCAGGATTAGGAAATGGATCAGTCAACACAGTTGAGGTTTTCGGACTCTTAAAGAATCTTTTAAGCTCAGCTTTGCATGGACAATCTGCTGTCCAATGATCCTCATCGCATATATGACACCCCGAAGGGGGTTTCCCTTTTCTCCCTTTCTTTTTCTTCTTGTCTCCTGGTTGCTTCAGTTGTTTGCCCTTGTCGTCCGACACGGCACTCACTTCCGAGGCAAGAAGTTCTTCATTTGCATTTTGATTCGAAGTCTTACGAGTTTTCTTAGACGAATTCCGTGTTGACTTTGCGTTTGCAGTGCCAATCACACCATCGCCGGCATGAGATTCACTATTTGATCCAGGAGGGGGAGGAATTGAAAATTCCGGTCTAGGGGCGTCAGGTATCTTGTCATAGAGCGTGCCAGACTGAGTATATACTAAGTCTAAATACTGGGCACGAGCAATAACTTGCTCCTCTGTTACGACGCCTCCCTTGGCCACATCTTCTGTTATAGCAGGAAGAAGCGACTTTATAAACCACTCAGCTAATAGTTGATCTGGAACATAGGTCTTCACCATTCTGCGACGACGACGCCACTCATGTATATGATCAGATATATGTGTGGCCGTTGTCTGTTTGAAATTGGTTAAGATCTCTGTTCCAGTTTCGTACCTTATAGGTAACTGAAAGTGGGTTAAGAAAGTCGTGGCTAGGGAACTGAAATTGTCGAAAGAGGCTCTAGGTAATTCAATATACCATTTAGCCGCCGGACCTGTCAATGTCCTCTGAAAAAGGCGAAGCCTTATCGAATCATCATTCAAGGTGTTCGACGAACACCACAGATGGAAAGTCATCACATGATTCGACGGGTCTTCGCCAGGATTTCCATTGAATTTAGGAATGTCCGAAGGAAGTTTGTGAGGAATCGCTGGCCACCAATGGGCATAGGCGATTGGATAATTCGTCAATCGATGTAAATCTGGTAATTCTAGAGTCGCCACGAATGGCAACTGCTGATTCAGGTTTGGCGAGGCGTACCCAGGATACGATGGAATCGCCTGAGCAGTAGGCCTTTGCATACCAGCATAATGCAACTGATGTTGATAGGACTAATATGGCTGGTGGGCTTGGCCACTGTAAAGTGGTTGATTTAACCCGTTCTGAATATAGGGTTGCCCACTATTTGCAAAGATCTGTTGCTCAGATCCCTGGTACACCTGTTGAAACTGAGGTTGTTGGTATTGCACCATCCATGGCTGCGAAGCCATGTTTTGCTGTGCGATACTAACCGACGGACCAAGATGCGGGGTTATGGTTCCCGTTTGTATCTGTGTCGTCCCGGCAGTTGGCGATTGTGGTTGTGTTGCAGGGTCAAGGGGCTGTTGCATTACAACTTGGGGTTGACATACAACAGGCATCGATTGAACTTGTGACACGGTTACAATTGCTGGCGTCGTCGGGATGCTAGACATAGGTACACATTGTTGCATGGAATATACAACTCTCGGTTGTTGGGGCAACATAGGCACCCAACCACTCGTCGTAACTTCAGTCAAACCTGAATGCGGTTGAAAACTGCCGTATGGGTATCCTCCCGGAGGGGGAAGTGAAAGGGCATATTGCCCCCCATACGGTGACAATCCGGAGCTCAAGGGTATAGATTGCCTTTGAGGACTGGATGGTCCAAACTGATTTCCAAAGGGATCAATTTGTCTAGTTTCAACATAAGAATTACCGGGTATTATACCGGAAGAACAAACTGGAACAGACCAAGTTGTCATAATAGTCCCTGGGTGGACTCCTTCTAGCTGTTGAGAGCTAGTCGGGACAGCTGGTATGCCGGCAAACATCGTCGGAGTGACAGCAGGAGCTTCTGCTGTCGCTGTGTCATTTGGCACAGTCCTAGATGTCGACGGTTGCTCAGACATTTTAAGTCTATCCAATAAACTGCCTAACGATTCTACAAGAACTTCCACTGGCGATGGACAAACTTCTGATGTAGAAGGAAAAAGAGTGATGTCTACTCCAAAATGAGTTGGAGTATTTGCTTACTGGTCCTCTACGATTTCCTCTATTGCAATCAGACCAGGAGGAAGAGGAAGACCGTCAGGTCCGTAAAAGATTTCTGGTGCCGAAGAAGGGGTTGCTTCGACAGCGACAGTTGTTTGAGCAACAAGACTCTGTGGACCGGTTTCAGATGGAACTGGTTCAGTTATGCAAGTACTTGTTCTCAGACTAGGATCAATACAACTGTCCCTCTGTCGCTGTTGAACTTCTTCAATAGAGGCAGGGATTCCAGAAATATTAGGAGTGACCAGAATCTCAGATGTAGTTGGAACTGTTGTTCTAACTTTAATGGGAGATTTTGACCCGGTCAAGCGAGTTTGCTTCGTCCGTACTACTCTCGATTCCGGAGACAAAGACGGTTGACTCGCGAGTCTCCTCGAACGACGGAGTTCTAATTGACTTTCCTCCACGGTTGCGGATTACTCGATCAACTAAAATACAAAAAGGGGAATTATGTTTCCGTATTGAATGAATTTTATTAGACGCTTTTAGACACAACTTTGCTTTTTCATGTTTTAAGAGTCGAGAAAAAGCTAAAGATGACTCTAGTCGCCTTCGATGTATTAACAAGCCCGAAGTGACAAATGCTCGGTTGGACTTTTTCAGTTATAGAGTTTGAAAAAGGCCAAAAGAAACTGCTCTGGAGATCTAGGCAGAGGGTGTGCCAAACCTTTCGCGAAACCACAGAATACGTTTTACGGTATGGGTGGTCGATCTTCGTGAATGCTGTGTTCACTGCATCGCGATCAGTAGGGCGGCCGACACGGCTTCCTAAGGATAAAGGATAAATGCCTATAGGGGTCTCCCAATATACGCGACGGTACGCGGGAGCACAAGTCCGTATTAGTGCTATCGTCCCTCAGGAGGAATCACCCACCTTCGTAGAGATCGACAGTCACTACGTTTAATGACGCCGGAACACGTCTCTACCTAGACCTCTATTGTGAGCGTTATGTTACAAAGCGTTTTTAGATTCATTCAATATATTTTAAGTTGATCTTGTTTAGCAGTTTGTCTTTCAGGATCACCACGAGATGTATTGGTACAAATTCCTAAATGCAGCTAAAATGATAAGCAAGCTTTACAATCTTTTTAGCTTTGAAAATCCTAACTACTGAGGGGAGAGAAAAACATTATCTTTCCACACAGAGCACAAAGCACAAACTAATGCACTTTCTCCTAGATCAATCATGCAAACTTATCAAAATGCAAATGTAAGATGCATGTATTTCTTTTCTTTTCCCTTAATGTTGATGTAGACAAAAGGAAATTGTTGTATAATTTTCGAATTCAATTTGAAGCGTAAACAAACAAGTTTTGTCTAAAATGAAAAGACACCTTACAAGCACTTGTTTTGACACTAAAAATATATGAATTCAAACCATAAGATGAAAAACAAACAAACTCAAACAGCCATGAACAGTAATAAAACTAGCTCTTAAGATCACAAAGACACTTTTACAGTTCAGGATCTAAGAGGCCACAGCTATACTGGTTTGCTTTTCACAATGGGAAACTGTGACTGAAACAAGAAATAATGAAAGAACAATCACAGTTTCATCACACAACTGAGGTGGAATAATGTCAAGGAAAGTTGGTTTACAGCAAGTACAATGACAAGCAATCAGCAGCAAAATAACAGTGAAAACAGGGCTCAGACACAGTGGGAAACCTCAGGAGGACATAGCCTAACTGGATCAGCGCAGGCTCTGGTCTGTCAAATTGACTCTCAGCGCAGTTCCCGAAGGGAGTACCTGCGCTGGAATGCAGACTGCCTGTGGACAGCCTGCACTGAGACACGAGAGTTGCGTTTACAAGGGTTTCCGGGTCATAAAAAGCTCAAAAATGCACTGTTTTTGCTGAAATAAAAAGCTATAGGTCAAGTACAAGCTGAGGGATGATCAAGAGGATGAAAAGCTATCACAAAGAGTACAAGAGTCTTTTGTAGATCAGCTCTTCAAATCATGAATCTACTCAGTAAATGAGCAAGAGTAGCAGTCCCTCTACTTCGCTTTTGATATAGTCAAAAGCTTTTCGATTTGGTACTCTTTGGTTCAGGAAATGAATAGCAAAGATACTACAAACACCAACAAGATACTAGGCTCCCCAGCGGAGTCGCCAGTTTGTTGTGGGGAAAAGTATCCGACTCGGATGACCCTATCCCTACTCTAAAGGTGACAGTCTTTAGCAACAACTGAAAGTAAAGCTTTAATGTTTTCCTTTATGAAAGTACAGAGAGAAGGAAGAAAAGATTAACCAACCGGTGTCTTTTGCTTTTGTCGATCCTTATCCTCTCTCTTTGTCTCTTGTTCCCAGCTCCTTGCTCCCTTTGCCGGTCCAGCTACACACAGATCCTGCACAACAGAGAGAAGAAGACTAAAAGATACATGTACTCATAACTGATGCATGGATTAGAGTGAATCAAATATACAAGTAAATACAATACATCAATGCAATACAAGTATATAGGAGAACATTCAAAGCTTTATTGATAAAAGTAACAGGGTTCTGAGAAGGTTACAACCATCAATGGCTCCAATCCAGCAGCACCTCCCCAGCAGCAAGAAGTCTCCTCTTCACCTCTAGAAAAACAATCACCCAATAGCTCTAACTGTAAACCAACAGCACTTCCTTACTTTGCACAAAATTCCAGCCCCCTTATACCTCATAGAAGAGCTCTATATATAGGAGAGAAGAAGAGAGGATGAGTCAGCTTGAGGTTGGCATAGAGCTGACTAGTGTCCTCTCCCTCTTCAGTTAATCTTTAGTTCTTGAGTCCACTTGGAGATCCTTGCTTACACATGGTGATCAAGTACCTCTTACTCATCACAGGGCGAAACTCATGAACCAAGTGTCAGTTTGGAAGCTTCCTGGGCAGTTGACACCTTGCAGAATGACTGTGCCACTTGGCCAATCTCGCCCAGCGCAGGTAGCCTTCATTAGATTTGACTTCCAGCGCAGGTACAAGGAGGAGCAGTTGCATTCCAGCGCAGATGCTCAGTGGAGCAGCTGACATGATCCAAAATTAGCCTGTTTTGAAGTGTTTTCAGGTGGAGAACTGATTGGAAGTGCTGTTGTTTGATGACCTTGTTCTTTTAGGGGTAAGAACAACATGTTTAGGGACTGAGGATCCCTGTAATTATTGACATTTCATGCTCCATGTCGCGAGGCACAAAAATGTCTATAACACTATCCCTCAGCACATTAAAACTCTCTTTTTGCATTAGATAATGTATTTTTAACTTTAATATATTCATTAGGAAGGTTTATGAATAATTGCATATTTGTGCCTGATATTATCTATTTTTGTGGAATATTATGAGAATATTGGGCAGATTATGAAGATTTGGAGGAGGAGATAATTTAGGGACTTGCTCCCTACTACATGAGGATCAATATTAAATAATAAATGAACAATATATTATGGAATTATGGCACATATTGTGGAGCTCCAATGATTGAGAAAATCTAGGAATGTGTTCCCTACCATTTAATGCAGATTCCTAGTATTGGGAACCAAATCCACTAATCAAGGTATTTTGGTGGGGAAATCTTCTTCCTTTCTTGGGGAATGATTCCTAATCATTTTTGATAATTAGCAAATCAAATTTTACTCCAGTGATATATTTTTATTAGTCTTCTTGTAGAGATAACTCGTATCTTGGCAGCGCCATTGTATTTTCTTGTAGGGATGTAATTATATTGATCAAAATAATGAAGATTGGTGTCACGTTCAACTTCTAAATATTGTTATCCTCCATAGGTCTCTCAGTTTCCTTGGGCTTGGCCATCCTAGGACCCTCATATCCCTTTTGTATCCTTTTCTTTTCTTCTTATCACTTCTTATTCACATGCATCTCTTGCTTTTGTTTCTTTTTATTTCTGCATTTAGTATTAATGATTTCTTGTTGTAGGATTGGGTAAAATGGTTGATGTAAGTTCTTTTGTAGAATCAAAAGAATCACTTCATCCTTGGAAAATATTTGGAAGGTTATAGTAACCATTGAGCTACTTGGATTAGTCTTCTTATTCTGAAATCTAGATGTCTGGAACTCCTTTGTAGCAAAGAACAATAATTTTTTTGCTATCTTTTAGAGCATGCTAATTAGCTTCAATCGAGTTGGTTCCACTTGAATTAGATCAAAAAAACATTCTATTTACTAAAAAAATTACCCCATTGCATTTTTCACTTGATTAGGTTATGCATTTGATAGATTTACTAGCTCACTAGTTCTCAAATTTCAGATTTTTAGACTAGTAATTTTCCGTTATTTAATAAATATTTCCCATGTATAGATGAATTTGTGGATAGATGCAGAAAATATTGTGTGTTTTTTTAGGAGCTTCTAAATTTCAGGGAGACCTCATCTAGTTCACCTCATCCAAGCCTCATCCACCCATGTTTCCAAAATTCACTAAAGTCTCAATTCAAATTCTTGTTTTATAAGCAAAAATTTCCATTTCCATTGAGCTAATCTACCGCTATCGAAGCCCTTGTTTGATTTCTGGGTAGTTTCCGCCACTTCCATGCCTTATTCTTCCATTATCCACCTTTCCCAAGCTCCATTCTACCTTCTAGAACACTTCCTAAGCTTTTAGCATGTTTTCTGTAATAAAGCAAGGGATCCTGTAGACATCTTATAGGAACTAGAACATCTTGTATGAAATCTAGTAGCGGCTTGTTTTGATCCCTAATTGAGAAAAATCATCATTTAAGATAGGATTAGACCTCTACTTGACCTCCAAGCCATCAAAACCATTGTACCCCTCTTCCTCCACACTTTCTCTCCTACCAAAGAACAAGGAAAGATTAGCATTTGCATTTATAAAATGAAAAGATAAAGAAAAATAGTTCTTTTTATTTCTTAATTAGCACATGCATGCAACAGTTAATACTCCCTAGATCAGATTCCATGCTCAGTTAGTTTAAATCATCACATGTGATAAATAGGGTTAAGTTAGGTTTCTTTTACATTTAGTTCATGATCTTTATGCAAGTAGAATATGGTTTTTCCTTATACTTTATTTCTTGCAATATGTTAGGGTTTCCATTTCCAATAGTTCATTTTTTGCAATTAGTTCAAGATTTTATTTCAGTACATGCACTCCATTACATCATGAGAGAAAATTAAGGACACATTGTATGCTACACATATAGTGCCGATACCTCTTATGTTTGTACGAATCCCAGGTTGATAATTAAAGTTGGTAGCCTTGGGAGTTACAGAATTCTTGTTGCAATACTGAGGCTCATCACTTTTTGGCACCATTTCTAAGGAGGTGTCAAAGTATGCATCGTTTTCTTCCCTAGTTGATCCATTTATTTTTAATTTTTGCAAAAACAAAAAAATAATTGCATTAGGCATATTTCATTTCAAAAATAGAAAAGTGAATTGCATTAATGTTTTCATTAAATCATAAAAACAAAAAAATCTCTAACACCAATGCACCCCCCCATTTGGTCACGTGATGCAGTAAGAACCACATCACCATTGACTTTTGCAGGTAGAAGAAGAAGATGGAAAAAAATGTAGGAAAAATGGATGGAGATGATGACAATGAGGAAGACCCTCTCAGATTTCCCATTCAAGATATTGATGGTAGTGTGCACATGAAGAACATCCCTCAATCCTTTCTTCCAAAATTTCATGGTCTAAGTTTAGAGGATCCAGAAACCTTTCTCTTTGAATTTGAAATTGTTTGTAGATCTTATGGTTACTTATTAAAAACTCAAAAACTGAGACTGTTTCTGGCAACATTGAAGGATAGAGCTCTTAAATGGTTCATGAGTTTAGAGACTAATTCAATAATATCATGGAATGATATGCAAAATATATTTCTAGAAAAATATAAAGATCATGATCTTAAAGAAGAAATCTTTAGAATGAGTCAAGGAGAATATGAGAGCCTGTAGGATCTAATAGAGAGGTTCATGTATAATGTTAAGAGGGAAAAACTACATCATTTAGGATCTGACACACTAAGGACCCTCTTACTTAGAACCATTAGGGATGAATGGATTAATCTCCTTGATGTCATGAGTAGAGGTGATGTATACCAATTATCATTTAAAGAAATTTTTGAAACATGAAAACACATATCAAGAAGAAGGGAAAGAGTAAGTCAATCAGCATCAAGATCAGTAAGTCAAGATAAACTTGGAAATTTGTTTGATAACTTTAAAACAAAAATTCTTAGCAATCTAACTGAACAAGTAGAAATGTTAAGAATACAAAATGAGAACAACAAAGATGCTGGCATTTTTGTTGTCCATGCATATTCACATGATGTTAAATGTTGCTCCTCATTACCAATGTTGAAGAAAGTTCACCAGAAGACAATGGAGCAAGTCAATTTCCAATGCATCTATGTTATGTAGCTCCAAGAGGAACATGTCACCCTATTCAACCTGACATGATGCAAGAGCCTAACTCACAATTTCAAGCTTATTCACATCCATCTCAAAGTAATTGGAACACACCCTTTCCTTGGCAAACTTGGCCATCTCAACCCCAAAACCAATCTTGGCATCAAGGTTGGCAAGGAAATTATGGGAGTCATCCACAATATCCTCAATATCTTCCTCCATATCTTCCATACCCAACTCCATGTTATCCCTACCATTCACCTCCACCACAACCAAAACCCCAACCACATTCATCTCAAATATACGCTACCACTCAAATACCTATACCACCATTTCCAAACCCACAGATTGAAGTAGCTCAACCCACTTAAAATGCTGAGGTACAACACTTCCAAACATCTTCTCTTGAGGTAAATGGTATTTACCATAGCTCAGGAATGACATTACAAAAAAGTGATTCTCTTGATGCCAATGAGGAACAACATGCAGAAAAGGAAGATTTGAAAGAGAAGAACAAAGAATCATGGGTTTCACTTGATGAAGAGCAAACATCAAAATCCTCCATGTATTCAAGAGAACAATCAGCACAAAGGGGAAGATTTGAATTTCATGGAAGAATAAGACATCCAAGATGACCCAAATCAACAAGAAAACCAAGGACATGAAAGTTATATCGAGGTTTGGCTCGATAAAATCAACAAGGTGCAATAATACTCTATTCTTCAATAGTCCTTGATATCATCAAAGTCAAAGCATTTGATCACTCAAATTCAGGTACATGTCAAAGCATACATTTCAAGCCTACACATTAGTTTTTCTATCATCTTGATGTGCACATGGATCCATTGGAGGTATTCTTATACTTGAAAGTGATTTTGTTTTTCAAGTAGGGTAGGGTAGAAAAAATAAATGAAAAAAAAGAGAAAAAAAAATCTCAGGTGAAAACCTCCTTTGATGTGCCTAAGAGTGGCTCATTGATTGAAAACATCTATGAGGTGGTCAATGGGTTGGGAGAAAATAAAAAGGAAAAGAAAGAAAAGATCCTAGGTGAAAACTCCTTTGAGGTGCCGAGGTAGACCTACTAGTTGAAAACCTCCTTGAGGCGGCTAGTAGGCCTAGAAGAAAAAACATGAAAAAAATAAAAAAATATTTGCTCCATGTATCTCTTGGATGAATGCATGTACTCTCCAACATCTACAAGCAACAAGAACAAGTTGGTACCAAAAGAAAAAAATTGGTCAAGACTAGTCAACAGAAGTCAAATTTTGACTTTCTCCTCCTTTTCTCAAATTATCCAACAAGGCCAAGGCCATGCCAATCGATCACCCTCATCTATTTCGACAATCCACCCATCATTCTAAATATTTTCCCATTCAGTTTGTGTGTTATCCTAAAAAACTACAAGAATGCTCTGTTTTACTACAAGAAACAAAAATGCATAGAGCATAAATATATTTTTGCCATAACCTGAAAAACATGCATCCATTCACCAATCGGTTTCAGGGGGATATGCATATGTATGATGGTAACATGCTCAAGTAATTTCAACAAATTCTCATGCACAATTTTCGAGAAATTGGCCTCCATCACCTACATCCATTTTTTAATTTTCTCGATATTTGTGCATCAGTTTAAAACGTTGTTTCATGGGGAGATGCATATGGGTGATGGTAACATTCTGAAGCAATTTCAGCTAATTCCAGTGCATGGTTTCCAAGAAAGCAGTCTCCATCACCTTCATCCATGTTTAATTTTTCTCGAGAATCGTGCATCCATTGGACAAGATTTTTTATGGGGAGGTGCATAATGACGAGGGAAATGTGATCATAAAGTTTTAGGTCAATCCATTCTACCATTTGGGAGATATGGAAAAAACAAGTTTGCTACAAGAGGTTGTCCTGAATTACTACAAGATCTGTACAGGAAGGCCGAGAAGAAGCTACAAGAGGCAATATGATGGAGAAATGGCTCAAAAGCTCATGTACTATTTAGGGAAGGTTGATATAGGTCCCCCAACACCCCTTTCATCACTCATCCACTCCATCTAACCAAAATCCATCTTCAAATTCTACTATATCTTACATGCAAAAAGAAAGACCTCTGGGTGAAAACCTCTTTTGAGGCACCCAGGGCAAGAAACCGGGATGAAAACCTCGTTTGAGGCAACCTAGTTGTCTTTCAGAAAAAAAAAAAAAAAAGAAGAAGAAGAGAAAAATCACAAAAATAATGGTAGGGACTTCAAACCTGCCCACTCATTACAATTCTGGTTTTTGTAGGTTTGCAAGAAGATAATAAACGTGGAGGTCAGAGGGTAGCAAGCATACAAAACACCATTTTTTTCTTCATCCATTTCATCTCATCCATAATACTCATGTTCCTTCATCCGTACTCATCTCCAGCAATAGAAAAATTCAAATTTCAGGTAAGTCTATGTTTTCTACAAGATTTCCTGTAATTACTATAGGAGTTTCTTGTAGTACTACAAGAATTCCTGAAAAATTTCAAGAAAGGAAGTTCAATGGAAAAAATATGATGCGGACCTATTTTAGGATAGGAAAAAAGGACATTGACTTTACCACATCTCAGCCAACACTTATCACGACCATGTCACTCTATCGCCACACCTTCCACTCATTCCAATACCTATTTACCCTCCAACGGAGGACAAAAGATTTAAAAAAAAAGGGAATCTACATGACTTCATGTAGTAGTACTACAGGAAACCTTGTAACAACCTATTTTGAGGTAATAGCAAGCTCTAGGCCTAACCTTTAGCACCATGATTGAAAGAGGAGAATCATAACTACAGGCACAATGAAACTCCTCCAGATCTCAGCAGCAACACAAGAAGATAACACCTGCACATCAACAAGAAGACAACCCATCAACAAAATAAGCTCAACAAAACCAAAAAAGATAGTCAAGAAGATGTACCTAAGTCATGAGCACCACAACAACATCAACGCAGTAGCAACATGCATGTCTCTCCAACAACCATCAGGTAGCTATAGGTATGCAATATTCTAGATCACTTCTCTTGAGCATATTATATTTAGAAATTTGTTGTCAATGCATGTGAGATGAGGCTTTATAAGCTAAGGATAGGTAATCAATCTCAACCACCTTCAACTAGTTAATTTCAGCTCACTCATTCACTCATGCAATGTGGAAAAGTCAAATTATGAAGGGTGATGATTTCAAGGAATGGGCACAACAGTTAAAAGTTTTTTTTTTTTTGGAAAGGTCAAGTCACCACAGCACTCCAAGCCCTCGATCTACTTCATATCCACTATCTATCCATCATTCACCCTTATCATTTCATAATTTCAAGAACAAACCCTACACTTTGTCTCACCATGAAAATTTCTTGAAAAAACAAACAGAGCATCCTGTCCATTTTCACAAACCTACATTACTCCCTTTGAGCCCTAGAATCATTCTCCAAACCCTCCACATCATTTCTCATCACTCCCATATAGTTAGAAGACGCTCATAGAGGAGGAATGACTGCTACAAAAAGAAAGAATGTTGTTACAAAAAGGAAGAAAGAAAAAAAAATGTGATAAAACCCAAAATGGTAGTGCCTATGAGAGACCTAATCAAAACAGAGAACTTGAAGGCCACTAGGAAATCATCTAGGTCACAAGAGAAAGGAATAAGGCAACAAAAGGAAATAAGGCATTCACCATCAAAACAGAACTCAAACTAGAGTGATGAAAACAGGTTTTCCAAGAGGTCTCTAATCTCTTTCTAGTTTTTTTCCACGGCCTAAAAGATGTTATAGAAATGGGATAAATGCATGGGAGTCAGGTTGAGGGCCTTCCCTAGGCTCAAACTATCAATTATTCTCTAAACAGGTTTCCTATAGTTTTAACAGGGTTTCCTATAGTTTTGATAGGAATTACTACAGGATGTCCTAGCTCTTATCTAAAGGTATTTTGAAGGTTTCAGAGGTGTCAAAATGGTAGAACAAGGTAGCAGAAGGTTGATAAGGATGTCAAATACCTTGCCAAACTGAAAAATATTCAAGAATCAAATTTGAATAAGTGGAAGAAGGCAAGCTAATGGTCTCAAGAAACAATGATTTTCCTATGCACAAATAGATTTTTGGGCTTGTCCTTTCAGAACTTACAACCAATATTCTTAAGAGAAATGAGTGAGAAATGCACAAGAGGGAGTCCACCAAGGCCATCAATGAGGTACAATGAGGTCACTAGGTTGCTCAAAGGATCAACAACACTTTGAACAGTAGGGTATGATGGGCCTCTAAATTAGAAATAAATTAAGATCCGTGCCTCTGAATTAAACATTAATTAAGGCCCATATGACTATCCTTCAGCAAATTAAACCTCTCTTTTGCATTAGATAATGTATTTTTAACTTTAATATATTCATTAGCAAGGTTTATGAACAATTGCATATTTTTGCCTAATATTATTTATTTTTGTGGAATATTATCAGAATATTGGGTAGATTATGAAGATTTGGAGGAGGAGATAATTTAGGGACTTTCTCCCTACTATAGGAGGATCAATATTAAATAATAAATCAACAAGATTTTATGGAATTATGGCACAGATTGTGGAACTCCAATGATTGAGAAAATCTAGGAATGTGTTCCCTACCATTTAATGCAGATTCCTAGTATTGGGAACCAAATCCACTAATAAAGGGATATTGGTGGGGAAAGCTTCATGCTTTCATGGAGAATGATTCCTAATCATTTTTTATAAGTACCAAGTCAAATTTTCCTCTAGGGATAGATTTTTATAGGCTTCTTGTGGAGATAACTCGTATTTTGGCAGCTCCATTATATTTTCTTGCAGGGATGTAATTGTATTGATGAAAATAATGAAGATTGGTGTCATGTTCTGTTATAGACATTTTTGTGCCTTACAGCATGAAGCATGAAATGTAAATAATCTAAGGGATCCAAAGTCCCTAAACATGTTGTTCCTACCCCTAGAGGAACAAGGTCAGCAAACCACAGCACTGAATATCAGTTCTCCACCTGAAAACACTCAAAAACATGCTAATTATGGATCATGTCAGCTGCTCCACTGAGCATCTGTGCTGAATGTCAACTGCTCCACTGTGTACCTGCGCTGAATGTCAACTGCAAAGAAGGCTACCTGCGCTGGGCGAGTTTGGCCAAGTGGCACAGTCATTCCTCAAGGTGTCAATACCCAGGAAGCTTCCAAAATGAAACTTGGATCAGGGAATTCGACTGGTGATGAGTAAGAGGGTCTAGATCTCCAAGTGGAAGCAAGAACCTCCAAGTGGACTCAAGAACTGAAGAATAACTGAAGTGGGAGAGGACACTAGTCAGCTTCATACCAAGCTCAAGCTGACTCATCCTTTCTCCAAAACTCCTATATATAGAGCTCTCTCATGAGGTCTATAGAGGCTGGAATCTTCTGAATGTAAGGAAGTGTTGTTGGTTTGAGTATAGAACTATTGGGTGATTTGCTTGAAGGAGGTGAAGAGGAGATTTCTTTCTGCTGGGAGGCGATGCTGGATTGGGCCTCTTATGGTTGTATTACTTCCTGAACTTTACTTCTTCCATTAATAAAGCGTTTGAGGTTCTTCTATATGCATGTGTCTCAATGGTGTATTGCTATACTTGTGTATTTGATTTATTCTAATCCTTGAATCAATTATGAATGTATCCTTCTTGTAGTTTCCCTCTCTTGCCATTTTGCAGGATCTTGCTGTAGCTGGGCCAGTGAAAGAGCAAGGAGCTGGGAGCAAGCAGCAAAGAGAGAATATTGGATCAATCATTAGGGGAAGCCAACGGTTAGTAGATCTCTTTCTCCCCTCTCTTACATCTCATAAAGAAGTAATCTCGAATAGCTTTGCTTTGATTGTTGCTGAGGTACTATCACCCTTAGAGTGGGATAGGGTCATTCCGTATTGGATACTTTTCCCAACAACACATTTGCGACTCCGCTGGGGATCATATCTTGTTGGTTGTTTGTGTTTTTGCTATACATTTCATAAACACAGGGAGTACCGAATCAAACTGCATTTGGATCTTTCAAATGCAAAGTAGAGGACAGCTACTCTAGCTCAGTTTCTGAGCATGTTTATGATTTGAAGAGCTGATCCACAAGGACTCTAAATAGCTCTTAGTGATAGATTTTCATCCTCCTTTTCATCCCTTAGTGTGTACTTGACTGATAGCTTCTGATTTGGCCAAAAACTGTGAATTTTTGAGCAATCTGTGACCCGGAAACTGAGAAAAACGAAAGTTTATCTCTTTAGTGCAGGCACTGTGAAGGCAGTCTGCATTTCAGCGCAGTTCCCGAAGGGGCTACCTGCGCTGAAGGTCAAACTACCAGTGTACTACCTGCGTTGAACCAGTTTTGCCTAGTGCTACTGGGCTTCCCTCCTGTTTATTGCCCTGTTTTCACCTTTGTTTTTGCAGCCTGTTATCTGTCAATGTACCTATCTGAAACCAACTTTCCTTGCCACTATTCCACCTCGGTTGTATAAAGAAACTGTGTTTGTTCTTTGTGTATTTCTTATATCATTTGCAGTTTCCCATAACGAAAGTGAACTAGTCTTGCTGTGGCCTCTTAGATCTAGACTTGTGATAAGTGTCGTTTTGATCTTAAGAGTTAGTTTATTTGTTGTTCATAGTTGATTGAGCTTTTGCTTTCGTCATATGGTTTGAATTTATGCATTTCTAGTGTCGAAACAAGTAAATCTTAAGGTGTCTTTTGATTTTGGACAAGCTTGTTTGCTTTCACTTGAAATTGAATTCAAAGTTATACAATAGCTTTATTTTTGTATTGCACCAACATTAAGAAAGAGAAAAGAAATACCTGCATTGTGCATGTGCATTTTGATAGTTTGCATGTTGATTTAGGAAAAAGTGCATTAGTGTGTGCTCTATGATCTGTGTGAAAAGATGATGTCTTTCTTTTCCCTCAGTAGTTAATATTTTCAAAGTTGAAAGATTGAAAAGCTTGCTTATCATCTTAGACTGCATTTAGGAGTGTTATCATACATCTCGTGGTGATCCATAAAGGCAAACTGCTAAACAAGATCAACCTTAAAATAAATTGAATTTACATAACAACGCTTTGAAACATAATGCAAACACATAGAGGTCTAAGCTAGAGACGTGTTCCGGCGTCGTTAAACGTGATATCTTAGCATTGAGTGGTTGGGTGATTCCTCCACGGTGAAGCGATAAGTATCAATACGGACTTGTTCTCCCACGTACCGTCGCGTATATATTGGGAGACCCCTATAGGAACAAAGCCTTTGTCCATCGGAAGCCGTGTCAACCGCCCTACTGATCGCAATGCAGTGAACACAGCATTCATGAAGATCGACCACTCGTACCGTAAAACGTATTCTGTGGTTTTGCGAAAAGTTTGGCACACCCTCTGCCTAGAACTCCAGAGCAGTTTCTTTTGGCCTTTTTCAAACTCTATAACTGAAAAAGTCCATCTGAGCATTTGTCACTTCGGGCTCGTTAAAACATCGAAGGAGACTAGAGTCATCTTTAGCTTTTTCTCGACTCTTAAAAAGTGAAAAAGCAAGTTGTGTCTAAAGCGTCGTTATAAAATTTATTTTAAACGGAACATAATCACCTCCTATTCCTGCGTTGATCTATAGGTTGAGAACATGGAACGCCCCAACCAAGGAATTCCACATGATGGAAATCCTAGTCCTTTCTCCTCTTGGGGAGAAGTTGGTGCGCCCCACATGGCCACATTGTCGCTTCCAGGACTGACAATTGGCCTGCCAATTTGGCTATTCTCAACCAATGTAGTTCAGAACACCATGGTTCCTGAACAGTCGAGTCAACAGTCAGATCAGTCTAGAGCTGCCCACCAGCCTTCTACTTCCTATAACTCTTCTTCCAATCCTTCATCTTCGCAAGGTAGAGCCGGCAAAAGCCAAGCTCCCATGGAGAAGAAGGAGAAGAAGAAGAGAGAAAAGAAGAAGAAGGAGCCTAAGGCGACTGGGGGCAAACAAAAGAGATCTGACGAAAATCCACACACAGCACAGACCGGGCCTAAATCGCCATGTGTCATATGTAGAGGAGACCACTTCCATAGAGATTGTCCCTGTATTCCCCGGATACTAAGGGACTGGTCCCCTCGGTTGCACAATTCGAGAGCATCAACCTCTGATAGTCATGTTGAATGCTTACCATCAACCAGCGAATGTGAAGGTTCAAGACAAAAAGGGGGAGCAAGATCCCCCTGCAGACTGTGTGAAGGCGATCACGCCATCCACCGTTGTCCCTTCTTAGACGAAGCGAATAGAGTTTTGGAAGATCGCCCGGTTTCACCGTTGAGACTTCCTCCTGGATACAAAAAACTCGTGCCAAGTCCTTCGTTGGTTGAGAATACAGCTGGCCCGCTCAAGTGGTCAGTTGAAGAGTCAGTCATTGAAAATGAACCTACTGAATCCAGACCGGACGAAAGTCCAAAGGTCGAAACGGCAGTTGACCCGGTTCTTCCTTCAGAGGTTTCATCCTCAAATGACACCGTCACTGAAGATTCATCTTCAAATGACACCCTCACTGAAGAGAATAAGGATGACACCATCCAGATTCTTTTCATCAACACAGACTCTGATGAGCGTCAGGGCAATGCGCCCATTCCTTTATCGCAGGAAGGAACATCGTCAGGGTCATATCCGGTCGTGTATTCGGTCCCACCACCAAGCAACCTGGTTGTATCCTTTGATTGGAACCAACTAGGCAAACCTCGGTTGCCAGCCAGTATACCATTCATAATCATCATCCAAATTTATAGAATGGTAATGGCTGGCACTATCATTGATGAAGGGGCATCTGTGAGTATCCTTTCCTCTATTGCTTGGAAAGCACTGGGTTCCCCGGCGCTTTTGCCTGAGATAAGAAATCTCTCGGGTTTTGATAAAGGAACCAGTCGACCATTAGGGATCCTCCCTAATGTACCTGTTACATTGAAAGGGAAGACCGTTCAAATGAACGTGATGGTCGTTCAAGGACCTTTGGATTATAACCTACTCCTTGGACGAGACTATATATATTGCATGGGAGCGATAGTCTCCTCACTCTTTAGAGTAATGTGTTTTCCACACGAAGGAAGAATGGTCAAGCTCGTAGACCAACTTTCATTTCCGGGATCACGCATCACAAATAGTCACATACCAACCCTGAATGGTCTATTCAATCAAGAAATGTCTCCACCCCCAGTCCTCCTTCCCGATGAGTGCGAGTGATTCGGAAAGATGGGACTGGAACCCAGGGGGCATGCATCCTGGTCTGCTTCGGGCAGAGGAAACCTTGGGTATAAGGTAGAATTTCCGCGAGAGAATATGACTAGTCCGTACCCCGTCCATGGATGGAAGAGGAGTTGTTCTAGAATAGGATTCTTTTGTCAAGGTTACTTGTTTGACAAAGGTCATTCACCATTGTCTACTTTGGTAGACAGTGCCGAGGAAATGTTTTCATTTGAAGAAGTTAACAAAACAATCTTTGGATAACCAGAAAGAGGCAAGCCTCCCTCAATAACACCAATGTTTTGTCTTTGAGTAGTTTTCTTCTCTTGTCGCAAGTAGCTGCTCTCTTGTCGCAAGTAGCTGTTCTCTTGCAATCTTGCGAAAGATCTGTTAAAAGTTGGGCTGACGGGAAGACAAGTACCGCATAAGACCCGTTAAAAATAACGAGAAGACAAGTATCGTTAACATTAGACTGGCCAGACGACAAGTAGCTGTGAACACCCAAAGAAAAGCAGAGGTGGGGGAGAGGAGGGGCAGCCTTGAAATTGTATTTTATACCTGGGGGCATGCAAACCTTTTGGAGTGCAAGCTAAGAGCAGTTATTTATCTGTTTTTGGGATTAGCCGTTTCCGAACTTGCATAAAGAAAGGATGTGGGGCAAAGGTCAAAATTTGCCAAATTAGGAGCATAGCTTCGTGAGATAAAGCTCCATAAAAAATAGCTATCTCACAGGAGACATTCTTATCTTATGACTGGTATTATCGAGCAGTTTTACCGCGGAATTTATGCTCGTTAAAAAATAGAAAAGCGAGATCCGAGCAGTTTTAGCACATAGTTCATGCTCGTTAAAAAATAAACATAAGATTGAGCATTCAAGCTCATTAAAAAATGAACATACTCTGGTAAATAACCTCTGTGATCGTAAATTTATTAGCCATAAAAAGCCTTGGTCGTGTTTGCACCTGCCACCTCCATTCCATTTGGCCAATCGTTCACCTCCATATGATTGTTTACCTATTTTGAGGAACAACTGCGAAGAGTGATTTCACTTAGCCATCCTTGTGACACTGTCGTGATTGGAAAATTCCAACCTGTACCTGGAATCTGCTGCTATCCCTGTTTATCACTCGTTCCTCAAAAGACGAGTCTTCTTTGAGCTCTTTTCATCTGACTCGTAAAATATGAAAAGTTTTCCGAGTTTTGGCCTTCCAGCTCGTTAAAGTGACCGGAAGGGCTATCCCTCCTCTAGATTTTAATCTTTTCGGACCTGAGGGATTATTACACAAAAAGGTCGAGCGCTTGTTTTATTCGGCTCGTTAAAGTTATCGAAAACTCATCCCTTCTGTATTGTTTTATACTTTTTCGGACTTAAGGGATTAGATGACAAAAAATGAATTTTGGAGTTAACTTTCTATACCTTTTCAGATTCTCTAAAAATGAAAAGGACCGAGTTTTCCTTGTCGTTAGACTCGTTAAAATGATTAAATAGCGACAAACTTGTCTTTAGACGAGAACGAGTTTCCCTATCGCTAGGCTCGCTAAAACATAGTGATGGGCTTGCCCGAAAGGCAGGTTATAGAGCAAGCATATGTTATCCTCCTCAAGCTTGACAAAAATAAAGAGGTACTGGTCAGAAATGACTGGGGAAAAATTGGGAGAACCTCAAAGCTTTAATGGTAGCAAGTCGCTCTTGAACATGACACTTTTCCTCCGTATCACATCAGGTTGGGTTGTTTCATTCGCCGGTCTCATCACCATGGTCTTCGCCAAACCATCCACGTTTGGGGTAATGCTACCGATCCATCGCATCAGTGTCGTTATATGTTCAAGAGATGTTGTTTAGAAAGAGTCAACCATGTCCCATCCACTGCCATACATTATCCTTCATCCACCCATGATCGCCACCCTGAATCATATTTCACAGATTGTTTTCACCTCCACTAAAATCATTAGCTCCGTTCCGTGTCAATGATGTGGGATTCATTAAGGCCCTCCTTTGACGGATCGCTTCTTGTCAACTTCAGCTCATTATCCAAGAAGTTGATCTAGGAACAACCCCTTCAGTACTTTGAAGCTTGCATGCCTCAATGGCAAGTTTCTCACTTCCGGCGACAGGTATACATCAATGACCTTCGACCAGAAGATTTTGCGTGGTGTTCGACGCCAAGTCCTTTATTCACACCACGTGAATTGTACTGCAGTACCTTGAGGGTCATTATCATTATCGGTGATTCCTCTCGCGCTTTTTAACGGTTTACATTATTGACCGGTAATCAAGCGATGTCTTTCCATGTTCGACCTCAGCGCAATTCTCACATGGATCGACTTGTACTTAGAGTGAAGATCGAACAAGTTTGAAGACCCCGGATCTAGTTTCATCCATCTGGGCTGCGATATATATTCAGGAAATATAAAAACATTTGACATGTACATCATTGCAGCAGATGATCATCCTACTCAAAGGATGATAATTTCAGCAGAGAATTATCAGTCTACCATCAGGCAATCGTCTGTTCTATGCACTAAAATGAATTTATAAAGCTGAGCATGGGAATGCCCGCCTCAGCTAGATCATGAAAGCAGAATGAAAAATAATGTATTGTATTGTATTTTATTACAAGTCACCTCTCAGCGATTGAATGAACTTCGGATCCTCCTGATAAAGCATTTCACCCGATAAACGACCTCATACTTTAGGGGGCAACTGTTATAGACATTTTTGTGCCTTACAGCATGAAGCATTAAATTTCAATAATCTAAGGGATCCAAAGTCCCTAAACATGTTGTTCCTACCCCTAGAGGAACAAGGTCAGCAAACCACAGCACTGAATATCAGTTCTCCACCTGAAAACACTCAAAAACAGGCTAATTCTGGATCATGTCAGCTGCTCCACTGAGCATCTGCGTTGAATGTCAACTGCTCCACTATGTACCTGCGTTGAATGTCAACTGCAAAGAAGGCTACCTGCGCTGGGTAAGTTTGGCTAAGTGGCACAGTCATTCCTCAAGGTGTCAATGCCCAGGAAGCTTCCAAAATGACACTTGGATCAGGGAATTTGACTGGTGATGAGTAAGAGGGTCTAGATCTCCAAGTGGAAGCAAGAACCTCCAAGTGGACTCAAGAACTGAAGAATAACTGAAGTGGGAGAGGACACTAGTCAGCTTCATACCAAGCTCAAGCTGACTCATCCTTTCTCCAAAACTCCTATATATAGAGCTCTCTCATGAGGTCTATAGAGGCTGGAATCTTGTGAATGTAAGGAAGTGCTGTTGGTTTGAGTATAGAACTATTGGGTGATTTGCTTGAAGGAGGTGAAGAGGAGATTTCTTTCTGCTGGGAGGCGATGCTGGATTGGGCCTCTTATGGTTGTATTACTTCCTCAACTTTACTTCTTCCATTAATAAAGCGTTTGAGGTTCTTCTATATGCATGTGTCTCAATGGTGTATTTCTATACTTGTGTATTTGATTTATTCTAATCCTTGAATCAATTATGAATGTATGCTTCTTGTAGTTTCCCTCTCTTGCCATTTTGCAGGATCTTGGTGTAGCTGGGCCAGTGAAAGAGCAAGGAGCTGGGAGCAAGCAACAAAGAGAGAAGATTGGATCAATCATTAGCGGAAGCCAATGGTTAGTGGATCTCTTTCTCCCCTCTCTTACATCTCATAAAGAAGTAATCTTGAATAGCTTTGCTTTGATTGTTGCTGAGGTACTATCACCCTTAGAATGGGATAGGGTCATTCCGTATTGGATACTTTTCCCAACAACATGTTCAACGTATAAATCCTGTCCTCCTGCATAGGTGTCTGAGTTTCCTTGGTCTTGGTCATACCAGTAGCCTCAAATTCCTTTTGTGTCCTTTTCTTTTCTTCTTGTCACTTTTTATTCACATGCATCTCTTGTTTTTTTTTCTTTCTATTTTTGCATTAAGTATTAATGATTTATTGTTGTAGGAATGGGTTAAATGGTTGATGTAAGTTCTTTTGCAGGATAAAAAGCATCACTTCATCCTTAGAAAATATTTGTAATTTCATAGTAATCATTGAGCTACTTGGATTAGTCTTCTTATTCCCAAATCTAGATTTCTGGAACTCCTTTGTAGCAAAGAATAATAAATTTTCTGCTCTTTTTTAGAGCATGCTAACGAGCTTCAATTGAGTTGGTTCCACTTCCATTAGATCACAAAAACTTTCAATTTAATAAAAAAAATCACCCCATTTCATTTGCACTTGATTAGGTTAGGCATTTGATAGGTTTACTAGATCACTAGTTTTCGAATTTGTAATTTTTAGACTAGTATTTTTCCATTATTTAATAAATATTTCCCATCTATAGATGAATTTGTGGATAGATGCAGAAATTTATGTGATTTATTGCAGGAGATTCTACATTGTAGGGATACCTCATCTCATTTGCCTCATCCAAGCCTCATCCACCCATGTTGCCAAAATCCACTAAAGTCTCAATCTGAATTCTTGTTTTATAAGTAAAAAATGCCATTCACATTGAGAAAATCTACCCATCTTGAAACCCTTGCTTGACTTCTAGGTAGTTTCCACCACCTCTGTGACTTATTCTTCCATTATAAACCTTTGCCAAGCTCCATTCCACCTTCTAGACCACTTCCTAAGCTTTCAGCCTGTTTTTTGTAATAAAACACGGGATCCTGTAGACATCCTATAGGAACTAGTACATCTTGTATGAAATCTTGTAGCGGCAAGAATACCACTCCTCAAACTCTCAAGATAGAAGGACATATCAAGAAGAAAAGGGTTCAAGAAGTGAAAGATCACATCAAGAAATGAGAAATGAATCCAACCATATCTTGTAATCCATTGGCCGGAATTACCACTCCTCAAACTATTAAGATAGAAGGACATACCAAGAAGAAAAATATTCAAGAAGTGAAAGATCACATCGAGCATCAAGAAATGAATATGACCCTGTCTTTTAAAGCATTAGAAGAAATTAACACCTCAAACTCTCAAGATAGAAGGACATAGCAAGAAGAAAAAGGTTCAAGTAGTGAAATATCACATCGAGCATCAAGAACAAGTTATCTAACTTTTAAAGGATAACACCACTTTGGTGCAGAATCGAATGAAATAACAGGTAGATCAACATCGCAGTGAAAAATATTTTGATGTAGGTGATTGGGTATTTTTATGGCTACATCTCAAGAATGATATTTATGAGAAGGAAATGTTGGTAATACTACATGCACTTAAGAAATGGCGACCTTATCCAATGGGAAGAGATTTCAAGGTAAAAATGGATCATGATAGTCTTAAATACTTTTCAGAACAAATATTATCTTTAGAAGAATAGAAAAAATGGGTCACAAATATGTTGGGTTATGACTTTGACATCGTCTATAGAAAAGGGAAGAAAAATTTTGTTGTCAATGCACTCTCAAGAAAGGATGAGGATGTGGAAGCATTGTTTTGTGCTATTTCTATTATCCAACCAGATTGGATAAATGAAGCAAGGGATGAATGGAAGAAGGATGAATAAGTATGGTCACTCATTCAAAAGTTGTAGAAGATCCCAATTCAAATAATATTGCAAGAACTTGAAGAGGAAGGAAAAATCATATTGGAACCTAGAGCATTCACAGAAACAAGAACTCGACAGCTACGAAATTGATCAATTTCAGAGTATCTCATCAAGTGGAAGAACTTACCCACTAAACATTCCACATGGGAGGACAAGAATTCTGTACAGAACTGTCAAGAACTACTCAAGTGTTGAGGACAACACTTTTTGAAGAAGAGGAGCATGTTAGGTCCCTATACTACTAGTGTAACCCCTTATTGTTATTAGTACAACACCCTTATTATATTGTTGTGCCCATGTATTCCCCATATTGTTATTATTGTGCCCTTACATTATTATTGTTATGTCGGCTCTGATTATATTATGACCCCTTAGACTCCTATATATAGAAAGGAGATCTTGTCATTTGTATCATCAAGGAGTCATTCATTTTTGTAATGTAAAGGAGGTTTCCCCCTCGAAGAGGCTGAATTCTAAGGCGTTGATCTATGTTTTCTATATTTTTGTGAGTTGTATTCATAACAGCGCATTTGTCAACCTGAAAGGCATAACCAGACATTGAAAAAGACCCTCCGTGGCCTTGAAGGAAATCTTCCACACCTTAGAGGGTTTGATTGGTACCTAGTGTTATCTGAACTTCATGTCGATATTGCTGAAATATTTTACCGCATTGAGTTGGTCCAGAAGGTCATCAATCTATGGGATCGGGTACCTATTTGGGAGAGTGATCTTCTTCAAGGCCCGATAGTCAATACACAGTCTCCAAGACCCATCCTTTTTCTCTACCAACACGATTGGGCTCCCACAAGGTGATGAACTCAGCCGGATGTGACCTTTCTGTAGCAACTCCTGAATTTTCCTCTTGATTTCATCGTTCTCCATAATGGAGTACCAATAGATTGGTCCATTGGGTAATGCCGAACCTGGGGTCAGGTTGATGGAATGCTTGACCTGACAGTCTAGAGGAACCCCTGCGGGGGAGGTGAATATTTCCTCATACTCCTCCCTGAACTTGTCCATCTATTGTTGTCATGCAGATGGGGCCTGTATGTAGGTCATGGCCACTGTATTCTTTTTTCCCCAGGGGCGTATCATCAGTAAAATAAAATTTCCCAGTTTTGGAAATGAGCTTACTGCATTGTTTGGCAGTAACTAGAGAGATGGCGGTATGTGGTACTAGCTTTGATATCTTGTACAACTTATTTCCCAATGTAACAATAACAACGTGAGGCCTTGACTCATACACAACATCCCACTTCCAAAAGTATGGTTGGCCTAATAATACATCACAAACATCAAGGGGAGCAATTTCACATAATACCTCATCCATGAAGGTCTTGATGCTATATGGAAAGCGACATCATTGGCTCACGCACAAATCCCATCCTTGGTGAAGCCACCCGGTGGTGTATGGTTGTGGGTGTGTTATGGTCAGTAAGCCCAATCGCTTCATGAACTCTGCTACAATGAAGTTATTTTGGCTCCCACTGTCGATAATTAACTCTAGTGGGGAACCCTTTATCCACATCTGGGAGTGGAAGAGATGCTCCTCCTTCTCTGGATCTTCAGGTTCCTCCTTATGGATATTTGTGGTGGTGATGGTGGCGTTGGGCTTTGCATTAATAATCTTCTTCCCTTTGTCATTCCAATTGTCAGGTATCGACTCAGATTCGGAACATGCATATGATTTTGTAGCCTTCAGCTTGGCCACCAGTGACAGCTTGGCCCGACACTCACTTTTGTTGTGGGTGGAGCTCTTATGGAACTCACACCACTTTCCTGTGTCATTCTTCAGCTTCGTAGTGTTGTCCTTTTCTTGTGGCTTCGGTAGGTTGTCCTGGGTTGTCCCACCTTGGCTTTGTCCTTTCTTCTGTGGTTTGGAGGCACCTTTCCCTTTCCTCGAATTCACAGATCCAAAGTCTTGCTTTTTCTATTTAAACTTCTGCTCGATCTTGACGGCGTATCGGTACATTGTGCTAAGGGAGGAGATGTCTAGGAACTCCATCTCGTCTTGGATGTATCTATGTAGGAGTCTGCAATATTTGAGTACCAAATGTTTCTCAGAATCCTTGATGCCCAACTTCGTGTGAAGGGTATGAAAAACATTGGTAAATTCCAGCACATCTTTGTCCCTTCCCTACCGCAGCATGGTCCACTTTATCTATTTGTCCTCATAGCTCTCGAAAAGGTAGTATGGCTCCTTGATGGCATCCCGAAATGAATTCCAAGTTGGAGAGAATGAAAACAGTGAGGTCATGCTTTCATACTTCTAATCACAGTAGGTTTCCCACTAGTTCTTGACATGGGGGGCAACATTGAGAAGAGCCAAAGTAATCTTTTCCTGGCTGGAAAATCATGAACAGAAAAATATCCTTATAACATATTCAACCATTTATCTATGACATCTACATCTATTTGGCCCTAAAATATGGGAATGCAAAAGTTTACTTGTACCTTAAAAGGTGTGGAGCCTCCAGAGTGGCTGTTGGATGTGGATGCGTCATTAGTGGGAAACTGTTGAAGGATCTGTGAAAAGTTATCCATCATCACATTCCTTTGTTTCTCGAGGGCATCCTTGAGCAATATTTTGATAGGATCTCCTACTCCTTCATCTTTCTTTTCTTCCCCCATGGGAGGTCGTTGAGATTTATGAGGTTGGCCTTGTAAAGGTTCGACCAGTTCGAGCCCTAACTCCTTATACCGTGACCTCGTTGGGGACATGCAAAGAAAAATAGGGAAAGGACAGACCCATCTGATACCACTGATTCGAATGTAAATAGGAATGCAAAAAATTAGAGATATAACCATAAATACAAAGATGCAATAGAAATAACACTTCCTTTCATTAATATCAAATAATGAGATATGCTTACAAACAGAATGGAAATGAGACTAGCTCGAGGGATGGTAGCTTATCTCTAAGAAGAGATGTGGCAGCTACATGCCTATGAACTAAGTTACAATGAGGCTCAAGGACCTTTTTGTTATTGAACAATAAGAGAAAACCCTAAACAACGAAAACCCTAACCCAAGGAGTTGTAACAACAAGAGTTTATGGGCCTTGTTAAGGTTAGTTGGGTACCCAACTTCCCAGGGTCATAAATTTGTCATATTATCTCCATTTGACATGCATGATACCTTGTTCGAAATATCTCTCCGAGGAATACAACTAAAAATGAAATATCATTAAAGTCGCCTAAAGGAATATTGCCAAAAAAATGTCGTTTAGGGCCTCAAAATAGCTCCAGAAGTTCATGACCCAAAAAACTACAAAAAATAGTAAATTGTGCTACAATTGAGGAATTTGAAAGAACAATGGTGATGGTCCAAGTGGAATAGGTGGGTGGCCACCAATATCCACCTAGATCGTTGATGTCACTCTCTTTAATTTTCAAGTGTCAACTTTCAAAAGTTACTTCAACTTTTCTGAATATAGACTCTCTATTTAACTGATAGCTTCAACATTAGTGGACATATATTGACTTTAATTAGGAATGTTTCTCTTATTGGCAATTTAGGGATGAGATTTATAAGTTTTTTATTGATTTTTTCTCCAAGTACTTTGGATTCCATTGATTTTTAAATTTCTTTTGAATGGGTCGACTTCATGATACAATTCAACCTAATTATCTCTATCATGTATTAAAATCAATGTCAATGACATGCCAAGGATCACTACCATGACACCATCTTTCTCTGTGACTATCACATATTTTTACTCATAACTGTATGTCATTAAATGATTTGACACCACTGTAAAGTATAAGTAATGATGCTATGTGATGCCACAAAGATACATGAGCCACTACGACGGGATCAATTGCGAGCCACAATATAAAATCCACAATAGAGGATGAGTCTTTTCATAATGTGTTCCAATAAGTCAACAAGTTGTATGTGAGTTTTTTTCATAGATGCATTTACTACAGATATCACAAACAATTATCATGTATGCAATGTTATGTAGAATATATATAGGCCTTTGAACCATGGTGTATCACAAAGATTGAGACACTAAAAATTGGTTCCATAGTGTTATGTAAGCAGATCAATGAGCCATACAGAGATCAATGAACATACCATGATGCCACAAATATAACTGTGAACTTTTGAGAACTATAGTGTAAGCTATGCATATCAAGCTAGTCATTGTAATGTACTATCACTGTAATATATATATATATATATATATATATATATATATATATATATATATATATATATATATATATATATATATATATATATATATATATATATATATATATATATATATATATATATATATATCAAGCATTTAGTAGCAGTGTTGATGGATTTTTTGTGCAGAAGGAGAGTTTGACTTGGCATCTAGAAGGTTGTTCATGGGCCTTGGATATCTCACTTTGATCTAATTCTATAAGAAGATAATTTTTCTGGGTTTTCCCCTTGGAGGGGATTTTCCCCAGATTGGAGCCTATATCTTGTGTTTCTTATGTAGTGTGATCTTCACGCTTTCACATTTGATAATTGTTTTATGAATAAGAACATCATTAAATTAATAATAAGCCAAGAAATTTCACAAGCATTTATCAAAGAAAGAGAAATATAATTTAATACGCAAGCTTCCCAATTTCTCATCATGGTTTTGAGAGCAAAGGTTTAAAGAAGGAGGTCTCAATATCACACTATGTTGGAATTTGAATCAAGTTCTAGTGCATCCTTATAGGTTTTCGGATCTCTCTGTGGTTTTATTAGACAAAAATATGGGCTTCCTATGGATACATCAAACTTTCTTCTATGACATATAGAAAGACCTTGATCTCATGCTAAATGTAACTTGAAACTCTATAACCCTAATCACTATTATAGTGGCTCATTTCTATCACTTTGCTTCGATTATAATGATCACAATTTACAGAGGCTCACACTTATGGTCTATTCTATTGGATCACACATATAGATCATTATATTTTCTCACATCACATTGGTTCTATGATAGGCTCGCTTTAAATTTCTGAGATCTTATGCGGTGGATCACATTATTTCCTTGTCACATTACCCTCTAGCTAACAATATTTTATGTGGCGACAATTATAAACTCATGTATGGGAAAATACACTTTTGATATTTAAAAAATAAACCACTAATACAATAGATGCTCGAACTACTATTATGGTAGAAAATATATTTTCAATGGCCATCACAATATATCTATGTGGTTCGATTAAATTTATATTTTCTATGTTCCCCGATTAAATGTACAATGACATCATTATGAACAATTCCATTATGATTCTGGTTACCACACAACATCTCAACATATAACAGTGCACATACTTTACTTGTATATGGCTCCCACAAGTTTACAATGGTATTATGGGTTTGCACAAGTTTACAATGGTCTTATGGGTTCATTGGCTAAGGCCTTACATTAGTCTGCCATACAATTCTTACATCCATTTTATACGACTAAAAATATAGTTTAATCACACTCATCTATGAGGGTTGACCATATCAAAAATACTATGAAATATTCGCGGTGGCATCGATCGTATTGACTAAGATAGATACAAGGTGATCTTGTTTTACTAACTTTGAGTTATATCATTGGCATCAGACGTGGGGTTCACATTTCTTGTAACATACACATCGCTCACACACAATGACTCATATTTTTATGATTCACATTCCTTTGTTCTGCAAAACAACAAAATCTTTCTTGATTCTATGCACATTTCTCTTGCACTCTTTCACATTCTTCTTGTTATTTCTAGCAACACTGAGATCGATGGCATGATACTTTGCAAATATTTTGAAAATTCCCCATATATATCTTCCCCTTGCCTCATACCAACCCCAATGAGTTATATCCTTTGTCAAATTTTTGTCAAATGTTGAGAACAATATTTTCGATGCTATATGGGATGCTAAGAAGGAACGAGAGAAAGTGACATGATTTTTATTATCAACAAATGCAATATATATTATGCTCTAATTTCCCATCCTTTCATGCAATTTTGGTCAAAATGAGAGATAAGGTGGATAATCAATATCCTTAATATAAATAATATACTTGACTATCTTATTGAATAATTTCTTTTCGTTTTGCGCTTTTATAGATCTTGAGAAACTCTCAGCCATAATTATCTTTGTTGAAATAATAATCAAGGGGTATAATCATACTAAATCGACTAAAATATTATGTTATTATAAGCTTATAAAGCAACTAGGGATAACTCCATTGCTTTTATAACATTTTCATATAATTACCAACTTCAAACAACGGTCTCAAAATATACAACTCTTTTTTTTTTTTAAGATGCTTAGAATGAATGACTCCCATGGTATGCTCAAAAGATAAATATATGATGCATTCCTCATGTATTATATAGACACATAATTAATAATTAATAATTAATAAATTATTATTCATAAATATTATTACTTATTATTGATTAATTAATTAATTGCTATAATTATAATTATAATTAACTATTTTTATACCAATTTTTAGCTATTAATAAATTAATATTATAATAATTGATTTTAATTAATATTAATTATTTTAATTACAAATATTATTTATTATTAGAATTAGAATTAGAATTAATTATAGATATATTTAGTTATTTGTTATAATTAATTAATTAATATTATTATTCTATTAATTATTCACTAATTTTTTAATTATTGATTATTAATTAATTATTTAAAAATTAATAATAACAATTTGTTATTTAATAATTATATGATTATTAACTATTATTAATAATTGATAATTAATAAATTAATTATTAATTTTTTAAACCCTTTTAGCATATAAATATTAACCATAATTATTTACCCTTTTGGCATATAATAATATTAAATTATTGGATTTAATGTTATGCCCTTAAGTTTATAACCCATTGGGGTTTCAATTTTAATCCCTTGAGTATATTATTCCCTTGGGGTTATTGATCTATGAGTTCAACCATGGTCGAGCATGGTCCAACGTAACATTGTGAAAAAGATTTTCTCAATATGAAAATCAACCATGGTCAACCATGTTTATTTAAGGGTTTATTTATCTTGGGTTTATATTATTCCCTCGCGTTTAATATTATTTTCTTGGGTTACTAATCTCTTGGGCTCTTAGTGATGAGCCTCATCATTGAGTAATTATATGGGCCTTAATTCGCCTTAATTCACCTCCTAGCTTAGTCAAACCAACTATTCTCACAACTTTTTGCATACTTTTGATTATATTTTGTTTATGAAATGAGTTAGAGTTGGCTATTTGGATTTGTGGTCTAATGTGCATGTAATGCAAGAATAAGGGATAAAATCAAGGGAAAATGCAGGTATAAAGGATAAAAGAAAAGAATTATGGTAACAACCTTGGTAAAGACTCGAATGAGGCAAGGGAGAGTAATGATAGGAGGTCAATCCTCCTCATTTATTAGACCTCCATTTGAATATTCCTCCATCAGCTCGGAGTGCAAACAACCATCACTTTGAGGACTAGAAGACAACCAAGCAAAGGAAAAGGACAGAAAACCAATTTTTCTTGAGTTAGAGGCCAAGCCTCCCTAGTGGGAAGGAATTCGTTAGAGACTTCAAATGTATAGATAGAGAGGCTTAGGACCTCAGTAGGATTGAGACTTAATTTGTAAAACTCTATTTTATTTCTTAGTTGCAAAGACTTGTGACAATTTTCTTTCTAATCCATGGCTTTTATAATAAGAATGAGTTGTGTTTAAGCCAGCTCTAAGTTAACTCTAAGGGCTGAAGCTCTTGGGTCAGGGCTCGACCCAAGCATCCAAAGCTCCTCTTTACTGTACATATATGTTAGCATGGAATTCTGTTTTGTTTATTTTCTTAAGTAGTTTGATGGTTTTCACTATTTATTTTCCTAAGTAGTTGCACTTTCATTACAACAATATAGCATAGATTATTTATGGTTTTCCTGTTTATCTACTTCAGTAGCTACATTTTCTGTAGTTTACTTCCATTTATGCCTTCTTTCAATTCAAAAGTTAGTTAGAGGAAAATTATCACTATGAGGTTGTGCACAGGTGTCTCGGCCTCATCTCCTCCCTCTAGGACCATGACTTGAGGAAGGGACCCTTTAGCAGCCCCAAAAACACATCTTTCTGGTTCTCACATGAGCTATAGAGTTTGCTGTTTGATACAGTTATTTGTTCACCCACATTTGTTTTCTCTGTCATTTTTGTTTAAAACCGCCTTTAGCACATTCCTCATGCATTGCTTCCTCGCCATCCGATCACCAACAAACCTTCACAATCACCATATGATTCGTTATTTTCTCCGACTTCTACCTTGCGTGGAGTCCACCACTTGCTTTATGAGCTTTAAGTCCCCACCGTCAATATGCCTCGCCTGATCCGATAGCTATCGCATCAGCTCCACACCTTTAGGTGCTTTAAAGCCCCACTGTCGATCTACCTTGCCTAATCTGATGGCTGTCACTTCACCTGATCTCCAACTAGCTTGGTTGATCTCCACCGTTGATCAGCCCTGCCTGATCCAATGGCTATGGCACAATCTCACGCGGATTAGTGCATGAACGTTATCCACCCGAGAGCACATCAGAAAAGTGGTTTTCTTGTGCTACATGTCGCGCAGTAAGGCTAATTGCATGAAATTTCCAAATACTACTTATAGCCTGAAGGGAATGTGAGAAACTACTTACCACCTTAGAAAGCCACTCCATCATTTCCGCAAATTTCTTTTTCCCGTGATACAATCTCCACCGTCAATCTCTTGACTTCACCCACACGATCAGATCTCAACCATTCATGGCTCCTGTTAACCTCGTTCGTCCATCTCTTGACTTAATCTTTGCAATTAAATCTCAGCCATTCATCTCCTGTTAGCCTTGTCCTTCCATCCCTTGACTTAACTTGCGTGATATGATCTCCACCATTCATCGTGTGCATTCATCCTGTTCATCCATCTAGTTTCTTAAGCCTTCGCAATAAGACCTCAGTCGTTCATCTTGTTCATTAAGCCTGTTCATCCCTTTACTCACTTAAAGCCTCATGATAAGATCTCCACTATCGATCTTCTAGTTGTTGATCGATCCAACAGTCCATATGCGCTACTACATCCTTACGTCCTTAAGTTTCTTTGCTATGCCTTAGTATAACTTAATGCTCTTTTCTTCTATAACTTAGATAGAAACATTAGGTTAGTGATTAATCTAGCAATTCTTCTTAGCATAGTTCTTTAATTGGTTAGTTAGATTATGGTGTAAGTTTAGCATTTCATGTCGTTTTCTTCACTACTGCAATAGAGTAGCTCTTTCTTAGAATAGGTGTGCTCTTCTTCCATCAAAGAATTAGGCTTCTTCTGACCCTATAGAAGTTTGGCTTGGAACCCCTGGAGTCTCTTACTAGATAAATGGTGACAACAGGTAGGACGTTCACTTCTACGTGTTCATATAGCACTGTCACCTCCAAGTTTATACGAACCCCGAGTTGATAAGTAAAGCTGGTATCCGTGGTAGTTGCAGCATTATTGTTGCAATACCTAGGCTCATCACGTTTTTGGCGCTGTCGCTGGGGAGGTGTCTAAGTAGAAGTAATTACTACTTTCTTCTATTTTCTAGTCTCCAAACTTCTTTTCTTCTACTTCTAGTCTTCAATTTTCCTCCATTAGTTTACTTCTGTAGAAGTAATCTAGCTTCCTTTCTTTCATTTTTCATTATCAACAATTTCATTATGCAAGTACTTTCTAGCTTTAACAAAATCTTGCAAAAATCAACCCAAAAATGTTTCCTGTCATTCCTCGTAGGAATAGGGATAATTCAGGTAAATTCTTGACGAATACCCCCACTACATCCAACAGTCAACCTTCTCTCTTCTTTGGTGACTGTGAAGTGGAAGAACCGTTAGGTGAGGAACCTTACATATTTGAAGAACCTACAAGGGAAGAAGAAGAGGAAGAACCCATTCCTACTGAACTAATGGCTGGAAACCCAAATGGTAGAGGAGATAGAGAGAGAATTGAGAGTGCCTTCCCCATTAGGGAAACCAATAGGGACACTAAGATGAAGAATATAAGCCTCTCTGCTCTACCTCATTTCCATGGCCTGACCACAGAGGACCCTGACACTTTCCTATTTGAGTTTTCTGTTATATGCCAAACCTATGACTATACAAATGACAAGAAAAATTTAAAACTATTCCCATCTAGCCTCAAGGATGGAGCATTGCACTGGTTCATGGGTTTACCTAGAGATAGCATCACAACTTGGACTCAGATGCAACAAACTTTTAACAACAAATATAGGGAGTACTGTAGGTCAAAGTATACTAAAGAAGATATTTTTAGGATGACCATAGGTGAGGATGAATCCTTAGAAGACTATGAAGCATGATTCCAGCTCTGTTACAAAAAGGTCAGGTGCACAATTGACCCTGAGTCACTAAAGCTGGTCCTGCTTAGAGGAGAAAGGGAAGATCTTTTGGATACCTTACATATGATAGCAGGAGAAGATGTCTACCAATTACCCTATGAGGATATCAATATTGTCGTTAGAAACCATTCTAGGTTAGCCAGGAAAAAGGGTAGGGGTAGTCAACCTACGGCCAGTACATCATCCTCGAACTTATCCATCTAGGGTGAAATTGGGAATATGTTGGAAGATTTCAAAAGTGATATGCTAGAAACCCTTGCCTCGCGATTGGACACCATGAACATCAGAAGGAAGAAAGAGGAATAAGAGAGAGCCTTGGCCATATTTTGTCCTAGATGCACCAGGAGGCATCCTAGGAATGAATTTCCATTGAACTGTATTAAGATTTTCTCAGTCTGTGAAGAAAACCACTCCACAGACAAGTGGCCTTCTTTACCTAGAATCAAATCTGTATATCAAGGGGCTTAAGGGGTCACTGATCATCTTTGCTACATCAACTAAAGGAGACCTCCTAGGCCTAGACCATACCAACAAGGTATGCAAGGGCCATCCCATGCATACTAGAACCCCAACCAAGCCACAACTATACCTTCTTTGGGACCCCCCGCTCATCCTTCCTAGTTTACACCCCCTCCTTGGTCCTATGCATCTCAGTATCAATCCCAGCCAACCAACCAGTCATTTCAACCTTATTTTCAACCACAACATCTGTGGAATACCCCACACCAGGTGTGGAGGCCCCAATTCAACAATGTTCCAACTCTATTTCCTACACCGCCTACCTAACCACAACTGCTGCACTCTGTTCCACCTAAGCAAGCCCAGATGCCTGCCCAACAAAATCCGAACCCAAACAATAGGCAGGCTCATCAAGCATACAGTGGTGAGACATCATACCCAACTTATGCTATAGAAATCTAGGAGATCAACCTAAGATCTGGGAGAATTATCCCAGACAACCAACCTCGCTCTCCACATAGGGAGGTTGTGGAAGAAAGAGAGGAAAGCAACTTTAAAGTAAATCCACCCTTTTACTAAAAGACTAGCCCAACCAATTCAACCTACCCCAGAATAAATTGAACTTATGGGAGAATTGAAAAACGTATGTGTAAAGATCCCCCTTCTCCAGGAAATCAAAGATGTTCCTATTTACAATAAGTTGATTAAGGAGAAGTGCTTCAAGCATATAGGAAGAAGAAAGAGGGATGCCCCTACCATTAATATCAATGGGAATTTGTTTGACTTAATGTTGGGGCAGGTAATATGTCTAAAATATTTAGACCCTGGAAGCTCTGTAGTAGATGTGCACATCAATGGCACCATTGTCCCACACACTCTGATTGATCTTGGGGATGCCATTAATGTGATGAATAAGGACACCATGGTAAAGCCCAACCTCCAAGGGTCATTAAGGAAGACCACAATAGTACTGCAACTTGCAAACCATTCCACAGCCACCCCTAAGGGACTTGTGGATGATGTGATGGTATCCATTGACTCCTTGGAGTATCCTATAGATTTCCTAGTTCTACAGCCTAAGGCTAAGCTTATTGGTTACCCTCTCATCCTTGGGAGGCCATGGTTGGCCACAACTGATGCTTACATTAGCTGTAGAGTTGGGAATATGACCATCAAGAATAGGCATATGTCCAAACAATTTTTCCTATACCCTCCTGCTTAACCTTCCTTAGAGCATGATTTACCTTTATGGTTGGAGGAGGAGGAAGAAGATGAGGGTTATTTTTCCCAACTTTATACCTTGGAAGAAACCATAGGAGGCGGACAACAAGATGAGGATGACCTAATTGAACACCTCCTCCAAAGACCAACTCATAGTTCACTAGCATTAGAACAAGGAGTAAGGGAAACCCAGAACAATCATCCAATTGACTTATGCTTGGCCAATTCCAACCCACTCCATGTCAAAACCATAGAATGTGGTCGAGAGAAAACTTTGCAAATTAATCCATCTCTTTCTGCTTTAGAAGAGGAAAATCTATGCAACATGTTGAGGGAAAACCTAGAAGCCTTCGCTTGGAGTTATTAGGAAATGAAGGGAGTACACCCCTCAGCGTGTACTCACCACATATACATCAAAGAAGGTTGCAAGCTAGTTGGGAAACCACAAAGGAGGATGAAACTAGCTCTTAAAGACATAATCAAAGAAGAACTGCAAAAAATACTAGATGCATGATTCATTTACTCTATCTCAAACAGTGAGTTGGTCTCTCCTTTAGTGTTAGTTCCCAAGAAAAATGGTAAGTGGAGGATTTGTGTTGATTATAGGGAGTTGAAAAAAGCCACAAAGAATGATCATTTTCCCCTACCCTTCATTGACCAAGTGCTAGATGGCCTGGCAGGGAAGAAGTTATTTTCTTTCCTAGATGGATTCAATGGGTACAAACAAGTCCAAATATGTGCAGAAGACCAGGATAAGACCATATTCACCTGTACTTGGGGTAATTTTTCCTATAGAGTCCTTCCTTTTGGCCAATGCAATGCTCCTACCACTTTCCAGAGAGCATTCTTGAGTATTTTTGTTGAATTAGTACATGATGCTATGGAAATTTATATGGATGATTTTACACCTTATGGTTGTCATTTCCAAGAAGCCCTGACTAACCTAGGAAAAGTACTACACAAATGCATTGAAATGAATCTATCTCTCAGTCCAAAAAAATGTGAATTCTTAATGACTGAAGGGATTGTGCTAGGTCATTCAATATCTTAGCAAGAACAGCAGGTGGACCCAAACAAAATAGCAATCATCCAAAGGGTACCACCTCCAGAAAAACAGAGAAATGTTGGGAGTTTCTTAGGGTTAGCTAGATACTACCAGAGGTTCATAAAGGACTTCAAAAATGTGGCATCTCCTTTGTTTAGGTTGTTGGCCAAAGATTCTGAGTTTATATGGTAAAATAGTTGTCAAGAGGCCTTAAACATTCTAAAGGGTAAGTTAACTGCTACACCAATCCTTAGGGGCCAAAACTAGGCCCTCCCTTTTCATATTCATGCTGATGCCTCACACAAAGCCATAGGAGAAGCCTTAGGTCAGGAAGAAGAGAAACTACCCTATGCCATCTATTTTATCAGTAAGAACCTATCAAAGGTTGAGATAAACTATACTATCACCGAAAAGGAACTTCTAGCTATTGTGCATCCGTTGAATAAATTTAGGCATTACATTACAGGCTATGAAACATTTGTGCATACTGATTATGCTACAATCAAATATTTAATGAATAAACCAGATGTGAATTCTAGAATCATAAGATGGTTTCTTTTATTACAACAATTTGATTTAACTATTGTTGATAAGCTTGGTAAGGAAAATGTTGTTGCTGACTTTCAATCTAGGATTAATTTGCCTACAGGTGAAGAAGGAATGGTGGATGACCAGTTACCAGATGAGCATTTGTTTGCTATATTAGTTCTCTCCCCATGGTTTTCTGATATAGAAAACTATCTGGTATCATCACAGTTCCCACCAAACTTGCCCTCCAAAGAAAAGAGCAAGATAGTTAGAAAGAGCGCCCCCTTCACCTGGATTGGGGGAAATCTATTCAAATTTGGCCCAGATCAAATCTTAAGAAGGTGTGTAAGAGAAGAGGAAGTCTTTGACATCCTTCTGACCTATCATGATGGACCTTGTGGAGGTCACTTTTTAGCAAAGAGTACAACATTCAAAGTGTTGAAAGTAGGCTATTATTGGCCTACTCTTCATCAGGATGTGAAAAAGTACAGTAGTCAGTGTGATCGATGCCATAGGATGGGAAAGCCTACTCAAAGAGATGAAATGCCCCTACAACCTCAAGTGACTTTCGAGCCATTTGAAAAGTGGGGCATGGACTTCATTGGGCCTATCAACCCTCCTTCAAAGAAAAAACAACACATCATTATGTGCACTGATTATTTGACTATGTGGGTTAAAACCAAGGAAATTAAGGCAGTAACAGAAGAGAAGGTGGCTGATTTCATAAGGGAGAATATATTCTACAAATTTGGGTACCCCTAGAGAGCTAGTCACAGACCAAGGCAACTAGTTTACCTCCAGCAATATTGAAGAACTACTCAGCCATCAAAAAATAAAGCATAGAACCTCCACTCCCTATCATCCACAAGCTAATGGGCAAGTGGAGGTGACTAACAGGGCATTGGAGAACATCTTAACCAAGGTAGTGAGCAGGAATAGAAAGGATTGGGTAGAGAGACTAGTTGAGGCCACCTGGGCCTATAATACAACATGGAAGACCACCACTCGATTTACACCCTATGAGCTAGTCTATGGGAAAAAGGCTTTGCTATACATTGAGTTTGAATATAACACATTGAGGATGGCAGCACAACTATATTTGGATCTAAGTCATGCACAGAAAGAAAGATTGTTACATTTGAATGGCTTAGATGAATTCAGAATGCAAGCCCTCATACATACGAAGATAGTTCAGCTTTAGAGGAAGATCTGGCATGACAAGCACATCAAGGAGAAGTAATTTCAAGAAGGAGACTCGACATTGTTATATGATTCAAGGTATAAATACTTCAAGGGCAATCTAAGGACAAGATGGCTCAGACCTTATGTGGTGGAAAGATGCCATGACAATGGTTCAATGAAAATCAGAACTATTGATGAAGAAGCCATTCCATTGCTAGTTAATGGCCACCAACTGAAAATGTACAAGAGGCATTTATCAAAACAAGAGTTCATTGACAATATCAATAAGATAGTGATGATGGTGGAGCAAGTTCCAGCTCCTCCCTCATCGGGTCACTGAAGAAAGAAAAAATAATAAGGATTCAGGTGAGAACCTCCATGAGGTGCCTGAGTCCCATCTTTGGATTGAAAACCTCATGAGGCGGCCCAAGGATGAGAAAAATGAAAAGGATAAGAAGATCCCTGGGTGAAAACCTTCCTTGAGGCACCCAAGGAAGATATCTAGGGTGAAACCTCTTTGAGGTAGCCTAGGTGTTGTGTTTAAAAAACATAATAATAAAAGAAAAAAACATAATTGTTATGTGCAGGTAGGTGAGAAAGACAACTAAGGAGCAAAGAGAAGGTCCAAAGGGAACCCTTCCCCACATATATTTCATCTCCTCCACTCCTTACCATGCATCCCTCCATCAATTCCATTGTTTCTCACTCCATTGCTTCAATTTAGGTGAAGATTGTGTTTTCTAACAGAATCACATCAACCATTACCATCATCCATGCATCCACATATGCTCCTACTCCCTCTGTCCATTCCTTATAGTATCCTCGCAGCACCATCTAGGAATATGATCAAAAAATCCTAAGGGAGACACCAAACATTGCCAAATGGTAATCCAGGAGCTCCACAATAGCAGCAACATCAAATCCAGGAGCTCCACAGCAACAGCAACAACATCAGATCTTCAGTCACAGACACTTACAAAAGCTAATAAAACATCAGCAGATAATAGGGGAGGAAGAAGAATGACCATCAACATCACCTCTAATCTTTCACAACTGCAACAGGCATCAAGACCATAGGTAAGTATCCTACTCACTCACTCATATGCATCATTTGATCAAAAGTTATACAGGTTAAGAGGTAGTTGGTTTATAAGTGAAAAGGTGGCAAAAATGAAATTCTTCAATAATTCAAAAGAAAATGCAAGAGTCCATAGATACAGTATTATTATGGCAACCATTTGAGAATGCTTGAAGAATTAAGATTTGGGGTAGAAACACCAGTTCACCAAAGACTCAGTATACCCTATTTCTTGATGCAATCACTTATAGACTTTAGCAACAAAGTAAAGGAAGGGAATTCTGAACAGTTGGCTCACCATGGTTTGATCTGGATCCTCATTAAGAATGCCCTCAAAAACCTCAGGATCCCTATAAAATGGTCAGTCTTTAGAGACTCACCAGTAGAGGACGACATCAAAACCCTCATCTATGATGTTATTCCTTCTGTCAGTAAGGACAAGGCAAAACAAGAAGAAGATACAGAGCTAGATGGGATGAGATGAATAAAGAAGAAACTAATATAAAGGAACATGTTGAAACATAAGGAGGAGGATGCTAAAACAGAGGAAGAAACTGATCGAGATGGGAAACAACAACAAAAGGAAGAAGACAATAAAAATAGAGAGGACAAATGTAGGAAAAGGAAAACCAACTAGCATGTATGGCCAGCCTCTCCTTAGAGGCCATCTCGTGTAGGATGCCAAATAAATCCTATGTTCCTTACCTCAGAGAAAAATGGCTACAATTTCAGATTAAAACACTAGCGCAAAGAAGCACCACGCTATTTTAGGATTGCAGACATTTTATTGATCTTTGTGATCAATGTACACTAAAGGATGGGGCCAAAATGGTTGTGTTTTACTTGCATAACATGGCCCTCATAGACATGAATATTTTGGATCCTAATGCAGAGCTAGGAGATCTACAGTTAATGGCTTTGGCATCATCGATGAACCATGAGAAGTCAAGGGCTGTAGAGATGAAAAGAATATTGGCTAGAGAGAAAAATGAACCTTTTTTTATCAGATCTGAACAATCAAATCCCATGGCCCTAATCAACACCCATAATCTAGTTGTAAATATTCCTTAGCTAGCACTTAGATATATTGCTGCCCAAGAGCAAGTAATTTCACATTTTGAGGATATGTTTAGGCTTCTGAGATGATAATATACATGCCTACTAAAGAAGATAGAAAACACTACCACATAGCTTCAAGATTAGAGAATATCACTTCCCTCAAGGGTTGAGAAAGGCACTCAACATGACACCTATGTATAAGCAATCAAAGCAAAGGTTGAAGGTCAATTGGACAAGCCTAAAACTTAGTCCGCCAAAGTAGAAAGGAAATCAGGCTTCTATAAATAAGAACAAGAGATCACAAAAAAAGCATGGGATGTTAGAGAGGCTACCAGAGCCATGAAGGACATGGGCATTGACTAAGTTTCTTAGAGGATGAGCAACACCTTCAGTACGGGGGTGATGATGAGCCTCATCATTGATTAATTATTACGGTATTCATTGGCCTTAATTCACCTCCTAGCTAGTCAAACCAACTATTCTCACAACTTATTACAAACTTTTGATTATATTTTGTTTATGAAATGAGTTAGAGTTGGATATTTGGCTTTATGGTCTAATGTGCATGTAATGCAAGAATAAAGGATAAAAGCAAGAAAAAATGCAAGTATAAAGGATAAAATCAAAGAACTATGGAATAGACCTTGGTAAAGACTCGAATGAGACAAGGGAGAGTAATGATAGGAGGTCAATCCCCCTCATTTACTACCCCTCCATTTGAATATTCCTCCATCAGCTCAGAGTGCAAACAACCATCACTTTGATGACTAGAAGACAACCAAGCATAGGAAAAGGACAGAAAACCAGTTTTTCTTGAGTTAGAGGCCAAGCCTTCCTAGTGGGAAGGAAGTCGTTAGAGACTTCAAATGTATAAATAGAGAGGCTTAGGACCTCAGTAGGATTCGGACTTCATTTGTAAAACTCTATTTTATTTCTGAGCTGCAAATACTTGTGACAGTTTGCTCTGTAATCCATGGTTTTTATAATAAGAATGAGTTCTATTTAAGCCAGCTCTGAGTTAACTCTGAGGGCTTAAGCTCTTGGGTTAGGACCCGACCCAAGCGGCCAAAGCATCTCTTTACTTTACATATATGCTAGCATCGAGTTGTGTTCTATTTATTTGCTTAAGTAGTTTTATGGTTTTCACTGTTTATTTGCCTAAGTAGTTGCACTTTCATTACATCAATATAGAATAGATTATTCATGGTTTTCCTATTTATCTACTTCAGTAGCTGCATTTATTGTAGTTTATTTCCATTTATGCCTTCTTTCAGTTCATAGGTTAGTTAGAGGAAAAAAATCACTATCATGTTGTGCGCAGGTGTCTCGGCCTCATCTCCTCCCTTTGGGAGCATGACTTAAGGAAGGGACCCTTTAGCATTTCCAAAAACACAGGTTTCTAGTTCTCACATGAGCTATAGAGTTGGTTATTTGATTTAGTTATTTGTTCACCCACATTGGTTTTCTCTGTCATTTTCGTTCAAAACCACCTTCAGCACATTCCTCATGCATCGCTTCCTTGCCATCCGATCACCAACAAGCCTTCACAATCACAGTTCGATTCGTTATTTTTTCCAACTGCTGCTTCGTGTGGAGTCCACCACTTGCTTTATGAGCTTTAAGTCCCCACCATCAATCTACCATGCCTAATTCGAAAATTATCCTGTCACCTCCACACCTTTAGGTGCTTTAAACCCCCACCTTCAATCTGCCTTGCCTGATCTGACGACTGTAACTTCACCCGATCGCCAACTAGCTTGGCTAATATCCACCATTGATCAACCCCACCTGATCCAATGGCTATCGTGCAATATCACATGGATTAGTGCATGAACATTATCCACCTAAGAGCATGCGAGAAAAGTGGTTTTCTCATGCTACGTGTTGCATAGTAAGGCTAGTCGCATGAAATTTCCAAATACTACTTACATCCTAAAGGGTGCACGAGAAACTACTTACCGCCTTAGAAACCCACTCCATGATTTCTACACATTTCTTTTTCCCACAATATGATCTCCGCCGTTGTTATAGACGTTTTTGTGCCTAACAGCATGGAGCATGAAATGTCGATAATCTGAGGGATCCAAAGTCCCTAAACATGTTGTTCTTACCCTTAGAGGAACAAGGTCTGCAAACCGCAGCACTGAAAGTCAGTTCTCCACTCAAAAACACTCAAAAACAGGCCATTTCTGGATCATGTCAGCTGCTCCACTGAGCATCTGCACTGAATGTCAACTGTTCCTCCTTGTACCTACGCTGAAGGTCAAAATCAATGAAGGCTACCTGCATTGGGCGAGATTGGCCAAGTGGCACAGTCATTCTACAAGGTGTCAACTGCCCAGGAAGCTTCCAAACTGACACTTGGTTCAAGGAATTCGCCCTATGATGAGTAAGGAAGTGCTATTGGTTTGTGATTAGAGCTATTGGGTGTTTGCTCGAAGGAGGTGAAGAGGAGATTTCATTCAGCTGGGAGGTGTTGCTGGATTGGGCCCATTGTGGTTGTAACTCTCTCAGAACCTTACTTCTATTATCAATAAAGTATTCAAGATTCTTCTATGTGCATGTATCTTTATGATGAATAGATGTTTGTACATTTGATTTATGCTAATCCTATAATCGATTATGGATGTATGCTTCTTGTAGTTTCCTTTTCTTGTGCTTTTACAGGATCTGTGTGTAGCTGGGCCGGTGAAAGGGCAAGAAGCTAGGAGCAAGCAACAAGGAGTGAAGACTGGATCGACTATAAGCGCAAGATAACGTTTAGTAGATCATCCTTTTCTTCCCTCTCTCATCTCATAAAGAAGAAACTTGAATAGCTTTGCATTCAGTTGTTGCTGGAGTACTATCACCTTCAGAGTAGGGATAGAGGCATTCTACATTAGATACTTTTCCCCCCAACAAAATGGCGACTCCACTGGGGACAATCTCTTGTTAGTTTGTTGTGTTTCTTGCTATTCATTTCATAAACAAGGAGAGTACCAAATCAAACTGTGTTTGAATCTATCAAACACAAAGTAGAGGGCAGCTACTCTGGATCAGTTTTTGAGCAAGTTTATGAGTTGAAGAGCTGATCCACAAGAACTCTAATAAGCTCTTAGTGATAGCTTTTCATCCTCCTTTACATCCCTTAGTGTGTACTTGACTGATAGCTTCTGATTTGAGCAAAAACTGTAAATTTTTTAGCAATCTGTGACCCGGAAACCAAGACAGACGAAAGTCTCGTTCTTCATTGCAGGCTGTACACTAGCAGTCTGCATTTCAGCGCAGTTCTCGAAGGGGCTACCTGCGCTGAAGGTCAAACAGGCAGTGTTACACCTGCACTGGACCAGTCTTGGCTTCAGTTCCTGTGGTTTCTTGCTGTGTCTTGATCTGTTTTCACTGTTGTTTTTTGCTGTTTGCTGCTAGTTAGTAGGCCTATCTGAACCATATTCCTTTATCATTATTCCGCCTCAGTTGTATAAAGAAACTGTAGTTGTTATTTTGTATTTCTTATGTCATTTACAGTTTCCCATAACAAAAGTGAACCAGTCTTGCATTGACCTCTTAGATCTAGACCTGTGATTAGGTGTCGTTCCTGATCTTAAGAGTTAGCTTATTTGTTGTTCATAGCTGATTGAGTTTGTCGCTTTCGTTATATGGTTTGAATTCATATATTTCTAAGTGTCGAAACAAGTAGATCGTAAAGTGTCTTTCGATTTTGGACGAACTTGTTTGCTTTCGCTTGAAAATTGAATTCGAAATTATACAACAACTTTCTTTCTGTACTTCATCAAACATTAAGGAAGATAAAAGAAATACTTGCATTTTTGCATTTTGCATTAAGTTTGTATGTTGATTTAGGGAAAAAGTGCATTAGCGAGTGCTCTTTGATCTGTGTGAAAATGATTTTATCTCTCTTTTCCCTCAGTAGTTAAGATTTTCATAATTCGAAAAGATTGGAAAAGCTTGCTTCTCATCTTAGACTGCATTTAGGAATTTGTATCAATACATCTCGTGGTGAACCTTGAAAGGCAAACTTTAAAAAGATCAACTTAAAATATATTGAATGAACCTAACAACGCTTTGAAACATAATGCAAACATCTAGAGGTCTAAGCTAGAGACGTGTTCCGGCGTCGTTAAACATAGCGACTGTCGATCTCGACGAAGGTGGGTGATTCCTCCTGAGAGTCGGTGGCACTAATACGGATTGTGCTCCCACGTACCGTCGCGTATATATTGGGAGACCCCTATAGGATCAAAGCCTTTATCTATAGGAAACCTTGTCGGCCGCCCTACTGATCGCAATGCAGTGAACACAACATTCACGAAGATCGACCACCCGTACCGTAAAACGTATTCTGTGGTTTTGCGAAAGGTTTGGCACACCCTCTGCCTAGATCTCCAGAGCAGTTTCTTTTGGCCTTTTTCAAACTCTATAACTGAAAAAGTCCAACCGTGAATTTGTCACTTCGGGCTCGTTAATACATCAAAGTAGACTAGAGTCATCTTTAGCTTTTTCTTGACTCTTAAAAAGTGAAAAAGCAAGTTGTGTCTAAAAGCGTCTAATAAAATTCATTCAATTCGGAAACACAAATTTCCCCTTTTAATATTTTAGTTGATCGAGTAATCTGCAATCGTGGAAGAAAGTCAATTGAAAATCCGTCGTTCGCAGAGGCTTGCGAGTCAACCGTCTTTGTCCCCGGAATCGAACCCAGTACGGGCAAAGCGAACTCGTTTAACCGGGTCAAAATCTCCTTTGAAAGTTAGAACAAGTGTTCCTACTACATCCGAGGTTCCGGTTACTCCTAACATTTCTGGAAACCCTGCCTCTATAGAAGAAGTTCAACAGCCACAGAAGGACAGTAATATTGATCCTAGTCTAGGGGCAAATACTTGTGTAACTGAACCAGTTCCATCTGTAACCGGTACAGAGAGTTTTGCTCCTCAAACAACTGTCGCTGTCGAAGCAACCACTTCTTCGGCGCCAGAAATATTTTACGGACCTGACGGTCTGCCTCTTCCACCAGGTTTGATTGCGATAGAGGAAATTGCAGAGGATCCGCAAGCAAGTACTCCAACTCATTTTGGAGTCGGGGTCACTCTATTTCCTTCATCAGAAGTTAATCCACCACAAGTGGAAGTTCCTGTAGAATCGCTAGGCAATCTATTGGATAGACTTAAAATGTCTGAACAACCGTCATCATCTAGGACTGTGTCAAATGACACAGCGACAGCAGAACCCCCTGCCGTCACTCCGACGATGTTTGCCGGCATACCAGCTGTCCCAACTAGCTCTCAACAGCTAGAAGGAGTCCACCAAGGGACTATGTCGACAGTATGGTCTGTTCCAGTTTGTTCATCCGGAGTAATATCCGGTAATTCTTATGTTGAAACTCGACAGATTGATCCTCATGGAGGTCAATTTGGGCCATCTAGTCCTCAAGGATTAACAATCCCTCTGAGTTCCGGATTGCTACCATATGGGGGGCAGTATGCCCTTTCATTACCTCCTCCGGGAGGATATCCATATGGCAGTTCTCAACAGTATTCAGGTTATACTAGAATTGCGTCAAGTAGTTGGGTACCTATGGTACCTCAACAACCAAGGATTGTATATTCTATGCAACAGTGTGTACCTGTGACCAACATCCCAACCACCCCGGCTATTGTAACCGTATCACAAGTTCAAGCAATACCTGTTACATGTCAACCACAGGTTGTAATGCAACAGTCGCTTGATCATGGGTCACAACCACAATCGCCGACTGGTGGGACGACACAAGTACAAACGGGTACCATTACCCCACACCTTGGTCCAATGGTTAGCATGGCACAACAAAACGTGGCGTCACAACCATGGCTTGTACAATACCAACAACCGCAGTTCCAGCAAGTGTACCAAGGGTCTGAGCAGCAAATCTTTGCAAATAGTGGACAACCGTATATCCAAAACGGTCAAAATCAACCGCTTTATAGTGGTGAAGTCCATCAACCGTATCAATCATACCAACATCAATTACATTATGCTGGTATGCAAAGACCCACTGCTCAGGCGATTCCATCATACCCTGGTTACACTTCGCCTAACCTGAATCAACAGTTACCATTCGTGGCAACTTTAGAGTTACCTGACTTACACCGTTTAACCAACGATCCGATTGCTTATGCCCCTTGGTGGCCAGCGATTCCTCATAAACTTCCATCTGACATTCCTAAATTCAATGGAAATCCAGGTGAAGACCCGTTGAATCACGTGATGACTTTTCATCTGTGGTGTTCGTCGAACACCCTTAACGACGATTCGATAAGACTTTGCCTTTTTCAGAGGACATTGACAGGTCGAGCGGCTAAATGGTATATTGAATTGCCAAGAGCCTCTTTCGACAACTTTAGTTCCCTAGCCACAACTTTCTTAACCCACTTTCAATTACCGATAAGGTATGAAACGGGAACAGAAATATTAACCAACTTCAAACAGACAACTGCTACCCATATATCTGATCATATACATGAGTGGCGTCGTCGTCATAGGATGGTGAAGACATATGTTCCTGATCAGCTATTAGCTGAATGGTTTATAAAGTCGTTACTTCCGGCTATTACAGAAGATGTGGCCAAGGAGGGAGTCGTAACAGAGGAGCAAGTGATTGCTCGTGCACAGTATTTGGACTTGGTGTATACTCAGTCCGGCACACTCTATGACAAAATACCTGACGCCCCTAGACCGGAATTTTCAATTCCTCCCCCTCCTAAATCAAATAGTGACTCTCATGCCGGTGATGGCGTGATTGGCACCGCAAACACGAAATCGATAAAGGCTTCGTCAAAGAAAGCCTGTAAGAATTCGGATCAAAATGCAAAAGCAGAAATTCTTGCTTCGGAAGTAAATGCCGTATCAGAAGATAAAGGCAAAGAAACCAACCAACCAGGAAGCAAGAAGAAGCAAAACAAAGGGAAGAAGAAGAAACAAGGAGAGTCATCTCCTCGAAAAACTTCTCCTGGGAAAGGGAAACCACCTTTTGGGTGTCAGATATGCGATGAGGATCACTGGACAAGAGACTGTCCATACAAAGCTGAGATAAAAAGATTCTTTAAGAGTCCGAAGAATCCAACTGTGTTGACTGATATGTTTCCCAATCAAAGTCAAAATCTAGTTGATAGTGGAAATACTTCCGGGTGCCAGGTGCTAATGGTGTCGAACACTAAGCAACAGGATGATACTTCGATTTCGACAAGGAACAGAAATCCGCAATTGTCGAACGACAAAGGAAGAGATCAACCAAGCAGTTCGACGACAACTTCAGCAGAAGTTATGCCACCATTCATTAAAAGAAGTATTCCAATGATCCATGGAAGCAATCATTCTCTCCAAAACATCGGAGTAATTTTCCTAAGAGACCCCAAGTTAATGGGTACTATTGCCCTACCGCCTACAAGTGATCTGGCGGAAATGGCCACAATGGAATATGAAACCTTCTATTTCTAATGGATCTAAAGCTTCGAGGATAGTTCCTATCTCAGGTCAACCTCGTTAAAAAATGAAATAAAGAGGCAAGAGGATAGTTCTTTACGGTGTCAACCTCATTAAAAAATGAAGTGCCCCCCTTAAAGACTAGGGGGCATGTGCCTCGTTTGCATTATTATGCTGGGGGCATACAAAATTATCGAGCAGTTTTAGCATAAAGTTCATGCTCGTTAAAAAATAAACGCAAGATCCGAGCAGTTTTATCGCGGTCTTTATGCTCGTTAAAAAATAAATATAAGCAGTGAGCAATGTTTCCCCCAGAGTTTAAGCTCATTTTTAAATAAAAAATGAACCTATTCCGGTAAATAACCATTGTGTTCGTAAATTTATTAGCCATAAAAGCCTTGGTCGTGTTTGCACCCGCCACCTCCATTTCATTTGGCCTATCGTTCACCTCCATATGATTGTTTACCCATTTTGAGGAACAGCTGCGAAGAGTGATTTCACTTAGCCATCCTTGTGACACTGCCATGATTGGAAAATTCCAACTTGTACCTAGAATCTGCTGCTATCCCTGTTTATCACTCGTTCCTCAAAAGACGAGTCTTCTTTGAGCTCTTTTCATCTGACTCGTAAAATATGAAAAGTTTGCCGAGTTTTGGCCTTCCAGCTCGTTAAAAGGACCAGAAGAGCTATCCCTCCTCTAGATTTTAATCTTTTTGGACCTGAGGGATTATTGCACAAAAAGGTCGAGCGCTTGTTTTATTCGGCTCGTTAAAGTCATCGAAAATTCATCCCTTTTGTATTGTTTTATACTTTTTCAGACTTAAGGGATTAGATGATGAAAAAGGAATTTTGGAGTTAACTTTCTGTACCTTTTCAAACTCTCTAAAAATGAAAAGGACCGAGTTGTCTTTGTCGCTAGACTCGTTAAAATGATTAAATAGCGACAAACTTGTCTTTAGACGAGAACGAGTTTCCCTATCGCTAGGCTCGTTAAAACATAGCGATGGGCTTGCCCAAAGGGCAGGTTATAGAACAAGCATATGTTATCCTCCTCAAGCTTGACAAAAATAAAGAGGTACTGGTCAGAAATGACTGGGGAAAAATTGGGAGAATCTCGAAAGCTTTGATGGTAGCAAGTCGCTCTTGAACATGACACTTTGTCCTCCGTACCACATCGGGTTGGGTTGTTTCATTCACCGGTCTCATCACCATGGTCCTCGCCAAACCATCCGTATTTGGGGTAATGCTACCGATCCATCACATTAGTGTCGTTATATGTTCAAGAGATGTGTTCAGAAAGAGTCAACCGTGTCCCATCCACTGCCATACATTATCCTTCATCCACCATTGATCGCAACCCTGAATCATATCTCACAGTTTGTTTTCACCTCCACTAAAGTCATTAGCTTCGTTCTGTGCCACTGATGTGGGATTAATTAAGGCCCTCCTTTGACGGATCGCTTCTTGTCGACTTCAGCTCATTATCCAAGAAGTTGATCTAGGAACACCCCCCCCCAGTACTTTGAAGCTTGCATGCCTCAATGGCAAGTTTCTCACTTCCGGCGACAGGTATACATCAATGACCTTCGACCAGAAGATTTTACGTGGTGTTCGATGCCAAGTCCTTTATTCACACCACGTGAATTGTACTGTAGTACCTTGAGGGTCATTGTCATTATTGGTGATTCCTCTCGCGCTTGTTAACGGTTTACATCATTGACCGGTAATCAAGCGATGTCTTTCCATGTTCGACTTCAGCGCAATTCTTGCATGGATCGACTTGTAGTTAGAGTGAAGATCGAACGAGATTGAAGATCCCGGATCTAGTTTCATCCATCCGGGCTGCGATATATATTCAGGATATAAAGACATTTGATATGTACATTGTTGCAGCAGATGATCATCCTACTCAAAGGATGATAATTTCAGCAGAGAATTATCAGTCTATCATCAGACGGTCGTCTGTTATATCTACCAAAATGTATTTATAAAGTTGAGCATGGGAATGCCCGCCTCAGCTAGATCATGAAAGCAGAATGAAAAATAATGTATTGTATTGTATTTTATTGCAGGGCACCTCTCGGCCGATTGAATGAACTTCGGATCCTCCTAATAAAGCATTTCACCTGATAAACGACCTCATACTTTAGGGGGCAACTATTATAGACATTTTTGTGCCTAACAACATGGAGCATGAAATGTCGATAATCTGAGGGATCCAAAGTCCCTAAACATGTTGTTCTTACCCTTAGAGGAACAAGGTCTGCAAACCGCAGCACTGAAAGTCAGTTCTCCACTCAAAAACACTCAAAAACAGGCCATTTCTGGATCATGTCAGCTGCTCCACTGAGCATCTGTGCTGAATGTCAACTGTTCCTCCTTGTACCTGCACTGAAGGTCAAAATCAATGAAGGCTACCTGCGTTGGGTGAGATTGGCCAAGTGGCACAGTCATTCTGCAAGGTGTCAACTGCCCAGGAAGCTTCCAAACTGACACTTGGTTCAAGGAATTCGCCCTATGATGAGTAAGAGGGTCTTGATCTCCAAGTGGAAGCAAGATTCTACAAGTGGACTCAAGGACTGAAGATTAACTAAAGTGGGAGAGGACACTAGTCAGCTTCATGCCAGCCTCAAGCTGACTCATCCTTTCTCCAAATCTCCTATATATAGAGCTCTCTCATGAGGTCTAAGAGGTTGGAATTTTGTGCAAGTAAGGAAGTGTTGTTGGTTTGTGATTAGAGCTATTGGGTGTTTGGTTGAAGGAGGTGAAGAGGAGATTTCATTCAGCTGGGAGGTGTTGCTGGATTGGGCCCATTGTGGTTGTAACTCTCTCAGAACCTTACTTCTATTATCAATAAAGTATTCAAGATTCTTCTATGTGCATGTATCTTTATGATGAATAGATGTTTGTACATTTGATTTATGCTAATCCTATAATCGATTATGGATGTATGCTTCTTTTAGTTTCCTTTTCTTGTGCTTTTACAGGATCTGCGTGTAGCTGGGCCGGTGAAAGGGCAAGAAGATAGGAGCAAGCAGCAAGGAGTGAAGACTGGATCGACTATAAGCGCAAGATAACGGTTAGTAGATCATCCTTTTCTTACCTCTCTCATCTCATAAAGAAGAAACTTGAATAGCTTTGCATTCAGTTGTTGCTGGAGTACTATCACCTTCAGAGTAGGGATAGAGGCATTCTGCATTAGATACTTTTCCCCCCAACAGCCGTCCATCTCTTGACCTCACCCACGCGATTAGATCTTAGCCATTCATCACTCATGCTAACCTCGTCTGTCCATCTCTTGACTTAATCTCTACAATTAAATATCGCCCATTCATCTCCTGTTAGCCTTGTCCGTCCATCTCTTGACTTAACTCACGTGATATCATCTCCACCGTTCATTGCGTGCGTTCATCTTGTTCATCCATCTAGTTTCTTAAGCCTTCGTGATAAGACCTTAGCCGTTCATCATGTTCATTAACCCCATTCATTTGTTTACTCATTTAAATCCCCATGATAATATCTCCACCATCCATCTTCTAGTAATTGATCGATCCAACAATCCCTACGTGCTAGTGCGTCCTTATGTCTGCTTTCCATTGATTTTGACCTCTAATTTCTTTTTCCGCTTGAAACCCGATTTATCTTAAGTTTATTTGCTACAACTTAGTATAGTTTAATGTTCTTTTCTTTTGTAACTTAGATAACAACATTAGGTTGGTGATTAATCTAGAAATTATGCTTAGCTTAGCTGTTTAATTGGTTAGTTAGGTTATGGTGTAAGTTTAGCATTTCATGCTACTTTCTTCATTCCTATGGTAGGGTAACTCTCTCTTAGAATATATGTGCTCTTCTTCCATTAAATAATTAAGATTCTTCTAACCATATAGAATTTTGGCTTGGAACCCTTGGGGTCTCTTGCCAGATAAACAGTGACAACAGGCAAGATCTTCACTTCTACTTGTGCATATAGCACTATCACCTCCAAGTTTGTACGAACCTAGGGTTGATAAGTAAAACTGGCAGCCTTGGGAGTTGCAACATTATTGTTGCAATACCTAGGCTCATCTCATAGTATTAATCCCTTGGGTTTATGACATCAATCATGGTCAACCATGATCGATCATGGTCAACCATGGTCAGTAATGGTCAAACATGGTCCAACATCACATTGTGTCAAATATTGTCTAAACATAACAGTCAAATCTTGGTCAATCATGATCTGTCATCACATTTTAACAAGGATTGTCTCAATATGAAAATCAATCATGGTAAACCATGGTCAACCATATTAATTTTAGGGTTTATATATTTTATCATAGGGTTTATATACCTTAGGTTTATAATATTAATTCCTTAGTGTTTTAGTATTAATCCCTTTGGGGTATAATATTAATCCCTTGGGGTTTTAATACTATTCACTTGCATTTATTATTCCCTTGGGTCTATAATCTAGCCCTTGGGTTTATTAATATAAGGGTTCATATTCCTAGGGTTTAATATTATTGTGTTGGGTTTAATATTATTTCCTATGGTTTACAATGCCTTGGGTTTTTAGAACTAATCTCTTCAGCTTTAGATTTAATCCCTTGGGTTTATTATTCCCTTGTTTTTATAATATAAATCATGTTCAACCATGGTCAACCATGTTTTATGAAATCAATCATGGTCAACCATGGTCCACCATCACATTGTGACAAGGATTGTATGAATATGGAAATCAACCATGGTCTACCATGGTCCAAGGTCAAATTGTGACAAAGATTGTCTCGATATGAAAATCAATCATGGTCAAGCATTGTCAGCCATGGTCCAACTTCACATTATGATAAGGATTGTCTCAATATGAATATCAAACATGATCAACCATGTTTATTTTAGGGTTGATAATATTTATCTTAGGGTTTATATACCTTGGGTTTATAATATAGATCCCTTTGAATTAATATTATTCCGTTGGCTTTATAATATCAGCCATGGTCAACTATAGTCAATCATGGTCAACCGTGGTCAATAATTACTAACCATGGCCAACCATAGGCAACTATGGTTTATAAAATCAACCATCATCAACCATGGTCTGACGTCGCACTGTGACAAAAAATGTCTCAATATGAAAATCAACCATGGTCCATCGTTGCATTGTGTAAGAGATTGTCTCGATATGAAAATTAATCATGGTCAACCATTGTCCAACATTGCATTGTGTCAAGGTCCAACATTGCATTGTGTCAAGGATTGTCTCAATATAAAAATCAACCATGGTCAACCATGTTTATTGAGGGTTTATAACATTTCTCTTGGGGTTTATATACCTTGGGTTTGTGTTATTCACTCGGTTTAATATTATTCCCTTGGGTTTATAATATCAATCATGGTCAACCATTATCAATCATGTGCAACCATGTTTTATAAAATCAATCATGGTCCAATGTCGCATTGTAACAAGGATTATCTTGATATGAAAATCACATATAGTGAATGATGTCAACCAAGTTTATTTTATGGTTTACAATATTTATCTTAGGTTTTATATACCTTAGGTTTATAATATTAATCCCTCGGGTCTTATATTATTCCCTTGGGGTTTAGTATTAATCCCTTAGGTTTTTTAATCCCTTGGGTTTATTAATCTAAGGGTTCAACAATGGTCGACCATGGTACATGATGAACCTCATCATTGGGTAACTATAGGGACCTTAATTCACCTCCTAGCTTAGGCATATCAACTCACTATATGTGCATTGAATGCAGGTTTGTGAAGCGAAAATCAAGGGATTTTGGCTAGATTAAGGGCTGAAACGCGAATGAGACTCCTAATTTAACTCCTCCCTCATTCAAATATTCCTCCATCAATCACACTAGCTCAGATTACAATAAACCAAGTCATGGAGATCAAAAGGAAGCAAAGCAGGTGACAGTTAAAGAGTTAGTTTATCTCGAGTTTGGGAGCCAAGCTTCCCTAGATTTAAGGAAGTCATTGGAGACTTCAGTTGTATAAATAAAAACGCTTAAAGCCTCATTAGAATTCAATTTTTTGTTCTAAAAACACTAGTCATTTTTGAGTTCAAGACTTGTGGAAGACATTGCTATGTAATTTTCTATTTTGGTAATGAGCATGAGCATTTTCTTGATCCAACACTGAGTTAACCGAGAGGGATGAAGCTCTTGGGTTAGGGCCCAACCCTAGCAGCAAAGGCTCCTCTTCTTGTATTTGTATTCTTAGATTGATTTCATAGCTCAATGGTTGAATTATCTTTGGGATTATTTCGTTGCAAGTACTGTAGATTTGATTAGTTGTTTATTCTAAAAACGCTAGTAATTTTCTAGTTCAAGACTTGTGGAAGACATTGCTATGTAATTTCCTATTTTGATCATGAGAATGAGCATTTTCTTGATCCTGCACTAAGTTAACAGAGAGGGATGAAGCTCCTGGGTTAGGGCCCAACCCTAGCATCAAAGGCTCCTCTTCTTATATTTGTATGCTTAGATTGATTTCATAGCTCAATGGTTGAATTATCTTTAGGATTATTTCATTACAAGTACTGTAGATTTGATTAGTTGCTTATTAGTTTGTTTCCATTTGTGCTTTACTTCAGTAGTAGTTTAGAAGAGATAAAGGAACATATAAAAGCTATCAATAGTTGTTTTGGCCTCACTTCTTTCTTCAGGGATCATGATTTTAGGAAACAACTCCTATGCAGCCCCCAAAAGACAAAATTCTACTTTCTCATAGAATCTAGCGTTTTCTGTACTTAGGCCAGCATTTTATCGGTTTGCAAGAGTAGGATTTAGTTATCATTTCTTCAAACTTCAGTCTTACATTAAATCTCATCAATGGTTCCATATTGTTATGCAAGTTTTATTCATGCATGAAGTAGACAATTAGCTCATTAAACTTCTATCTCATAGATCATTGAAATTCTTCTTGTTTACATGATTTCTGGGTAAATGTTAATGTTTGATTTTTTTGGAGAATTTAGCATTTATGGATAAATACTAATTGACTAGATAAGTAGTTGTGCCCACAACAATAGTTTAAAGTGTTTTAGACTTTCCATATAAGCAATAGATAAGAAGAGAGGATAGAGGCCTACCTGTAGTTCCGCTTTCCTCTCGTCTCCCTTATATCGATTTCATTGCTCCTTCCCATACTTCAACCACTTGAAAGGTACCTTGTCAACACAATAGAAGATGAAAACTGATCAAAGCATACAATCCATTGAATATAAATGAAAGGAATCAGAAGAAATTCATGCATATAAGCATTATGAAAGAACACAAATATGGAAAATGTTTCAAACACTTCATTAGATAGAAAAAGGAATTACAACCATCAGTGTCTGATTCAAAGTCATTCCTCTAGCTTGGATCCTATCCACATCACATTAAAAGCAAGACAAGCTTGTGGCATCACATCATTTGCTCCAAATTCAAGTCTCGTAGCAGCATTATCTCCTTACAATTCAACATAGTCCAACCCCTGATCACATAGATGAGTGATCAATTTATAGGAAGATGAAGGAGGTTTGGTCATTAATGGTGACATTGAATGGCCTTCCATACTTAGAATTAGTTGCATGGAGGAAGGGATGAGAGGATAGGATGATCCTTAACTCATTTTTCATCCATTTTCGAGCTCATAGGAGTTGATAAGACAGGGAAACTTCTAGATGACTCCACAAGATAAGAATAGTCCCAAACCCTATGTGAATTTTGCTCATTCTCACCCAGGGTAGGTGAAAGGAAGCCTAAGTGCTCTGCAGAGCACCCTATTAGTGGACTTAGCTGCTCTGTAGCGCACCTTCATAAGGGCTTACATGTGCTAGTCCTTCTAGAGGCAATTTATGGATGTCCTCATGTCATGAAACAGTATAGGAAGGAGGTATTCAAAGGGTTAACTTGTTTAGGGAATGAAACAATTGATTTTAGGGTTTGATGAGTCCTAAATCATTGATCTAAATGTTGGGATTTGATGAGCCCAAATGGATTTGTAATAGTTGCCCCCTAAAGCATGAAGTGGAAAAATTCCAATGTTGAATGAAATTCTTTGCGATGTGATGAGGGGGTATCAAAGTGGAAGGCGACTTGCATCAATTACAATACATATATCATGATATTTGATTTTACATGAATAGATGAGGGAAGGCATACCCATTCTTAGCTTATAAACTTTCATTACATGTACATAAATAGTTGTTTATAGATATAGACCCATGATCGGAATGACTATAAATGTAAAGCCATTGAACATATGATTTAGTACTCCTGATATCGCAACCCAGATGGATGAAACTAGACCCAGGGTCTTCAATCTCGTTCAACCATTCACTCAAGTATGAGTCTAACCATGTGAATATGTGATCCGAAATCGAACACGGGAAGGAACCATCTGATTAGCAGCCGATGATGTAAGTTGTTAACAGATGCGAGAGAAATCACCGATAATGATAATGATCCTAAAGGTACTGCAGTACATTCTGCATAGTGTGAATGGATGATTTGATGTTGAACACCATACAAAGTCTTTTGGTTGAAGGCCATTGATGTATGCCTATCACTGAAAGTGAGAAACTTGCCATTGATGCATGCAAGCCTCAAGGTACTAAATAGGTGTTTCTACGTCAACTTCTTGGATAATGAGTTGATGTTGAAAAGAAGTGACTCATCGTAGGAGGGCCTTGATGTATCCCACATCAACGACATGAAATGAGTATAGTGATTTTAGAGATGGAATTTGACTGATGACACAAAGTTCAGAAATTTTGGTCATGAAAATGAAGGCTTATGGTATTGCAAAAGATGGATTTTGACTGGATGATTTCTCTTGAACATGTCGGTGACACTAAAGTGAATTGGTAGCAATGACCCAAAATGAAACAATGGATGGTATGATAGACCAACGGTGTGATAACCATCAAGCTAATAACCCAACCCAGATAGTCATGGTGATGGAGTGAAAGTGTCATGTTCAAGAGAAACCTACCACCATAAAGTGGTTTTCCCCTTTTTCCATTTTCCCTAGTCATTGTTGACCAGTACCTCTTTATTTTTGTCAAGCTTGAGGAGGATAGCATATGCTTGTTGTATAATTTCACCCTTCGGGCAAATCCATCACCATTTGATTTTTTAACAAGTCTAGTGAAGGTGAAACTCGCTCCTTTTCATGTTTAGAGAGTTTGAAAAGGGACAAAAGGAAAACTCCACAAGTTCTTTTTCGTAAATTAATCTCTCAAGTCCCAAAAGGTGTAACATAATACAAGAGAGATATCGTTTCAAATCATTTAACGAGTTAGAAAGGACAAGCGCTCGATAATATTTTCATGTTTAGAGAGTCTGAAAAGAGCTTAAAGAGGACTCCAAGGGGGTTCCTTTTTCGTTTTTAACAAAGCTCAAAAAAGAGATAAAAGTGTGCTTTGTGGTCAAAAGTACAAATTACAATCAAGCACGTGAATTCTGCAAATCAGTTATAAACCTACTCAAAACATCACCAAATCAGGGAAAATTTTAAGAACCCCCCCAAATTTACATGTATAATAAATGGGCGAATCTCCATGGTATATAGGAAAAATGGAAGGCGATTTTATCAATAATATGATATGTATATATAATTTTTTGGTGAATCTCTCATCAGGCATGGCGAATATTTTACTCAATTATGAAATCTTGTGTTTATTGAATACACAAATGAAATCATTGCATTTCTTTAAAATATCTTCTGAAATCAAAGTTACCGAAATTACATATCGATAACCTAGTGGGTGAGGATAAAATTCACCCATGCCATTCACAGAAAGCATGGGAAAAAAACCTAATACTATATATAGAACCAAGAAAAATTCAAATTCATCACTTCTAGGGACCTCGTAACCACCCTGCCAATACACAAGTATGTTCCTGTTTGCAATTATAAAAATTACCCAAATTAATATCTGTTTACTCTAGCATATGTTGGAAGGTTATAGAAGGATGACTAGTGCAATCAATCCATTCCTTTTAGCCCTGTATTTGTTTCAATTTAAAACAGAAGTATACAAATATACTTGTCCAATGTCTATGCTTTAACCATTCACCTTAAGATGTTTTTACAATATAATTTCCTAAGTCTATTTAATATCTTCATTATCATAAAAACCAACCTATATCCATCTTAACTCCACATCTACCACTCTTAGGGGGATGAAATCTATTTATCCCTCTGAGCACTTGGTAGACCCAGAATTAAGATGGATCTAAGATGACAGAATTTCCCCTTTAAATAGTCTATTCTCACATGAATACCATGGTATTACCATGGGTCAATACCATGGGTTATCATAAACCTGGAGCTTAAAAATTACTATTAGTAATTTATAAAAATTAATAAAATTAATAGTTAATTTTTATTTTATTTTTTATGTCAACCAAGCTAAAATGTTTAACATACATTAAATTAAAACATCCATTTTTACTCTTGATCGGATCAAATATTTGTTCACTATATGCTAGTTTGCATATTTGATACCTCTCGGGGTTAGTAGATCCAGAGTAAAGATGGATCTATGCTGGTTTAATTCCCCCATTTAAATAGGCTACATTCCAGGTGAATACCATTGGTCAATAGCATGTGCAATTTTGGTGAATACCATGGGTCAATACCATGTGCCATTTTTATTTTTATTAATACTAATATTGGGGTTAATAATGTTTTCTTGCATGATATTAATAACAATCTAGTCCATGGTATTTGTCCCATAGGTTTCACCTAAATATAACGCATTTTTGAGTGTTCGTAAATATAAGGTGACTTATGGAGTAAATATGAAAAAATGTTTTATTTGCTTACCATACCTCTCGTTTATTTATATTTTATTAATTTACCATACCTCTTTTACAAATATGGTATTTGGCCCATAGGATTCACTTAAATAAAACCTCTTTCTTGAGCCTTCATAAATAGAACGAGGGCTATGGAGCAAATATAAAAGGAGGTTTTATTAATTTACCATGCATCTATTTTATTTATATTAATATTTATTTACAACACCTTTTGAGTAAGTCTAAAAAGACATTTTATTTATTTACCATACCTCCACTTTACTTATATTTTTATTTGTTTACACCCTTGCATGTATATAAGGTGACTTATGGAGTAAATATAGAAAATGTTTTATTTATTTACCATACCTCTCATTTATTTATATTTTAATTAATTTACCATAACTCTTTTATAAATATGGTATTTGGGCCTTTCGCCCATAGATTCACTTAAATAAAACCTATTCTTGAAAATGGGCGAATGAATTCACTTAAATAAAACTTATTCTTGAAAATGGGTGAATGGAAGGTTGTAACTCCTAATTTCAAGGGCTAAATTTACCTTTTTTACCCTCTTCCTTAATATAAGGTGGGCTATTTGAGGTGATTTATAAAAATGTACTATGATAGAAAATATTCACCGACTAAAAATTTAAAACCCCTTAATTTCGCCAAAGGGCGAACATTCGCCCCTAAAATTTTCTATGCACCAAATGGATTAAAAATATATGTTTCATATGTAAAAATAGAAATGTAAAAATAGGCAAATACTAATATTTAGTCAATTACTGGGAGCAATCCAAGGGGATTTGATGTGGCGCGCGGTGGAGATGGAGCTCTCCCGCCCCTGGACGCCCTGACCGCCCTCGATCGAGCTTGGCAGCCCTGCTGCCGGGCTTGCAGGCCTTCTACGGGCTCCCCTCGCTGCGCCCTTCCTTCTGCTTGCTTCCTGGGCCTTCTGCCCGTCTCTGGCTTTTCGTGCTGCCTTTGAGGGCAGCCTTCTGCTGCTTCTCTGCTTTCCTGGGCCTCCTGCCCCCCCTTTCCCCCCTTGCCCTTCGTCGAGCGCCCCAGGCTCGATGGATCCTCCTTCTTCAGATCAGTCCGACCTCGAGAAAGCCTTTGCTTCACTTATTCCTGAGAATAACTCTGAAAGGATCCGACCTACTGCCTCCAAATTTATCAAAAAACTTGATGAAATTCCGGAAATCCCTCTCCCTCCTTCTCTTCCAAGGAGATCTGCTGTTGCATTAGCTGAACGAGGATTGGTTGGCCAGTTCACGGGGCTATGGCCCTCCCCTCGCTCTGTTCAGCGTTGGGTGGAAAGAAATTGGAATGCCATGGTCCAGGGGAAAATTGCGATAAGGTTTTGTGGAAGAGGCTTCTTTACCTTCCTTTTCGAAACAGTCGAGGATCGCAATCTTATTTTCAGGAATGGGCCATACTTCATGGACACTAGAGGTCTTTATCTCAACCGTTGGACCCCGGACTTCGACCCTGAAATGGATGTCCCCAACGCAGTCCCTGTTTGGGTTCGCCTTCCGCATCTACCGCTCCACTGTTGGGCTGATGAATCTGTTCGAGCGATTGGAAATGCAATAGGCAAATATGTGGATAGATCTGAACCAAAAGAAAATATGCATGCATGCGCGAGGATCTGTGTGGAGGTAGATTTGGGCAAAGGTCTTCCAGAGGCAGTTAAGCTCAGAGTGGATCAGTGGACGCATATTCAACAGGTCGACTACGAGCAACTCCCCTTCAAGTGTAAGGTATGTCATGAGTATGGTCATTTTGCCAATAGGTGCTCTAAATCTAAAACAGAAATCAATAATAATGCTGAAACCCCTGAGGAATCATGGGAAATAGTAAGGAAAAAGAAGAAATCACATCCTCCCCCTGAGTCTGAGAAGCCTCACTCCGGAACCCCTCCCTTCCCCTCTGTCTTCCCCTCGTCCTCCAACCCCTTTGGATCCCTGGCTTCAGAGGATCTCCCATCTCCCCCTCCTTCCCCCAAAGGCCCCGGAACCTCCCCCTCTTCCCCCCTCCAAGCCTCCCCTCCTCCCTCAGTGGAAAGGACCTTATCAAAAAACAAATCGAAGGTAACCTATGATGATCCTCAACCTGATCAATCATTACTGACTCGAACTGAGCCCCCCTTGATCTCTTCGACCCCATCTCAGCCTGTCCTTGGCCCTCCCCTCATCAGAACTACCAGAAGTTCCTCCAAGGACCTTGGTGCATCCGGGGATATCCACAAGAAACCTGGACCAGGCAGAAAATCAGCCAAGCAGCATCGGGAAGAAAGCACGCAAAAAGACATAGCTCTAGGGATCCAAACTCCTATGGACTCTTTTATTACAGGTTCACAAGAGAAAGATACAGCAGCTAAAGAACTTGAGAGGCGAGCACCTCCTCGCTCGAATGTCTCATGATGAAGCTTTTATCTTGGAACAGCAGGGGTATGGGGCACCCCTCTAAATCAGCGGCCCTTCGAGATCTCCTTCAATCAGAAAGACCCGAAATTGTTCTAATTCAGGAAACCAAACAAAATCATAGTGAAATGCAGTTAATCATAGAAGCCCAAAAGTCTTTCACAGGGGCCAGTAGTAATTCCAGAGGAGCCTCTGGAGGAATCACAACTATGTGGAATAAGCAGCAGTGGAATTGTAAATCCTCTGTCCTCAAGCAAAACTGGATCAGGACCAACCTTGTCAACAAGGAAGAGAGCTGTGACTTAATTATTTACAATGTCTATATCCCCAACCATTTCCGGGAAAAGGAACAATGCTGGAAGGAATTGAAGGAGGAAATCGACAAGGAGCAGAATTCAAATGTTATCCTTGCTGGAGACCTCAATTTAATTCTCCATGCGAATGAGAAAAGGGGGGGCGTCTTCACCCCCGATCCCTTCAGAAGGCAGCTGGAAATTATAATGGCTGAGCACGAATTGATGGATATCATTCCAAAAAATAGAAAATTCACTTGGAACAATAGACAATTGGGGCCAGGTAACATTATGGAAAGGTTGGATAGAATTCTGATCAATGTTTCCCTTCTTTCCTCCTTTGCAGCAGGCCACACCAAAATTCTTAGCGCCACAGCCTCAGATCACTTCCCCATTCTATTAACGTTGGACTCCCACGCCAACTTGGGACCAATCCCATTCAGGTATAATCCCTTGTGGAGAGACAGCGTTGAGGCCGAGTCAATCATAGAAGATACATGGAAGAATCACGTGGAAGGTTCCCCAACTTTCATTTGGGAAACAAAACTTCGAAACACAAGGAAAGCGCTCAAGGATTGGGCAAAAGTCAGCTACCAAGAGCCAGAAAAAATAAAGAAAAAAATGCAGCAGAGTTTGGAAGAGATTCATAAACAAATAGAAGATCATGGATTCACTAATCAGCTGAAAAGTAAGGAATGGGAGGTACAGGGACAGCTAACTCAAATTAAGAGAGCGGAAGAGATCAAATGGAGGCTCAAGTCGCGAGAAATATGGCTAAAGGAAGGTGATAAAAATACGGCATATTTCCATAAGCAGGCCGCTGTAAAAAAATCAAGGAACATTGTTACCACTATTACAGATAGTCAAGGCAGCCAGCATGATGACCAGGAATCTATTAAAAGAGCAGCCTTCCATCATTACAATTGCCTCCTCACTGAAAATCAAGGAGCCACGGACTATACGGCTTTCCTTAAGTACCTACCAGAAAAAATCTCTGCTCAGGAGAATGAGAGAATAAACAGTGAAATAACAGAGGAAGAGATAAGAAAAGCTATCTGGACTCTTCAACCAGACAAGTCCCCAGGTCCAGACGGTTTCTCCATAAATTTTTACAGGGACCATTGGCATTTGATAAAAAAAGATCTTGTAAAAATGATGAAAGGAATACAAAGAAAAAAGAAACTGGGGGGCTTCACAAACTCAACTTTTCTCGCCCTCATTCCCAAGGAAACCAGGCCCACTTCCTTCTCCAGATTTAGACCTATCTCCTTGTGCAATACTTCGTATAAGATTTTTGCAAAAATTATAGCAGCCAGGCTCCAGCCTTTGCTTCCTTCCCTTATATCTGAAAACCAGGGGGGCTTCATGACCAACAGGCAAATACATGATTCCATCACCTTGGTTCAAGAAGCTATCCATTCTAGCACCTCTAGGCAAGAGAAAGGCTTCGTCCTCAAGCTTGACTTAGCCAACGCCTTCGATCGAGTCAGACATTCATTCTTGTACGCTGTCATGAGAAAAATGGGCTTCAATTCTGACTTCATTAGCACCATTGCCGCATGCATCTCTGGACCCTGGATCTCGCCCCTCATTAATGGCCGCCCTTGTGAAGCTTTTCAATCTTCAAGAGGACTAAGGCAAGGATGCCCTCTTTCTCCCTACCTATTCATCTTGATGGCTGAATCCTTCAGCAGCAACCTCGATCACAACCGAAGAGTTGGCCTCATCTCTGGTATAAAGTTTGGGAATGGAGTAAAAAATATCAATCATTCACAATTTGCTGATGACACCCTGCTTATTGGTGGGGCTTCCACCACAATAGCAAGGCGCTTCAAAAATCTTCTCGATCAATTTATGGAGTGCTCTGGAGGAGAAGTCAACTTTCAGAAAAGCTGCATCTATGGATGGAACATCTCCAACCAAACAGCCCACAATATTGCCAATATCTTTGGAGTAGCCTACAAAGAAACCTGGGACCACTTCACCTATCTTGGGATGCCGGTCACCTTGGGCTCTCTTAAAGCCTCCACCTGGAATGAAATAATCGACAAAGTCAAAAGAAAGGTACAGCAATGGGGGACTCAATGGCTTAACCCAGCGGGCAGACTAATCCTGCTCAAATCAGGTATTTCCTCCTTACCTTTATATCGTTTCACTCTTTACCAAGCTCCTGCTTCGTTCCACAATAAGCTTGAAATAGCTCTCCGCAATTTTTTATGGCAAGGAGGGAAAAAAGAAAAAAATAGATACAATTTGGTCAATTGGAAAAGTGTAATTCAATCTCTAGACAGAGGTGGATTGGGAATCAGATCCCCCAAAATTCTAAACCTCGCCTTTGGGATTAAAATGGCTTGGAGACTAATTAGTGAACCAAAAGCCTGGTGGAAACAGGTCATTGAATGCAAATATCTTTCGGACAACAGACAAAGACTTCTTGAATCTGATATTCCTATAAGAGACTCCACCAAAATCTGGCATCTTTGCAAGAAAGCAATCCCCACTCTTATTCAAAACACCTCAAAGATTCCGGGGGATGGGAGCAGTATTAATTATGCCACTGACAAAATCATGGGCTTTCAACCCTTAAACACTGTTGAAGAAGCCATTCCCTTCATCCTTTATCTTCACAGCAAAGGCATACAGAGGCTGGACCAAATTTCAAAATGGGATGCTGAGAGCGGTGCTTGGATTAGCTGGGAATTCCCAGTTATTCCCCCATACTTGGATTCTAGCTACCAAGCCCTCCTTAAAAATCTTCAAAACAGAGCCCCTATTAAAAAAGGAGCTTTAGATGGGTTTAGATGGGACCCCACGGGCTCATGTTACACCATTAAATCTGGCTACCAATTCATTTGCAACAATACTTATCAGGCTCCGGTCTGGAACCAATGGAGAATAATATGGAAGTCTGAGGCCATCCCCAAGGTCAAATTCTTCATCTGGCTGTTGCTTAAGGGCAGAATCCTCACTTCGGAAAATCTGAGAAAGAGAGGGATATATGGACCTTCAATCTGTCCTAACTGCTGCTCCGAGGAGGAAACCATCCACCATCTATTTCTTGATTGCGCCTTCGCGAAGAAATGCTGGACCATCATGGCCAATCTGGGCAACATAACATGGCATCCTCAGCAAAACATTGCTGAGACAATCCAAGATTGGAGAAGGAATTGCCCCTGGAAAGATAAACGGAGCAAGATAGTTACAAGAACCTGGGACATCATTCCCCACAACCTCCTTTGGAAAATCTGGCTCACTAGAAACAAGAAAATATTTCAAAACAAAGAAGGCAATGTCTGGAAAACGTGTAGCGGTGCTCATCTATTGGCGCAGGAGACAATGGCTGTCAAATGTTCAAGAACAATTAAAGCAACTGATTATACAATTGAAGAGAGGCTCATGATCAGGCATATCCTAGGTAGCTCAGGCCAACACCAGAGCATTCAGAGAAATGTCATGCAGCTTCAACATAAGACCAAAGACTGGGAAATAAGGCTACCATCTCAGGAATTCAAAAGATGGATACTGAGCAACAACTGCCCAATCCTATTCTTTGACGGAGCCTCCAAGTCCAATCCAGGACCAGCAGGCGCAGGAGGCATTATCATAGACGAATCAGGAGAAGAAATAGGCAACTACGAATGGAGTTTAGGGGAAAAAACAAACAATAACGCCGAGGCTCTTGCTCTGTATCAAGGATTGTTGCAATTAAAAAGCAGGGGAATCAGAAATGCACTTGTTCTAGGAGACTCCTCTATAATCATTGGCTGCATGAACCATTACAGGAAATCCCCAAATAGTAGTCTTCAACAGCATATCCAACGCATCAACCTCCTCATCGAACATTTTGAAAAAATCCGATTCTGTCACATCCTTCGCACATACAATAGGGAAGTGGATAAACATGCAAATAAAGCAGTCGGACAAGCGGAAGGTGCATTGAGGCACAGTCAAAGAGCATTTTTCCAGCCTCTGCCATGAAGCAGGTTGATACTGACAACGCTCAGGCGCGTAATCCCAGCAAGTGTGTGATGGGTATGGCAAAAACAGCCTCAGGGCATAGCTCGAAGTGCTCAAGCAGTCACACTCAGGATTCGATCCTCAGATCAATTAATATCCCGAGGAAAAATCATCACCACAGAGAAGGACGGAAGAATGATCCTGCTGCCACAGTGAATCGTCCTAGAGATATAGAAAAATATCTAATTATTTTAGAGGATCCGATCTTTGATATGCATTCAGGCCGTTGCAGTTGGTCCCGATCCATAAATACGGGCTCAGGAAGGCATATTATTTTCATTCATCACTATGATCAAGAGCAGCCCCACGGGAACGAAGAAGGCGCCCTGGATCAGTCACGACGGAGATCCCCTGCTCTGGTATCGGCTTTTTATGCTCTGTCTATCTTTTCTCTAATCAATCTCGTGGTTTTTTACAGGAATAGCTTCGGAGGGAAGAAAAGAGCTTTAGTGCCCCTCCTTCACCATTCTCTTCTTCTCTCACTGCGCCCTTGCTGGCCATCCCCCTTCCTTCCATCCTGCCTCCTCAGTTCGCCTCTAACCGGCTCATCCCCCCTATTTTCAAGTTTATACCTCTTTGTTCTGTGCGCTATCAATCAGAACCTTCTTCAAGTGAGATCGGTGGGTTCGAAGTTCTTCTGTTTATCTTCAATCTCTTACAGCTCTGTCGATAACCCGTGCATCATAACCCGGCCCCTCCCCTTCTTCTCCTGCAGCCAGAAGGAGTCAACTGACCATCACAGTGAAACTGTCCCTCTTAGAATCCAATCTCAATTTGTGATGGCTCGTTCTGAGCAATGCTTCCATTATGTATTGTAAATGCAAACTTTTGTGTCATCAATACATCCGGATTTATAGTAGTACTAGTTGTTTATTAGTCAGAAGTTACAGAAACCAATTCAAGGATAGGAACCTCATGCTCTATCCTTGGATTTGTAGTGCTATCGAAGTAATCTATGTACGGCTTCATGCCTTATCACTTTTTTCAATCAATATATAGCAACCGATATTGTCAAAAAAAATAAAAATAAAAATATTTAGTCAATTACTTAACATGAAATAAACATAAAATAAGTTTTTACCATGTCATTTTTACCATTTGGAACTTACCATCCAATTTTGTGCTCCGAGCTTAGTTTTTACCTCAAACTTCACCAGCTGATTGCGAAATATTCTGTGGTCCGTTTCTGTAACTATCTTGACCAGGTTGGAACTAAACCTCTCTACTTTATTTTCGGTCCATTCTTTTGTCATTTCATGCAAGTTTTATGGTTTTTTGGGGCCCCTATGGTTTCATTTTTTTTTTGCTCCAAAATTTGCCCTGTTTTTTGCATGGAATGGATCCTAATTTAGCTTATGATTGTGTTTCAGGCTTTCATCGGATAATAATTTTGATTACATGGTGAGAAACAGAGCATGAAGAACAATACATGGTATCCCTAAATAACCCGGGTACAGTTGAGGCCCTCAGGAATTGCGAGTTACTCAAATACTTTAAGTTGTCTGGAATGAGGCAACAAATAGAACTATTGTAGTTCCTTTTTTTTTCATGGGATCCGACATATCAGACATTTCACATTAGGGACAATATGTTCCCTATTACTATTGAGGATATTTACTTTCTTACCAGACTGTCGAGCCAAGGTACCCCCATCTCACTTTCTGTATTTTCCCGTGGAGGTGAATCGGTGAGAGATTACATCGGACAGTTTTGTTGGCCAGGTACACAGCCTAGCAGGGATGGGAAAATAAACATACAGGATGTAAGTGAGTTGCCATTAAGAACAATCCTCTTTATGATCGCAAAATTGGATGGTAGTGTGACACTACATCTGGTGAACATATCTTATATGTAGTATGCACTGGAGTGTCTAGAGCCAAATGTGTCTCCGGGGTTGGAAACAAATTAGTCAAGACTGCCAATGTGTTTGAAGTCTTTAAAAGTTTAGAGACCTCAGAGCGGTGTGGACAATCTCTTGTAAAATGATCATCATTACATATGAGACATGGATAATGAGGTTTCCGTGCCAAAGTACAGGAATTAGATGATTTCTCTGGAGGGGAGTTTTCTTGTTTCTTTTTGTTCTTCCCCTTTTTCTTGCTCCCTAATTGCTTTGTATTTTTTCCTTTGTCAGATGACATGGCATTAATCTCAGAGGCAAGAGTATTTTCTGATGCATTGATAGATTGATTGGAAACAACAAGAGTTTGACCAGATGGTCTTCCTGCTATTTGTGTGCTTGAAGAACCGATCACACCATCATCAGCATGAGAGTCCTTACTAGATTATGGAGGAGGAGGAACAGTGAAAGCTGGTCAAGGTGAATTGGGAATTTTATCATAAAGCGTGCCAGATTATGTGTAAATCAAATCCAAGTATTGGGAATGAGTAATAACTTGCTCTTTTGTGACAACTCCACCTTTTGCCACATCTTCGGTGATCGATGGCAATAGGGATTTTATGAACCACTCAGGTAAAAGCTGATCGGGAACATATGCCTTAACCATTTGATGACGATGCCACCACTCCTGAATATGATTTGATATATGGGTAGCAGTAGTCTATTTAAAGTTGGTTATGAGTTCCATTCCAATATCATCTCTGATAGGGAAGTGGCTCAAAAATGTAGTGGCTAAAGTGGTGAAATTATCGAAAGAAGCTCTTGGTAATTCAATGTACCATTTAGCAGCTGGACCAGTAAGTGTTCTTTGGAAAAGATGAAGTCTGACTGAATTGTCATTTAAGGAGTTTGATGAATATAACAAATCAACGGTCATGACATGATTGATGGGTCTTCTCCAGGATTTTTGTTAAATTTCGGAATGTCAGATGGTAACTTATTCAGAATTATCGGTCACCAAGGTGCATATAGGATTGGATCATTAGTGAGCTGATTTAAATCTAGTAATTATAAAGTTGCTACAAATAGCAACTGTCGGTTCAAGTTAGATTGAGCATACCCAGGATATGATGGAATTTCTTGGGTAATATGTCTTTTCATATCGACATAGGGCATCTGCATTTGGTAACCTTGGTATGGTTGTTGAACAAAACTAGTACAAGGTGGCTGTTGATAACTAGGTTGAATGTGTGGTTGTCCATAACCTACAAAGCCTTTCTGACTAGGACCTTGGTAAGCTTGAGATTGACAAAAACCAGGTTGAGCCTGTAGAACAAGTCCAAACTGGGGTTGGAATTACTGGAATTAGGGTTGTTGAAATTGAGGCTGCCATGGTTGTTGAATCAACTGTTGTTGTTGTTGGTACAACTATTGTTGATTTAACGGTTGTTATTGTCCAGCAATGAAAGGTTGGCCAGGTTGTGAATAAATTATACCAGTGTAAGCCTAGGTCAGTCCAGATAAGGGTACAATAACTTGAGGTTGTTGTTGAACTCCAGAAACAAATGGTTGTTGTAAAACTTGAGGAATTTGAACTTCTTGACTTGAAACTTGTGGCTGCAAGGTAGATGGATTAGTTTGTACCGGTTGAGATACAACAGTTTGAACTAGTGACTGTTGTATAGTAGTAACAACAGTTGTAATAGGAATAGCTGACACAATTTGCATTGGTTGCGTTGGATACACAGGCCTCGATTGAACTGACATTGTTGGTTGCTATTGATAAACTTTAATTCTAGATTGACCTGAATACTGTGGGATATTACCATATGGTAGTCCTCTGGAATAAGGAGGATACGATGAATAAGCATATTTCTCTCCATATGGTTGCAATCTAGTATTTAATGGATATATAGGTCTTTTTTGACCAAATTGCCTAGCTTGATACTGATATGTAGGATCAAACTATTGAGTTCCCATTAGAGAAGAACCAGGTAAAATTCTGGTTGAGGACATGGGTGATGACCATGGTGTAGAAGAATCCCCTCAGTGGGTTCCAGATAATGATTAGAAACCAACTGGGATGGACAATTCACCATACAGGTGCTACACAGGTGTGGTAGAAAACATCCAAGTGGTTACAACAGAAGATTCTGCTATAGCTACATCAAATGATACAGTTTGGGATGTTGACGATTGTTCAACCATAGTTAAATGACCCAAAAGTTTTTGTAAAGAATCAACGAGTACTTGAAAAGAGGGAGGATCAAATGAAGTGAAAAAATCAAGAGTATTAGGGTAAACATAAAGCCCAGTTCCAAAGTGAAACGAGGTTCCACGTGTGGAATCTTCTTCCAATTCCTCCTCTATAGCAATTAAACCTGGTGGAAGAACTTCATCGTCAGGTCCGTAAAAGATTTCTGGTGTTGATGAAGTTGAGGTTTCAATAGTTATGGATGTCTGAGGGGTAACCAATTGATCGTCTTCTGGTAAAGTAACAACTTCTAAAAGTTCAAATTCGAAGTCCAAATGTTCGAGTAAGTGAACAACAGTTTCAGAAAGAGGTTCCTGAACAACTTCAGGGTTAGATGTAACTTTTGTTTGAACTGGGATAGATTCTGGATTAACCCTATGGTTGAATTGATTCAAGTTCAGAAGTACTTTCTTGTTGATCAACTTCAAGTTGAGGATCAACTTGTTGTTGAACAACCTTGGCTACTATTTCACTAGGATCAATGCTAATGTCCTCACGTAATTGTGAAACTTCTTCTTCAGAAACATATGGGCCAGAAATAGTTGGAGTAACTAGAGTCTTTGTACTTACCAAAATAGATGATTCAGGTAACTCAGATGAAGAACTAGGAGTTCTTGATGTACTAGACTTAGTTAAGCAAGGCCACTTTGCTCGAATTGGTGTCACTTTGGGAGGAAAAGGCGGTTTTCTCGCTGTTCTCTATGAACAACGGGGTATGGGTTGATGTAACTCCATGATTGCTGATTAATTTTATTATAAAAAAAGAAATAAACAAAAAGAGTTATACTAGGCAAAAGGTTTATCAAGCAATTGTGAACTGTAAAATACCTCCTGGCAAACCAAGAAGTATGGGCAGACAATCTCGCAAATGTTGTGTTTGGTGTATCACAGTTTACAAGGCAGCCGAATCGGTTACCTAAGGATGGATAACAACCTAGAGTTGTCCTCCCATATATACTTGAAGGTACATGGAGGCCCAGTCCGTATAAGTGCTGTCTAATGAAAAACCGCACAGTGAGAGCATTCCCATACACTTTGTGTACTATAACACCACCCTATATACCCGAAGGTACGTGGACAAGACATGATATACTCATGTACGTGGAATGAGGTATCACACTTGGGATGTATTATAGACAAGTTAGCGACAATTGCTTTGTTTTACGATGTCAGAACACGTCTCTAGCCTAGAACCACAAAATGTTATCATTAATGACAATGCTCCATTAGGTAAATTGATGTTTATTTTAAGTTGATCTTGCTTAGGAATTTGCCTTTCAATTTCACCACGTGATGTATTCTGAAATTCCTAGGAATGTAATTATCATGATAAGAATTATTTCCATTCAATTTAATGATGAAAATCCTAGCTACTTAGGGATAAAGAAACCAGATTCCTTTTGATCAAAGAGCAAAGAACACAATCTAAATGTAATTTCCCTACACTATTCCTATCAGCGCACACAAACTTTTTCAATGCAACATGCATTTATTTATTTTCGATTCCATTTATGTGAATATGAACAAAAAGGAAATATGCACATACAATCAATCAATCTTTCATATGAACAAAGACTTTTATGACAGTTCAGATTTGAAGGAAGAGAAGACTTTACGACACTTTCTTTCGAATGAAGATTAATCAATTATATACTAACTTTGACTATTGATCGATAATGACAAAGAAAACATGAAGAAAGATTAATCAATCCAATAAAAGTTGGGCTATACCAAGAGATAAAAACTCATTTTCAAAGACAGCATAGCCCAGAGTGGGAGACAATGCGCTTCAAAAAAATGTCCCTAAGCCAGGGATGCTCTGCAATGCACTGTGTCCCTCACAAGCCTACACTGGTGGGAGTAAGCCATTTCAAGAGGCAATTTGACACAGTTTTGACCAATTTTTCAATATAAATAGTTGAATTACAATCTATGAACACAAATAGAGTCTACAAGGATGTATTAGGAGGTGGATAAGCTATTAGGAAAGAGGAGCTTTCCCCAATGGAGTCGCTAATTTGTTTTGGAGAATTTAGCATCTACAGATAATTACTAATTCACTAGACAAGTAGTTGTGCCTAGAACAATAGTTCAAAGTGTTTTAGACATTCGCTATAAGAAACAGGTAAGAAGAGAGGATAGAAGGCCTACTTGTAGTTCCACTTTCGTCTCATCTCCCTTGTATCGATTTCATCACTCCTTCTCGTACTTAAACTGCTTGAAAAGTACCCTGTCAACACAACATAAGACAAAAATTGATCAAAGCATATGATCCATTGAATATAAATGAAAGGAATCAGAAGCAATTCATATATATAAGCATTATGAAAGAACACAAATATGGAAAAAGGTTCAAACACATTATTAGATAGAAGAAGGAATTACAACCATCAATGTCTGGTTCAAGGTCATTCCTCCAGCTTGGATCCCATCCACATCACATTAAAAGAAAGACAAGCTTGTGGCATCACATCATTTTCTCCAAAGTCAAGTGTCATAGCAACATTATCTCCTTATAACTCAACATAGTCCAGCCCCTGATCACTTAGTTTAGCCGTCAATTTATAGGAAGATGAAGGAGGTTTTGTCATTAATGGTGACATTGAATGACCTTACATACTTAGAATTAGTTCCATGGAGGAAGGGATGAGAGGATAGGATGATCCTTAACTCATTCCTCATCCATTTTCGAGTTCATAGGAGTTGATAAGATAGGGAAACTTCTAGATGACTCCACAAGATAAGAATATTCCCAAACCCTATGCGAATTTCACTCATTCTTTCCCAGTGCAGGTGAAAGGAAGCCTAAGTGCTCTGCAGAGCACCCTGGTAGTGGACTTAGCTGCTCTGCAGTACACCTTCATAAGGTCCTACCTTTGATAGTCCTTCTAGAGGCAATTTATGGATGTCCTCAAGTCATGAAATAATCTGGGAAGGAGGCATTCAAAGGGTTGGCTTGTTTAGGGTAAACAACTTATTTTAGGGTTTGATGAGTCCTAAATCACTAATCTGAATGTTGGGATTTGATGTGCCCAAATGGATCTATAACATTGGTGCAGTGTAGGTGTTACAAAAGTATAGAGAGATCTCATAGTTAGCAACTGCCTTCCAAATTCAACCATCCATGGCCATTCCTTTATTTCACTATGACCCTCACCAATTTCATCATTTTACAAGGAAACTTCTCCAAGCTTGTTCAGAAAATATAGCCATCTCCCAACTTCGGTTTTGAGTTCTAGAGTGACCCTAGGTATTTCCTTGCCTCATTCCATCTACAAACCACTTTCCCTAATCCTTCCATCACGTTCAACACCCATCTTTTTTCTCTCAGCCATATCTTGTAGAAATATAGGGAATCCTATAGGTTTTTAGGACATCTTGTAGGCTTTCCTGTAATGGTATGTTTTGAGGCCAAATTGAGGGAGAAGCCTCTAAGAAGCTAGAAAGGGCCACCTACTAGTCTTCCCAACTTTCTAACCATTCACCAGCTGATCCAAGGTGACCACCAATATCTACTTGGATCATTCCTCCTCCCTTAGGAAGTAGTGGTCTCCATTGCATTAAGTTCTTCCATGAGATAAGGAAACTTCTGCTGAACTTGGTCCCTGGTGAGCCACCTTCCTTGGTGAAGCAGTTGGCCTACTTTGAAAACTTGATAGAGTTGAATCTTCTACTAGTGAGTGTGATTGATCTGTGTATCCATGATTCGATCAGTTGCAACTTATTCGATGCAATCCAGATTTAACTATGTGGGTGTGAGCTATTTTGCAATGTTGAATGTGTCTAGTAATGGTGGAACGTATGGCCAATGGCAATCCACATTGAACACTGGGTGCAGGCCAAAGAATGGGGGAATGCTGAGCTCAAATGCATTGTCTCTCATAGCCTTGGTAATGGTGTAAAGACCATACCTTGTTGCCCACCGGAAACTTGTGTGGCACCCGATGTTGATCATGTCACGGCTTGTAATTAGCATTTGATTTCTCCATAATGTCATGGACCTACTGGCGAATATGTTGTATGTGCTCAATGAAGGTGTTTTCCTTATTTGTTTCAGACTAGACATGAGCTGAATCTGCCTGAGTAGCTGCAAATGGCATGGCCACATCAATGGGACATACTAGCTGGAATCCTAATCCCACCTGAAAAGGGGTGTGGCTAGTTGAGCTATGAGGAGCCCGGTTATAGTTGTGCTAAACATAGGGGAGGCTCTCATCCCATATGCATGGATGCTTTGAGTTGTACATGCGCAGAATGTGTATGATCATCTTGTTGACAACCTCTGCCTCGCCATCAGTTTAGGGATGGAAGGTTGTCGACTTAGTAGTTTGGTGTCCAGAATCAACTAGAGACTGGACCAAAATGTATTGAGGAATCTGTTGTCTCGATCTGAGATGATAGACTATGGGATCCAAAAGTGTACCCACACTCATTCAAACAAGATTTTAGCAGTGGATTCTGCTATGATATTCTTCTTGTACGCCACCATAATGGCCATCTTCGAGAACCTGTCGATGACCACAAAACCACAGTCATTTCCATGCTTAGTAGAAGAAAGGCCTAACATGTATTCCATGAAGATGGATTCGCAAGGTCGACTCGAGGTAGAGAGTGGGGTATAGAGGCCTTGCTTCTTGATGGTTGATTTGGAAATGGAATAGGTAGTGCATGATATGATGTACTTCCCGACATCCTATCAAAGATTTGGCCAATAGAAATACTTCTACAGTACTGCCACCATTTTCTCGACCTCAAAATGCCCAACAGCCTGATTGAAATCATCTTGGCACGCTCGCTTGAAGGAACACAAAGGTAACCAAGGTGGCATAATAGGGCATCCTTGAGGTGAAAATCTGGAACATGCTGACCCTCCAAGAGTGTCTGGTATGTGTGGTATAATTATGGGTCACTTTTTTAGAGAAGTGGCCAATCAAAAGTCTCGTTCCCACAACAGTTGAGCACGGTGGTTAACACCATGATCAGTGGTCGACTGAGGCAATATGCAACATTATTGGTGTTGCCCTTCTTATACTTGATATTCAAATGGAACTGTTGCAGGTATGTGGACCACTTGTGATGGCGATCCTTCTACAATTTCCCTTGGGTCTGTATGAAATTTAGGGGCCAGTGGTCTATGTGGATGACCATTTCCTTCCCCAAAATGTAATTCTTTCATTGTTAGAAAGCTTGCACAATGGAATACATCTATTTGTCGTAAGTGGGATACTTTCCGACAATATCTAAAAGTGTCTCACTGTGATATGCCACTGAATGCCCGTGTTGAGTAAGGACTGCCCCAATAGAATAGTTAGAGGCATCTATCTCGAACTCAAATGGTTGTTTCAAGTGTGGTAATGCAAGCACTGGTGCCAATCAGAGGCGATGTTTCAAATCTATGAATGTCGTCTGTTGAGATTCAGACTAGAACAATGTTTCTTTTGCTCCTCCCTTAGCGACTTGACTCAAGGGCCAAGTGATATGAGAAAATCCCAACACGAACCTATGGTAGAAGTTGGCAAGACCCAGAAACCTGTAGAGCTTTGTGAGAGTAGTTGGAGATGGCCAATCTTGAATGACTTGGATCTTGGTTGGATCCACATGCACCCCCCGTTCACCAATAATGTATCCGAGATACTAAACCTGAGTCATGCCAAAAGTGAATTTCTCCAAATTGGCACACAACTTATTTGCCGCAGTGTTTGTAGAACCTATTGGATGTGGTGGAGGTGCTCTTCCCAACTCTGGCTGAAGATCAAGATCTGATCCAAGTATACCACTACAAATGAGGTGGTGAATGGCCACAATATGTCATCCATTAGCCTCATGAAGGTTGCAAGAGCATTCGTTAACCCGAAAGACATAACCAACCATTAGAAAAATCCTTGCTTGGCTTTGAAGGCATCCATCCACACATCAGGGGGTTTGATTGGTACTTGCGATATCTTGACTTCAAATTGATCTTGCTGAAATATTTTCCCCCTTTAGTTGGTCAAGGAGGTCATCAATCTGTGGGATCGGGTACCTATTATGGATAGTGATCTTGATTAGTGCCCGATAGTCAATACAGAGTCTCCAAGTCCCATCCTTCTTCTGTACCAACACGATCAAGCTCCCATAGGGCAAAAAACTCAGACAGATGTTAAATTTATGTAGCAGCTCCTCAATCTACCTCTTGATTTCATCGTTCTCCAAAACGGAGTGCTGATAGATTGGTCCATTTGGTAGTGGCACACCTGGGGTCAGATCGATGAAGTGCTTGACCTAACAGTAAAGAGGAACCCCTGTGGTGGAGGTGAAGATGTCCTCGTACTCCTCCACAACCTTGTCCATCTGTAGTTGTCGTGCGGAGGGGCCCTATCTGGAGGTCGTGGCCACCGTTTTCTTATTTCCTTGAGGGCATATCATCAGGAAAACAAATTTCCCAGTTTTGGAAATGATCTTACTACATTGTTTTGCAGTAACTAAAGAGATGGTGGTAGGCAGTGCTACCTTTGGTATCCTATACAACTTATTTCCTAAAGTAATAATAACAACACGAGGCCTTGATTCATACACAACATTTCGATTCCACAAGTATGGTTTTCCTAATAATACATCAAAAACTTCAAGGGGGGCAATGTGACACAATACCTCATTCATGAAGTGCTTGATGTTCTATGGAAGGTGACACTGCTGGCTAACGCGAAGATCTCATCCTTGGTGATGCCACCCGATGGTGTACGATTGTTGATGTGTTGTGGTTGGTAAGCCCAACCGCTTCACGACCTTTGCTGAAATTAGGTTCTTTTGGCTCCCACTGTCGACAATGAGCTATAGCAGGTATCCCTTTATCCACATCTAGGAGTGGAAGAGGTGCTCCTCCTCCTTTGGATCTTTGGGTTCCTCCTTCTGGATCTTCATGGTGGCAACGGTGGCATTGAGCTTCTCATCGATGATTTGTTTCCATTCTTCATTCCCCTTGTCGGGTTCTAACTCAGAGTCAGAACATGAGTCTAATTTTGAGAACTTTAGCTCATCCACCAGTGACTGCTTGGGCCGGAACTCACTTGTGTTGTGAGTGGAGCTATTATGGAACTCACACCACTTTTCCATGCCCTTTTTCGGCATTGCAATGTTGTTATTTGCTTGCATCTTTGGTGGGCTATCTTGGGCTGCCATGCCTTGGATTTTTCCTTTGCTTTACGGTTTCGGGGCACCTTTCCCTTGCTTTGGATTCACATATCCAAAGTCTCGCTTCTTTTGTTTAAACGTTTTCTTGATCTTGAAGGCATATTAGTATGTCATGCCGAGCGAGGAGATGTTCAGGAATTCTATTTCATCTCGGATGTACCTGTGTAGGAAACTATGGTATTTGAGTACCAAATGATGCTCTGAATCCTTGATGCCCAACTTTGTGTGAAGGGTACGGAAAATATTGGTAAACTCTGGCACGTCTTGGTCCCTTCCCTCCCTCAACGTGATCCACTTTATGTATTGATCCTCATAACTTCCGATAAGGTAGTATTGCTCCTTGATGGCAACCCAAAATGAATTCCAAGTGGGTGTGGACGAAAACAGTGGAGCCATACTTTCATCCTTCTGCTCACAGTAGGTTTCCCACCAGTCCTTGACGTGGGGGGTGACTTTGAGCAGAGCGAAAGTAATCTTTTCTCGGCTAGAAAAATCATGAACAGAAAAATACCCTTCTATCAAATTTAACCATTTATCTATGGTGTTTGCATCTATCTAACCCTCAAATATGGGAATGTCAAATTTAACTTGTACCTTAAAGGGTGTGGTGCTTCGAGAGTAGTTGTTGGAAGTAGATGTGTTGCCCCTGGGTAGCCGGTGAAGGATCTGGGCAAAGCTGTCCATCATCGCATTCCTTTGTTGCTCGAGGGCCTCTTCGAGAAATATTTTGATAGGGTCTCTTGCCCCCTCATCTTTCTTTTCATCCACAATGGGAGGCCATTAGGATTTTCGAGGCTGGTCTTGCAAAGGCTCGACCAGTTCAAGCCCTAACTCCTTATATCTCGACCTCATTGGGCACATGCAAAGAAAGACAGAGAAAGAGCAGATCGTTCTGATACCATTGATCTAGATTTAAATAAGAATGCAACAAATTATAGATATAAACATACCTAAAAATATGCAGCAGAAACAATACTTCATTTCATTACTGTAAAATACTGAAATATGCTTACAAACAGAAATGGAAATAAACTAGCTAGGACAATGGTAGCTTATCTCTCAGAAGAGATGTGATGAATACATGCCTCTGAACTATCTTACAATGGGGCTCAAAAGGCTTATTTATTGTTTAGAAACAATGGAAAACCCTAAACATCCAAAAAGCCTAACCCTAGAAGATGAAGCGCCAAGCTATGGGCCCCATTTTGGGTAAATTGGTACATCAACTTCCCGGGGTCGTAACTTTGGCATATGATCTCTGTTTGACGTGTACAATCCCTTGGGAAGAGAAACATCGGTCCAAGGCCCCATGTTTCTCCTATTTTTCCCAAAAACACGTCATTTAGTACCTCAAAACGACTCTGGAAGTTTAGGACCTGAAAAACTGCTAAAAATAGTAAATTGTGCTACAATTAAGGAAACTAAAAAACTGAAAGAAACAATGGTGGGGGTCCAAGTGGAATTAGTAGGTGGCCACCAATATCCACTTGGATCACCAGCATCCCTAAGCCACCTGCCACATCACCAAAAGAGATTAGCTTCACACTTTTCGATATTAAAAAAAAATACAAAAGCCAAAACATATTTATTTTAGTCATTTCAATGCAAAATACTCGAATGCTTGATGTTTTAAATTTACATGCTTAGGATAGTAGGATTGCACGCATGTTAACTTAGCATTCTTTTGAAGCATAGCCTCTCAGCAGCTAGTCAGAAAAAATATTCCTTGCTACAGTAGACAAGCTTTCTCTTAGAGTTTCTCTTTCTCTCATGAGTAATCAATCTTCTTCTCAATCCATAGAAGTCTAGCTTGAAAAACCCTAGTGTTCTCTCACCAGCTGAGTAGTGACAAAGAGCAGACCCATCACTTGTGTATACAGCACTGTCACCTCCAAGTTTGTACAAACCCTGGGTTATTAAAGTAATGTTGGTAGCTCCAAGAGTTGCATCATTCTTGCTGCAATATTGGTGCTCATAACTTTTTGGCACCATTGGCGGGAAGGTGTCTGAGTAATATGTGATTACTGCTTTCTTTCTTCTATTTCTTGTTTCTAATATTCTACTATTAGTTTCATTTCTAGAAGAGTAATTTAGTTTGTTTTCTTTTCCATTCTGCATTCTTTTCTTTCCTTTCCATTCTGCATTTAATATTTCATTCAAGAAATTTGTTTCATTCAGTTAGCTAGTTTTCATTCAGTCTGCAATTTGAATTCTACTATTATTTTCAAATTTTGAAAGAAACAAAAAGCAAAAACAAAAACACTTCTTTCATGACTTGTAAGAATAGGGATAAATTAGGGAAATTTCTGCCAAATACACCCACCACATCAAAGAGCCAACCTTCCCTCTTCTTTGGTGGCTATGAATTGGAGGAGCCCTTAGGTGAGAAACCAAAGATATTTGAAGAACCTACAGGGGAAGAAGAAGAAAAACAACCCATTCCTACTGACCCAATGGCTGAAAATAGGAATGACAGAGGAAATAGAGAATGAGTTGAGGGTGCCTTCCCCATCAGGGAAACCAATGGGGATACTATGATGAATAATATAAGCCCCTCTACCCTTCCTCATTTCCATTTCCTGACCTCAGAAGATCCAGACGCTTTCTTTTTTGATTTTGTTGTCATATACAGAACCTATGACTACACCAATGATGAGTATAAATTGAAACTATTCCCATCCACTCTCAAGGATGGACCTCTGCACTGGTTCATGGGTTTGCCTGGGGATAGAATCACAACTTAGGCTCAGATGCAACAAGCCTTCAACAAAAAGTATCATGACTACTGCAGGTCTAAAGACACTAAAGATGAAATTTTTAGGATGACCTTAGGGCATTATTAATCCCTAGAGGATTATGAAGAAAGATTCTTGCTTAGCTACAAAAGGGTCAGGTGCACACTTGACCCTGATTCACTAAAGCTAATCCTACTTAGAGGGGTAAGGGAAGATCTTATGGATGTCCTAAACTTGTTAGAATGAGGGGACATCTAGAAGTTACCCTATGAGGATATCAATATTGTCTTTAGAAACCATTCTAGGGCATCTACGAAAAAGGGTAGGGGTAGTCAACCTATGGTTAGTCCCTCCTCTTCCAATACATCCATCAAGGGTGAAGTTGGAAACAAGTTAGAGGATTTCGAGAGTGAGATGCTGCAAACCCTTTCCCTACAGATGGACATTATGCACATTAAGAGAAAATAGGAGGAAGCAGGGAGAGCCTTAACCATTTTCTTCCCTATATGCACAAGGAGGCACCCTAGGAATGAATGTCCATTGAATTTGATTGAAATATGCTCAGTCTGTGAAGCAAACCACTCCACAGAGAAGTGCCCTTCTCTGCTTGGACTCAAAGCTATATATCAAGGAGCTGAAGGGGTGACCTAACATCTCCGCTACATAAATCAAAGGAGACCTGATGGGCCTCATCCATACCAGCAGGGCATGCAAGGGTCATCCTAGGCATATTACAACCCCAACCATACCATATCCATTCCTTCTAGGGGCCCCCTACTCATCCTTCCTGGTTTACACATCCTCCTTGGTCCTTTACACCTTAGTATCATTCCTAGTCGGCCATCGAGTCATTTCAACCATATGCTCTGCCATAGCCTCAGTGGAATGCATTGGCCCAGTGGTGGAGGCCCACATACAACAATGCTCCAACTTTATTGCCTTCACTACCTACTCAACCATGTATTTTACACCTTGCTCCACCTAAAAATCCTCAGATGCCCGCCCAGCCAAATCCAAACCTGAACAACAAACATGCATAACAAGTATACAGTGGAGATATATCCTATCCTACTTATGCTATGGACATTCAGGAAATCAACCTGAGATATGGGAGAGTACTCCCGACAACCAAACTCTACTTCCACCTAGGGAGGTTGAGGAAGAAAGAGAGGAAAGCATGCCTAAAGTAAATCCACCACCCTTTCCTGAGATATTAACCCAACCACTCCAGCCTACCATAGAAGAGACTGAACTTCTGGGAGAGTTGAAAAATCTATGTGTCAAAACTCCACTTCTCCAAGCTATAAAAGATGTACCTATTTACAACAAGTCCATTAAGGAGAAGTGCTTCAAGCTTCCAGGGAGGCGAAAAAGAGATTCCCCTACCATTAATGTCATTGGATAGCTCTCCGACTTAATGTTGGGGCAGGTAATCTGCCTAAAGTATTTGGATCCTAGAATCCCTGTAGTAGATGTGCACATTAGTGGAACCATTGTCCCACACTCTCACGCTCAACCGCCAACCTTGGGGCTACCATTAATGTGATGACCAAGGACACCATGCTCAAGCTCAACCTCAAAGGTTCATTGAGAAAGACCACAATAGTCCTCCAACTTGCAGACCACTCCATTGTGACCCCTGAGGGGATTGTGGAAGATGTGATGGTCTTGATTGACTCTTGGGAGTACCTTGTAGACTTCCTAGTTCTCCAGCCTAAGGCCAAGCTTACTGGTTACCCTCTCATCCCTGGGAGGCCCTAGTCAGCCATTGTCAATGCCTACATTAGTTGCAGGGGTGGAAATATGACTATAAAAATTGGGCATATGTCCAAGCAGTTAGTCCTATACCCTCCTTCTCAGCCATCTCTGGAATATGACTTACCTTTATGGATGGAACAGGAGGAAGAAGGTGAAGTTTATTCCTCCCAACTCTACACCTTAGAAACAACCATGGGAGGTGGACAACGAGATGAAGATGATTTGATTGAACACATACTCCAATGTCCAAGTCCCAGTACATTGTGCCTAGAAGTAGTAAAGAAAACCCAGAATAACCCTTAGATTGATATATGCTTAGCTGATTACAACCCTACCTGTGTCAAAACCATAGAATTCGGCCCTAAGAGAACTTTGAAAATCAACCCATCTCCTTTTTTTCACCAAGAAGAAAAGTTATGCAACATGTTAAAGGAACATATGGATGCCTTTTCCTGGATTTAAAAAGAAATTAAGGGAGTGCACCCCTCAGTGTGTACTCACCACATTTATATCAAAGAAGGTTGCAAACCAGTCTAACAACCCCAAAGAAGGATGAATCCAGCTCTCAAGGATATAGTCAAAGAAGAACTACAAAAGCTGCTAGACACAAGATTCATTTACCCTATCTCAGACAGTGAGTGCATCTCTCCTTTGGTGTTGGTTCCAATGGTAAGTGGAGGATTTGTGTCGATTTCAAAGAGTTAAACAAAGCCATAAAGAAGGACCATTTCCCTCTACCTTTCATCAACTAAGTGCTAGATGGCATGGAAGGGAAAATGTTTTTATCTTTCCTAGATGGATTCAGTAGGTACAATCAAATCCTGATGATTTTGGAAGACCAGGATAAAACCACCTTCACTTATCCTTGCGGTACTTTCACCTATAGAGCTTTCCCTCTCGCCTATGCAATGCTCCTACCACTTTCCAGAGAGCAGTCCTCAATATATTTACCGAGCTAGTCCATGTTGCAGTAGAGATTTATATGGATGATTTTAAACCTTATGGGTGTGATTTCCAGGAGGCTTTTTCCAAATTACATAAGGTGCTAATAAAATGCATTGAAATGAACCTGTCTCTTAGCCCCTAAAAATGTGAGTTCTTGATGACTATAGGGACTATGCGAGGTCATTCAATATCCCAACAAGGATTGCAGGTGGACCCAAACAAAATAGCTATCATCCAAAGGGTCCCACCTCCACAAAAGTAGAGAGATGTCAAAATTTTCCTATGTTTAGTCGGATACTATCAGAGGTTTATAAAATACTTCAGCAAGTTGGAATCTCCTTTATTTGGTTTGTTGTCCAAAGACTCTGAGTTTGTATGGTCAAAAAGCTGTCAACAGGCCCTAGTCACTCTCAAGGACAAGTTGACCACTACCCCAATTCTCCGAGGACCAAATTGGGGCCTTCCTTTTCATATACATGCTGATGCTTCAGACAAAGCCATAGGGGCATCTCTAGGACAGATAGATGAAAAATTGCCTTATGCCATTTACTTTGACAGTAAGAATCTGCCAAGGGCCGAATTGAACTACAGAGTGACCGAAAAAGAGCTTCTCTATGTTCTGCATTCGTTGAAAGATTTTAGGCATTACATTATAGGTTATCAAACATTTGTACATACTGACCATGCTACAATTAAACATTTAACGAATAAACCTGATGTGAATGCTCGGATTATTAGATGGTTACTTTTATTATAGCAGTTTGATCTAAGTATTGTTGATAAGCTTGACAAAGAAAATGTTGTTGCAGATTTTTTGTCCAGATTAACTTTGCCTACACGTGAGGAAGGAATGGTTGATGATTAGTTACCAGAAGAAAACATATTCACCATTTCAGTTCTCTCTCCATGGTTTCCTGACATAGAAAACTATTTGGTATTTAAACAGTTCCCATCAAATTTTTCCTCGAAAGAGAAAAGAAAGATTGTGAGGAAAAGCACCCCATTCACTTGGATTGGGAGCAACCTCTTCAAACTAGGCCCAGATCAAATTCTGAGAAGATGTGTCAGGGAAGAGGAAGTATTTGACATCCTTCTGACCTGTCATGATGGGCCTTGTGGAGGTCACTTTGCAGCAAAGAGGACAACATTCAAAGTGTTACAAGTTGGTTATTATTGGCCCACTCTTCATTAGTATGTGAGAAGATACACTAGTAAGTGTGATCGATGCCAAAGGATGGGAAATCCTACTCCAAGGGATGAAATTCCTCAACAAACTCAGGTGAATTTCAAGCCATTTGACAAGTAGGTTATGGATGTCATTAAACCTATTAACCCACCTTCTAAGAAAAAGAAGTAAAACATTGTGTTCATTGACTATCTCACTAAGTGGGCTAAAACCAAGGCAATCAAGGCAACAACATAGGAGACGGTGGCTGACTTCTTAAGGGAAAATTTCTTTTACAAGTTTGGATACCCTAGAGAGCTGGTCACTGATATATGCGGCCAGTTTACGTCCAACATGATTGAAGACTTGTTAAGCGAGCACAAGATCAAGCATATAACCTCCACTCTCTATCACCCACAAGATAATGGGCAAGTGGAGGTGACCAATAGAGCGTTGGAGGGCATTCTGACCAAAGTGGTTAGCAACAACAGAAAAGATTGGGCAGATATATTAGTTGAGGCCACCTGGGCCTACAATACCACTTGGAAGTTCACCACCGGATTCACACCCTATGAGTTGGTCTATGGGAAGAAGGCCTTGTTTTCCATTGAATTTGAGTACAATACATTGAAGATGGAAGCCCAACTAGATCTATATCTCAGCACTGAACGAAAATAGAGATTACTCCAGTTGAATGGGTTAGATGAGTTCAGAATGTAGGCCCTCCTACACACAGAGGTAACTCAAATTCAGAGGAAGATCTGGAATGATAAGAACATCAAGGACACGAAATTTCAAGAAGGTGATTGGGCTTTGTTATATGATTCCATATATAAATACTTTATTGGAAATTTAAGGACTAGATGGTTAGGGAATCATGTCATAGAGAAATGTTATGATAATGGTTCAGTGAAAATTAGAATTATATATGCAGAGGCCATTCCTTTACTTGTTAATGGGCACAAAATGAAAGTTTACAAGAGGCCATTATCAAAGCAAGATTTCGTTGATGGTATTAGCAAAATAGTTATGGTGGTGGAGAAAATATTAGCTCCTACCTCATCAAGCCACTGAAAAAAGAAAAAGAAAAATAAGAGAAAAATAAGGAGACTTGGGTGAAAACCTCCATGACGTGCCTAAGTCCCACTGTTTGGTTGAAAAGCTCTTGAGGCAGCTTAATGGTGTCAAAAAAAAAAGAGAAACAAAAATATCTCTTGGTTAAAACCTCTCTTGAGGTACCCAAGGAAAGCAGCTAGGATGAAAACCTCTTGGAGGCAGACTAGTTGTTTAAAAACAAAAAAGGGGGAGAAAAGAAAAATTTTAAAAATATTATTTGCAGGTCAGCAGGAGGACGATCATAGCAATAGTGGAGAATAAAAAGGGAGTTGTCCAACTCATGTTTTATTTCACCATTCATTATCCTTCATCATTCCATCATTCCTTTGCCTCAGTTTGCAAGGATTTTGTGTTTTCTACAGGATTACTTATAAACCTATAGGATTCCCTGAAAACCTAAAGGATGATCCTGTAGTAATTATAGAAGCTTGGGAATCCTAAAAGAAGTAACCCTAGAGAAATGGAATGACCTGCCCATGTCAAAAAAAAATCCCTACTTCACCATCTCATCACCATACCTCTCTGCACCATGTTCACCCTTGCATTCATCACAAAAGTCAGTTTTCAAAAAATTACAGTTTTCAAGAAAAAAAAATGGAGAGATGAGGTTAAAGAAAGAGAGCATGGGGCCAACACCTGAAGGTTATTTTTCCTCATGCAAAAATCCCTAGACCTCTTCTCTGCTGATGCCAATCACTCTCAGGTCCCAACAGTAGAAAATGATTAAATATTTTGAGGGAGAAGCAGCTGCAGGGCATTCTGTAGCAGCCTATCCTAAAAAAAAAAATCACAGATTGTAGTCAGTTTCAAGCATGGAGATCCAAAGGTAGCAGAAACTCCTCCAAAACCTAGTAACAACATCGACATCATCATCATCAACACCAAGTACCTACACATCAAATAAAATCATCAAAGAACAATACAAGAAAGGGAGAAAAGAACATACAACCAACACACAACAAAGACTTCATTTCTTCAACAAACTTCATCAAGGTATCTTTACCATAGGTAAGTATCTCACTTCCACTATCTCATTCACATAATGTGATCAAACAATGTAAAATTTGTGAAAGAGTTGGTTTATAGGTGAAAGGTGGCCATTTAACTTGGTCACCTTCATTCACTCAACAAGGGCAAAGCAATTAGTACTTTCACAATTTGTAGCAGTCAAGTCAAGGGAAAGAAGGATGAGGTCAAAAGTAGTTAAGATACGAATGTCCAAAGTGGGAATTGATTACGAGGTGAGGAGAATGATGATGTGGTAGTGGGAACAACGGTCCAAAAATAGATATTTGTACCTTGATTGCCAGCAAACCACCTCACTCAAATAACCCATATGAGGAAATAAACGTTGATCCCCATGCATAGAAGCATTCACATTCTCAAGGCTCACTAGAAAAATATCTCTTGACCCTCAGGCAGTTTACAAGAAAGGCAAATTTCATTTTCTTCCTGTGTAGGACCACCTACAAGGTCCTACAGGAAATCCTTCAGGATCCTACAGGATACAGTCAAGCAGTCTACAGGATTGGCAGTGGGTATATTCAGAAGGGGAAAGCAGAGGGTGGCTTCACCAAGCAGTGTTAAGGAGGTATGCTCTACATTTCCCCACATTTTTCCAAGTGAAAGGAACATAAAAAAAATATTCGAGTTTGTTGAAATTGATTGCTACATAGGGAAATTATATGCACAAAAGTTTCAGTTAAATTTCCTTCTTCATTAAAATTTTGTATCAAACATCTACACTCCTCCATACATCAGAGAAAATGACAGGGGGGTTTAATAGAAGGGAGCCCATAACCACCATGAGGATTCATTAGCACCCTCCTGTGCTAGTTATATTCACAAGGCATAATTGGAATTGGTTTCGTTGAGAAATTGAGTGGGTATGATGATGAAGTAGCTAGAGATTTTTCTCTCTCCCTCATTCCACTCACTAGGACCCATGCCGATGTTGTGGTGAGATGCCTCTCCATAGAAATCACACCTAAACTCATAGCAAGAATTAGCACACTTCCCTTAGGAGTGCCTTGGAGAAAGGAGGATAAGGGAAATAGCCAAACAGCAAATAAGAAATTATTTTTAGAAGGAGAGGAGGCCATGAAAGACAAAAATCAAGTGAGGAGAGCAAGCCTACCCTATCCTTGGAATGAAATTAGCTACCACCTTCTAAAGAATATCTCATGTGAATATAGGTACAATGTGGTATATGGATACCACTTTAGGATTCTTGAAGAATTGAGGTTTGGGGTAGACACAGCTCCTCAACACAGACTCAGCATACCCTACTTCCTTCTCCAATCAATGATAGATATGAGCATGAAGGTGTAGGAAGGAAACCATCAACAACTAGTGCATCATGGGTTAATTAGACTCATCATATAAGATTCCCTCCAACAACTAAATATTCCTATCACATGGGAAACTTTTAGAGACATGCAAATAGAGGGAGATATAAAAGCCCTTGAATATGACAAGAGTCCCACTGCCAATGAAGAGGATGAAGAAGAAAATAAAAAATACGAAGAAGAAAAAGAGAGGGATGAAGAGGAAATAGATGAGGAAGAATAAGAAGAAAAAGAGAACGAAAGTGGTGAAGAGATAGAAGGAGATGCCATGGATGAAACTGATGAACAAAGTGAGGAACTAGAGGGAGAAGAAGAGGAGAAAGACAAAGATGAAAAGTAGAATGGAAAAGAGGAGGCAAAATACAAGGAGGAGTCACCTAGGGTGTCTCCAGAATCCACTGAGAGAGCGGCAACAACTGCCCTCACTGCCCGTAGCACCCCTATCAAACAAAAAGGAAAAAGACAAAGACAAATTCCATTGTACTTTACGACAAGAAAAAGTACAAGAATAAGGTAGGGAATACCTCAAAATCCCACCAAGGTTCCTATTGTTATTGAAAACTCACCTAAGAAGCAGAAGAATATGGATCCTCTTATGCAAACTCAAGGAGAAGGATCCTCAGGACAAGCTTCCCCTAAGTCTCCTATCACTTATGTGAGAAGGCCTCTAACTAGATCTGCTTCATCCAAAGGAAAGGACATCCTACAGGATACACAACATGACCTATAAGAAGCAGAGGAAATCCTACAAGAAACTCTACTAAACCTACCAGAAACTCATAAATGGGATAAAGAAAGGAGTATGCAAAAAGAAACAAAGAAGAAGGTGTTGGGCCTCCAAATTAACCTTAATTTTCACTCCATTTTCACCTTTTATCCTCATTTTGTCATCTCATTTCACCATATTATCATTACATCACCCTATATTTCCATTACCATATGATTTTATATTCTCATTTTCCAAATTTATTAATTTCATGTATTTAGAGTGAATTTATGATTAAAAGTTAGAAAAATAACATGTATTTGCTTATACCTAAAAGTGGCTTGAGTTTGATGACAAGTGTAGATCATTTGGAAGCTTCCAAGGCACCCTTATGTGGCCTCCCAAGATCAAATTCGAATTTCAACTCAAGAGGTGGACCATATTCCAAGGAGAAAGATCATGGAGATTTTGATGTGTCATGGGATTTGTTTCTAGTATTTAGGGATAAGTTGAGACAAGTGTGGGTCTAGTAGATATTTAAGGGATCTACATTTATTGAGTAGATATCCCTAATTCATGTATAAATAAGAGGATCATCCTCCAAATCATGTAATGAAGGAGGAGGAGGGAGAGAACAATTATCAGTTATTCATTAGCATTAGATTTATGTTCATTCAACATGAATAATACCATTTTCTCCAAATCATGAGTTATGAGTGTTGTTTGATTCTTAAGGTGTGATAGTTGTTCATGTGTGCTCATTGAGGAATGGAAGGATCCCCATACTGAGATAAGTGCACTTTGTTGTAAAGTAATGTTGTGAATATACTAATCTTAATTATGATGTTCATCTTATTTCTTTCTTGTAAATACTTGTAGATAATTTCAATATGAATTCATGATATGGCCATGTTTTGTTGTGTGAAGGTTGATCTCCTTTCAATAGCTAGTTTGATGTGAGAAGGAAAACCAGGAACTCCTAAGTTAGGAGTCCCTTCTTCATGAGCTAGATTAAATTGAAATAAGATTTACTTTCTCTTATGCTTTCCTAGATTACATTTACATGAATATTGATTCCCTTTCAGTATCTAGAGAAATCAAGTCCTCCTAAGTTAGGAGACCCTTCTCCATTAAGAACGGAACTGAAAACAATATTTACTTGCTTTCATTTACATGCTTTCTTAGGTGTTTGGAAATGTTATTATAGAAAGATGGTAGAAGGACAACCAGGACTCTTGAACAAGAGACTCTTCTCCATCTTCTAAAGTAGAATAATTCCATTGATCAAACATTATTTTTATGCTTTCATAGAATAGATCTGATAGTTTAGATTTGTAATATGCATTTCCATTCTAAACAAACTTCTTACACCTGTTTCATCTAAGGTCCCATATATATTGGTTTGCTTCTAAGTTTACGATTCCCCGGCAACTGCACCAAAATGAGCACACACAAACAGTGTCTTTTTAAAGACCCCATTTCAAGCATGAGGACATGCTTTCGGATAAGCCAAGGGGGAAAGTGTCATCATATCCATCACTTGCAAGCCTTTTAGATGCCAATATCTTCATTGCATCCATGCTTCTTTAGTTAATAAACATTCACCTCATTTCCCTTTACATTCGCCATCATGACTTCATACATGTCTACTTTTCTGAGTCGCATACATTTTTACCTCCATTCAATTCATCTTTTTCCCTCATGAATAAACCATCCATATCTCTACATTGCCTTGATTTCCTTGCCATAAAAACTGTTTGACCATAACATCTTGTATCTATAGTCCTACCAATCATTTGTACGAACTCGCGTTGACTGATGTGGGATTCCTTAAGGCCCACCTTTCAACAAGTCTTGACCCATCGACCTCAGCACCTTATCTGGGATAAAGACTAGAGTCACTATTAGTACCTTGAGGCTTGCATGCCCTAATGGCAAGTCTTCTCGCCAACGAACAATGGGAATACATTAATGTCTCTTGTTTGTTGGATCTTGCAAGTGGCTCGACATCAGCTCATTCATTCGCACTTCGCAAGATGTACTTGGGTACCTTGGCACTCATTGACATTAATGGTGAGTTTGCCTCGCATTGGTTAACGACATTCATCAATGGTCGGTAATCCAATGACTTCTTTCCATGTTCGACATCGAGACATTCATTCACATGGAAAGAATTGTGCCACGATATGGGACGAGGTGAAGACTATATGACTCAGGAGCAGATTACTTTGGAACAGTTTCAGTAGCAGTAATAAAGGATCTACATTCTCGACTTCATCCATCATATATGCAACCAAGACACAGATCACATTCTTGTATTCTTCATTCCATGATTCAACAGCAGGAGCTACACATTTCTACATATACACAGCTTGTCCACTCAGGTAAGTAAAGGTATGTTCTTTCATAGCTTTTTTATCATACAATTCCTTTAATACTAAAATTATAATTTTTGGAAAATGTTTCACCATATTCATATTCACATCCATATTCCATTATCACCTTCCATATGTCATATATATCCTTTCTACACATATAATCCTACCCAACATACTTTTTCCAAACAACTACTATTGCATTATGATTCAAATGTTACATGTTTTGCAAATAATGATCAAAGAAAGAAAGGTTGATTACATGTTTTCAAAGACTTTTGATGCAACACAAAAACAATGAAAGTATTGTTACACAAGAACCAATACTAAGTAAATTTTGGTTGTTACACAAGAACCAACCAAACTAATATGTTGCACTCGATTAAATGTTTTCAAAGTCTTTTGATGCAACACAAAAATAATGAAAGTATTGTTACACAAGAATCAATACTAAACAAATTTTGGTTGTCACACAAGAACCAACCAAAATAATATGTTGCAAGCAAATGTTTTTAAGAGAGAAGACTTTGCAAAAAAGGAACAAAGTTGTCAAAAAGGAAAATATGTGAAGTTAAAAAATTGACATCAGCCAGAGTTCATGTAAAAGCAAGACAATTCAAAAGATCAAATCATGATCAGTGCAATAGATTGCATGAGGACATGCAATAACTTAAGTTGGGGAGTATGTTGGGCCTCCAAATTAACCTTAATTTTCACTCCATTTTCACCTTTTATCCTCATTTTGTCATCTCATTTCACCATATTATCATTACATCACCCTATATTTCCATTACCATATGAGTTTATATTCTCATTTTCCAAAGTTATTAATTTCATGTATTTAGAGTGAATTTATGATTAAAAGTTAGAAAAATAACATGTATTTGCTTATACCTAAAAGTGGCTTGAGTTTGATGACAAGTGTAGATCATTTGGAAGCTTCCAAGGCACCCTTATGTGGCCTCCCAAGATCAAATTCGAATTTCAACTCAAGAGGTGGACCATATTCCAAGGAGAAAGATCATGGAGATTTTGATGTGTCATGGGATTTGTTTCTAGTATTTAGGGATAAGTTGAGACAAGTGTGGGTCTAGTAGATATTTAAGGGATCTACATTTATTGAGTAGATATCCCTAATTCATGTATAAATAAGAGGAGCATCCTCCAAATCATGTAATGAAGGAGGAGGAGGGAGAGAACAATTATCAGTTATTCATTAGCATTAGATTTATGTTCATTCAACATGAATAATAACATTTTCTCCAAATCATGAGTTATGAGTGTTGTTTGATTCTTAAGGTGTGATAGTGGTTCATGTGTGCTCATTGAGGAATGGAAGGATCCCCATACTAAGATAACTGCACTTTGTTGTAAAGTAATGTTGTGAATATACTAATCTTAATTATGATGTTCATCTTATTTCTTTCTTGTAAATACTTGTAGATAATTTCAATATGAATTCATGATATGGCCATGTTTTGTTGTGTGAAGGTTGATCTCCTTTCAATAGCTAGTTTGATGTGAGAAGGAAAACCAGGAACTCCTAAGTTAGGAGTCCCTTCTTCATGAGCTAGATTAAATTGAAATAAGATTTACTTTCTCTTATGCTTTCCTAGATTACATTTACATGAATATTGATTCCCTTTCAGTATCTAGAGAAATCAAGTCCTCCTAAGTTAGGAGACCCTTCTCCATTAAGAACTGAACTGAAAACAATATTTACTAGCTTTCATTTACATGCTTTCTTTCATGCTTTCTTAGGTGTTTGGAAATGTTATTATAGAAAGATGGTAGAAGGACAACCAGGACTCTTGAACAAGAGACTCTTCTCCATCTTCTAAAGTAGAATAATTCCATTGATCAAACATTATTTTTATGCTTTCATAGAATAGATCTGATAGTTTAGATTTGTAATATGCATTTCCATTCTAAACAAACTTCTTACACCTGTTTCATCTAAGGTCCCATATATATTGGTTTGCTTCTAAGTTTACGATTCCCCGGATTGATAAATTAAATGACAAGGATTTAGCAGACAACTAAATCGCCCAACAGAAGGATCCAAAGCTAAGGGAACCTAGTCCTCAACCTAACCTTAACTCCTACTATAGGTTTATTGAAGGGGGTAGGGTCATTCCACAAAACTTTTCCATCCCACTATTGTTTGAGCTTGAGAAAGAAAGAGTAAGAACACATATATGGATGCAGTTTTCCAAGTCCAAGGGAGTGGAGGACATAGGTCACATGGAGGAAAAGCTTAAGGAGATGGGCAGAGAACTGAGTATCCTAAGGGACAGAGAGGCCATAATGAAATCTCAGTTGGAGGCAGAAAGTGCATGGTTGAAAGGACCGCTACAAGAAAGAGAGAATCAATTGGCATCCATGGCCAGTATATCCTTGGAGGCAATCCAGTGCAGGATGCCAGCTAAGTCCTATGCATTATACCTTACAGAACAGTGGATTCAATTCCAAATCAATACCCTAGCACAGAGAGGAACTATGCCATTCCATGATTATAGACAGTTCATTTATCTTTGTGATCAAAGAAGACTGGAGGATAGGGCTAAGATGTTTGAGTTCTACCTACATAACTTAGCCTTAACAGATCAGAATGTATGGTACTGTCACACGGAATCTGTCAAAGGTGCGGACACGACTGACCTTCCTAGAAGTCTAAGACATTCTAATGACAAACAAGACAAAATGGAGTGATCTTTCTCTAAATACACCTTTTACAACATGAAAACTACAAGTGTTTAGGCTTACCTTATTCCAAAACGCTGTTGTTGAAGTCCGTTCTTGACGATCCGGATGAGCTCCTCCTTCAAGTCAATTCCTGCAACCACAAACAATCAAACAATTACCAAGCACTTGCATTTCATATAATAAAACATATATTCAACATGCAGACCAAGGAACACATGAAATAACTCATTAACACAAGCTATTGAGAAAAATAAACCAGTTTGTATTAATAACGAAACAAAGAAACTCTTACAACCTGGCCTTGGTGTTGTGCAAGTTCCTCCCAGGGTCCATCAAGGGTTTTCCTCTACTTTGACAAAGCTCACCCTCTCCCAAGTAGAATCAAGTGAAGACAATCTCTCCTCACAAGGCTCTAATGGAAGACCTAAATCCTGCAGCATTTACCCAAAGAAAATGTATAGCTCCAGCCTCTTCTCCTTCTGGCTCAATGCCTTCATTTATAGTGCTGTAAAGAGGTTATTCAGGTCCACTATCAATGGGATCATCCCCCTCTATGGGTGGGATAGCTCCCTTATTGATGGGATAAGTTCCCCCTTAATAGAGATACATGAACCAACTGGAGGCGCATCCATTTCATCAAACCGACCTCTAGAATGTTCTAGAAGTAACCACAAGTAACTTTTTCAAGATAAAACTCGCGCATTTTGCCTTTTACAGAGGGACGCACCTGTCCCTTAACATACAGAGCGTCTATGGACGCGGATTTTGTGAACATGATCAGCGTCCCCGCAGGTAAGGCTAGAGAGAACCTGCGACCCCAGAGATAAACATGATTTTTACAAGACTTTCTCTCTTCTTTGAGTTTGAGATGGATAACAGAGGCATGAGACTTGCCTAAGAGGGTAGCATGACTTGTTGATTTGAGCCATACTAACTGTAAGTAGTCAAGGTGACATTTTTTAGTGTAACAGATTGCCCCCTAAAGTGCGAAGCCTGGAATAGAATAGGGTTTTGTAATTCTAGGAAGGGTGAAGCGCTTTATCATTTCAAGGATTGCCTTGTGGATGGCCTGGTTGGAACCTGCAATTTTCAACACAAAATACATGGATAAGATTATATCATCACTGAGGTAGGCATTCCCATACTCAGATTCAAAACTTTAACTAATGGACTAACTATTCTAATACAGGAATGATCTTGCAGTACATTATTTTTATAGACTTTTGTAGACACAGTATGGACGCAGCCATCTGTTTATGATAAGTCTACATAGACAATGAATACAAAACTCCTCGCAGCCTGGATGGTAGAAACTAGATCCAGGGTCTTCACTTCTACTTCCCGAATTGGTACGATTCTAGCCATGTGATTAAATGATTCGATGTCGAACATGGTAGAAACCACTTGATTACCAGTCAATGATGTAAACTGTTAACAAGTGAGAGAAACCACCAGTAATGTCAATGGTTCTCAAAGTACCAAGCACAACCCGTGAAATGTGAATAGATGTTTTGATGTCGAACACTTCACGGAATCCTCTGATCGAAAGTCAATGATGTAAACTGACGTCAAAGGCGAGAAACCTGCCATTGATGCATGCAGACTTCAAGGTACTGTCGATTCCTAAGTCATCTTTCTAGATAATGTGTCGATGTCGATAGAAAGCGACCCGTTGCAGGCAAGCCCGCAACACGAAATCATTGTTCAAGTTGAAGAAATGTTGCTGTAAGGACTGACTCAGGGATGGTCAATGGATGACAAGTATTTTGCAGATGAAAGTTTTGCTTGCAGACCTCTTGAACACATAACGACACAACAGATGGTTTGGTGACGAATAACTCAAAGTTGATCCCTGAACCTGGTTAAAGATTTTCAAAGTGATTTAGTCAACTGTGAGGTAAAAGATTTCCCAACCCAGGTGAATGAAAAGTGTCGTGTTCAAGAGCGGTAATAAAGTTTCTTCTGAGGCAAAAGGTGACAAATAGGTTCATTCTTCTCTTTTTTCCCCCACCATTTCTGGCAAGTACCTCTTTATTTTTAACAAGCTTGAGGAGGATAACATATGCTTGATTATAAGCTCATCCTTCGGACGAGTCCAACCTAGTTTAAATGCGAACCCTAGGAAGGAGTGGTTCGTTCCTGTTTGTAATTGAACAGGTCCTTTACTGTAAAAGTTTAACGAGCCCAGTATAGGAGAAACTCGGCGTTTTTCAATTTTTAGAGAGTCTGAAAAACTTAAGGAAACTCCACGTTGAACTTTTTCGTATATTTGTGTCCCTCAAGCCCGAAAAAGTATAAAATAATACCTGGGGGAACCGCTTGATCTTGCGACCAAGGAGTACTTTCATAATAGTATCGTTGACCTGAAAAGTAAAAAGCGATCAAAGACACGTCGTTTTATTTCCTTATCGAGTTTGAAACGACAAAAACCCGGCAATCTTTTCCTGATTTTGCGGTCAGAAAAGAGCTAAAAGGGGACCGTCTTTTAATTCCGTTTTAACGAGTGAAAAAGAAACACTCGGCGATCTTTTCATGTTTTAGGAGTCAGAAAAGGGCTTAAAAGATGACTCTGAAATTTTGTTTGTGAAAAATTACAATTTCCCTTGAAATCCCTTCGTCCTGCACAAAAGCGACACATTACTCATACCTGTTTAAAATAGGCAAAAATACATTTGAAAACATCTTTTCATGGTAAAAAATGAACTAATTCATCCAAAAAACCTATAAAAAGACCTTTTACCATGTCATTTTTACCGTTTCACTGTTGAGGTTGAAAAAGGAGCTTTTGACAAGAAACTTCCCGTGGTTGCTGCGGAAAATCTGACCGTCGGAATCGAACGCCGCTTCACCGAGGTATTTTACACATCCCACTCTTCATTTTTATCCGTTTAGTTTTTTGTTTTTGGTCTCTGTTTCATTTTTTGGGGGGGTTTTGGGTTCAAAATGCGCCCCTCGGCGGACGCAGGTGCCCTTCGGGTGAGCCGCGTCCCCCGACTTTTTCTCACACGGGAAAAAGGTCTGGGGACGCAGTCCGCCTTCAGGCGAGCTGCGTCCGGACGCCCTGTGCTAAAAAGCCGGGGTGCGTCTTCCGCAAAGGGCGCATTTCAAAACCCTAACTCTCTCAAAAAACCACCAAATTTTCTCAAATTAATTTCTAATTGACTCTTTTGATGTGCAGGGCCCAAAACATGTTAGACTGGAGAGAGAGAGAGCACGTAGAAGACGATGAAGCTGCGATTAACCACCAACCCTCTCTGGATGCCTTAAGAACATGTGGATTGTACAAATATTGGACCATACCGGGCATGAGGGGCCAGGTAAGATTTTTGGAATGGCTAGTTGAGCGATGGAACGTTCAAGATCAATGCTTTTACATTGGAGGGCACCAGCTCGAGATAGAGCCCTCGGATGTATACTTTCTCACTGGCTTGCCAAACAGAGGTGAGCAACTCAACCTTGCGGGGACCAGGCCGGGTGGCCAATCCCTTGATGATCTCCGCGAGGAGTGGTGCAGACCAGGGACTCGCCATAAAAAAGGCGTGGAGATAAAGCACATCGCTCTGGCGGAACTTAGAGTTATTGCATTTACGGTCACTAGGATTTGTGGCGCGGCCGCCTTGCACATTGCCTCCGGATCCCAAATGCGGATGGCAGTTGACTGTTACCAAGGCACCATCTTCAACTGGTGCGAAGCTGTGTCGGCTCATATGAAGAGCCAACTAACCAAGGCAAAGAACGGACGACTAAAGACTTTTGGATATGGGCCTCTAGTCGTGAGCTTTGCCTTGGAGAGAGTTCCTATGCTGATCCCTCAGCAACTCACTGTTGATGACTTGGGTCCTCGGGAGCCAAAGCTTGTTCGATGGGTTGCGGTGATGGCCCGGCATCCTGACGAGGGTGCTGCAGTGGTTCGATTCTCAGACAGTTACTTCGACTGGCTAGAGGGCCAGCTTTTTGTGATACAAGACTTTCCATATGCCGGAATGGATTTCAGAGGTGATCCGGACATGGTTCTTCCACAGGGAGAACAATGGGATGACAGAGGTACTTTCATTTTCACAAGTTTTCTAATTATGTATTTTTTATTTTTCATATATATCGTCTCAAAGTAACAGTAAAATTTTTAAAAATGCAGATGTTGGACCACAGCGTCCAGCCAATCTCCGGCCTTACGACAGACGACATCCAGCTGCACCGGCACCGGCCTTACAGGATGCGACAGCAGAAGTACTAGCCGATTTGGAGCATGATCTAGAGCGTCTCACGGCAGATATACCTGAGACTACTATGGATGATATTCCAATGAGGCTTCAGCGCTTCGTGGTCGCAGTCCCTGGACCGTTTAGGAGATTTCTGCGCAAGATAGCCCGCGCAGTGGTGTCGTACAGAGAGCACCACCAGTGATTGACTAGTCACTTTTGTAGTCACATGTGACATTTTTGACTTTTTGCACTATCATTTTGCCGATCATAAGGTGTGTTAAACCTATGATCGAAGACGATGTATATATTTTTGGACACACTTCTATCTATATCTATATATCACTATTATCGGCTTATCTTGTTTAACATGTATGATGAAATGTCTTTAAATTTACTTGCATGATTATTATAAATGTCTGTCCAACACTTGAGAAGCAATTGCATCTGCTAATGTATTCAAAGACCTTGGAATATGTTGATATTCAATGTAATCAAATTCACGTTCCAAGAGACGCACTCTCAAAAACAACCTTAATAACACAGGATTTCTAATGGCATAAACTCTATTAAGCTGTAATACAACAAGTTCAGAATCTAACCTCACTATCAAACGTCGAATTCCAAATGAAATAGATTCGGATAATAATTCAACCACTGCACTGTATTCTGCAATGTTATTCGTTGTTTGACCGAGGCTTACCCCATGCATAGAAACTAACTCGTCAGAGGGCGAATAGATAACCCAAGCTGCGGAAGAGATATTCCGTGTACTACGACAAGCACCATCAGCAAATCCAATGTATGTTTGGAGAGGCGTCGACATCTACAATATCAAGAGTAAAACCAAGATGAGCCAAAATAATGACGAAAAACCACACTTGCTAAGCTAAGCACACTGACTAAACTAACACACTTGCTAGCTAGAAAGGAAATCTAACCTATCTAAAAATTTCTCCATCCATCATTTTAAGCATAATACCTCTTTAGGTAAAGTCCATTTCTGGGTTTGCCCAAAGAGTCCCCATCAAAATCAACTAACTCATAAGCCCCTTTTGCTAGCTTTCGCTTTACAATGTAGGGCCCATGCCACATGGGAACGAATTTTCCAGCACCTAGCTTATCGTTCGCTTGATCATATAATAGTACTAGGTCTCCTTCCGAAAAACTTCGAGGGGTTACATTTTTATCGTACTGAGCTTTCATTCGTTTCGCGTGAGTCTCGATAGCTAAAGTAGCGTCACGTCGAGTCTCATCTAATTTAGCTAAGTATAACAACCGTTTCTCCTCTTCGGAAGTAGCTGGAAGTAATTCGACAGCCATTTGAAGTGATGGGATTTCGCACTCAATAGGTAACACAGCTTCTAAGCCATAAACTAGCTGAAAAGGGGTGAAACCTGTTGAATTTTTCACTGAAGTTCGATATGCCCATAGTGCCGAAAATAACATGTTATGCCAATTCGTTCGATGGATACCAATGATCCGTCGAATCATGACGACTAGAACTTTGTTGATTGACTCAACCAAACCGTTGGCTTGCGGATAATAAGGTGTAGAGCTATCGTGGCGCAAACCAAGCTGGCTTGTAAGTTCAGTCATCATGACATTTCGAAAATGGCTTCCATGGTCCGTAATGATTGCTTGTGGGACACCAAACCTAGTTATGATATGATTGAATACGAAAAGTGCAGCTGTCTTGCCGCTTGCGTCGAATGTAGGCATCGCCTCGGCCCACTTAGTAAAATAATCAACCGCAAGGATGATATACGCATGCCCCCCGGCCGAGTGAGGGTTACAAGTAATAAAGTCAATGCCCCATTTGGCGAATGGACCAGCGGCAATTATAGGGTGGAGAGGAGCAGGTGGAGCGCGCATCTTGCGATCAAACACTTGACAGTTGTGGCATTTTCTGACGGCAAGGATACAATCTTTAAACATAGACGGCCAGAAATAGCCAGCGCGCAACACCTTCTGAGCTGTGGCATACCCAGACATATGACCGCCACATGCTCCAGAGTGACAATCATTCAAAACTCTCTCAGCCTCATCGTGAGTTAAACAACGTCGAAAAACTAAGTCTGCCCCCAGGCGATAAAGTGTATCTCCAATAATTCTGTATTGCTGGGATTGAAACCGAATTTTTCGACGGTTTTCCTTGGAAGTTTCAGGCCGAAAGGTTTGGGTTTGGAGATAGATGATTATATCCCCATACCACGGATCTACAGTGCTAATAAGAAACAAAGATTCGTCCGCAATGGACTCCTCTGCCACAGTCTCTGTGTCAGCACTCGGGAAATCACACATCAATTCCGCGAAGACTAAAGATTTCTTAGACTTGGACTTCTCAAACTCCAAGTCGAACTCTTGCAGGATGACGATCCATTTAGAGTACTTGCCCCCTAGCAGTTGTTTTGTCAAGATATAAATCATAGGGTTGCAATCCGAAATAACAGTAGTTTTGCGGAGAAGAATGTAGTGACGAAAACGCTGGACAGCTTGAACGGCTGCCAGGGCCAATTTCTCCACATGCGAATATTTTAACTCAGTTGGATTTAAGGTTCTGCTAAGGTAATATATCACATGCTCTGCCTTGAATTCATCTTCTTGAACTAACACCATTCCAATGGTGGAATGCGAAGCTGCGAGGTATAAGAAGTAGTCCTGGTTGTAGTTGGGAGGATGCAATAACGGTGCATGGGTCAACGCGTGTTTCAGTGCATCAAAAGATTGTTGAGCAATCTCGTCCCAAAAGAATTGTACGTTCTGTTTCAACAACCGTGTAAAACCTTTAGTGACCTCGGCGTAGTTAGGGATGAATCGGCGTAAAAAGTTTGCTTTCCCTTGCAAGCTTTGGAGTTGGCGCAAACTCGAAGGAGGAGGCAATTGGATGATAGCCTCGACTTTCGAGGGATCGACGCGAATGCCGGTTTTGGAAACAACAAATCCCAGCAATCGACCTGTTTCTATACAGAAAACACACTTGTGGGGATTCAACCGAATTCGATAATGCCTACACCTCATAAAGATTGCTCGTAAATGGACAAGGTGATCAGCTCGGTGTAAAGAATGAGCAGGCAAATCATCGAGATAGGGTTGCACAATGTGCTTGATGTCATGAAATGCATAAGACATGGCCCGTTGAAAAGTAGCACCGGCATTCTTAAGGCCAAAAGGTAATTTGCAATAAGCAAATGTCCCCCATGGACAAATGAATGCCGTTTTTGGTTGATCGGCAGGTAGAATATTGATTTGATTATACCCGGAGAAACCATCCATGAAGGAAAACATCTCACTTCCGGCACAATCATCAATAATTTGATCGATATAAGGCGTAGGATAGTTGTCTTTTGGACAAGCTCGATTGATATCCCTATAATCGATACAGATTCTTATTGTTCCTTGTTTTTTATTGACGGGAACAATATTCGATACCCAATCCGTTAACGGGATCGGATAAATGAAACCTGCTTTCAACAGCTTTTCGACTTCGGCTTTGATTGCAGCTGCTTTTCGAGGGTGAATCTGACGCAACCGTTGCCGAATGGGTTTAGCATCCGGGTAGGTTTTGATTTCATGAACAACAATGGCAGGATCGATTCCTGGCATTTCTTCGTAGGACCAGGCAAACACGTCGCGGAATTCTTGGAATAGGGCCTTGTAAGTTTCAATTTCTTCGTCAGTACATGCGGCACCTATATGAATGTTCTCCTTGATTCCGGGCTTCACTGAAATGTCAATGGGAATAGTACGAGAAATATTCCCTAAATTCAGCTCTGAATCAGAATGTTTCGTTGGATCCTGAGCGTCTTTGACATATTCAGCGGTAAAGATAGATGAAAAATCATTTTCAAAGGCATCATCCTTAGGTAAAAACGAAGATCTGTGATGGAGATCTTCCCATGGTAGATCATCTACACTTAGGATTTCGCGAAGTTGTTCGTCAGATGACACTTCTTCGGGAAACGTTATCCGTTCTAAGGGTGAGGTGAAAAGTGACTCTTCACTGACCACATTCATTTGGTCGGTTGAATGAAAGTCGGTAAAAGACATAAGAGCTTCATAAGCAATCTCATACGGACTCAACGGCATAACATCACCGAGTGAGTCTAGCTCAGAGTCAGAGGGAACATACCAAGGATCATCATAAATAATGTTTTCTGACGTGATCATATGAATTGTTGCGAACGAAGGGTCTGCATTGAGTGGAGGGAGAGGAAAAGTTCCCAGTAAACCGGAATCCTTAACTAAACCTACACCAATGTCCCTATAAGGGATTGTCGTTTTACCAACATGCTGGATAGTTTCTAAAGAGGTTGGGTCGGATGAAAAGTATGTCAGCTGATCAATAGTCACGATCTTACCGTTATGTGGAAACTTAATGACTCTGAAGACCGATGAAACGACCGCTGTCATAGCATATGACCAACTTCGACCCAAAAGAAGGTTGTAGTCTAGAGGGGCATCAACCACTTCCACATCCAGACTAACGGTTTTACCTTCGACCCCTATAGGCAATTCTTGTAGAATACCAAACGGACGGAACCCACGGCCATCAAAGGCCTTAAGGATGGTGGGGGATTGGTTCAACGAAGGAGAACCAAGCGATCTCCAACATTGAATCGACATAATACACGTAGAAGCTCCCTCATCAATCACAGTCCGATGAATAGGCCTGTTTTTGACTATCACTGGAATTTGGAAAGCCATTTGATGGGGGAGACGCGGTGTACTACTTTCTAGATCAAAGATCATTAGGTTCGGGTCCTGAACATCGACAGCTCCAATAGCCGACAAAAGCAATTTTCGTTGCGCTGGACATGATTGCAGCACTTCGAGTGCCGACATTGCTGAAGGTGAAACAGCTAAATCTTCAACAATGTTGTAATTCTGGGCTGCTCTCGCATGTGGATTGAAAGCAGACCTTCGAAGTACACCCTTGGCGGGCGGCTTAATCACTAAGTCTGGGTTAGGTTTTTCGATCTGTAGTGGATCGGAACCAGGAGCTGAGGTTGATGGGTTAGAGTTAGAAGATTCTGCTTCTTTACCATCAACAGGAGCCTTACTACCATAATCTTGCGATCGAGTCGCAATCCTGACATGAGACATCATCAAAATGGGTTCTTCACTGGCATTCGAAGAAGAACCTATCATCTTATTTTCCTGCTCGGGAATGGATTCTTTAACACAGCAGGAGTCGGAGAACCTTTAACTATTTTCACTACCTCGGCCCGATGAGGGCAGTCTCTCGTAAAATGATCTTCTTCACAAATGAGACAAGGATAACGAGGTTTGCGCTTTTCGTCATTAGTTTCCGACTTTTCCGTTTTCTCCTTTGGAGCCTTGTCTGCTTTAGCCTTCTTCTTTCCTTTCTTCTTTCCACCGTTTTTGGATTTGGCCGTAGATGACTCTACAGCGTGAATGTCGGCGGTAAGTTCAGGAGGAGAAGACTCTCCTGTCGGAGAATCAGGCAAAGTGATAATTGGAGTATTGGAGGTCTTGGAAGACTTCTTCTTACTCTTCGTAGTCACGATACCGATCATACCATCAGCGGCATGAGATCCCGAAGGAGCAGCAGCGATTTGGTTTGACTTTGGAAGATCCGGAATTTTCTCGTGTAACGTACCCGACTGAGTGTAAACTAAGTCAAGGTATTGTGCCTGAGCAATGACTTGCTCCTCAGTAACTACGCCGGCCTTAGCTACATCTTCAGTAATTCTTGGTAATAATGATTTTACAAACCATTCAGCTAAAATTTGGTCCGGGATAAAAACTTTCACTAATCTCCTTCGACGTCTCCACTCATGGATGTGATCAGAAATGTACGTGGATGTCGATTGTTTTAGCGAAGTTAATAATTCCGTACCATTATCGTATCTGACTGGTAACTGAAAATGAGTTAAGAATGAAGTAGCTAACTGGCTAAAGTTGTAAAAAGAAGCCCGTGGCAACTCAATGTACCACTTGGCTGCGAGACCAATGAGTGTACGCTGGAAAAGACGTAAGCGGATAGAATCATCTGAGATGGAATTTGATGCACACCAGAGGTGGTAAGTCATCACGTGATTAGACGGATCCTCTCCAGACTTACCTTCGAACTTGGGTATATCGCTGGGCAACTTATTTGGCATTGGCGGCCAGAACGGAAGATATTGAATTGGATCGTTCGTTAGGCGCGTCAAGTCGGGTAAATCTAAAGTCGCAATAAATGGTAACTGCCGGTTAGGATCTCTGAAACTCTGAGTCACAATACCAGCCCCAGGAGGAGGATATCCAGGATAACTAGGAACAGGATTCGCATTGGGGATATTATATCCTCCTGGAAAACCAGGATTAACCGGACCGTACTGGGGTTGTTGAGGTGGTTGATAATTGTACCCAGGATACGGTTGATACTGGTAAACCGGTTGTTGGGCAGCTTGACCAGGTTGATACTGTCCCTGGTACGGAGGTTGAACAAATTGAGGTTGAGTAGTAACAACCGTACTTGTACCAGGTTGACCTGCAGGCATCTGGACTGTGGTTTGAACCGTGGGTCCAGACAACGGTACAGATGTCTGAGGAGCGGTTACAGGGACAGTAGAAACCGGAGCTGCCGATACTCCAGATGTAAGCATGGTAGATGAAGCGGTAGCTGCTGCAGCCGTGTGAGGTGGAGTACTCGGTGCAATTGGCGGCTGAGTAACTACAGAAGTTACAGGGGTCTGAACACTTGACTGGACAGGTTGCGGTTGCTGGGGTGGACCAGGAACTGCAGGTTGTCCTGCTTGAGGTACCGACTGTATACTTGGTTGCGACATCTGTTGACCCTGTGACGGATCCCATGTTAACATTCCAGGGTATTGACTCGTAACAGGTTGAGGATACTGAGATCCATAGCCGTATTGAGGATAGGGTTGATAACTGTAAGGTGTAGTCCCATATGATTGCCCTTGAGGTGGTTGATAACCTTGACCAGGGTATTGACCCGTAGGTTGATAACCTTGAGGTAAATACGAATACTGGGGTTGACCTTGACCTTGAGGTTGGTATCCTTGAGGTTGATACCCTTGGGGTTGATACCCTTGGGGTTGCCATCCTTGAGGTTGCCATCCTTGAGGTTGATACTGATACTGAGGTTGACTTTGGGGTACGTATTGAGGCTGGGGTTGATACCCTTGAGGTTGCCCCCCAGTCACAAATGAAGTACCTTGAGGTTGCCCCCCAGGCATTAACGAAGGTTGCCCCCCAGGCGGTAATTGGCCACCTTGAGGTTGGTTAATGGGAGTTGAACCTGACATCATATAAACTTCACCTATACTCAATGGTACATTACCACTGTTTCCAACTAATAACCCATGATCAACAGGTTGAGGAGATGCTCCCGCAAAGGTACCAGAAAGTGACTGATACCCAGTAGGAACAGAAGGACCGCCATGTAAAAATGATTCAGGACTTTGTGAAAACACAGACGACTGACCAGACATATTTACAGGAGAATGAATTCCTCTAGGTGGAACCGGAGTACGAGGTGTAGAAAAACCTACTGAGTTGTCTAAAAAATTGGTTAATGCAAGGTACCAAGACTCACTTCTAGGAGGACTGTAAAAGATGGATTCACGCTCCCTTAGATCAAGGGTAATTAGATCTTCAGAATCAGAAACGCCTATTTCTTCCTCTGGAACAAGTTCTTCTATAGCAATTAATCCAACAGGAAGATTTTCGGTGATAATTCTTTCTATTCTTGGTGAATCAGGAACACTAGGAGTTGGAGTAACAGGTTCTGAAATTTCAGGTTCTTCGCCTGTTTCACTGGCAGATGAAAAACTACCAGCAAGCTCGGAAACTGTAACAGCTTCGGGATTGTAACCTGTTTCTAATCTTTGGTAATCTGGATGGACTACCAAAGAAGATTCTCCTTCTTCAGGTGAACCTACTCTACTGCCACTAGGAGGAGTTACAAGGACCTTTAACCCTTCTAAATGACCCGGAATGTTTTCAGGAGATTCACCCCGCGATTTACGGAGTTTTCTTAACAAATCTATCCCGGTAACAATCTCAGGAGACTTGCCCCGAAGTCTACGGGACTGTCTCGGTAATTCCGCCACAATTAAAGATTTTAACTACAACACACGAAATCAAAGTAAAAAATTTCAAATCAAACCACCTAAAGTCTTCTAAAGAACCAATCAAATTTGAAGCACACGCCTAAATAATCTAGAGCGTCAAACCACACACAAACAGTAGTCTTCCGGACCAAAAGCGCTAGTTGGTGATTAGGCCCAACCTCGCAGGATTCAGTACAGAAATAGTGGGTGGAACAGTTACCCCGGCAACCTGCTTAATGAATAGACTGGACCAAGTTCCTCCACTTTAACCGTCTCGAAGTGAAGCGAACCCCCCAGAAAATCCAAGTGAGTATAACCGACGTCTGCTCCAGGTACAGTGGGACCTTCCCTCCACCGTCACCTTGGGTAGAATCCTAGATATTATGGCCACTAAGGTTACCAATCACAACAATTACACCTGGGGGAACAGTCTAAACTCCGACAGCACGCAAGGGCAGAGTAGCAAGCTCCAATCCCCTTACCGGCTCCTTGACAACAATCCAAGGTTTACCGATAAGTGACCCCTGGCTCCTCGACAATGGTTAATCCGAGGTTTACCGTTTGTAATACGTACTGCCTGGCGTCGTTCCCAACGAGGGAGGAATGATCCCCTCACTGGTTCGGACACGAGCTCGTGTTTCTCCTTTAAGAGGAGCTTTCCCAGAATGTAACTGAAACAATTGGATTTGTTCTACTCAAGATAGACTATCTGTTTGGTTTTGTAGTCTTGGAGAGTTAAGTACTCACCTACTCCAAGACCCTAGCCTAAGCTATGTTGGTGCTTCAGAGCCCTAGAAAAATAAAGATTACTAGATTGATTTTAATTTAAGCGTTACTTTTAAGGTTGTTTCTTAAGTCAAAAGGTGATGGAAGTGAAACTAGTGGTATGTTGACTCGACTCGAAACCACTACAAAATGCACCTAAAATGATTTATCCACTACTTTACTTTTTCGATGAATTGCTTAACTAAAAAGTTGAGAGAATGCAATCCTTATAAAAGCAACTTCTTAATTGAAGACAATCAAAGAAACAATTCGTTTTTCTTTTCCAAGCATAAAAACATAACTTCTCTTTACATGCACGAAAAAAACTCTTTTCTTCTTTTGAAAACAAAAAGCTACTTGAAACAAGACTTTTAAGAAGATGTTTTTGTATTTTTCTTTTAATAAAGCAAATAAATCTAATATAACCAAAAAACAATCTTAAAACTCTTAAAATCTATGAAAATGCACTCATAAGCAAACTAAAGGCAAATTTACTCTAAGCAATCTTAACGAGGCCAAAACTAACAATGATTATTTCTAAGGTGTTTTACTTGATCACAATCAAATCAAGGACTAGCTTATTGCAGAACCAAAAACTAGTCAAAACAAAATTCTAATCTTTTTGTCCTTTTTGAAAATGGAAATCAATACTTTAAAAACAAGCAATTCGAAATTTGACCCAAAACAACTCAAATGACAAGTTGCTCAAACAAGGAGACTTTACGGCAGGCTCAACTTCTAAGAAGGTTGACTAACCAGAGATATCTAAGGCTGGACAACTTTCTAAGCTCAAAGTCACTACAAAGCCTTTCCAAAAATCAAACCCTAGGTCTAAACTTCGTTGAAAACCACTAAAACACTCAAAGCTCACAAAACGAGTTCAGGTGAGAATTCTTGACAGGGTACTAAAGGATCTGGGCAGAAAACACTAAGAAAAAACAAAATCTAAAAGTAATTTAAGGCAAAAATGGAATTTTCTTAACTTTTACAGGAAGACGCAGGCCAGCCGTTGTCACAGGTGCGGCCCCGCACTGTGCAGTCGACAACAGCGCGTCCAAGGACGCACTGTGCAGCACACAGAGACTGCGTCTTTCTGGAAAAAGAAGAAAAACTAAAGCCAACTAAAGCTACAGCTAAGCCACCCAAATACTAATTCTCACAGTCAAAAACCAGAAAATAAAAATGATTTTCTCAAAGCAAAGTTCATATAAAGGAAAAGACTCTCTCATTAATGGATTCCCCAGTGGAGTCGCCAATTTGTCACACGGAATCTGTCAAGGGTGCGGACACGACTGACCTTCCTAGAAGTCTAAGACATTCTAATGACAAACAAGACAAAATGGAGTGATCTTTCTCTAAATACACCTTTTACAACATGAAAACTACAAGTGTTTAGGCTTACCTTATTCCAAAACGCTGTTGTTGAAGTCCGTTCTTGACGATCCGGATGAGCTCCTCCTTCAAGTCAATTCCTGCAACCACAAACAATCAAACAATTACCAAGCACTTGCATTTCATATAATAAAACATATATTCAACATGCAGACCAAGGAACACATGAAATAACTCATTAACACAAGCTATTGAGAAAAATAAACCAGTTTGTATTAATAACGAAACAAAGAAACTCTTACAACCTGGCCTTGGTGTTGTGCAAGTTCCTCCCAGGGTCCATCAAGGGTTTTCCTCTACTTTGACAAAGCTCACCCTCTCCCAAGTAGAATCAAGTGAAGACAATCTCTCCTCACAAGGGCTCTAATGGAAGACCTAAATCCTGCAGCATTTACCCAAAGAAAATGTATAGCTCCAGCCTCTTCTCCTTCTGGCTCAATGCCTTCATTTATAGTGTTGTAAAGAGGTTATTCAGGTCCACTATCAATGGGATCATCCCCCTCTATGGGTGGGATAGCTCCCTTATTGATGGGATAAGTTCCCCCTTAATAGAGATACATGAACCAACTGGAGGCGCATCCATTTCATCAAACCGACCTCTAGAATGTTCTAGAAGTAACCACAAGTAACTTTTTCAAGATAAAACTCGCGCATTTTGCCTTTTACAGAGGGACGCACCTGTCCCTTAACATACAGAGCGTCTATGGACGCGGATTTTGTGAACATGATCAGCGTCCCCGTAGGTAAGGCTAGAGAGAACCTGCGACCCCAGAGATAAACATGATTTTTACAAGACTTTCTCTCTTCTTTGAGTTTGAGATGGATAACAGAGGCATGAGACTTGCCTAAGAGGGTAGCATGACTTGTTGATTTGAGCCATACTAATTGTAAGTAGTCAAGGTGACATTTTTTAGTGTAACAGGTACCCTAATTAAAAACTAGGGGACTTACAGTTGATGGCTTTGGCATCATGGATGAACCATGAGGAAGCAAGGACTACATAAATGAAGAAGATAATGGAAAGGGAACAAACAGAGCCTCTCATGATAAGAGTTGAGTAGTCAAATCCAATGGTTGTCATCAAAACACATAACTTAATTTCAAATAATTGTCAACTTGCACCCAGGTATCTTTCTTCACAAGAACAAGAAATTACACATTTTGAGGATATGTTCAGGCTTTTAGGGAATGACAACATGAAATATTTCCAAAGGAGATGGAATACTTTTCCATACAATTTGAAAATTAGAGAGTACCATTCTCCTCAAAGAATGAGAGAAGCACTAAACATGACACCAATGTACAAGCAAACCCTCCAAAGACTCAAAGTCAATTGGATTGGCTTGAAACTCAGTCCACCACTTCTCTTAGGGATGTTAGAAGGAAGAAAGGAAGAGGAAGAAAGAAAGCAACAGGAGGAGATAGAAAGGAATGCAGGATTCTATGCAGAAGAAGAGGAAACTACAATAGAAGCATGGGATGTCAAGGAGGCCACTGGAGCTATGAAAGACATGGATATTGATTGCGTTTCTCAAAGGGTGAGCAACACTTTCATTAGGGGGGTGATGATGAGCCTCATCATTGGGTAACTATATGGACCTTAATTCACCTCCTAGCTTAGTTAAATAAACTCTTCTCGTAATTTATTACATATTTTGATTATATTTTGTTTAATGAGATGAGTCAAAGTGAGATATTATGCCTAGTGGACTAATGTGCATTGAATGCAAGTTTGTGAAGAGAAAACCAGGGAATTTTGGCTAGATTAAGGGTTCAAACTCGAATGAGACAACTTGACAAGGAAGAGAGATTGTAGGAGGTAAATCCTCCTCATTTAACTCCTCCCTCATTTGAATATTCCTCCATCAATCAAAATAGCTCATAGTACAAGTAGCCAAATAACGGAGATCAAAAGGCAGCCGTGCAAGTGACAGTTAAAAAGTTAGTTTATCTTGAGTTTGGAAGTTGAGCCTCCCTAGATAGTAGGAAGTCATTGGAGACTTCAGTTGTATAAATAAAGAGGCTTAGAGCCTCATTAGGATTCAAATTTTCACTGTAAAAACACTAGTAATTTTCGAGTTCAAGACTTGTGGAAGACATTGCTATGTAGTTTCCCATTTTGATAATGAGAATGAGAATTTTCTTGATCCAGCACTAAGTTAACTCAGAGGGCTGAAGCTCTTGGGTTAGGGCCCAACCCTAGTAGAAAAGGCTCCTTTTCTTGTATTTGTATGCTTATATTGATTTCATAGCTCAATGGTGGAGTTGTCCTTAGGATTATTTCATTGCAAGTAGTGTAGATTTCATTAGTCTCTTATTAGATTGCTTCCATTTGTGCTTTAATTTAGCAGTAGTTTAGAAGAGATAAAGAAACATAAAAAAGTTGTCAATGGGTGTTTTGGCATCACTTCTTCCTTCAAGGATCATGATTTGAGGAAAGAAATCCTATGCAACCCCAAAAACACAAAATTCTACTTTCTCATAGAATTTAGGGTTTTTTGTACTCAGGCCAACATTTGATCAGTCTTACATTATATCTCATCAATGATTCCATCTTATTATACAAGTTTTCTTCATGCATGAAGTAGACAGTTAGCTCATTAAAATTTGTTTTCCTAGATCATTGAAATTCTTCTTGTTTACATGATTTTTGGGTAAATGTCAATGTTTGATGAAGTGCAGGATTTTTGGAAGTACAGAAAGATCTCATAGTTAGCAAACCCCTTCTAAATTCATCCAGCCATGATCATTCCTTTCTTTCACTAAGACCCTCACCAATTTTATCATTTTACAAGGAAACTTCTCCAAGGTCATTAAGCAAATCCAACCATCTCCCAACTTTGGTTTTGAGTTCTGGAGTGACCCTAGGTATTTCCTTGCCTCATTCCATCCACCAAGCACATTCGCTAATCCATCCATCACCTTCAACACCCATCCTTTTTCTCTCAGTTGTATATTGTAGAAATACAGGGAATCTTGTATATTTTTGGGACATCTTGTAGGTTTTCCTATAGTGGTCTGTTTTGAGGCTGAATTGGGGGAGAAGCCTCTAGGAAGCTAGAAAAGGTCACCTACTGGTCTTCCCAACCTTCTAACCATTCACCAACATCCCTAAGCCACATGCCACATCACCAAAAGAGATTATCTTCACACTTTTCCATAAAAAAAAAGACAAAAAGAAAAATAGATTTATTTTAGTCATTTCCATGCACAGTAGTCAAATGTTTGATGTTTTGAATTTACATTCTTAGGATAGTAGGATTGCATGCATGTTAACTTGGATTTCTTTTGAAGCATATCCTCTCATCAATTAGTTAGAAATTGGTGTGCATTTATCATTTGATTTCAGTCTTTTTTCCTTACTGTAGTAGACAAGATTTCTCTTAGAATTTATCTTTCTCTCATAAGTAATCAAGCTTCTTCTGAATCCATAGAAGTCTGCCTTGAAAAACCCTAGTGGTCTATCATGAGTTGAGCAGTGGCAAAGAGAAGACCCATCACTTTTACCTGTGTATACAACACTGTCATTTCCAAGTTTGTACAAACCCCAAGTTGATAAAGTAAAGTTGGTAGCCCTAGGAGTTGCAGCCTTCTTGTTGCAATACTGGTGCTCATCAATACAATGTCACATTGCGACAAAAAATGTCTCAATATGAATATCAACCATTGTCAACCATGTTTATTTAAGGGTTTATAATACTTATCTTAGGGTTTATGTACCTTGGATTTATATTATTCCCTTGGGTTTAATATTATTCCTTTAGGTTTATAATACCTTGTGTTTTTAGTTTTAATTCTTTGGGTTTATAATACCTATCATGGAAAACCATGATTAATCAATGTCAACCATGGTAAATAATGGTCAAACACAGTCAGCCATGGTCAACCATGTTTTATAAAATCAATCTTGGTCAACCATGGTCAATCATGGCCAACCATGGTTCAACATCACATTGTGAAAAAGATTGACTCTATATGGAAATCAACCTTGGTCAACAATGGTCGAACAACGTATTGTGAGAAAGATTGTCTCAATACTAAAATTAATATTGGTAAACCATGGACAACGATGGTCCAACATTGTGACAAAGATAACCTCAGCATGAAAATTAACCATGGTCAACTATGGTCAACATTGTTTATTTTAGTGTTTATAATATTTCTCTTATGAGTTATATACCTTGGGTTTATAATATTAATCCCTTGGGTTCAATATTATTCCCTTGGGTTCATAATCGATTGGGGTTTTAGTATTAATATTTTGGTTTTATTATTCCCTTGGGTTTAATATTATTTCCTTAGGTTTATCATCCCTTGGGTTTATAGTATTAATCCCATGTGTTTTTTCCCTTAGGTTTATAATATCATGGTCAACCAAGGACAACCATGTTTTGTAAAACCAATCATGGTCAACCATGGTCAACTATTGTCAACCATTGTCAACCATGGTCCCACGTCGCATTATGAAAAATATTGTCTCGATATGATAATCAATCATGGACAACCATGGTCAATCATGATCAACCATGGTCACAGTGTGACAAATATTGTTTCAATATGAAAAGCAACCTTTGTCAGCCATGGTCGAACATCAAATTGTAACAAAGATTCTCTCAATATGAAAATCAACCATGGTCAACCATGGTAAAACATGGTCCACATCGGATTGTGACATAGATTGTCTCAATATCAAAATGAACCATGGTCAACCATGTTTGTTTTAGGGTTTATAATACTTATCTTTCAGTATATATACCTTTGCTTAACAATATTAATATGTTGGGTTTAATATTATTCTCTTCAGTTTTAGTATTAATCCATTCGACTTATTAATGCCTTGGGTTTATAATATCAATCCCTTGGGTTTATTAATCTAAGGGTTTATATTCCTATGGTATTATATTATTGATACAATTTATAATATCATTCCTAAGGTTTAATATAAATCCATTGGGTTTATAATCGATTGGTTTTTTAATATAAATTTGATGGGTTTATAATATTAATAATCACTTATGTTTATAATATTAATAGGAAGGGTTTATAATGTTAATCTCTTAGGTTTTGAATGTTAATCCCTTGGGAATTTAATATTAATCCCTTGTGTTTATTAATCAATTTGGTTTGTAATATTAATCCCTTAGCCTTGTAATATTGATAATTTTTGTTTAATTTAATTTGTTGGGGTTTACAATGCCTTGATTTTCTAATATTAATAATACCTTTGGTTGATAATATCATGGTCCAATGTCGCATTGTGACAAGGATTGTCTCAATATGAAAATCAACCATGGTCAAGCATGGTCAACCAGGTTTTATAAAATTAACTATGGTCAACCATGGTCCACCATCACATTATGAAAAGGATTGTCTCTATATTAAAATCAACCATGGTCAACCACGGTCCACCATTGTATTGTGATAAAGATTGTCTCGATATTACAATCAATCTTGGTTAACCATGGACAAAGATGGTCCAACGTTGCATTGTGACAGGGATTATCCCAATATGAAAATAAACCATGGTCAACTATGGTCAACATTGTTTATTTTTGGGTTTATAATATTATTTTATAGTTTATAGCCCTTGCGTTTACAATATTAACCCTTGGGTTCAATATTATTCCCTTGGGTTCATAATCCCTTAGGGTTTTACTGTTAATACCTTAGGTTTATTATTCCCTTGGTACTATAATATCAACCCCTTGGGTTTATTAATATGAAGGTTCATAATCCTAGGGTTTAATATTATTTCCTTCGGTTTATAATATCAATCCTTTAGGTTTATTAATCTAAGGTTTCATATGCCTACGATTTAATATTATTCCCCTTGGTTTAGTATTATTTCCTTGGGTTTATCATCCCTTAGGTTTTTAGTATTAATCTTGTGGGTTTATTATTCCCTTGGAATTATAATATTATGGTCAACCAAATTCAACCATGTTTTGTAAAATCAATCACGGTCAACCATGGTCCAACGTCGCATTTTGATAAAAAAAAATTCAATATGAAAATAAACCATGGTCAACTATTCTCAACCATTGTCAACCATGGTCGCACATCACATTATGACAAAGATTGTCTTAATATGAAAATCAATCATGGACAACCATGGTCAATCATGATCAACCATGGTTAATAACCATGGCCACATTGTGACAAAGATTTTCTCATGGTCCAATGTCACATGTGACAACCATGGTCCAACGTTGCATTGTGACAAAGATTGTCTCAATATGAAAATCAACCTTGGTCAACCATGCTCCAACATCACATTCTGACAAAGATCTTATTAATATGAAAATAAATCGTGGTCAACCCAGGTCAACCATGGTCCAACATCACAATGTAACATAGATTGTCTCAATATGAAAATCAACCATGGTCAACCATTTTTTTTTGAGTTTATAATATGTATCTTTTGGTATGTATACATTGGATTTACAATATTAATCTGTTGGGTTTAATATTATTCTCTTTGTTTTTACTATTAATCCCTTGGGTTTATAATATCAATCCCTTGAGTTTATAGTCCTATGGTATAATATTATTGATAAGGTTTATAATATCATTCCTAGGGTTTAATATAAATCCATTGGGTTTTTAATATAAATTTCATGGGATTATAATGTCTTGACTTTCTAATATTAATAATCCATGTGGTTGATAATATCATGGCCCAATGTCACATTTTGACAAGGATTGTCTCAATATGAAAATCAACCATGGTCAAGCATGGCCAACCATGTTTTATAAAATCAATCATTGTCAACCATGGTCAATCATGGGGAACCATGGTCCAATGTCACATTGTGAAAAATATTGTCTCTATACGAAAATAAACCTTGGTCAACCTTTGTCCAATGTCACATTGTGATAAAGAATGTCACAATATCAAAATCAATCTTTGTTAACCATGGAAAACCATGGTCCAAAGCCACATTGTGACAAGGATTTTCTGAATATGAAAATCAACCATGCTCAACTATGGTCAACATTATTTATTTTAGGTTTTATAATATTTATCTTATGGTTTAAATACCTTGGGTTTATAATATTAATCCACTGGGTTCAATATTATTCCCTTGGCTTCATAATCACTCGAGTTTTTAGTATTAATTTTTTGGTTTCATTATTCACTTAGGTCTATAATATCAATCCCTTGGGTTTATTAATCTAAAGGTTCATATTCCTAGGGTTTAATATTATTTCCTTGGTTTTATAATATCAATTCCTTTGGTTTATTAATTTAAGGGTTCAAATTCCTAGGCTTTAATATTATTCCCCTGAGTTTATATTAATTCCTTGGGTTGATCATCCCTTTGGTTTTTAGCATTAATCCCCTAGGTTTATTATTCCCTTGGGTTTATAATATCATGGTCTATGATCCAAATTTAAATAGGAACACAAAAAATTACAGATATAACCATAAATACATAGACACAATAGAAATAACACTTCCTTTCATTTATTTCAAATAATGAGATATGCATACAAACAAAATGGAAATGAGACTAACTCGGACGCTGATAGCTTATCTATGATAAGAGATGTGATGGCTACATACTTCTGAACTGAGTTAAAAAGAGGCCCAAGGGATGTTTTATGATTGAACAATAAGATAAAACCATAACAGCAAGAGTTTATTGGCCTAGTTGGGGTTACTTGGGCACCCAACTTCCGCGGGTCATAGCTTGGTCATATTATCTATGTTTTATGGGCATGATTCCTTGTTGGAAATATATTTCAGAGGACTACAACTAAAATCGCGGCTTTTTCAAAATCACAAGAGAAATTTTGCCAAAAAAACGTCATTTAGGGAATCAAAACAACTCCAAAAGTTCAAGACCTGAAAAACTGACAAACATAGTAAATTGTGCTACAATTATGGAAATTGAAAACAATTGAAATAACAATGGTGAGGGTCCAAGTGGAATAGGTGGGTGGTCACCAATATCAACCTGGATCATTCCTCTCCCCTTAGGAAGTAATGGTCTCCATTGCACTGAGTTCATCCATGAGATGAGGAAACGTTTGTTGAACTTGGTCGTTGGTGAGCCATTTTCCTTGTTGTAGGAGTTAGTCGGTTGTCACAACTTGATACATTTGGATTTTTTGATGGTGAGGGTTCTTGATCTTCATTTCCATGATCCTATCAGCTACAGCTTGTTTGATGTAGTATGAATTTAACTTTGTTGGTGTGAGTTGTTCCACAATGTTGGATGTGTCCAGTAATGGTGGAAAGTATGGTCAAAGGCTATCCACATTAAACACTAGGTGCAGGCCAAGGAATGGGAGAATGCTGAGCTCAATAGAATTATCTCCCAGAACCTTGGTGATGGTGTATGGACCATATCGAAGTGTGTGAATCTTGCGGTGGGGTAGGGTGAGGCGCTCCTTCTACAATTGTAGCCAAACTTTGTTGCCTACCTAGAACTTGTGTGGAACCCGATGTTGATCATGTCACTAATTGTACTTAGCATTGGCTTTGTCCAATATGTCATGGGCCTATTGGAGGATGTGTTGAATGTGCTCAATGAAGCTATTTTCCTTGTCGGCTTCGGACTAGACATGACCAAAATTTGCATGAGTCACTCCAAATGTTATGGCACATTAATGGAACATAGTCGCTGGAATCCCAAGCTCACCTGAAAAGGGTTGTGGCCAGTGGAGCTATGGAGAGCCCGGTTATAGCTTTGTTGCACATAGGGGAGGCTCTCATCCCATATGAGTTGATGCTTTGAGTTGTACATGCGCATAATATGTACGATCATCCTGTTGAAGACCTCTATCTCGCCATTAGTTTGGGGATGGAAAGTTGTGGACTTAGTGAGATTGGTATCCAACATCCACTGAAGACTGGACCAAAATGTACTAAGGAACCTTCTGTCCCAATCTGAGATGATAGATTGTGGGATCCTAAAGTGTACCCACACTCTTTCAAAGAAGAGTTTAGTAGTGGATTCTGTTGTCATACTCTTCATGCATGCTGCCAGGATGGACATCTTAGAGAATTTTTTGACAACCATGAAAACACAATTGTTTCCATGCTTAGTAGAAGGAATTCTTGACATATAATCCATGGATATAGATTCCCAAGGTTGACTAGGGGTAGGTAGTGGAGTATAGAGGCCTTGCTTCTTGATGGTTGGTTTGGAAATGTCACAGGCAATGGAGGATCTAATGTACTTCCTGACATCCTATCGAAGATTTGACCAATAAAAATACTTCTATAGTACTGCCATCACTTTCTTTACTGCAAAATGCCTATCGGACCGACTGTAGTGCGCTTCACAAATCACCTTGGTATGCTCGCTTGAAGGAATACAAAGGTGTCCCAGGTGGCATAATAGAGCATTCTAGAGGTGAAAATCTAGAACTTGTTGACCCTCCAAGAGCGTATGGTATGTGTGGATGAATTATGGGTCACTTTTGTAGAGAAGTGCCAATCACAAGTTTCGTGCCCATAAGAGTTTATCACAGTGGTTAACGCCATGATTGGTCATCGGCTGTGGCAGTTTGCAACATTATCGTTTATTCCCCTTTTGTACTTGATATGAAATGGAATTTTTACAAGTATGTGGACCACTTCGGATTGTGATCATTTTGTAACTTCCCTTACATCTGTATGCACTGTATGGGTCGGTGGTCTATGTGGATGACCGATTCCTTCCCCAAAATGTAATGGTTCCATTGTTGGTAGGTTTGCAAAATGGAATAAATCTCTTAGTCATAAGTGGGATACTTCTAGACTATGTCTGAAAGTGTCTCACTATGATATCCCACTTGATGCCCCTGATGTGTAATGCTTTCCCCAATAGCACAGTCAGAGGAATCTATCTCGATCTCAAATGGTTGTTGCAAGTCTAGTATTGTGAGCACTAGTGCAGAGAAGAGGTGATTTTTCAACTCTGTGAATGCCTTATGTTGAGATTTAGACAAAATGGATTTTCCCCTCTCTCCTCCCTTGGTGAGTTGACTCAAGGGCTAAGTGATATGAGAGAACCCCAACATGAACCTGCGGTAGAAATTGGCAAGACCCAGAAAGATGCAGAGCTCTCTCAGAGTAGTTGGGACTAGCCAATCCTAAATAACTTGGATCTTCGTTGGTTCCACATACACCCCTCGTTCATCAATAATGTATCCCAAATACTAAACCTGGGTCATGCCAAAATTTCACCTTTAAAACTTAGCACACAACTTGTGTTGCCGCAGTGTTTGGAGAACATGTCTGATGTGGTAGAGGTGCTCTTCGCAAATCTGGTAGAAGATTAGGATGTCATCCAAGTATACAACTAGAAATGAGTTTGTGAATAGCTGCAAGATGTCGTCCATTAGCCTCATGAAGGTTAAAGGAGGATTTGTCAACCCAAAATACATAACCAACCATTTGAAATGGCCCTCCTTGTCTTTGAAGGTAGTCTTCCACACATCGGAGGGTTTGATTAATACCCAGTGATAACCGGACTTCAAGTCAATATTGCTAAAATATTTTTCTGTATTGAGCTGGTCTAGAAGGTCATCAATTTGTGGGATCAAGTACCTATTCTAGATAGTGATCTTGTTTAGCGCGAGTCAATACAGAGTCTCCAAGTCCCATCCTTCTTCTGTACCAACATGATCGGGCTGCCACACGGAGATGAACTTGGCCGAATGTGACCTTTCTATAGTAGCTCTGAAATCTTCCTCCCGATTTCATCATTCTCTAGAATAGAGCATCGATAGATTAGCCCATTGGATAATGACACACCTGGGGTCATATCAATGGAGTTCTTAACATGATAGTGTAGAGGCACCCCTGCAAGGGAGGTGAAGATTTCCTCATACTCCTCCACGACCTTTTCCATCTATATTTTTCGTGCAGAGGATCTCTTTCTAGAGGTCATGGTCACTGTCTTCTTCTTTCTCTTAGGGTGTATCATGAGGAAAACAAATTTCTCGATTTTGGAAATGAGCTTACTGCATTTTTTTGCAGTAACCAGAGAGATGGCGGCAGGCGTTGCTGCCTCTGTATACTACACACCTTATTTCCCAAGCTAACAATAACAACACGAAGCCTTGAATCATACACAACATGTCACTTCCATAAGTATGGTTGGCCTAATAATACATCACAAACATCAAGGGGAGAAATTTCACAAAATACCTCATCCATGAAGGGCTTGATATTGTATGGAAGGTGACATTGTTGGCTCACACGCAGATCCCATTCTTGGTGAAGCCACCCGATGGTGTAGGGTTGTGGGTGTGTTGTGGTTGGTAAGCCCGACCGCTTCATGACCTCTACTACAATGAGGTTCTTTTGGCTCCCGTTGTCCACAATGAGCTGTAGTGGGGAACCCTTTACCCACATCTAGGAGTAGAAGAGACGCTCCTCCTCCTCTCGATCTTTGGGTTACTTCTTTTGGATCTTCATGTTGGTGACTATGGTGTTGGGCTCCACATCAACAATATAATTCTCTTTTTCATTCCCCTTGTTAGGTTCAAACCCAGAGTCAGAACATGCATCTGATTCTAAAGCCTTCATCTCAGCCACCAGTGACTGCTTGGCCTGACACTCACTTGTGTTGTGAGTGGAGCTCTTATGGAACTCACACCAGTTTCCCATGTCCTTCTTCAGCTTTGCAGTGTTATCCTTCACTTATGGCTTTGGTGGGTTGTCCTTGGCCATCTCGCCTTGGCTTTGTCCTTTGTCGTGTAGATGTTTGGTGGATGGTGATACATTATTTTCTTTCTCGATGTATTTCGGGCGTGACTCCATGCATCAAAATCAAGACCATGAATGTGAATGTGAATGATGAGAGGGAGACCATGAGAAACATTCATAAAACATAAGCAATTACATTCATAGTAAGAAAAAACAAATGGGGCTAAGTTGGTAGATTTTTTGCTCATATATTGAGATGGTGTCAAACACTACGTGGGTAGTTTTTTTGCTGGTATGAAAATTGATTATTATTTTTTGTTAGTGTCAAAAATGTTTTTTTTTATTGGGTTTTGTTTGGAGTGATCTTGGTGCAATGGTTCTTGAATGTTTTGAGGTCAACATCAACAGTCAATGTCTTTGGTGGAACTAGTGAAATTTGACGGCTACATTGTTTTGATAACATTTGTCCATCTAGAACTTAAGGATACGTATAGATGTCACTATTGTATTCAAGTAGAACATTTTGAAAGTATCGATTTCATTATTTTATTCAGGTAGAACATTTTAAAACTAAAAATGTATTATAGAGTTCCAAATTTATATTTAATCTTGTTTAACATATTCATGATATTGAATGTCAGGTCACAACAAGGTTGAGTAAATTATGAAGTCTTTGGTAGAATGTTTATAGAAGCAGGATATAATATTAATAAAAACTTGGGTTCTTACCTGTGTATAGGTGGCACTACAAGAAAAAAGGACATTGCTGAGGCACGAAAAATATCACCATAAGCTCATTGGTGATGGTCAAAAGAGCATTTGTCAAGAAAAACTGAACATCACCAAAGGTGGCATCGCCAAAATTATAGGTGTTGTAGTGACATACAAATTTGTCACCAACAATGATTTATAATGACAGGTAGTGACCGTCACCATTTCATATGAGGAATGGTGACGGACCATAGCCTCTGTCACCAAAAACTAAATGTCACCAAAGGCGGCATCGCCAAAAGTATTGGTGTTGTAGTGAAATTCAAAGTTCATCACCAATAATTATTTATAATGATGGATAGCGACTATCACCATTACATATAAGAAATGGTCATGGACCATAGCCTCGGTCACTAAAAACTAAAAGTCACCAAAGGTGACGTCGCCAAAAGTATAGGTGTTATGGTGACATTCAAGGTTTGTCACGAATATTGATTATAATGATGGATAGTGACCGTCACCATTTCATATGAAAAACAATGATTTATTGTGATGGATGTTTAATGGTCATCAATATTGGTACATATATATTGTGACATTCGTTGATCGTCACCAAAAGTCGCATTGCTAGAAGTATAGGCATTGTGGTGACATTCAAGGTCTATCATAGATAACGACTATAATGACGGACAACGACAGTGACCACTTCATATAAACAACAACTATTTATGGTTACGGACCTTTGAAGGTCATCACTATTGATGCATATATATGATGGAATTCGTTGACCATTATTTTAGGCGAGGGTTGAAAAATGTCACCAAATCTCATTGGTGATGGTTAAAAGATCCTTTGTCACCAAAAATTGATCGTCACCATTCCATATGGATGTTAGGGCATGATGGAATCGAGCCACCAACCTCCTGCTTGTAAAGCAAGTGCTCTTCCATTGAGCTAGTACCCTTTAAAGAATTATGCTTTTAAAAATTAGACCTTGAAACTTCATAAATTGTAAATTCTACAAGTTTCAATAAATAAAACTCACGGTAATATTTTACTAAACAAGCAAAGAAACATGGAAGCTGCAGGTCCCTACCTAATGGTTATTGAAGTTATGAAAAGAGGGTGGAGGGAAAAATAGTTTTGTATAAGAGAATCAATATGTTCAATTGAATACTCAATTAAAGTGAAACTATGAAGACAATTATAACATATAAATGACCTATAACTAGAAAATGCACCAAACATTGTAAAAGAAATGTCATGAGAGGATAGCATATGGAAGAAGAGGAGACAAGGACTTGGAACCCTTGTACATCTTGGCATGCCTTAGAACTTGGCACATCTTAGTTTGTTTGACATGTCTCTGTACTATCTGGCCACATGTTAGCATGCCCCAACATTCCCTAACACACCCTGGCAGTCATGACCTCACAACTAGCATTACATTTTTCCATGACTTGGGAACCTTACATTCAATAGAACACCTTGGCACTCCCTGGTTATCATGCCCTCTGTTATCCTCCATAATGTCCCAGGCTAATGAGGAGATCGATGGACATAACCACAGACCAAGATTTTAGTTTGGTAGCTAGCCCTACCAAACCAGAGAGGGATTTCTCTATGAAATCACAACCGAGAGATGATTGGAATGTAAAGGATTTTAGGCTAGATAGCTAGGCTCAAGTGGGTTTTTGGAAAATCTAGGGACTTGGAACTCTATCCACCAGTGTTTTGTCTCGTAGGGTTTGTCAAGGAGGCAAGGACTTGGAACTTTGTCTAGGATAAAGCACCTAACATGCATGAAAAAATCTCCCAAGAATAGAGTACCTCCTACCTAAAGAGTGTCCCCTGCTCAAAATATAGAACCCTTCTCTACTATGCACTTTTCTTAAAGATAAATCTGTGCATAAATTAGTACTAAGAAAAGCACCTAAATTAAGAAAAGTGAGCATCTAAGTCAAACTATAAAAGTATACTAAATATGGCTCTATATAAGTTTGAGAAACACTAGACAAGCATGCTTGCATACAAAAACCATAAGATTTCTAAAATTGATGCGATTCTTTCATTGTTTCTATACCCTCATAACAAAACTAGAATTTAAGGCATGTATCCCAAGACTTTATGCATTTGCTGAAGGTGTAGATTGAAAGGATCTACTGAGATGACGTACTACTGAAGGAGAAACACCTTCAAAACAATAGATAAAGTCTACTGTGAATTCAACCCATGTGCACACAGACCAAGGCTGCTACTGAGTACACTTCTCCGCTAAATGGAAACTGCAATGTATTGTAGTACTGTTGAAGAAAAAGCACCTTTAGTACAACATGGATAAAACTCTAATAGATATTGTCACTATGGCCTCGGTTGTAGATGATCTCATCAATATAGGTAATAAATTTGATAATTGAAAAGCCAAAAGGTGAGATGCATATATCATTTGAAATAACAAATTTGGTCATACTTTATTATTGTTTAGGAGTGTTAGTATAGAAAATGCAAGGTAGCATGTTGTGTCTTTATGTTATAGGCCAAGGATGCAAAGAAATATATAAAATATTAAATAGCGCGGTATAAATCGATTGTAGGTTCTTTTGAAACGTGAATGGAATTCTCCTTGTATGAGTTCTAATCTAGTGGGTATAGCATTAAATAAGAAATTGATAGTTGTGGGGTTGGAATTGTCTCACAATTCATGTAAAGTCCCAAATTTGTTCACTAGAATGAAGCAGAGCAAGTCGCCAGGTTTATGGAAGGGAACACCCTATTCGCATGAAGATAACTTGAAATTAGTTGGGCATATTATTTCTTATTTTCTTGTACGTGTGTGCTTTGAAAAGATAACCGCATCCAAGGACTCAATAACAGCTTTGGTAAAGTTTATAGATGTGAAGCACTTCTGAGAAAACCCATCGCTTATTAACAATTTAGTGAGGAATATGTTGAAGGATTTAATAGTGCACTCAATCATAAAAAGGAAGTTGGGGTATCTAGCATCTTTCCAACAAACCGACTCCAACCATACTATGAAAGGTGAGTTAACTGTGAAACCTATTTCCACTTTGTATTATTGTTGCCTCTTTAATTCCAAAAGATATCTAGCTACTTAGATCCATAAAACTCATGCCAGGTAAACTCTACATGATACAATTGTGACATGCAATCTTGACACACGCTCTAGTTTCCCTCTAAAAGAGGGTACGTCAAAATATTATGACAATCTTAACTGTAATTTGATCATACAATATTGACGTATTGCATGGAATAAACAATATACTATCAATGAACTAATGAAGAACTCAAAATAAACAAATTTCTTATTGCTACAATAGTGCCACTCTTGGGATTCTCAGATAAGGTACCTAACATGCATGGAAAAATATTCCTAGAATAGAGTACCTCTTACCTAGAAGTGTGTCCCCTGCTCAAAATATAGAACCCTTCTCTACTGTGAACTTTTCTTAAAGATAAATCTCTGCATAAAACAGAACTAAGAAGAACACCTAAATTAAGAAAAGTAGCATCTAAGTCAAACTATGAAAACATACTAAATATGTATCTATCTATGTTTGGGAAACACTAAACAAGTATGCTTGCATACAACAACCACAAGATGTCCAAAATCAATGCACTTCTTTCATCGCTGCTACACCCTCATAGGAAAACTATAATCTACAACATGTATCCCAAGGCTGCATGCATCTATTGAAGGTGTAGACCGAAAGGATATATTAATATGAAGTATTGTTGAAGGAGAAACACCTTGAAAACAATAGATAGAGTCTAATGTGCATTCAGCCCATGTGCACAAAAGCCAAGGTTGCTACTGGGTACACTTGCCCCCTAAATGGAAACTGTAGTGTATTGTTGCTCCCGGTAAATAAAAGTATAACATATATTGTCACTATGGTATCAGTTGTAGAAGATCTCATCAATATAGGTAACAACTTCAATAATTGAAAAACCAAAATATGAGCTACATAAATCATTTGAAATGATAGATTTGGCCATACTTTATTATTTTTTAGGAGTGTTAGTATAGAAAATTCAAGGTAGCTTGTTGAATGTTTATGTCACAGACCAAGGATGTGAATAAATAAAAAAAAGATTAAATATCATGGTACGAGTCGATTGTAGGTTATTTCAAAACAAGAATGGATTTTTCCTTGTGCAAATTATAATCTAGTGGGTTTAGATTTAAATAAGAAATTTATAGTTAAGGGGTTGGAATTGTCTTATGATTCATGGCAAGTCCTAAAGTTGTTCACTAGAAATAAGTAGAGCGAGTCGTCAGGTTTATGAATGGGAACACCCTATTTGTAGGGAGATAACTTCAAATTGGCCAGGCATATTATTTATTGTCTTCTTGTACTTGTGTGCTTTGAAAAGCTAACCACCTCCAAAGACTCAAGAACAACTCTGGTAAAGTTTATAGGTTTGAAGAACTTCTGAGAAAACCCATCACTTAATGAAAATTGAGCAACAAATATGTCAAAGGATTCAATCTTGCACTTAGTCATGAAAAGGAAGTTGGGGTATCCAACATCTTGCCAACAAACCAACTCCAACCATAATGTGAAAACCAAGTTAACTGTGAAACCTCTTTCCCACTTTGTAGAATTGTTGCTACTTGACTTCCAACAGGTATCTTGCTATTTAGATCCACAAAAATTGTCCCAGGTAAAATCTGCATGATACAATTGTGACGTGTAAGCTTCACACACACTCTAGTTTCCCTCTAAAGGAGGGTAAGTCAAAATATTATGGCAGGCTTAACTATAATTTGATCATACACTGTTGAGGTATTATATGGAACAAACAATATACTATCAATGCAGTAATGAAGAACTCAAAATAAATGAATTTCTTGTTGCTACAATAGCGCCACTCTTGGGATTCTCCAAGGAGCCACTAACTTATACACATTTGGAATCTTTACTTGGTCCACAAAAAGATTCATCAATGGTAGTGATCACTCTCTTCCATCCCATGTAAGGTTTATACAGAGTCAGCAATAAATTGATTTAAAGTGAGGTATATGCCTGACAAATAGGAGTCTAAGTCTTCAACTCTAATTTAGTGGCAAATAAATATTCAACTGTAAATTCCTAATCTTCTACAGTGTAAATTTCTAGATAAATGACTAGCCTAAATCTATCCATTGTCCACATATCCCAAAAAACCATGTATGTCTAGACTCTGGTTGTGTGTGAGAGAGGGGAGATCACATAAATAATCCATTATCAAAAGAAAAAGTTAAAGCACAACATTCTATGGAGATTTTTTTTAAAATTTTATTACATACCTTAGAAAGTTTGAAAGGACATAACTGAATCTTCCCTCTCCTTCCACACTTCATTAAATATTCCCCTTTTCTAATGCAAATGTGGCCTGTAGAATCATAATCAGCAAACATAATATCAAAAGTAAGTTTAATGAATTAAGGTAGATCTGTTATACCTAAAGAAAATGGACTATGAGAAATTGGATTCATTCTCTACAAAAGATGATATAGAAAGATCTAATCACATTTTTAACTGGAAAAAAGGTAAATTGGATTCATGCTCTGCAATAGGTGATATAATGAGATCTAATGAAATTTTCAACTGAAACAAAGGTAAGTTGAGTAAGCTCAAGCTCCAAAATGATGGCATCCAACATCTGAGTGGCAGTTACTATATATATCTAGCTAGAGGCTATAAAATAAAGATACTTGTTATATGTGAAGATAAAAAAATGAAAGGAATGTGAAATTTTGTCCAACAAATATAAGTTCCTTTCAAGGACTAGATCAAACCATAACATTTTTATCAAGTTAACCAACTCACCCATGCTAGTATGCTTCTAGTAGTTTCATGATAAAACTCAAACTCAATAAACTTCAAACAACATAACTTAATTAACAATATGTCTGAGGTTGGTTACCTAAGGATTATATCATACTAAATTACCTTTTGCATCTAACATTGAAAAGGATTGTGAAAGAAATGAAGACAAATCACTGATTATGATGGATGCATGTGATGGAAGGAAAAGGACCTTTCTTCTTGCTACTGATGAGCCTTCTAGGGGATTCTTGGATGAAATTGATCTTGGTATTCTTTTTGAAATCAAAGAGACACTTTCTAGATACTTAGATTTGACGAACAACCACCCTAATGCTTATGGAAATGGATATGGAAAGGAATAAGCATAGATGAACCTGGTCTTGAAGAAGGTGTCTCAAACTCTAATATGGATAGTATTTTAAATTTATATAGCTAGCAGAGAGTTTTCTCAGTTGGGTTCCCTAGAAAATTTTGTTTTTTTGCTATAGCGTGACTGTGTTTTATTTATGTTCTATTACACTGCAAATTGGTAGAGATATTTTTTGTCTTGGTGCAACAATTAGTTTCATATTTATTCACTCTAGTAGTAGCGAAATTTCAAAGAAATTCTACATAAGGGACAATTAATCTATATTTTCACTTATATCTTTTGGAAGTAAAATTCACAACTAAATTTTCATCCAAAGTGTTTAGGTTACTAGCAAGTGGTATCATAGTATATATCAACATTGCAAGGCATAAATCATACTGTTCAATAAGGTTGAGACTTGAGATACAAAAATCTTCCCGAGTTATGCAAGAAAGAAAACGGATGATTTTCAGTTCTAAATCTATCCAACCAGAACAAAATTATGCCATTTTCAACACCCTCTAGTCAAAGCTATTCCTGTCCTCATTCAACTCAGTTAAGAATATATCAATTTCATTGAGATTTCTTCTTTAGTTCATAATTCTAAGTTATATATTTATGCAACCTAATATATCATTTATGTTAAGTGATTATTCATTCAAAATTATTTGGTCCGTCCAATGTCTACCTAATTTTTTGATTAGTTTCTGGGCAGACTCTATCACACATTTGCAGCAAAAAATAGAATATTGTTTTAGTACCTAGTGTTATAAAACTGTAATCTGGAAAAGGTATTTTGGGTTTTTTCCCTAAATATATTTACAAAATTTTCAATCCCAAAGCCATTTTAGGGGGAATTTTAGTGAGGGAGAAATTTAGTGCTATTTTTGGAAAATTTGAATGCAACTAAAAGAAATTATTCCCGTTTTCTCAAAAGATTCCAGCACCAAATATGAGTGAATTCACAGAACTTAAGATTTGGAAATAATTAAATTTCACTTCACTTTTCTAGGACCATATATGAGAGAATTCACAAAACCTGATATTTAACAGATAAGGTAGAATGTAAGAGCGCATATACTTTTCAACATATACTCTGACAAAAATAAACGTTTATATGGTCATATCAAGTTGTCACCACACCAAAAAAGGAATTAAAAACCAAAATAAAAATAGGAATAGGCTTGGATTGTTATGGTTAATCTAGCAAAATGTTAAACAAGATCAATATGTTAATATGGAAAATAGTGTAGTTGATTATGATTTATTGAGCCCAAGCGGTTAGCTCAACCGAATGTCATTAATGTTACTGGGTATTTGGCTAGTTCTGTGCTGTCAGGTGCCCTGACTGAAATCCCTTGGGTGAGGTGCATTAGTCAATGCCAATGGGTTTACCAGGGATGTCATCCATGAATGTGGGGAAACATCCGTTGGGATTCCCTAGAGAGGTTTTCCTAGAAATAATAAAATTATGATTTCCTAAAGAGAAATTTTGAGATGCATATAGTGTACACCGAGTAAAATCAACTCTATAGAGACAAACCATAAAAATAAGGAAAAACACAGATGCTGTTACCTATGTTCCCTTGTGAGTGTGCACTTCATGTGAGATTTTACCATGGAGGTCACCTTCTCCTTTACACCTTCAACTTTTCGGACTCTATTTTCATGAGGTTTACTAAATGGACTACCATTCTTTAGCCGATGATGTAAACTGTTACTTATTTCAGACAATTTTATACCCAATATCTCATTAGAAACACTAGGTGTTGGCAGCCTATTACTTCCAACATCCCTACATGTGATCTCCTCTGTTATCCTTTATGGATTTTCCAAATAATTAGTAGTTGCAAGAATGTTTCTATCTTGACTATATCTAGTTCTTGATCATACATGAGTAGTTAAGATGCTTCTGCTCACAACAATTAAACTGCATTGCCCAACAATTCTTATAAATCATTTTTATGACTAGAAGATGATCCCTGCCAATGTCTTACATCTTTATGAGAATTAGTCGGACCTATATTATCTTCTCTTGATGCTAGAGTATGTTCCAGCATTGCCGACACCTAATCAACATTAGATTTAACTATATAATTTTCCATCTATAGAAGAGGGGCTAAATTACTTCTCCGAGCTGATTCAGGAAAGAGAAGTAACCTGTTGTTGGGTGTGGGTTGTACAATTGCATCAGTCCCATCTCTGTCCCCAAATCTGTCAAGGGAAGATCTAGGTGAAAACTACTAAAACCCTCTTCCTGGTGCAGACCAATTGTCATGTAAAGCCTATAAACGCTCCTAAAGTATGTGCTGACTTGAGAGATTTTTTTTCTGTACAATGGATACTTGGGATGTAGACACAAATACTTCAGTTTTCCTAAGTGAAGCCCTTGCTTCATCTAGCAATCTAGGAAATGGATTTGGAGTGCTTCGTCGCAAATTCATTCTGTGAATTGTTCTTACATGAGTTGGCCTTCTCTCTGAGAGAGGAGTAGAAGAAGAAGAAGGTGGTGATAAATTGAGCCCTAAGTTTATTCTTTCTACAACCATCCTAACTGGAGCATCTTCCACAAATCCTCTGATTCCTAAGCTTCATCCACATTGTCAAAATCAAGCACAAAGCCCTCAACGTCTTCATCATGTGTGTTGGACTGTCTAGACATAGATGTTTGATAGCCTTGAAAATACCAATCTCCATCAGGGATATCCCTTCCAACGCCAACACAATATGTATGATATGTTGAATCATAGCGATCACACAATAATAAAATATCACCATCACCAGCCTCATTACAATCTAAGTAAACTATATTTACATAGGGATTAAGAAATCCCAACACTTCTTCTGAAGGTTGATATACATGCTAAACATAACCAAATCATATAAGAAGATTGTCCTTCAAATGCAAAACCAACTTCTTACGTATGCAAAAAAATAATCATGCTTCATAGGAAAGATAGTAAGATAAAGGCAACGAAATATCTTTAAGAAATCCAACAAGGTGTTGCAGCTGAAAACGATATCACCAAAATTTAAATCACCAACAAACACAAGGATTGATAGAATAAAAGGATGAAACAAAATGAACTAGACCCAAGGGAACTCAAATGTATATGTATTTAAACATGAACCTATAAATTCAAAGAACCCTGATAAATAAAGATTACTGCTGCAAATAGAACATAAACTACTCCAAATAGTTATTGGAAAAATAACTAAATTCTAGCATTCAAACAAGGGCATAAACATGTTGTCAAATGGAAAAGTTGAAAGAAGTTAAAAACATTAGGGGCATGTTTCAAATCCAATTCCTATCATTGAAATCAAGAAAACTACCATTGGAATCTCAGGCTTGGATCCACTTCTCTATTGAATCTATTCATCTACTTGTCTACTCAATCTGTTATAACTGCACCAAATGGTGCCACATGATAAATAAATTGTAACTTCAACATATATTTTCAAACAAAGGCTATCTTCTAGACATTGGAATGAGTGATGCAGGAGCATCCCCGATCCATTAATGTTCTTGCATCACCAAAAACGTGTTTAAATTCCCTCATCCCATTCATGTTTAGTCATCAATTTCTGCTTGTGAGACTTACATGAGGTGAAAGGACATGACTCTTAGTTTCACCAACTCCGGCTTTAAACATGACATTTCTAAAAATAGCTGGAAGGAAAGCTAAGATACAGTGTACTTAGTTTATTCACCCATTACATTGGAACCACAATAAAAAGAAGAGGAGTTGAGATGATGGATTGCTTCTACAGGAGAAAAAAGGCAAAAATGAAGAGATATCGAATTAACAAAAATACAGCAGGGTGTGATGGCATGGCATCACAGATCTTGTTGCTTCTAGAAACATCTTGCTGAATGATGAAACAAAAATCAACTCCATCAATAATTAAGACATTCGTTACAAAGGAGGAGATCACTGAGAAATAAATTTTAAAATAGAATAGAAATCACTAGGCTAAAGTGGAAGAATTCATTCAGGAAAACAAATTAAGAGAAGCAACAGACTCTCTCACGAAGAAGGCACCGAATTCCACAAATGAAATTGAGCACAATAATTGGGAAAGAAGATTCTTGGAGCAGTTGAGGCATATCACTGGGCAATTGAGGAAGATCACTCCATTGAAATGAAGGAGATTGTTAAGGAATAATCACTGAGCAGCAAGAAGGGTAAATTCCTGGAAAAAAACTAGCATGGAATCTGTGCCTAAACAAGAAATCATGCAACCCATTGTTGTGTAAGAAATAGAGTATTTATTTGTATTCATCCTTTCTTAATCCCATGCATGAGGATCAATTTCTAATGTAGGGTGAATGTAATTGAGTACCATCATTGTTATTTCATCGATTTACTTGAATGTTATAATACAAGTTCAATGATAAAATCCTCATGTGGAATTATTTTGCTTTTGTTTAGTGATGTACATTGATTGTGATTGACACCATCGATTTAAATGGATAGTAAATTTTATTTATTATCTACCTACAACAGCTTAGTATGCATTTGTGCAAGTTTTTCATTTTACAACAGCCATCAATTAGTACTAATGCAGGAATAACCTGCAGTGAGGCAAATCCAACATTTAAGTAGGGAGAACAAAATTTAGGCATTTCTTGTCTGTCAGGAAAAACCCAATAGCACTAGGGTTTGTAGGGTTTCTCTAATTTTGGGAATTGGAAGGTTTAAGTTTATTGTATTTCTGCTTCTTTTGACTGATCTGTGTTCCTCTATATTGGTTTAATAGCAGCCCCTTGTTTTAACTTATCACAATGGTCCACTACTCACCAATAGTTATACTGTGGATGTTCATCTGATTTGGTATGGCAGATTTAGCCCCACTCAGCATTCCATTATGGCAGATTTTGTTTATTCCTTGGAAGCCAACAAGATCCTAGAGCCCTCTTTGTATAGTTGGTGTAAAACCACTCAAAGATACCGTGGTCAGTCCAACAAGGCCATCGCCATGGTAAATACAAGGCTAGGAAAGCAGAAGTTGGATGTTGGTTATTCCCTTAGCATATATCTGAAGTAGAGCCAAACTATAGCTCTGGTGCAAGGGGAAATTTCTTCCAAAGCTTTACTGGAGAATGGAAATTTCGTGTATTTGGTACTCACGTCTGATGATGTTACTATAGAGGGCTTCTTTACTCTCCACAACTACAATTGAGCACAATCATTGGGCAAGAAGATCCTTGGATCAGTTGAAGAATATCATTGGGAAATTGAGGAAGATCACTCCATTGATAATGAAGGAGATTGTTAAGGAATAAACATCGAGTAGAAATATGGGTAAACTCATAGAAAGATAACTAGCATGGAATATCTACCTAAACAAGAAACCATGCAGCCCATTGTTCTGTGAGAAACAGATTATTTCCTTTTATTTATCCTTTCCTAATCTGTTGCATGAGGATCAATTTATGCTGCAAAGAAAATGTAATTGAGTAGCATCACTATCATTTCACTAATTTACTTGAATGTTATAATACAAGTTTAATGATAAAGTTGTCAGGTGGAATTGTTTTCCCTCTATTTAGCGAAATACATTGATTATGATTGACATAGTCCACTGAGATGGGTGGTAAATTTTATTTCTTATCTATAGGTTTGGCATTTTCCAGCACCCATCAATTGGTACTAAAGCAAGAAGAACCTGCAGTGAGGAAAATCCAACAAAGAAGATTTTTTTCTCCCTCCCTTGTTTCAAATCCAACAAAGGAGATTCAGGGGAGAGAAGTAGCTCCAAGATGAGAACTAGCAATATGATGTCTAGAAGCCTGTTGCGAAAAGAGAAAAATCATGGTATGTGGAGGAGTGGACGTGAATTGAATAAGCATAGATTGAATAAATGAAAACATTACGGAGATGTTGAGAACAATTACTACAACACTAAAACCATAGAAACAACCTAGTTGAGAAAAATTATAGCCAAAGTACATGATGGAAGTGAACATGAAGGGTAACAAGGAAGCCTAAGAGGAACCCTAAGAGAAGAAATAGAGGATTTTATTTTAAGATAAAAATGTGATAGAAAACTTCAAGCTGCTAACTCATTGTCTATCTCGTGAAATATCAGTTGTTTATATAGATGGTCTGGAAAGGCACATCAATATATATATATATATATATATATATATATATATATATATATATATATATATATATATATATATATATATATATATATACCATTGTGAGAGAGCTTATAGACCAAAAAGTAGAAGTTGAACATAAGAACGTCAATTGGAGCCCTATGAAATTGGTGGGTTAATTTAGCAGCCTTCATCAGAAAATTTCTTCCACATAACAGATCAACATCATGGAAGGTGGAATAAAACAGAAATAACCCGAGACTTATGAGGATCATTATTTGAAGGAATTATTATATCTACTAACACCGTGGGATCATTAGTTATGGATCTATTGATCAGTAGGAAAGCTATGTTCTAACCAATTTTACAGCTCTCTTTCACTTTCTTGTTCTTGTCCATAAGTTTGTGCATAGCAACACCAAGGCACTTCTTCAGATTATTCACGAAGTATTAAGTGCTTTTTTTTATTGTCAAAAGAGATATTATGTCTTGTTTGAAGCATATACTTGAGAAACAATAATGTAAAGACAAGAAGTGAATTATGTTTTTTTGTCTATACCTATCATCCAGGAACAACCACAGGTCTGGGAGGAATATTTATAGAAAAAAAGGCAGTGAAATCACTCACTATCCTTTGCAAAAATTAATCTTCAATTTAACAACTTCTTAGCTCCAATATAGTAAAGGCCATCAATTATACTTATGAAGAGATTACATTCCAGGGATGCTTATGGATAGTAAGACAATACGCCTACATAACATTATGTGTGGTCTATTGTGAAACAAAGATCTTACTAACAATGGATCATGTGATCAAGTGAAATAGTGATAATGTCAATGATGAAGCGAGTGATCGAGTAAAATATGAACTGAGATTGATCTTCAATTATATGGTTGTGATCTTACTTCCCTCTTCTTCAATTAATTGTTGAACAATTATAGACAGATAAGTATTCCTAAATGTATATACGAATTGTATTGAATTATTACTATTTTTTTATTGTTTATTTCATGGTTGAATTAAGTTTTAGGTTGTCTCTCTAACTGTGATTTATGGATTCATGCATAATGGAATGGTTGTGTGCATTTAGGTTGCATAAATTTATAGTTTCATCCCTGAGAATAGTAAATAGTTAATAATAGAAACAATTGAATAGTAAATAGTTAATAACAGAAACAATTTAGTTCAGTTACTTCGTAAATTTGTGTGAATTTGGGTTCAGTTTTTGTGAGAATTATTTAGTTAAATAGTAAATAGTTAATAATAGAAACAATTCAGTTCAATTACTTAGTAAATTTGTGTGAATTTGGGTTCAGTTTTTGTGTGAATTATTTAGTTCAGTTACTTCATAAATTTGTGTGAATTTGGGTTCAGTTTTTGTGTGAATTATTCAGTTTAGTTACTTTGTAAATTTGTGTGAATTTGGGTTCAATTTTTGTGTAAATTTGGGTGGTAAACTGAAGTGGCACATCCTCAAAGTGCACAGAAGTTACATGCATGGACCAATACCATGTAGTTATATTTTACATGCAAGCCCTAGAAATTTATCTCTTATAAAGTAGGAGAACTACTTTAAATAGCATGCTCTCGAAGTCTAACCAAAATGATTGTGTCAAGCTCTACCCACAACTAAAACCGACATGCACCTATAAATGGAACCAACATGATGGAATATGGCACATAAAAATCTAGGGGTTGAAATGCCCTTAATTCACACTAGACGTGCAATGATCCAAACAACATCTAAACACATTGACCAATTTTAAGAGCTTTAGTAGGTAGACATCTAGCTCGATGGGCATCAAGGTTTGTGAGAAAGAGTGAGTAGATCGCACAATATTGGCTTATTTTGGTTTTTACAAAAAATTTAAATAATTTTTAGTTAAGAATCATACAAGTTTTAAAGTAAATTCTACTAATTCCATAATTTAAGGGCGGTTTCACTGATCCAGAAATCGAGAATGAATAAAAGGAATAGGAGCTTACTGATGATGAGATCACCGCAGGGATTCTAGAGCATCATTTTTATTCCATTGGTGTCCAGAGAGGTGAAAAGTATTCTCAATGACCACAATGTTAGACAGTTTGAACATCTAAGCCTCTCATTTGGGTCTTTTGCCTCTGCTTCTTTATTATGACAAATGGCCTCCCAAATTCATCAAATGCCAATGCCATCTCTGCAAATAGTAACAAAGGGCGACATATAGATTAAAGCATAAACTTAAAATCAAGGATGAAAAAAATGGTGAATTTTGAACCAGAGATCTGAGGTGTGTGTACTCCACCCTATGTGGAAGAAGACTAAAAGTGGGGTGGAAACGTAGTGAGGTTAGAAATGAGACATACCTGGGAGCCATTAATGGACTAAAGGTCCAATGGTGGGGTTCGATATCAGTATGTTACTGGTAAAACCTTAATTCAAAACTCTCATCAATCGTGTTTTCCCTCCCGCCCTGTGAAAAGTGAAAATGTGCGTAATCCTACCTATGTGGAACAAGACTAAAAGTGGGGTGGAAATGTAGCGAGGTTAGAAATGAAACATACATGGGCGCCATTAATGGACTGAAGATCCAATGGTAGGGTTCAATACTGGTAAAACCTTAATTCAAAACTCTCTTCAATCTCGTTTTCCCTCCCACCCTATGAAAAGGGAAAATGTTCTACTCATTTTCCCTCCGCCCTATGAAAAGTGAAAATATACTAGTTGTTTTAATCTCATCTTCCCACACGCCCTCTAAAAAGTGAAAATGTGCTACTCATTTTCCCTTCGCCCTATGAAAAGTGAAAATATGCTACTTGTTTTAGAAGGTAAATGAAGATTGGAATTGGGAGGGCTTTGTTAGATCAAAATTAAAGCTGAATTTTTTCCAAAATCTTAAAATTTTCCTCCCTAAAAAACAATAAATACAATATTTATAGATTATAGAGTAGATGTGTAGGTGTAATGTAAGCATGTAAACAATTCTAAATATGGGCTTACTTAAATAATAATAGTAATAATAATAATAAAATTCAAAAGTATGGGAATGAGTGCAAAAATCTAAATGTTGGCTCAATTAATAATAAAAATAATAAAATTCACTTTGTTATATTTTGATTTTTTTATTAACTTGTGAATAGGTTTTGTTACAATACCATGAGCCAATACCATGGCTTATTTTAATACCTCAAGCCCAAAAACCATAACTTATTTCACGACCAAAATATTTATAACAATATGACAAGATTCTTAACCATGGATATTCACCCCCCACTTTACAGTGGATACTATTAACTTGTAAAAATTTGGCTTTGTTACAATACCATTGGCCAATGCTATGGCTTATCAATACCACATGTTCTGAGAACACAACTTATTTCACAATCAAAATATTTTATAACAATATGAAAATATTCTTAACCATGGATATGCATTCTCACTTTACCATGGATATTATTAACTTTTAAATAAACTTTGTTACAATACTATGGGCCAACACCATGGCTTATCAATACCACATGCCTAAAAAACATAACTTATTTAGAAATCAAAGTATTTATAAGAATATGACAAGATTCTTAATGTCATATTCTTAATCATGGATATCCACCCCCAATTTGTCATTGATATTATGAACTTTTGAATAGGCTTTGTTACAATAGCATGGGCTAATACCATGGCTTATCAATACCACATACCAAAAAAAATCATATCGTATTTCACAATCTAAATATTTTATAACAATATGAAAAGATTTTTAACCATCATTATTCACCCCCACTTTACCATGGATATTATTAACTTCTAAATAGGCTTTGTTACAATACCATGGGCCAATAGCATGGCTTATCAACACCACATGCCCAAAAACCATAACTTATTTCACAATAAAAGAAATTTAATTTAATTTAATTTTATAACATTTTTTATTTCAAGCTATTAGGAAAAAGGTTGTAATTAGTTTTGAGATATATATAAACCCTTTATCCTCGTGACTACTAAAATTATTCCCATATAAATTAAATTAAGGTTTTAATAAAATTAAAAATGAGAATACTTTTACATTTAAAGGTGTGAAATTTATCTAATACAAATATTAGTAAGAACCAACATAGATTTATCTTAAATAAGGATCCAGGTGATGATGGCAAGAAAAGTGAAGGGAAGAGAGGGGGAGGGAGATAGTGAAAAAGATGGATGGTGGAGAGAGAGAGATAGAAAGAGAGTCTGAGAGAGTGATGGCGGGAGACAGAGTGAAGGAGGTAAGAAGAGAGAGAGGGGAGAGAGAGAAGAAGGCGGGGGGGGGGGGGGGGGGGTGGGGGAGAGATATGGAGTTGGAGGGGGAGAGAGAGAAGAAGAGAGGGGCAGAGAGAGAGATATGGAGTTGGAGGGGAGAGAGAGGGAGGAAATAACTAAGGCATAGGGAGATAGAGGTGGAGAGAGAGAGGGAGTGACAAGGGATAGATGGATAGAGAGAGAGGGATAGAAGAGAGGAGGGAAGAGATAGAGTAGGTGGGGATAAAGATAGGGAGATAAGGGAAAGAGAGAGAGAGGGAGGCACAAAGATGTAGGGGGGAGAGAGAGAGAGAGAGTGATGGGGTGGGGACAGATGGAGGTGAGAGAGAAAGGGAGAGAGAGGACTAAGAGAGAGGAGAGAGATGAAGTTGGAGGGGGAGAGAGAAGGAAGGAAAAAGAAAGACATAGAGGGAGAAATGTAGAGAGAGAGGGAGTGACAAAGGAGAGATGGAGAGAGGAGAGATAGAGGGAAGGGATAGAGGCAGAGAGGAAGAGGGAGGGAGAGAGAGATAGATACAGAGAGAGAGTGTGTATGTTTGGGGGTTGAGATAGAGAGAGGGAATAAGAAGAGACACATAGATACAAATATAGATATTATATAGTATTACATAACCAGCCTAGATCCATCTTAACATGGATCTATCAAGCACCAAAAGATAGGTTTGCACATCGAGAGATTGGGTCCCTCTCGACGCTTGATAGATCCGGGTTAATATGAATATAGGATGGTTTAATAAGTTTGTAGTTGTATTTGAAAACCTAACACTTTCTTTTATGGTTGTGTTAGAAAACAGTTTTTCCATATTTGGTGTATTTATCATAACAATAATAATTTAATTTTAATTTAATTTTAATCTTACCTTTTTTATGCAATGATTTTATTGTTATTTTATATAGATGGACATGTTGTACTTTTGGAATTTGAAAAGGAAACATGTGCTCTTAACTTGGTTGTATTCAAAACATTAGTGTTCTTGTATACTAGGTTGGTGCATACAAGAGAGAGTATACGGTAAGTGGATTAAATAGTTAAAAACAAGTGTTAATTAAGGATAAAGTTACACAAATCTAACAAATAGGCTATATTGGGTTAGGATATTACTATTTTGGGACATCTAAAGTTGAAGGTACATTTTATGGAGGTGTAGTCTAAGCCCTTGGGTGAAGGGCACATCTTATGGGTATCTTGGACTTTTGGTTGTGTTAGTGGTGTCAACTAGAGGTGGAGAGTACAACCAATGAGTAGGAAACTTTGTTCATTTACAAGGTTGGCATCAATCAAGTATTCTCCTTCTCTACCCAACTCTAAGATGAGTAGTGTTCATAATGGACTTATTATTGTAACAAATTGCAAATATTTGATTATCTTTAATTTAAAGGGCTTCAAGTGGTTGCCTCAACCTTCAAATATTTAAAGGAACTATGTGTTTTCGAATTAAACCCTTGTGGTCATGGAGATGCAAAAGCGGAAGGCCTTATGGCTATTTTTAATGGGTTGTAATGACCCTCGTCTTATGGTAAGTATGTAGATATGATGCTAATGGACCTGATCTTAGTACATTCACTTATATATTGTAAATATTTTCCTATCACCTTGCATTGTATAAATATGATAAATATTTTGTGGTTACCCTGATGTACATGTTGATGTTCCAATTGCATGATTATGGGAAGCACTTATCAGTTTTCCTTGTGTACATGGGGGAGATCATAATTAATCTATGCCCACAAATATAATAGTGAATAGTGTCCAACTCAATAAAAACCCTAACCATCGACCCAATCTCCATTGATGAGGGTTCAACCAATGGTCCTTCCTTACGGTAACCACTTGTAATTATTTGATGGCACATTTTTTTAACTTAATGAACCTTGTATTAACTAGGGGGAGTTAGATGGAACCTCAATGACTTCAAGGTCAGCATAATAACCAAAGCTCAACATACACCATAATAACCTATACATATGACTTTATACCAGGGGCATGATACAAGTATAAGGAACTCTATCAATGGGGTGGTTAAAGAGCATATAGTTCGACTCATATAGTTGAAAGAGAAAAAATAATTCGACCGAAGACCTAAGAAGAGACTCACAAAAACTCATAGGCATAATATTTATAGGCCTTGATCCAATCAATGAGGGCAGGGATATATTTTTTCAACCTTTTAGGACACATGAATGGATTTTTCTCCTCCCTCACACCTTGTCGATTCTAGAACAAACCTAGGAAGAGGGAAAATGACAGATGGGGAGAAAATGGGAGCCAAAATGGCAGGAAAGGGAAAATCTAGTTAGCCAAGACCTAACTAACTAGAAGGATCGAGTGAGAAGTAGAAAGAGAATAGAAATTGGGATAAGGAGAATAGGAAGCAAACGAGCACAGTGAGAGGAGAGTAAGGGAGAAGGAATTGAGAGTGAACAAGATGAGGAGAGGGAAATAAAAGGCAAGGAAGTCACTGGGTAACTACTTAAAGGGTGTTGTTGCAAAGAGGGTGTCACACTTGGACATCATGGGGTCTGCACCATGAAGATAACAAACTGAATTCTGATGTTAGAGGTAAGCCTCCATCATGTTGTTGAACTGTACATTTGACATTTACTACATCAAACTACCACTTCTCTGCATCTAATTAACAATCGAGTTCTCAAGTCTAGTGCAATGGGAAAATCACTACCATGAATCTCTTTAGAGAACTACAATTTCCCAAAGATCTTATAGTCATATATTTGTTGGTTAGTTTTACAGTGCAAGATTCAAGAACCTTACTGTCATTCTTGTGGCTTAGCCGCCTTCCAACTAATGTGATAAAGACACCTAGTGATATTTTCACACTGAACACTATACAATAAATCTAACCTTAATATCTTAGTGAAGAACAAGTAACTAGCTATACTCTAGAAGGGTTTTTGGATTGACTGTTAGTGAAACTCATTGCAATTAGGTGTGCCAATGTGTGTTGAGTGTTAGTGAGTGCTAGGAAAACACAAGGGAGCACTAGGTCAAAATGCATGGAAATGAATGAATAAGAGTGTGTGACAAGGAGTGTCAATGAGTTCCAGGTGTGGTAAGATGCGAGTGACATGGTATGCTAAGAACACTAAATCATTCTACCATGACAGAGAGACATGCAACCAATATGTGCTATGTGTCAAGGTGTGCCAAATAGTGCTAGGAAGTGTTAGGGGGGAGTTAGGGAAACACAAGGGAACACTAGGTGAAAATAATGCATGTAAATGAACGATTAAGAGTTTGTGACAAGAAGTGTCATTCATTTTAAGGTGTGCTAAGGAAGGAGTGACAAGGTATGGTAGGCAGTGCTAAGGCATTCTAGAGATCAGGGAAACATGCCAAGATGCGCTAGGTGCTAAGGTGTGCCTATGCAAGCCACGAAGAGTTATGGAGTGTCATGGAAAAACAAGGGAGAACTAGTTTAAAATGCATGGAAATGAATGAATAAGAGTGTGTGACAGTGATTGTCAGCGAATTCTAGGTGTGCTAAGGAGGGAGTGACAAGGTATGCTAGATATTTCCAAGGAATGCCAGAGTGCCATGGCGACATGTCAAGATGTGCCAAGTCCTAGGGTGTGCCAATGTGTGTCAGGGAGTGCCACAAGAACACAAGAGAGAACTAGTTCAAAATGCATGGAAATGAATGGATAAGAGTGTGTGATAGGGAGTGTTAGCAAGTTCCAATTGTATTAAGAAGGGAGTGACAAAGTTATATGCTAGGAAGTTCCAAGGGATGCTAGAGTGTTAGGGCATGTTAGGGAGTGGTAGGGTCTATTAGGGAGTGAAAAATCATGCCAAGGAATGTAGGCGATGATAATGTGTGCCATGTAGTGCCAATGGATTGCTATACATGCTAGATGTTATGGCATGTGAAGATGTAAACTATGTTTCTTAGTTGTTTTATGGGCATGGTTAGATGTGCACCATGATTTGGTAACTTGTTAAGTGGGATGAGTTAATATTGGACATGAGAAGCCTAAGATGAGTTATAGGCCATTAGGGGAACAAGGCATAGTATAGTTGCAGTAAATGAAACTTGGTAAATTTGTTGTAGTCGAGGCAGGACTTGGTTGGGTTCCTAATTCTAAAAGAAAATAAGGGTAGTTATGAGGGCATGATAATTAAGGAGTGCCATGGCTTGCCAAGGAATGGAAAGGGGTGCTGACATATGCCAGATAGTGTCAATGCATGTTGAGGAGTTTTTGGGAGTGTCAGGGAATCACAAGGGAGAACTAGGTCAAAGTGCATGGAAATGAATGAATAAGAGATTATGCCAGGGAGTGTGATTGAATTATAGGTGTCGCATGGATGAAGTGAGTTAGGAGAATTTCATATTAGGACTTGTAGGAGGAAAGCCTATGATTGTGATAAGAGGATGGAAAAAGCAGTTTTAGACAAAGGGAGACTTTAGTCTAAGCACAACACTATTTTTTCAATGACTTGGTTGGGTTCCCAAGTCACAAAAAAAGTAAGGCTATCTATGAGGGCTAGAGAAGGAAAACCATGTAATTGCTCCGACATACTGCCTCATCACCTGAAGGAGTAAGTCACGAAGGCTCGATAGTCACTTGAAGGTATGCATGCAGAGATTTACATGTCTGCCTACATCCTAGATGCAACATGTGCTAGACATCAGTTCCCGAGCTTGGAGTGGGCATGGTCACCGATGGAGACTGTTGTGAACACATATTTCAAGTTGTTGTCTGAATGCAGCTTCAGAGGAATAATCACACAGCTGTCTGACCATCTTTTCACCCCAGTGTGCAATATGATATTCGAACAGGATCCATCCTACATGTCAAAGGATGAAATTGAGGCATTGTTAGGCATTGCAGATTGCTATGCCTCACCATCTGGCATTTTCATTCGAATGTTCATTGCGTAGAAGCCTTCACATGTCCTTCCCAAGTTTTCCTTGGATGTACTTGTCATGCAAGAAGTAGCATATGACATCTCAACAGGATTAACAACTAGATTGCAGCAGAAGAAGAAGGTACCTTGGCCCGCTCTTCCATTGCGGATTAGGTTATATGAGATTTGGAGTATCAAGTAAGTAGATGTCGAAGAAGAACATATGAAGAAGTACCTATTCAACCTCTGGAGCTTCAATCTATATTACCAACATTTCATTGTGAAGGATCACTACACGAGAGTTCAATTCAACTGGATCCATGGGGCATTTCATTGTGTCGGGGAGGACTCATGGAGGTATTGCTACAATTCCTCTAGACCTAATGAATAGGTTGGCTTCATTGTGGAGTGGTTAGCAAAGCAACATGAATCAACATCATGGAGAGCAAAAATAGTAGCAGCAGTAGCAACAACAACAATAGAGCCAAGCATACCTATGCATGATAAAGGGAAGAGGAAGATTGTCGATCTTATGGAGGAGGAGAAAAGTTGCAAGTTTTGAGCAGATCCACTTGTAGAATAAACATATATGGCTATTCAGGCAAAGAGGTAGTAGTGTGACAAGCAAATCAGGGGAAGGAAGAGGGATAAGAAGACAATGGAAGAAGCAGAGGAGGAGTTGCATGAGCTGATGGAGCAACTCTGAAAAGAACGAGGGCTGCACAAACAGGGGAGGGAAGCACAGCAACATCAGATACAACACGGGGAGAAACATGTGTAGACATGTGAAGTAGCTCTCGTACAAGTAGTTGATTCATCCAAACAACTGGCATTAGGCGAACAGGGTGAACCATCGCAGAAGCGAGACTTTGCTCATGAGATAGAATAAGCACTTCAACAGTTGGATGCAGACATGGAGCAGCAGGAGTTAGAACAAGACACCAACCTCATGTCTCACCACAAAGAGGTCAACTCACCCACTTCAATGCATCTAGATGATGAGCAAGTCTTGAATGACTAAGGAGGCACTAAGATCCTTGGTGGTCAACCGGAAGGAGAGATGCACAACATCAATTTTGACGAATCTCATCACAGAGTTGTGCAGTCTCATAGAGTACCAACTCTGGTGGATCAAACATCTCCTACACAAGTTAAGGAGTGAGTGAACATGACTGATGTGCACAAGCATCCAGTTGCCTTGGCCGATGCAACCAGAGTGTAAGTCGGAGCCACTAGCTCAAGTTTTCACTTTATGATAGCTGAGAATGAGCGAATGGCGAAGGAACTATAGGTGGCCAAGCAAGGAGTATAATTGGTGACAATGTTCGCCTAAGCTGAACTGAAGAAGGCAATATTAGATGAAGTATTATCCCTTGCCACAGTTATGCGAGCATTGTACTCCAAGTTTGGTACTGTTCACAAGGCATTCATCCATCTCAATGGATAGCAACAACAATGTGCTAGAAGAGCACACATCTTGATGAATTTGCATGCTATTATTGATAACATGCAAACGTGGATGATGAAATACAAGGGAGCCCTGCTTTACTTGCCAAAGATGATATGCGCCAATGCGTTTGAGCTACAATCATGTATCTAGAGTCAGATCCCTAACTATGAGGACCTCCCATAACTCATCACTAGCATACAGGCTTCCCATGCACGAGTATTCAAGAGCATGGATGTTGTGGTGTGCACACATGCAATCCCATCCCTTGGGACACTCATCCAGGCGAAGACCAAGAAGCAGGTCTGACTAGGGCTTGACTCATACTTCGACGAGTTGATGCGCATCACCATCAACCTAGACTTTCTTATCAGCGCAGACATCATGTGCAAGTATGTTGCTAGTCCAACCACACTGAAGACAATGATGCACATGCTTTAAGATGAGCTGGACAGAGGAACCCAAGAAGTATACCCAGATGCTATGGGGCAAGGTTCAGGTTTCAAACAGATGTCACAGCGGAAGACATAGACACTATCAAGGACTATAGATCTTGGCATCAATATGTTACTATTGATTAGCATGAGGATGTCAAGTAATTGTACTTCTATAGTTGTATAAGTCAGATTGATGTCTTGTTTGGCTTGCTCAAGCCATTTTTGTTCACATGGGTACATGTGGATTGTAATGTTAATTGATGTCAAGTGTAAGTCGTGTCAATAGTGGATGTAACAGTCATAGAGTAGGTAAAGAGTCATGAGGGTAATTGAATGGTCATAAAGGGGAATGTCAAGGGTCACCCCACCCTTTGCTATAAATAGTCCCTCATAACTCATTATATAGGCTTTTGGTCAGCCAAGCTTCTGATAAGACTATCTTGGAAAGAGCTTAAACAGTATTGTAATGCACCTTGGCTTCTCCATTGCACGAAGCTAGTTCATCTCTTTGTAGGAGTAGGTAGATGTGGCTATAACATTCCAGTGTTTGGGCTAGCAGGTTTAAATGGATGTATTGTATGATTGGAACTTACACTTTTATATGTAATAAGAGCCAACACGTTTTCATACATATGCTTTTATTGTAGTTGGATTGTTTCGTTTGCTGTAGTGATGTATGTTGTTTAATTTACTTAGTTTTGTATGAACTACTTTGTATGAAATTATGTGAATCTTGTTGTATATGTGTTGTTGGTTAAACCATCACTTTGGATTGTCAGATGACCTACTTTCTAGCTTGTGATGCATCTTCTCTTGTTTCCTAGTTGAGTACCGTTATAGGGTGCCAATGGGCGCACTCATACGAACCCACCTATGTTATAACCTCTCATGCACCTTCCTTGACTCATTGCAATGGTCACACCTTTGCTACTGACAGATTTATCTTACTTGCCTCTATGCGACATCGTGGTCAAGGCATTTCTTTACGATCCACTACTGGGACTCCTACACCAAACAGTCTCAGGTCTAATTGGGACTTCTTACAGGGGATATCCTCTTGACATGTTGGCGGGTCCAACACTGTCAATAGATTCCTTTGTTGAAAAATGAGTAGAAAATCCTCCTTGGCACACAATTGCATCCCTTCTTTGGTACAAGATCTAACACTTGATTCTACTCTCTATGGACATTTTTAGAGGCCAGTCTTTGAAAGGTATTCATCAAAGATCTTATGAATTGCATCCAAAAAGTAAGGGAAGGTGGTCCAAATTTTGTTCTCAATTGTACACAATCTAGGATCACCTTGGAATCTCCAAACACAGGTAAATATTCAATTGCAAGCCAGTTAGCACATAGAAGAGCCCCCAAGAGTATGATAAGCTCAACTCTATTATTTGACCTTCTGCTACTATACCAACTGAAATGAAATGTGTTGTCTGGCTTCAAAACCAAATGTGTTCCGCTTCCACAAACCCCATTGGTGGATGCTCCATAAAAAATAAAAATAAAAAATAAAAAAATAAAGTATGACCATAGCTCCACCAGCCGAAAATGTCTTCTAGGTTGTTACTCCTTCATTAGCCATATCTCCATAAAATATGAAAAGATCTTTTAATAGGCGTCTCTAGTATCTAACTCTGTTTGTTCAAAAATCTTCTCATTCCTTGTTCTCCATATGCCCCACAAAATATAGAAAGGCAAGGAATGATATGTCTTGAAACTTTCAAATGATTGAGTGAGACATCTCTAAATGGAAACTATGTTCTATATTACATGTATTTTAAGTTTTTGAAGAACCCCACTCCATACTGAGATCGTGAAAGGACATGTTAGAAATAGATGTTCCCTGTCTTATAAATATTCTTTGCATAAAGAGCATCTTCCAAGATCTTGAAAACCCCTTTTATGGACATTATCCCAAGTTAAAATATTATTGTTGACCACCAACCACATAAAACATTTTAATTTGAGAGGTATATCCCATCTCCATGTGTTATGAAACCAAAAATAATTATCATTCAAGCCATGTCCATGAGAAATATGCTTATAAATCTCTTTAATCGAGATCTGCTCATTATACATAACACCTTCCCATTTTAGCTTTTGTTTCTTTTTAGTGAGTTTTAAACTTGTTAGACTTAATTTTGTTGTGAAATGTGCCCATTCCACAAATAGATCCTCTGGAAATCCATGTTCAAATGCATTAATCCAATCACTTGTAACATAAGAAGATCCTCAATCATAAGAGATTTAGTTCATAAAGTAAAGCCTTTTCTTCTGTAAATTCTCGAGGATGTGAATAGAAAGAGTATGTATTCCCTCCACTCCTTTGATATCATCTATTCCTATTGCTATCCTATTCCCCTTTCCAACCTCCCATCTCAGATTTCGTTGTAGCCAATATTTGTTTCTCATCATGCTTCTCCATATATAGTATGCCACCTTCTTCTTTAGAGCCGCCTCTTTAATCCATTCCTTAAGCTATCTATTTTTTAGATATTTCTCTCCAATAACCTATTAGCAAATACCCTTTCCCTGGAATGTTTTCCATAATTTCTTGAAAATTAAATCCTTAGTAAAACATTATGTGTCCTTTATACCCGACCCTCAATCATTCTCATGTCTCGCAAGCACCTCTAAATAGACCAAAAGTATCTTGTTTGTGGATTTAGGCCTATCCCAAAGGCACCTAGCTATAATAGCATCAATTCTTTTGGTCTAAAGATACTGAGGGGGGGAAGATACTAAGGTTTAAGCCCTCTAATTGCAATGAAATCGGCTCCTCCCCATTTGTCATGAAATTCTTTGAAGATGTCAATTGTTTAGGGTTTTTCAAAGAGTGCAGGAAGTAGGTTACCAAGAGCATCTCACAGGTATATTTTCCCTCACCTTGAAGGAAGACAAGATCACCATTGTAGGGACTGATTTCATGTTTTCAGGGGATGCCATCTCTCAAGCTACATGCATACAAAACCATGGTGAAAAATGTTTCAAAGGCATGAACCTAGACCTAGAAGGGTACAAACCCTACTTGAAATCATAGTACAAAGGAGCTCACTCACATGTTTTCTCATTCAGATACTTATTGGAGAGATATACACCATTGGTGAAGGCTGTCATGAAGTTCTTCACATGTGAGGGAAGATTTTCTAGGCTATATCAATACCACATAAGACTACTCATGCAATTTACAACTCCCAAGTCTCTAAATTTGTCCAGTTGCTTGTATATGAGCCTAAAAAAAATGTTTGAAAGGTGGCAATTGAAAGGAAAAGTGCATTGCCCCAGCCTCTTTCACCATAGCATGATAAAGTTTATAGTACTCCATTAGTTGAAAGAGAAAAACATGACACGGGCCACCTTCATTGAGGCAGCCTTGAAAACGCATATAACCACTTCACCAAGCCAACACCAAACCATGTCAGTACAACCCATGGAGGTGGTCATCAAGCAAACATGATGAGCCTAAATTTTCAAAAACCCACCTAAGCCTATCTATCTAACCTAAAATCCTTTACATTCCAGTCATCTCTTGGCTGTCATTTCATAGAGAGAGCCCTCTCTGGTTTGGTAGGGCTAGCTACCAAACTAAAAGCTTGTTCTGTGGTTACCTTCGTCGATCTCCTCATCGGCCTAGTACATTGTGGAGGATAATAGAGGGAATGAAAACTAGGGAATGTCGAGGTGTTATAGTGAATGTAAGGTTCCCAAGTAATGAAATAATGTAATCCTAGTTGTGAGGTCATGGCTACCAAGGTGTGTTAGGGAATGATAGGGCAAGCTAACATGTGCCATATAGTGCAAAGACATGTCAAACAAGCTATGATGTGCCAAGTGATAAGGCATGCCAAGATGTACAAGGGTGTGAAAATGCATGCCAGGGAATGTTAAGGAAACAACAGGGAGGAACAAGTTAAAATACAAGGAAATGAGCACATAATAGGGTTAATAAGTCATCAATTTACCTTTCCATGAGGGGCATGCTAGGCACACCAACACTAGGTGCCAATATGTGTCAAGTACCAAGTGTCAATGCATTCTAAGTGCCAAATATTCCTTTGTTTCTCCTCATCTAGTTTCCAATAATTGATCTCAAATAACTTTAATATTAAACCATTCCAAAGCATACCAAGTCCTCTCAACACATGCCAAACATGCTTATAAGACTTGCCAATTGCCAACACGTTCCAAGTTCCAATATGTATTAGGGAGTGTGATGCATGCTATGAAGTGGCAGAGCATATCCAAGAGTGCTAAGGTGTGCTAGAGAGTGCCAATGCATGATGAGGATTGTTAGGGAGTACTATGAAACACAAGGGAGCACTAGGTCAAAATGCATGGAAGTGAATGAATATGACGGTGTGTCGAGGAGTGTTAATGAGTGCTAGCTGTCATGCAAAGGAGGGAGTGGCAAGGGATGTTAAACATGGGTAAGACATGGTAGGGAATATCAAGAAATGTCAAGAAGTGCTAGAGTGTTCTATGTAGTTCCAGGGTGTGCTAACATGTGCTAAATAATTCCGAGGCATGGCAGGTGCTAAGACATTCTAGGATGTCCAGGGTGCTAGAGTATGCCAATATTCATCAACAAGTTTCAAGGCAACAAAAGGAATAACCAAGCTAAAATCCAAGGAAATGAATACATCAGAGGGTTAATAAGTCGAGAATTTATCTTTCTCTAAAGGGTCATGCTTGGCACACTAATAATATGTTCCAATACATGCCAAGTGCCAATGTGTGCCAAGTGTTATTGTTTGTCAATACAGTATTATGCCAAGATGTTCCAGGGAATGTTAGGGACTACAGGGCATGCCATCACATGATAGGGGAGTGCTATGCTATGCTAGGGCATGCCAACATGTGCTTGGGCGTCCTACTCATGGAAAGATGTTCTAGGTACAAATATGTTCTAGGTACAAAGTTGTTCCAAGAGATGCCAGGTGCCCAGGAATGTTAGTGTACTATTCCAAATCATGTTAAGGTGTTCCATGAGTGTTGAGGAGTGCTAGGTCTATCTCATTGATAGAATTGGCAAAGCTTGATTATGTATTAAATAATATAGTTCCTACACACACTAGCGGAACTTTATTTAAAGGAAATTTGCTTGATAATAAAGATAATAGAGGTGAATCATGTGTTTACTCATAGGAAAACTATATTCTTATGACTTGAGGGAAATGATACACACTAATTACTTCTTAACCATTTGACTAACTATTATAACCACTATGACCTTGGACACATAATGAAAAAGACTCCACAACAATGGTCTTAAATCATTATATTTTGACAAAAATTATAGTAGCACATACATAGAGTCATCAAAAACTCATTGGAATGATAAATGATGATAAAAAAATTTTGATTGTCACCAAAAGTAACCAAAAAGAGAATTGGTGAGGGTCAATAAAAGATCGTCAATAGAAGTGTCACAAAAGAGAGAATTAGTGATGGCCCTTTAACGACCCTCACCAAAAGTGTCACCAAAGAGAGAATTAGTGAAGGGCCTTTAACGACTCTCACCAAAAATATCACCAAAGAGAGAATTAGTGAAGGGTCTTTAATGACCCTCACCAAAAGTGTCATTGAAAATGGCTTTGGTGACAAACCTTAAAGGACCATCACTATATACACTTACAACAATGATTTTTTAACAACTGTCACCATATGCGACATTGGTGATGGACCTTATAGGTCCGTCATAGGCATGAAATGTCATCAAAAAATCATTGGAATGATCAATGATGATGAACATTTATTAATCGTCACCAAAAGTAACCAAAAAGATCATTAGTGACGGTCAATAAAATATCATCACTAGAAGTGTCACCAAAGAGAGAATTAGTGATGGGCCTTTAACGACCCTCACCAAAAGTGTCACCAAAGAGAGAATTAGTGACGAGCCTTTAGCGACCTTCACCAAAGGTGTCATTGAAAATGACTTTGGTGACAAACCTTAAAGGACCATCACTATATACACTTACATCAACACTTTTTTCAAGACTGACACCATATGTGAACTTGGTGATGGGCATTAAAGGTCCGTCACAGGCATGGCCTTCACTAGTGACCATTTTTCTTGTAGTGTGACCATTCCATAGCTAAAGGAGAATTTAAAAGCAAAATTATTTTTTGTATTAATTTGATTCGGAGATGGTAATTATAAACCAAGAACAAAGCACATTAACATGCACAACCACATTACTAAATGTGGTTGATATATGTTGTTAAATGTCAATATATATGGATTTAATATTAATACTATTATTGATATTAATAAATAAATAAATATAATAATAACACAAAAATAATAAATATATTATAAGCATTATTATATTGTAGATATGATAATAATTGTAACAATTATATTGAAAATTTATAATAACTATTATTATATTATAATAATATGATAATATTATTGATATAATAATATTGATATTATCAACCAATGAGATTATTATTATTAGAAATTTAAAACATTATAAACCCCAACAAATTAAATTAAACACAAATGATTAATATTATAAGGCTAAGGGATTAATATTATAAACCCTTGGGATTAATATCATAAACGTAAGAGATTATTAATATTATAAACCCATGAAATTTATAGTAAAAAAACCCATGGATTATAGACCCAATGGATTTATATTAAACACTAGGAATGATATTATAAACTCTAGCAATAATATTATACCATAGGAATATAAACTCTTAGATTAATAAACCTAAGGGAATGATATTATAAACCCAAGAAAATAAAAAAAACCCAAGGGATTAATGCTAAAACTGAAGAGAATAATATTGAACCCAACAGATTAATATTATAAAGTCAAGGTACATATACTATAAGATAAATATTATAAACCCTAAAACGAACATGGTTGATAATGGTTGATTTTCATATTGAGACAATATATGTCACAATGCGACGTTGGACCAGAGTTGTCCATGGTCGACCATGATTAATTTTCATATTGAGAAAATATTTATCACAATGCAATGTCGGACCATGGTTCACTAATGTTGGTTTTCATATTGAGACAATATTTGTCACAATACAACGTTAGACCATGGTTGACCATGGTTGTCACAATGTGACACTCGACCATGAGACAATCTTTGTCATAATGTGACGTGGGACCATGGTTCACAGGAGTTGACCATGGTTAGTTTTCATATTGGGACAATATTTGTCACAATGTGATGTCAAACCATGGTTGATCATAAACAAGTGTAAACAACATGGTTGACCATGATTGACCATGTTTGACTGATCCAAGTGGTTATTGGTGGCCACCCGCCTATTCGACTTGGGCCCTCACCATTGTTCTTTCAATTGTTTTCAATTTCCTTAATTGTAGCACAATTTACTATTTCTGACAGTTTTTCCGGTCCTGAACTTCTGAAGTTGTTTTGATGCCGTAAATGACATTTTTTTTGGCCAAATTCATCTTGGGACCTTAAATAAATTGATTTTTCAGTTGCATTCCTCGTAAAGATGTTCACAATGAGGTATCATGCATGACAAACGAAGATAATATGACCAAGTTACGACCCTCGGAAGTTGGTTGCCCAACTAACCCTAACAGGGCCCATAAACGCTTGGTGTTACATTTCCTCGGGTTAGGATTTTGGTTGTTTAGAGTTTTCTCTTATTGTTCAATAATAGAAAGGCCCTTTAACCTCATTGTAACTTAGTTTAGAGGCATGTATCCACCACATCTCTTATCAGAGATAAGCTACCATCACCCGAGTTAATCTCATTTCGATTCTGTTTGTAAGCATATTTGATTATTTGATATCAATGAAAGGAAGAGTTATTTATGTTGTATCTATGTATTTATGGTTGTATCCGTAATTTTTTGCGCTCCGGTTTAAATTCGGATCATTGACCATGATATTATAAACCGAAGGGAATAATAAACCCAGGGGATTAATACTAAAAACCAAAGGGATGGTAAACCAAAGGAATTAATATAAACTCAGGGGAATAATACTAAAGCCTACGAATTTGAACCCTTAGATTAATAAACCCAAGGAATTGATATTATAAACCCAAGAAAATAATATTAAACCCTAGGAATATGAACATTTAGATTAATAAAATACAGGGATTGATATTATAGACCCAAGTGAATAATAAATCCAAAAGATTAATACTAAAAACCCAAGGGAATAATATTTAACCCAATGAATTAATATTATAAACCCAAGGTATTTAAACCATAAGATAAATATTATAAAAACTAAAATAAACAATGTTGACCATAGTTGACCATGGTTGATTTTCATATTTAGAAAACCCTAAACAACCAAAACCCTAACCCGAGGAGATGTAACACCGAGAGTTTATGGGCCCCGTTGGGGTTAGTTGGGAAGCCAACTTCTCGGGGTCATAACATGGTCATATTACCTCTGTTTGATGTGCATGATACCTCGTTGTAAACATATTTCCGATGACTACAGCTAAAAATGCAATTTCTGTGAAATGGTTAGACAAATTTTGCCAAAAACATGTCATTTAGGGTGTCAAAATGGCTCTGAAAGTCTAGGATCCGAAATGTTACCAAAAATAGTAAACTGTGCTATAATTAAGGAAATTGAAAACAACTAAAAGAACAATGATGACAATCCAAGTGGAATAGGCGGGTGGCCACCAATATCTGCCTGGATCAGTCAACCATGGTCAATCATGGTCAACCAAGGTTAGCCAAGGTCAACCATGTTTTTTACAATTGTTTATGGTCAACCATGGTCCAACACTGCACTGTGACAAAGATTGTCTCAATATGAAAATCAACCATGGTCAACCATTGTCAACCATGGTCCCACATCACATTGTGACAAAGATTGACTCAATATAAAAATCAATCATGGACAACCTTAGCCAATATTGATCAACCATGGTTAATAACCATGGTCACATTATGACGAATATTGTCTCATGGTCCAATGTCACATTATGACAACCATGGTCAACCATGGTCTAGTGTTGTATTGTGACAAAGATTGTCTCAATATGAAAATCAACCTTGGTGAACCATGGTCAACCATGGTCCAACATTGCATTTTGACAAATATTCTCTCAATATGAAAATCAATCATGGTCAACCGTGGACAACTCTGGTCCAACGTCACAATGTGACATAAATTGTCTCAATATGGAAATCGACCATGGTCAACCATGTTTGTTTTACGGTCTATAATATTTATCTTCCAGTATATATACCTTGACTTTATAATATTAATCTTTTGGGTTCAATATTACTCTCTTCAAATTTAGTATTAATCCCCTGGGTTTATTAGTTGCTTGGGTTTATACTATCAATCCCTTGGGTTTATTAATCTAAGAGTTTATATTCCTATGGTAGAATATTATTGATAGAGTTTATAATATTATTCCTAGGGTTTAAATAAATCCATTAGGTTTTTAATATAAATTTCATGGGTTTATGATATTAATAATCACTTACAATTATGATATTAATCCCAAGGGTTTATAATATTAATCTCTTGGGTTCTCATTATTAATCCTTCAGTTCTTTAATATTAATATTTTGGGTTTATCGATCTCTTTGGTTTATAATATTAATCCCTTAGCCTTATAATATTAATCATGTGTGTTTAATTTAATTTGTTGGGGTTTAAAATGTCTTGAGTTTCTAATATTAATAATCCCTTTGGTTGATAATATCAATAATATTATCATATTATTATAATATAATAATAGTTATTATAAATTGACATTATAAGTGTTATACTTATTATCATATTTATAATATAATAATACTAATCTTTTAATATAGATATAGATATAGATATAAATATATATATATATATATATATATATATATATATATATATTATTTTTATCTTATTATTATATTTATATATTTATTAATATCATTAATAATAATAATAATAATATTAAATCTATATCTATATCTATTAATGTTTATGTACATATATAACTACATTTAATAATATAGTTGTGTTTTATTTCTTAGTTTATAATTACTATCTCCAAATCAAACTAATACAAAAAAAAATTCATCTTTACATTCTCCTTTACCTATGGACGAGTCACCTCTATACCAGTAAAGAAACAAAGAAGTTTTTAATAAGATTATATCCTTCTCTAACAATTCAACCAAAGACTCCATAATTTGCTCAACCTAGGTTGTAACTTGACATTCAATTTGGAACTCTCTAATACATTTTTAATTTCAAAATGTTCTACTTGAATACAATAACGACATCTACACGTATCCTAAGTTCTAGATGGACAAATGCTATCGAAACAATGCAGCCGTCAACTTTGACCATGTCCACCGAAGACATTGACCGTTGATGTTGATGTCGAAACCTTAGAACGTAGCACCAAGACCACTCCAAACAAAACCCAATCAAAAGACAATATGCTTAACACCAATAAAAAATAATAATCAATTTTCATACCAGCAAAAGAACTACCCACGTATTCTTTGACACCATCTCAATATATGAGCAAAAAATCTACCCACGTGGCCCCATTTATTGTTGCGTTCTATGAATGCGGTTGCTTACGTTTTATGAATCTTGTTCATGGTCTCCCTGTCACCATTCACTTTCACATTCATGTTCTTGATTTCGATGCATTGAGCCGCCCCCAAAGTCATCAAGAAAGAAAACGCTTACTCTAACCAACCTGAGGGGTTTCTTAGAAAGTTAAGGAAATTTTGGTTATATATAGAGAAAATTTGACAAGGATTTTTGTAAAATCCAATTTATAGTTGTTAAACAGTTTTTGATGGTGCTGAATCTATTTCCACCATCAAAAAACCATTCAAACACTATTTCCACAAGATTTTCTGGAATTTTTTACCCAAATTCTGGCACTTTTGACTGTCCGGACAATTCCTCCATCTTGTTAAACGAATTATAAAAAAAGTAATATATGAACATCCGCCAAACATCTACTAAAACCAATATTTCCAACCCTATAGGATATTTAATCCATACTAAGAGCTGACGGGACAACCCTTGCTGTACTCCTAGATGCGCCGGAGGCAAAGATTATGGCCCCATGGGTATGTCTGTGCATATATAACCCATAATTTTCCCATCAAGATTTCAAATTCAAGAAGTTTAGCGGTAATTTCAAAATTCAAATGAAATGGTGGGTGGGTGGTTATTGATGGTTGTGACGGAAGAAGAGGGAAAATAATGGAAGGGCTTATGGAATTCTCTGCCCCCAATTTCTTCAGCGCTGTTATCGCTTAAACCTCGCTCAAGGAAACCAGGGAAGTAATCAGCCTGGAACGTCTGCCTTTGGACAAGAAAAGTCTCTCTTACAAACCCTGCCCACCACTGATAAGGACGTTGGAGAGCACAAAGAGCAGGGACTGCAGTGAATTAATGTCATTGAATCAGACTGCAATTCAGGATATCCAGACACCGGTTTCTGATTCGCATCCCATGCAGACTGATGCTTGGGAAAATCTCCGGAGGTCGCTATTGTATATTCGCAGCAAGCCTATAGGTACCATTTCCGCATTGGATTCCAATGAAGAGGTGCTGAATTATAACCAGGTTTGTCTTCTAAATTTCTTCATATTGTTGTGTTCTTTAATGGGATTCGAACCCGGGCCAAACTAACTGGGCGGTGGTGCATTCTTTAATGGGATTCGAACCCGGGGCCAAACTAACTGGGCGGTGGTGCATTCAGGTATATAGCTGATCGATCTTGCCTTAGCGCTAGCTTTGGTGATGGATCAAGATTGTTTCAATCTCTGGAACTCTAGCTGTGCCTTCAGCAGAGCGGCAATTCCATAGTCAAGTCAAATAGGAAGAAATGAACAATGAGAACGAGTTTGCACCGTTGGATTGAGCAAAGGAGGATCACGATTTACCGTGGAAAAAACAAAGGGAATTGTTGTAAAATCAAAGTTATTCTCACCGTAGATATGAATATCATCAACGATTTGCTAAGTCACGTTGAAGTGTAGCTAAATTCGTTTGAAAAATGCGGTGGATTTTTGTTATAAATATTAGTGTAAAAATATATATGAGTCTACATGTGTGTATGTTTTCGCAACAATTAAAATGATGGAATGGGAATGGTAAACAAGAGGAAACCTGAGCTTGTATTAATTAATTAATCTTGGACTATGTTAACTAGATCTTATGTTTGAAATAAATTTTGGAGATCTGCTATTGTTGAAAGACCAGTTTTAAGGCATATAGATAGAGCCTCAAGGTGAGATAGTCTTCTCAAACAAAGATGATAAACCGAATCTTCTCCAGTGTCATCACACTTCCATTGGTAATCAGAGCTTTAAGATGTAATATTTTTGGGGTTTGTTGACTGAGAACAATTTGTCGATTAGACTATGAAAATTATTAACATATGAATATTTTCCATTTGGGTTTTTATGTTTAGATTATGTGAACTTTACTAGTGTAATTTTCATTTATATGGCTTTATTTTGTTTAAGTCGGGTGAGAATTTGGCAAATGTGAATTTTAAAAAAAATACAAAGTTAGTTCATGACTTATTTTAAAATGAAAATTTGATTTTTTTTTTAAGGTTTGTTAAAACACAGAGCTTGTTTATTATTTATTTAAAAGAATAATTCTCAAATTTAATGGAATATTATATTATTATAATTTAGTTTGTTTAAAGTAAACTAAAGTTTTTATTATTTAATTTGTTTAAAGTAAGTTCAAGCTCCTTATTATTTATTTCGAAATAAAAAATCTAAAAATGTTATTTTTATTATTTATTTCAAAATGAATAATCTAAAATGCTTTCCTAATAGCCTATTATTATAATTGGATTTGTTTAAAGTTTTACTTTTATTTAATTAGCTAAATTTTCATTATAAAAAATTTAGATTTTAGAATTTTAAACCATTTCAAAAATTAGATAATTGAAATTAAATTCATACACTTAATATCAAGTAGAGAATAAAATATTCTTTCTAGATGTGTTTAGTATGAAGCACTTGTAATATATTACAAGTTTCTAAATAGTAAATTTTAGATGATTGCTTATAATAATCTTTAGGAATAAGTTGCCCATAGTACGTAATGGTTAAATACTATCACTTTTTATTAGTATTACAATATTATTTGAACTTTAATAACAAATGAAATAGGCTAATTTCAATTGACCTAGTTAACTTTAGGAATAAAGATAATAAATAAATGCTTCAATGATAGATTTTTCCACTTCTTAATGAAGTAACGTCATTCAACCATTTATTGTGATACACAAAAATATAATAAATAAGTGATTTAGTGGTAGATTTTCCACCTCGTAATGAAGTAATGCTATTCAACTATTTATTGTGATACACAAAAATATAATTATAGCAAGTAAATGTCAAAAGCTAAATGAGATAATAGGGAATTGGGTCCATAAAAGGTTTATTTTTTCCCAAAAAAACCATTTAAATATGTGATTAGCAATTGTTTTATGTGCAATAATTGAAATATTTTGTTATTGAAATTATTAAAATATTCATTTTAAACAATATCTAAATATTATTTAAAAACTATAAGAGTGACTTTTTTCAATGATGAAAACAAACTTTCAAAATATAAAATTAAATTATTCAACTAGGTTTGCAGGCCATTTAGAATTTCTTTCCCATTTTCATGATTTATTTAATAATGAGTTAGATAAACTAATTTTGAAACATAGTCATAAATGTCAGAGTTAAAAAATTACTTTTAAAGACATAATTGCTAATGGAATTGTAAAACAAAACTACTTTTAAAGACATAATTGCTAATGGAATTGTAAACAACCTGAAATTTCTTAAAACTTTAGCATATGGGTATTCAGGATATGTCTATCCTCTACACAAGGAAATCACATAATACCTGATGTATTTAAGTTGATATTAACAATAATGTGGATTTAAAATTATTTTATAATTTTCTTGAGTAATTAAATATTTCTTTTACTTGAAGATTTATATGATATAGTGAATATTACTTTTAACAATTAGAAGACACACACACATATAAGTATAAGTGAATTACGTAAAATTTTGATATTCAAATTATGTTGAAGTAATATTTAAATTAAAAAAAAAAAGAGAAGAGGAGAAGGAAAAATAAAAAACAAATTAATAATATGAAGATTTTAAAAGTATTTAAAATTTAAACATATAGATAAATATACAATACTATAGTTGTTTATTTACTTTTAATTTGTTAGTTCATATTTCACATTAATGTTTTATGTATAATAAAAACTCTTTTAAATTTGAATTGTAACGATTACATATAATAAAAAGGGAAAATTTCATTTCATATATATATAAACCATATAATCCATTTTAACCGCTAATTTTGTTAGTATGCCATGCTAAGTATTATGAATATGACTTCACAATCAAGGGGTGCCTTAACAAAGCACTCCATGACCATGTATCCAAAACCCATTGAACTATATAATAATAAATTTATTGTATTTATTGCATTTAATTATTGAAAATATTTTAGGTAATTAAAATATAAATGTTTATATATAAAAAGTATTTTTAATTAAGATATATGCATATTACTATGTTTTATATACATTAATTAAATGTTTGATATTCTGTTAATTCTTAATAATACCATATATTAATTGATTAAAAATAAGTATATAAGAGGTATATGGTTACTATATGTAGAATTCAATAGTTACATTTTGTGTGAGTTCTATGGTTACTATAGCCTCCCTTCTATCTTTGGATATTTTTCTTCACATCTTCAGTTGTCATAGTTTGGTTATTGGATGTGCCAAGATACATGATCTTTTGAGATTTTAGATAAACTGTTAGTTATGCTTAGTGTAACCCCTTTGGTGATAAAGATAGGGAAATTTTGGGCTATTATTATTAGCTCGTATACAGAGTTTTAGCTTACAAGAAAAGAGATTCCCTACAACATAGAGGAGAGAGCAAGAAGAAAATGAGTTTCCTAAGAATGACCTTCCTCCTTTACTCATCCCTCTCATCATTCTTCGTAGGAAGAGAAACACTAGCATAGCTAGTGTTCTATGGAAACATAAGGAAAAATGGAAGAATTAGAGAGTTGGTAGAGGGAAAGAGAAAAAAATGGAAAAATGGAAAAATTGAGTAACAAGTAGAGGAAAAGAGAAAAAAATTCAAGAGGACCATATTTTTGGAGGAGGTGAAGTGCACTCAATTTGATGATACAAGTGGGAAAAAATTATTTAATATTGTTGAAACCTATTATTGAAAAAAATCATAGATTCTAGGGTCATGGAAAAACTGATAGTGCAAGATGAGGCCGACCATCCTTGAGGATGAAGACCAACTCCCAAGGAAAAAGAGATACTAACCTCAAAATAAGTTAAAGAAAGTGTAACCATCGCTTCTTAATTAAATTAATTTAAATATATTTTTTAATAAGAAGTATTAAATAATATTAATAGCTACATAACAATGCTTTATTTTTTCCCTAATTAAATTAATTTAAATAATATTTTTTTTTTTTTTTATAAGAAGTATTAAATAATATTAATAGCTACATATTAATGCTTTATTTTTTCCCAATCCTTTTGTAACTTACGGTTTGCTGACTCACACCTAGTGCTAATTAAATTATTAATGTTAAGTGTTGATCTGTTTGGTTTGAAAGAGTTACCCAATATCAATGTAGTTATATTTTTCATTTTTGTTTACAATATTTGTTATAACATATAGATGTGGTTATATATATATATATATATATATATATATATATATATATATATATATATATATATATATATATATATATATATATATAGTGTTTTAAATTAACATCTATAAAAATAAATAAATACATTTAACTTTCACACATTATAACTTACATTAATAAAATTCATGTAAATATTGTATGCGTTGCAAAAATATCGAAGACTTTCCAGAGGAAATTTTCTAAGAAAATTAGTATACACCGTGATTATTCTATATATATGACACTCAAAGATGGAGAAACTATTTTATTTAATGTAACCTTCCCCAGTGTATTGAATCCGTTTCAACAAAAAAATTAAATTCCAATAATAACAACAAATGTTTTGATCACTGCAACAAGAAGTAATTTGTTACATAGTAGTACAAATTCTTAATGAGATTATGTGTCAAAGTTTTCGTAGGGAACTTCAATTTAAATATACGAAATCACATTATAAAGAATGGATTGCCCAAAGCGATGTAGATGTTGGATATCTATTGCTATGAAATTGTTTCTAGAAGGAATGTTTTTATATTTTCATCTCACTTTTGGGATATTACACTGGCCAATGTTTAGGAAAAACTCTCTTGATCTGAGGGAGAAGAATCCTCTCATAGAACTACTCTCTCAGACACTAATATTATGATAGAATGGGCTTATTGGATCCCAGATATAGGAGACACAATTAGACCATTCAACCAATACATGCAAAATATAGAACTTTACTGGAAAATTATGTTTTTATTGGGATAGAGTATCTTAGACTGACACGAGAACTGTATGGGCATCCTGTACCAAAGAATGGAGAGGATTGAATGACACCTAAATATTTCTCCAGTAGTAGATGGTATCATATGCATATACAGAAGATATGCGATAAAAAAGATGTGCATATATAGAAGTTGTGTGACTTCCATATATGCAAATATTTCGTATATACACATGTTTTTTGTATATGCACAACTTCCATGTAGGCACTTCTTCCATATATGTGCATATCAAAAAGTTGTGCATTTACAAAAGATATGCACATATACGGGAGTTGTGCATATAGGGAAGATAAGCACATACATGGAAGTTGCGCATAAGTAAGATATGCACATATATGAATGGTATGCATATACACATATATGCGCAACTTCTGTATATGCACATATCTTCCATATATACACACATCTTTTGTAAATGTGTATCTTTCGTATATGCACATATCCTCCGTATATGCACAACTTTCGTATATGTGCAGCTTTTGTATATGTTCATATATTTTGTATATGCGCAACTTACGTATATGAGTCTCTTATGTACATGTGCATATATTACGTATATGCACATATCTGTATATGTGCAACTTTCGTATGTGTGTATTTCTGTATATGCGCAACTATCATATATACGAAAGATACACATATACAGAATCTACGCATATATGAAATTTGTGCATATATGAAAGATATATGCATATACAAAAGATACACATATATGAAAATTTCACATATAGGAAGATATGAGCATATACGGAAGATACTCATATATGCGAAAAAAACAAACACAAAAACAATAACTACCACCCCACATTACCATTATAAAGAACATTGTACGAATTTGAAGCGGGCTTAGATTTTGACATCTCACATGACGTGATGTACATTTAAAATCATACGAACGTGGTTTAGTAACCGAAATCTAATTTTGCACTAAGATTTTGTACTGGTACTTAGATCACCTATCATGATTGTCTGACATGAAATTCCAAGTCATATAATTTTGCACAATGATTTTGTATGAGGGATTAGATCTCTTCTCAAGATTTTATGTCTTGATAGGAAAGGTAATGAAAAATACACTCATTTCTTAAGGATCATTTGAATGGGCTACACATTGTTTCCAATATGATTTGTGGTGGTTTATATTTGATCATATTTTGGAATTTCAAATGAAAATTTGATAGTGGTTTCATTAAGATATCCACTTTTTCATCTTTTTTATTCTAATTTTTATGTGAATATATTAGTGTCAAATTCTTTTCTGCTATATAGATTTTGTTTTTTATAATCTCCAAAGTTGAGCCTGAAGATAGTTATCCTTCAAAGAAGGCATAATAACTTGATACCCTTTTCAATGACTTAGGTTATTATTCTTTAATAATAACCTCACAGTCCCTTCTTTTACCAATTGTAATTTTTTTGTTATAAATGTTTTTGACTTAGGAGTGAGAACTCATGATTGGGTCATCTACACCATGATGCCTTAAAAATCATGTAGAAAATTACCACCAATCTCCCTAAAGGATCCCTTAACCAACTGAATGTATGAAAAGGTTACACATTGAGGAAATATGTCAAATTCACTTTCCAGAGCCAAGATAACAAAGCATATGCAATATTGGAGCGAGTCCACTCTAATGTTTGTAACCCCTTTCCTACAACCTCCACAACAAAACATAAGTACTATGTAATTTTTATGGATGGTTTCTCTAGAAAATGTTGGATCTTCTTCATTCGGAAGACGGATGAAGATTTCTTACAATTTGTTGAATTCAAGGCATGATCGACTATATGAACCTGCTGTCAAATTTTCATTTGAAATTCCAAAGTATGTTTGACTATGAACCACCACAAATCATATAAAAAACAACGAGTAGCCCACTCAAACGATCGTTAAGAGATGAGTGTATTCGTCATTACCTTTCCTTTCAGGGTAGACAATCTTCAGAAGAAATCTAATCCCTCTTACAAAATCACTGTGAAAAATTATATGACTTGGAATTTCATGTTAGACAATCATGTGTTCATTTTATCTATTCATCTTCATTTTTTCATAGATGTTCTATGATAATAACACCATAATAATCCGGAGAAGAAGAATCTAGTTATAAATACCACAAAGAACATCAAAAGTAGTTTTCAAGTTAAGAGAAATCATACCTATCCTAGTTGCCCTAGATTTCTCAACATAGAATCAGAGATAAGGTGACAAGTAAAGGAAACTTCAAGATCACTCAATTGAAATAGGATACATAAGGACCAAATATAAGGGTAATAACATCAAGGAGATCTGGTCGTCACATCACAAAGGCCCTACCATCTTGAAGGAAGAACTCTTTCAAGAAGAAATGAAGACCTCAAGTACCACACCTCCATCTCAAGGAAATCAGGAATCTACCATTTGTAGTATTTTGGGAGGCCTCCACATTATTCATAATCATAAAAGGAATCAAACTGATATCCCTCATATCGAAGAAAAGAACACATCTCAAGCATATTTGATGGAAGATGAACATCTCTTCTTATGTTGTTGCTATTCGCCAGTGGAAACTCTTTTAGTTGTTTGAGACAAACATACAATTAAGTACCTCCAAGATAAAAAGAAAATAGGACTAATCCAAAAAGAAAATAGGACTAAGCCAGAATAGAAGTGGTATGGTGCCAAACATTTCCCATCTCAGTAAAGGTGTGTAGTAGGTTCATTATTCGACTGCCCTTTATGGAGTCCTATGATGGAAAAAATGGTCTTAACCTTTCTTCGATGTCTTAGCGAGAGAATATGACTTGGAATGGAATGTGTATGCAGTCTTATCCATTTTTCTTGATTGGATTAGGAAGATTAAGTTGGCAGGAGGGTCCAGAGTCAATTGTGGAAACAACCTTTCTGCATTCGTCTATGCTATGTAGTGGGTTAAACATACTAAATATAGGCATGGGTGCTCATTACGCTTCGGGGACCACTCAATAGCATGCTTTGTTGCATGGGATATACTTTCCCACAAATCATGCAGTATTCCTACAAACCCATGAGTAATGATGTAGTAGGCTCATTGTTTATCTCCACCACAAGAAATTACTATATTGACATATACAGTCATGACGTTTAACATACAGTTGATTTGACCATCATTCACAGACAACCATGAAGAAAATAAGCCTCCAACTTTGGAAGTTGTGATTTAAATCTCTGCAAAACAATTTAAAATGGTGTTCTAGAGAAGCACATGGGATGGATGAAAACTTTGCGTGTCTATCCCATGTCCATGTTTAATTTTATTTATTATTTATGCTATTTATTTTTAATTTAAAAAATCAGAATTTTTATTTCAATTATTAAAATGAGAGATGTGAGAGCATATGTGCATGGATGACATGTGCAGCTCTAGACAGTTCTAAGGGGAGGTCTCTTCTTTCATTTATTTCTAGATGTGGTTCATGTCTATATTCTCCTAATCCCATACCCATTCTTCATCTTCTGTGTGCTTATTGAAAACAAATTTACTTCTCTTTCTATCTTCATGACATATGTATTTTCAATGGTGATATACTTTACAAGATCCATAACGCAAGGGTATGGATTACACATTCTTCCATTGGGGTTAGCCGTATAGTTCAATAATTCGGTTAGCTGCGTATACTATCAATGTTTGATGGCACTCGAGAGATCTAATTCATACCAAAGAGACAAAAATAAGCTAGTCTACTATCTGCAATCTAACATATGTGAAATATTTTCATATACAAAAGTCATGTATAGAAGTTGTGGATATACGAAAGGTATGTGCATATACGAAATATGTGCATATACAAAAGATGTGTGTATATACAAAAGTTATGCATATATGCGTACATTCATATCTTCCTTATATGTGTACCTTTTATATATGGGCATATCTTCCGCATATGTACAGATTCCATACCTGCGTAGCTTCTGTATATGCATAGCTTCTGTATATGCACATATCTTCCGTATATACACATATATTTGAAATATGCATAGCTTTCGTATATGTGCAACTTTTGTACATGTGCATCTACTATATATGTGTAACTTCTTAATATGCACATATACATAAGAAGTGCATATACAGAAGTTGTGCATATACAATAAAAACATGTGCATATATGAAAAAATTTCATATACGGAAGTCATAGATTCTATATGAAATATATGTGAATATATGGAAGTTTGACATATATGGAAGTTGCGCATATACGAAAGATACACATATACAAAAGTTTTGCATATATGCGTGTATGTGTATCTTCCGTATATGCATATATCTTCTGTATATGTATATCTTATGTATATGTGCAGCTTTCATATATGCACATATCTTTTGTATATGTGAAACTTTTGTATATGTGCATCAATTGTACATGGTGCAAACTAAAATGTTAAGATATATTGACTTTCAAAAAGGTAAGAATTCCTAGCACGCTCAATCCCCATATTATGAGATATAGGATCATTGCAAGTCATTTTAAGTTTCCTCTATCTAACCACTTTTTGAATTTGTACCCTATGACTTCATTTCTCCACAAATCCAAGAGAGCTAGGGATATATCAACTTATTTTGATAAATATACATAAAATGGGCCCATCAAGAATAAGGGATAATTTATTTGACTATGATATTTATGCAAAAGCACCAAATACGACCTATTATTTTTATTTTTTATAAGATGTCTATTAACACCAAGTATATTAATAGAATATAATTGAGAGTTGTTCAAACATTAAGAATTTGGGTGAGCTCAACCTTTCCTCCCTCAAGCTAAGTGTTTGCATCTACATGTCACAAATATGGATAGAGTAGTTCCCCTATCTTTTCTTTAAACCCAAATTAATTCAATAGGACATTCATTCACCTAATTGGATATGACTTGCTAGCTATTCAAATTCATTTAATGAGCATTCATGCGCAACTTTTATATGTGTATATACGGAAGATATGCACAACTTCTGTATGTGTATATACAGAATATATGGACAAATATGAAAGTTGCACATATACATAAGATATGCGCATATATGGAAGTTGCACATATACGAAAGATATGCACATCTTCCAAATATGTGTAGCTTTCGTATATGTGCAGTTTCTGTATATATGCATCTATCATATATGTGTAACTTCTATATATGCACATATGTAGAAGTTGTCCTCAACTTCAACCTTTGTATATGCACAACCTCTATTTATGTACATATCTTCCGTATATGCGCATATCTTGATTATATGTGTAACTTATGTATATGTGTATATACAAAAGTTTCACATATGTGGAAGTTGTGCATATCTGAAATAGATGTCATGCAAAAGGGGTGTATATAAAGATACTATGTGAATTTTGTATCGGTAGCTTCCATGTATACATAAACTCTCCAAATACGGAAACTCCCATATCTGGAAACTCTCGAGATATGATTTTTAGATCACCGAAATCCCTACATTTCGAAACCCTTCAACGCTGATCATTCTTGAAACCGTCACAAAGACAAAAGGAAAATATTTATATTATTTTGCTATTAATCGTTATTACTTGAAATGTTAGAATCCTTCCAAATTCATATTGCACAAAAAAGGAATACAAGATCCCTCTATATGTAATTTTTTCCATTTGGAAGTTGGAATGGTTCAACATCTATTCTTTGAATGTGAATTCATAAATCAAGTATCACATCATGCCTATAAAGTGTTGAATCATAGCTCTAGAAGACTAGATCATGGAGAGGAATGCTTGATTAGTAGAGTACATACAGAAAGATAGGTAAGAAACTTGGCTAGTGATCCCCAATTCTTATGTCATAAAATATGGTTCACATGAAATAGGGAAATATTTTTTGAAGAAAGATTAAAACATGAGCCAATTGATTGTGGATATATGCGAACAAACCAATTAATCTACACCTTATGAATACCAAAAACTAAATATATATACAAACTACTTTGATAGTTTGTATAAGTGTGTCCTGGTTGTCCTAATGATAATAGCTCCTTCTCAAAATGTGTCTTATACAATAATTTGTGCATATACAATAGATGCACATATACCAAGATATGCGCATATACGGAAGCTGCACATATACAGAAGATACCCATATATGAAAGTTGCACATATATGGAAGATACACATATATAAAAGTTGTGCATTTACGGAAGATACACATATATGTGTATATCTTCTGTACATGTAGACATATTCTGCATATGTGTATCTCCTGTATATGCACAACTTCTGTATATGCATAGTGATGTAGATGCATCGAACCTTGCTCAAATGTTTACTAAGGGAGTTGGTTTACAAAGTTAGGATTTAATTAAATAATCTATCTTTTCTATAGCTTTAGGAGAAAATGATAATTCTTGTAAATAACAGAAAATTTGAGAGTATTTTGGAATGTTTGAGAAAAATTTTGATTAGTTGGCTCTTATCTAGAGATAAGGGATTAGATGAGAGATTTTATGGATCATGAGAGATATTTTGGGAGTTAGTTTAGGATCTAGAACCTACCTGGGTTCTAATCCACTTGTATAAATCTAGGTGAGCCCATGAGGCATGTAAGTATGTAGAGGTGTGTAAGTAGGTGTGAGAGTGAAGTATGAGAAGTTCTCCTGTAAGTATTTTATGTTTTTAATAAATTATATTTGAGATTTATGTCCATTTTGATATTGGGTTTCAATCCAGTTTTTTATAGTATTTATAAGTGCAGGACCTATGGTTAGACCTGCATCACGTAGTTTCTATATGTGTGCATATATTCCGTATATGCATTACTTCTACAAATGCATATACAAAAGATTCTAGATTCCAGCGGTGGGTGGTACCATATGCATATACGGAAGATATGTGATACATAAGTTGTGCATATGAAGAAGCTGCGTAACTTCTGTATATGCAAATATTTCATATATGCACATGTTTTTTGTATATGTTATGTGCTTCTTCCGTATATGTGCATATCAAGAGCTTTCACATATACAATAGATGCACATATACAAAAGTTGCACATATACAAAATTTGTACATATACGGAAGATATGCACATATACGGAAGCTGTGCATATACAGAAGATACACATATACGGAAGCTATGCATATACGAAAGATATGCACATATACAGAAGATACACATATACTCATATATGCACAGCTTTCGTATATGCACATATCTTCCGTACATGCACACATCTCTTGTATATGTGTATCTTCCGTATATCCATAGCTTCTGTATATGTGCAGATTTAATATATGCATATATTTCATATATGTGCATATCTTTCGTATATGCGTAGCTTCTGTATATGCTCTCCCAAGGTCCATCCCCTCAACCTATCCCACTGGCTCTGGAAACTGCACAATATTGTTCCTCATCCCTGCCTGAACTGTGCAGTGCAGAATCTCAAGGCTCAAGGCTTCCAATTGTCTGTCTGAACTGTGCAATTGCGTAGTAACTGAGCCCATCTTCCCAGCCTATCACTTCTTCTGGGCTCAGTTTATGGATCAGAATGCATCATCTTAGGCTAGGAATTTTTGAATTGATGTCATCTCGTCATGAATGAATTACAGGAATAGGTACCCTATCATGTCATGGAAAGATGATGGAGAAGGAGAAGAAGGAGGGAAGCATGTTCAAAGATACTCTTGCAGCTGAACTTGCAAGCTAATCAATCTGGAAAAAGAAAAAGGACACTAGTTTGTGATCATTATCGAAGACTTAACATCATTGAATACTCGTTATCACCAAGGCATGTTAATGTGAAAAGGAAAGCTTCTTCATGAAGACACTCAACTCTCAGCAGCAACACTAGCTTAACATTGCCACATCATTCAAACATTTGACCTAGGTTAGATGCATCTGCATCACTACGCATATACGAAAGTTGTTCATATACAAAAGTTGCGCATATACAGAATTTATGCGCATATATAGAAGATATGCATATATAGAATATGTATGAATGTAAGGAAGATATGCGCATATATGTGTATCTTCTTTATATGCATGACTTTTGTATATGTGCAGCTTTCGTATATGTGCATATCTTCCGTATATGTGCATCTATTTTTCTTAGAGATGTAAGTGTTCATAAGTTGTGATTATGTTGGGTTAATGTTTTTTTTTCATGGATTATATTACTTTCTAGTTTGTTGAATTCTATTTGCATGTTTAATTCTTCATTTTAAATTTATGATTTATGATGACCAAATGGTTTAATTATATTGTATAAGCAACTTATCTGAATTCCTCACATTTTGGTTAATTTGAGACGATCCTAAACACGTGTTTTTTTATACTTATGAGGGAGCTTGCATAACATTAACAATTTTTCCCAACATTTCAGATCAAGTTGGTATCAAATCACTGTTTTCTCATTTTAACCCTGAGATGGTTTGACAAGGTTAGCTAGAAAATTAGCTATTGGTTTTATGTTTGTGTAAGGAGAATTTAACTGTGTGTAGGTTTATGTGTGCAATATGAAGAAAGGAGATGGTCTAAGATTCTTCTTTATTGAGAAAATTTTTGAAGCTTTGTGAAGCTTTTTGGTGCATTACAAGTGTGATGGAAGCTTCAACAAGTGATTTTTGTAATTTATCTCCCTTAGCAAGACTATTTGATGAAGAGATGTTGCAAGAGCTTATCATCATGAGAGATATGGTGCAAGAGATGAACTAATATAGGAAGGAGAAAATTATACTTCAAGAGGGGTTGAGGGCCATGAAGGAGGAGAAGCAAGAGCTTCTTGAAAAGATGCATGAGATGGAGATTCAACTCCATGATGCCAAGGAAACCCTAGCCAAGTATGTGCATGAAAATGAGGTATGCAATTCAAGTTTATCTTAAATTCCCTCTCGAAATGAATGCTTTAGTTCTTTTGAAAGACACGGTAGAGGAATAGGGTCCAAATTATTGATGAAGATGGGCTATGAAGGTAAATGGTTGGGAAAACATGCACAAGGCATAGTTGAGCCAATTGTTGTTGAGGAAAGGCCTAGGTATTTGGGTCTTGGTTATGGACAACATGATGGAGAATGACCCAAAGCCAAGGAGGCACATGAAGGTGTTCCAAGAAGGGCTTTCATTACATGTTCATTACCTCAAGCTTGTGAAGTTTGTGCTCATGAGGAATGCAAAAGTTTTATACCCACTTTGCAAGAAGATGATCATAAGCATGCAACTAGTGGAAATGGAAAAAAGAGGATGTTGAAAGCTTAAAGGTCATTGAAACCATTGTTGGTATTCCAAAGATATCCACTACCTTATCAAATTCACCTCCTCAAGAAGGTGACAAAGGTGAATTTGCAAGGTATAAATCTGCCCTTAGTCAAGTTCCATTTGATTGTGATAAAAATGGTAAATCTTCACATAAGATTTGGAGAAAATTTACATGTTACTTTTGTGGTTTGAATAACCATAGTGTTTCGAGGTGTTGGAAGAGGACACCCATACACAAGAAACTTTCAAAGCAAAAGAGACAGAAAGCCAAAGGTCCATTGGATAATGGAAACCATGTTGAAAACAAGATGCAATTATTTTGCACTCATTGCCATAAGCAGGGTCATCTTGTAGACAAGTGTTGGACTTTGCATCCAAAAATTCTTCCATGACATTTAAAGAAGGTGGAGAGAGGTTTTAGGAAATATAGAGAAGAGGATTCCATAATTGATGTGGTTCAGGATGATACACATGATGAAGTGAAGCTGAAAGAAGCACCATTGAAATTCTTTAGAAAGAGATGGTTAAATTTATTAACCAATTAAGGCCTTGCATTTCTTTTGATAATTGATGAAAATCTTGCTTTATTGATGCATTTCCTTGTTATTTGGATGCGTTTATTTTCTCCTAAAAGTATGTTGCATATTGCATGAAGCAAGATGTTGGAAAAGTATAGTTATGTTGACTCAATTAGATGCAGCAAAGATGGAAATTTGCAACTACAAATTTTCATGCATGTTGCATTCTTGAACTTGCATGTTTACTACATGAAGGTGTTTGAAAGTGGAGTATGTTGACTCACTTTATTGCAACAAGTTTGGTCATTTCATATCTTTAAGTACTCATACATACCAACGGTATTCTTCTACTTGTGATTGTACTTTGGAGAGAGTTGAGAATTGTTATACATGCATGAGAGTTTGTGTGTGTGAACAATGGAAATTTTAATAGTTTCATTATTCTTGAAAATGCACGAGTGGTTGACTTGTGTTGGTTGATTACTTTGTTAACATGTATGTTGTCAACTGGAGAATGTTGATCATTTTCACATGCATGAGTGTCGGCTTGTGTGGTCAATTGATTGTTACATGTATGTTATATCGAATTGGAAGAGTTCATTTTGTCTCCAAAGATGAAAGATAGACGTGACGAATTGTTTCATGAGAATGTGGAATTTTTGTTGAGCATTAATAAGTTTTTGTACATGATTTTTCTTGAATTGAAAGTCAATTGTTTGAAGAAGCATATTTTGTCAACTTGTGTTTAGTCGATGGTTTATATACCAAGATGTAAGAGTACATGGCAATGTTCGCATGATGTGACATTTGTTTCTTTGAAGAAGCAAAAGGAAGAGATCATCAAGTTATATTCTTGCATGAGTGTTTTTCAAGGTTAATGGTGTTTCTTGTGACAAGATGTCACACGATTTTGGAAGGCTACACTTGAGCAATAGGCTCATGATTAGCCTTCATTCTCAAATCATGAGATGAGCATCATGTTAATATTGGAGGATGATGGAATAAATAAGTGAAAGTGGACAAAAATGCCCAAAGAAATTGCAACCATTGTAGGCCATTTCATGTGCTGATGCCATGAAGCAAAAGAGATGGCGAATGCATTCTTCCAGATGTGGAGTTTGGAATGGTGGAGGTAAAGGAGTAGTCATTTATTTTCTTGTTATTACTAATATTGGAACTCATTGTTGTAGTTCACTCAGATGGGCTTAACTTGGAAAAGTGGTTTCCAAGGAGAAGCTTGAATGCATGTGTTGCAAAGGAGGAACATGATTCTCAATGGGAAGGCCATCATTTAGCTTTCCAAGCACTAAGGGATTGCTTTGGTAAAAAAGGGTGTTTAATCAGCAAGCAACCAATAAGTGTTGGATTGGGTCAGCAGAAAAAGGAGAACATTGGTTGAAGTGCCAAGCCATTTGTAAGGAAAGGCATGTCAATGAACCCAAGTGGTTGTCATGGAGATTTTTCCAATTAGAATCAATTGATAGAACTTAGGAAGGATAAGAGTATTCAGCTCTCATTAGATAACCCATTTTTCTGGGTCCAAAAGCCTGTTAGTGGGAAGGAGTGATTAGAATCTAGATTAGGGAAAAATTTTCTCAGAAATCAAATTTCTCGGAATCACTCAAAACCTGAACTACCACATTTGTCTTAGTGATACAATCCTAACGCAACTTGTTTCACTCAAAGAGAGTTCACATGAGAAAGGTATAGGATGCTATCTTTTTTTACTAAACATAAGAATTTTGGCAGCAGGGCTGACTGGGATGCTATGTAGGCATCCGTACAACCCAATTAGAAAAAAAATATTTGAAGGAATATTCCTAGACTATTCCCACAGGTGGGTCAATCATTATTTGATAAATGTCGGCATATTATTGGTCTAGAGCAGTTTTGGTGGACCAATGAGAGGTTGACACGGGGCAAGCCCAGAGGCCACCACGTGCCCTCTCAAAGGTTGAGTAAAATTTTATTGACAGGTTGGGGAGTGAAACCCGTGACCTCACCCACACAGGCCACACGTTTTACCACTATGTCACACCATGTTACTTAACAATTATGGGCTAAAGGTTTCATTTAAATTTTAAGCGTCGAAGGTTTGGGAGGTGGGTGCTAACCTTAACCTCAGCATGTGAACGTGCCAACGTTAACCTCTAACAGTTACTGTAACCATCAAGGTAGCCTAACCACCGAGTAACTGCTAGCATGTGACCAACATTGAAACTGTAAGTTGGTGCTTAGCACTAACCACGTGGTTAACACACTAAACACGGATTAGCGTTAATTAAAATGTGTTTATCCACTAATTAACCTGCGGATTAACTTGGAAACAGTTTGGTAGGCCTTGTAAACCTAGATTTGTGCCAAATTTGGCGGAGTTGACTGGAGTTTTCGTAGATTTGGTGGATTTTTCGTAGGGAAAATTGAAGAGACCACAACTTCTTCATTTTTCGACCAATTTTGGCTCAGAAAGAGTCATACCTAGATGATTTGGATGCTCTGAACACAATGGAACATGTTTCAAGGGCATAAAGTCAATTTTGCATGTGATTTTTGTACATTGAAGTTTATGGAAGCCTAGGGTCACCATGGGAGGAGGTCAAGCCTAGATTAGCTGAAGTCCAACTGCAGAACTTAGAAAGTCATATTTATGGTTTTTGGGTCTTTTGAATCCAATGAAGTAGGTTGAAAAGCGATTGGAGAACTACAGATGCCTGTAGTTAGTGAATTGACCATTAATCGAAAGAGGGCCTAGCCATTGAAGCAGGCCAAGGAAATGTAACCCAGGAGGGGTGAACTTCTTTATCAACTTTGTTTTATGATTTTTTTTGTGTTTTATTTCTCTACTTATTAATTGATGTATATGTATTTTAAATAGCTAATTAACCTCATAAATTTCTCATAAAAGACACTCAATACTTGACACATAATTCTTCAGATTTTTGTTAATTTGAGACAATCCTAAACACTTTTTTTTTATATATATACTGATGAGGGAGCTTGCATAGCATTACCAAGTTCTCTGAACATTTCAAATCAGCTGTAAAGATGCTCAGAGGCAGGAATGAATGATGTGGGGAGAAGATGCCAAGAGGAGAGATAAGGGAATGACGATGAGGTGTCGAAATGGAAGAAAAGGTACCGTCATCTTGGCCCTACCCAGGTTGGTACTCTTTACATGAAAAAGCTCTTCCATTATCTTAGCTTGGCATTCCAAATTTTATCCATTTACCAAATATCATTTTTTGTAGCCACAAATTATGTCCCTTATTCATTCTTCATTTGATATAATGCAAACGTTTAGAAATAATGATTTAATTTTACTTCAACTTTTGATCCACCAGAAATAAATATGTGAACACTCACTCAAATAAGAAACTATGGTTCTCATGTCCACCATATATTATGCAAATAAAATAAATGCTTCTCAAAGTTCTGGACACCAATATCAATACACAATTCTTTATTATTTTCTTAAAAATGAATAATCCCCACTAAAGAAAGATGAAAAAAAAACATTATTTGAATCAATAGTACTGAGGGAAAGGTAATTTCAGTATCCTTGTGTCAAGCTTCATCAGACACTACACAAGTCACTTTGATGGTGAAATTGGTTACCATATAATCTATTCAATATTTAATAAAACTTTGACTTCCTTGAAAGCAACGAATCTTCAAATTGTCTGTGCAATCTCCCATATCTCCCCCACCAAACACTATAATTTGTGACATCTAGAGGCATCAAAGTGTTTTAACCATGTACAATTTTCGACACCTTCCACCTCTTCTAATCCAATGTAGTAACCAACGCATAGCTCCCAAATCAATCTTCATGTATTCTCTTCAACTTCACACAACTATATGTCTTCAGCCTCTCCAAAGATACCAATGTCTCAACACTTCTAGGCACCAACTAATGTCGATTGTCTATAGTTTTGATAGATCACAAAGATTTCATACTTTCCTCAGTGCACCACAACCAATCAAGTTCAGGGTTATCACTATTGTTGGCAACGCTCCAACCTCCATGTACCAGACCATTACAATTCTCACGAATAGATAGCTACCAAATTTGTGTGCAGTGTAATAAATCCCTTATTTTCTTCAGCTTCACACAACCATGTGCTCTCAACCTTTCCAAAGGTACCAATGTTTCCATACTAGGAGAATCTGCAGATGGGAACAATGGAATAGGTAAATATTTTGGAGGCTCACTAAGTTTCTAAAGGAATCTAAGAGCATTTGTAGATGGGATCAGTCCCACAAGTGAATATTTTAGAGGTTTGTTAGGTTTCCAAAGGAATCTGGGAGCATATGTAGATCGTAGCAATGAAATAGGTGAATAGTTTAGAGGTTTTTCAAGTTTCCAAAGGACTTTGGTAGCGACTCAATCTCCGTCAAGCTCCTTAACTCTAAGTATTTCAAGGATTGCAGATGACCAAAGTCATCAAGTAAATTGTTCAGCCGAGTAATATCATATTTTTGATTGTGCATAACAATTTTTCAAGATTCTTGAGCATCGCAATGGAATTTGGACTATTCAAAACGTGAGAATGAATATCCAACTCCCTAATCTGTAGAAGTACCTACATTGTTAACATTTTCAAGGTGGCTTCGACGTTGGATGTCTGCTTATGTGCACTTCTCTAGAGCAAGAATTTTTTTTACAATAAAGAAAAAATGAAAAATGAATCCTTTAAACGAGAAAGAAAAATTACTTGATTATCTGGGATTCTTGTGTCCATATTATTTCAAATTTGCAACCCTTTATTTGTAAAACCCTTAAATTCTCCAATGGAATCGATGATGGTAGAGAGGGATAAGGACAATTATTCCAAGACAGCCATAAACAACAAAAATACAGAAATGATTATTAATGAGTGCATCATTGGTATTTATCTTCCAGCTATTAAACTTCTCATTATACAGATTCATTCGAATTTTTAAAGTGTTTTATAACTTTTTGTCATTTTCCACAATTCTTCAATTATCATGAGTCATTAACCCATTGAATTTTAATACCATTAAAAATCGGTTGTTAATCTTCAAATAAAGAAAATGAAAAGTTAAAGAAAAAAATCACAAGAAAGATTATCCCTACTTTGATTCCTAGACCAAACCAAAATCCTTATTCCATGCAAGAGAAAAAACATTTTTGCTATATCTAATTCATTGCTATGGCATTGGATTACCATGGCATAAAAAATTCAACATACACCAACTTATTTCTCACATCTAATTATAGACATTTTCCAAATTGGCTATGTAACAACCTTGACAGAGGGGTTACTTTGTTACAATGTATATCATCATTGCTTAGCACATATTTCTTTTGTCAACTCCTTCTCTCTCCTACATGCCAAGAACATTCCTTGCAAAATCAATAATTTACTATATGGTATGCAACAACACATTGACCCTCACATATATCTCCTACATCCAATAGTCAATAACGTTTTCACTTTCATCTCTGATAGTCTTTGTGGTCACAATTAGTGACTTATCTAATAGGTTTTTTCATTAGCAAGCATAAAGTTAACATGGTTTTCATTTTCCACCAAAATCTAAAATGGTGAAATACCCCTTTTTTAGCAAATGCATCCTCCTAACATTTTCCTCTTAAAATTCAAACATATAGTAAACAACATAATGGAAAATACTTATAATAGAATCCTTCACTCTCTCTATCATCATGCATAAATAAGGAGGCCTTGAGTGATTATAAGACATCCTTTATGTTCTAACTTCATCTCTTTCTAATAATGATAACTAGTTTTCCTTATAGTTTCCATAACACATAATTAATATACTATACTTTTAGTTTGAGATAAGTCCATAACATTCATTACTTACAAACATAGTCATATTCAAACATTACATTGAACATTGTTTTATTATTCATGCAATATAAACATATTTTTTAAATTATTATATTCAATAACATACATACATACATACATACATACATACATACATACATACATACATACATATATATATATATATATATATATATATATATATATAAATATATCCAATGTAATATTTTATATTGTGTATGTCTCTTCTCTCTTTTATACACTAAACACCTCCTTTCTTAGATATTATATGTATTTTTCCTTCTTGGTAGAAAATTAATTCAATTACTAATTATTTCTTGTACATTTCTGGATTGCATACTAGATTATTGCTTTTCCGAAAAGCATTCATTAGTTTCACTTTCAATAGTGATTGTTACTTTCGAACTATGTATAATCTGGTGTGTTACATTAGCTTATCCTTTCAAGAATGATTTTTCTTTCATGCCCTTGTCTTTGTTTTGCAAGTTGAGTGTTATTTCTTTTGGGTTTGTGTTTGGGCTATCTATAATTATCTATTATTTATATACAAATTTTTATATCTAAAAGGAAAATATCATCGAGATGATATTGCTATACTTTTGTTCAAGTTTTTTAAACAATAAAGTCCCCGATTATTGTTCATTATGGTTTATCAAGACCTCCTTTACATTATAATATTCCAAAGCCATATTGAAGAAATACACTTGCTCAACTTGGTGGATCATTCACATTTTTATTGTTCACAGTTCCTCTTGGACTCTTTGCAAGTTTTCCAAACACAATGATTATGATTGTTCAGAAACTTCTATGTATTTTGGTCATTGGTAGATGAAGAAGTAGCCATACTTTCACTTTACATGATTCTAACTTCCTTTCATTATTAAACCCCTTTACACAATACAAATTTAAAATTTTTCCCTTCCTCACACTGAAGACAAGTTTGGAAACATGCATTATGTTGCATAATGACAAAATTTCCCTCAGAGTGATTACGTTATAACACTATAAAGTTTAGAATGATACACTATGTCACAATGAAAGGCATTTTATATGGGCAAAAACTATGTCACAGTAAAGGAAATCTTGTGATAATGTGATCTTCATCGTGATGTGACATGTTATCATAATGAAAATATTGAAGTGATGCAATATGTCACAAGGAAGGTTCTTGAAAGTTGTATCACATAGAATGATATGTTCCCATGATGCAACATGTTGTGACAAAGGAAAGTTTGGAGCAATGTGTTATATAGTGGCTAACAACATTTTATGTGTGATACACATTCCACTACAATGCAAAAAAAGTTTGATGTCTCACCTATATAGAGTCTTTGATGCAACATGATATGTGGCACAAAGGAATGTTTTGGAGTTATGTGGTTTTCATAACCAAAGTCATTTTAGTTATGATATGCTCTATTTCATGATGTTAGATTTTTTTTAAAAGTTTGATGTCTCTCATTGAAAGAAACTTTGCTACAATGCAATATGCCAATGTAAACAAACATTTGAAGCAATGTTATAAGCCACAACCATATACAACTTACATTTGATATATTGAAAGGGTGTTCTTATGGAAATTTCTTAAAAAGGAAACACACTTTATATACAAAATGCTACTGTTCAATCCACATTGAACATTCCACTAGTGAACCCTTAATAACTCGACAAACACCTAAATTTTGAACTCAAAATCTATAACAAAAGAAAACATCAAACAAATGATTTCCCCAATTAAACATGATATTGTCCTTATAATGCAAAAACTGTATGTCTAAATAAATAATTTAATTTAAAAACTAATAGAGGATTGATAACCAAATCAAACAAAAATTAGAGTTGTGTCAAGGAATACAATGCCAATATCATTGGTCTTTGCCCTAACAATTTTACGATATTGGCATTTGCACTAACATTTTTACTAGATCTTTGTGGGCATCATGTTATCAAATTGCATTTTATAAAACCTTTTAGTGGCATCACTAAATCACACCAAAAATACACCAACGATACCATCAAATTGTGGCTTCACATCATTTTCATTTTATTAAAGCAAAAAAATCATTCCATATAAACAAAAAAGGAAACAACAAATTCATAAATTAACATAAAGTGAAAAGAAGAGAGAAAGAGTTGGATCTCCCAACTATAGAAGAATCTAAACTATAGGAAAAAATATTTATATTAAATGGGAAAGAAGATATATATGTGTGTGTGTGTGTTTAGCTTTTTTAATTTACTTTATTTACAATTATTTATTTTTTATATTTTCATAAATGTTTAATAAATAATTAAATAAAATATCCTAATAAATTTTCACATTTCACATTATTTCAATTTCCAATAAAATTTTAAAATGTTTTAAATTTTATCTTTTAAAATCCTCTCTTAATGTAATTTTATATCTCTAACTAGATTCATTTTAAAATCATATTATAAAACAAATTCATTCCACTTTTATAATTCATATTATTATTTTACTATACCATTTAAAATACTTATATTTTTATATTTTCAAATACTATCTTAATATAATTTTATTTTAGAAAAAAAAAAAAAAATATGATAACAAATTAAATTTATTAATTTCAATTTTAAAATTATATAATAAAACAAACTCATTAATTATAAAATTAAGGACATCCTGTTATGCTAAACATTAATCTCAATTTTCAAATCATATAATAAAACAAATTTATTAATGTTAAAACCCCAACATTATATTACTCACAACTTTTATAAAATTATATTACTCCTAACTTTTATTAATATAAATTTATAATGATCCATTTTCAAATCCTAACAAATTTATTATCTACTTATTAATATTCAAATCCTAAATTCTCAAACTTATAAGTAATTTCAAAACGATATAAAATTTTATATTAATTTCTTTTTTTAAATATAAAAAAAATCATATTTTATCGTGATAAAAAAATATTTATTTAAATTGTTTTAATTCAATATTTTCATATTTTATAGTAAAATTAAACCTAGGAAATATATTTAATAATTAATTCTAATAAATAATATATTAATCATAAAAGAAAAATAACTCAATAATATTTATTTTATTAGTTTTTATGTACCTATTTAAAATACATCTCATTTGTAATTTAACTGATATATGCCAGAAATATAACAAAATGTCTTAAAAAAAAAGGAGATATTGTTTTAAATTTGAAAACATTGACGAATCAAAATGCTGACGGAAGTTTGTCAAAATTGCAAGAACTTCTGGAAGCCTATGCAAACCCAGAGAACCTCGCAACTATATAAACTAATTTAAATTTCAAAACTAAAATACATTTACATTCCATTTAAATTTTAAAACTCAAATACATTTACATTCAATTTATACTTCAAAAATAAATGAATTTACATTCAATTTAAATTTCAAATATATTTAAAAACATAAAATATTAACCTCAATACCAATTAATAACTACCTTCATTATTAACTATTACACTAATATTTTAAATCCCTTAAACAAAATGGACCATTGAAATTCAAACTCGATACACACTGATTTAATCATCATGACCTTCATTTATAATTTAAATCATCAACATCTTACCCACTCTCGATTTTCAATATAACCCATTATAATTTTCGCATTTCGACATGTATAGAACATAAAGAAAAATAAATTAAGCGCCTCTGTGTCAATAAAAAAAATTATAGAAGTAATCTACCTATCTAATAAAAGGTATTTAAATAAGCCTTTGTCAAAACTGAAGCAGAGGATTACGATCTGTATGAAACGAAAACTAGAACACCTCCAAAGCAACGTTGGAGGAATTCAAAGAGCGAGAGAATTCCTCATCCAAACACTTGTGAAATTAAACGAAAGAGACTATCACGGGATTTGTTACAGACCCTTGATGTCCAACCTCCTCCCGCTGCCTGTAAATTGATTAGTCTATGCCATTCACATGATCTGAATCACGTCCTGCTTTGGAAAACAAACCAAAAAAACAGAAATGGTAACCCACGACGTCAAAACAATAATGGAAGCGGTGAAAACTAAACCCTAGTTGTTTACCTGTAGCTCCGCCAATTCCCAGCGAGTTGTTCGTGGCGTCGTGCTATGCAGGTTGAGTAAATGCGGATGATGCAGGGCAAGCAAGGGCAAGCAATTAAGTTTGCAAAAATGGCCAGAATTAAAATAGTAGCGGGACGTCCAACCCTTTCGCTGCACCCTCAGGGCATAGTAGCAATTGATAAACGGCGTTATCTTCCCGTCAAACATCGGTTGACCACTATTATAGAAATTTAAATATCATTTTACATACTATAATTAACAAATACTGCTTTAATGGTAGAAGAAAGATTGTACTGCTTTAATGGTAGAAGAAAGATTGCATTATCAGTAATTTATTAATTTTTTTAATTTCAATTTTGGTTTGGTCAATGATGACCTACTTGTTACACAATACTTGCTTCTAAAGATTAAAATAATCTTTATTAACTTGCCTCTAAAGATTAAAATAATCTTTATTCTTAATAGTTTTTATGTTTTTCTTTGTAAGGTGTAGCCTTCCCTAAAGTACTTTTTAAAACATAAATCCATCACACAGTCACAACATAAGTCGCTCCTAAATAAATATCATTGATAAGGTGTACCATTCCATGACATATCTTTCACCACACAAATGCATCACATAGCCACCAAATAACTCACACTTAAATAAATAGCCTATCATCATATTGATACATACACACTTCTATATATGTGTCACTTAATTAAAGCTTCCCAAAACATTTTACACTTTCTCTTTGGGAAACTCCATTTGAGTCCGTGTGTAATGAGCATTGTAATTTTTCGTAGACATGGAAATTTCAATCTCACAAATTTCACATACTTTAGATTTTTAATCCCACACTCACACTAATTCTACTTTCTTTGTTATATTTTTTTGTCACACTCCCAAAATGCATTTTTTTTTTTGTTATATTTGGTTACAGTCTTGGATTTGTAGAAAAAGTATACAATTAACCATAGGTTATGGATGTAAATTGTATTGACATTAGAAGCTTATTTGTATGATTACTTACAAAAAATATATTTAGTATCAATTTTGAGGAGCAAACAAAAGAAATTGAGCAAAACTAAGGAAATCAAGCCATATATCTTTTCTTATAATCTCATATTCCTTTTATTAACAATACCTACATTTCACTTTATAATTATTTTATTGTATTTATAATGTTATGTGTTTCCTATTAAAATTCTTAACATAGTTATATCTCTCGTATGTAATTTGATTTTTATTTTAGCACACTCTAATACCTCTCAACTACTTATTGTGTAAAGCATGAAAACCCTACTAATACAATAGATAATGGAAACAAAACACATAATATAAGAATTGAATGCAAATAATTCAACAATCCATCAATCCTTTATCAGCTAGATTAAGATTATTATAAAGATAATGCATAGTTTTTCTTTGTTTTACATAAGAATAATTAATTATTATATTTAGGATTTTCAAATTCCTTAATCCTAGTAAGAGCTTCTTAATTGTATGTTATTGATTTATTTTAGATATAAACGTACACAAAATGAACATTGTGAACATAACAAAAACTAAAATTGGATCACAACAATGATAATTAGTGATTTTGTTCATTCAATTTATAACATTTAATCAAATATTTATTCCATTGTTCTCCAAAATGACAATGCCTCTTTCCCTGACGTCATCTTTCTCTCACACTCTTTTACATTCTTCATATTATTTCTAGCAACATTTATATCAATGACACCATACTTTGCAAATATTTTGAAAATCCACCCTCCACTGCCACCCACCTCCCCACACACACATATATTCCCCTTGCCTCATACTGATCCCAAGATCAAGGAATCATATGCTTTATCAAATTTACGTTAAATGTTGAGAACAATGTGTTTGATGTTTTATGGCAATTCTTAACAAGGAAAATGAGAAAGTAACATATTTTTTATTATCAACAAAGGCATTAGATTATGATCTAATATTTCATTATTTCATGCACTTTTAGTCTAAGTAAGAGATAAAGTGGATAATCAATATCATTAATATAAATAATACAGTTGAATATCTTTATGAATAATTTCTTTAGTTTTGCATTTTAATAGATCTTGAGAAACTCACAATCATAAAAATCTTTGGTTAAATAATAATTAATGGATTTAATGATACCAACATGTCATGTAGTTATAAGCCTATAACATAAGTTGGATCATTTTCAATGATTTTATAATATTTTGATAAAATTATTACGTTTTAGTAAAGGCCTCAAGATTTACAACTATTTTTTTAAGATAAGACTTAAAATAATGTAATACTCATCTATTGTATATACAAATAGACTACCTCATATATTATACAGGTGTTTATAAAAAAATTGATTATTAATATTTACGGCTTTATTTTATTGTTTTTAACACTTTGAAATTTCTTTTAAGAAAATATGACACCTCTAATGGTTGTTATTATTTATCAAAAGGTTATATTGAAAAATACAAACTATATTTATTATTAAATTTTTATTAAAAATTCAATTAACGAAAGCAATCTTTTATTTAAAAATAGATATAGATTTTTTTATTAAAATTTCAATTAATTTATTAAGGTTAATAAAATATATTTAATCTCTCTATTTTTTCAAAATAAATCGAATAAATTACCTCAATCAAAACATAATTGACAACATATTTTAGTTATAAATTCAATAAAGTTTAAAAATTTAAAACTAATATTTACGTATTCCATTAAAAAAAATCTCACTACAATCTTAAAATAAACACTTTATTTTTATACGAAATTACTCAATGCTATTTGATACTATATTAAAAAGAAAAAAATTACATTTAAGTTTATAAGAAAAAGTAAGAACTATAACATATCTATATATACACAATGTGCATCAACAAATCTATATTATGCACAAATCTATATTTTCCTCTATATTGATATTATATTTATATTATAATAATAATAATTGATTTTACAAAATCACTCAATATTATTTGATGTTATATAAATAAAAAAAAAATTATAATATTAATAAAATGGTAATATTTTTGTTAAGAAAAAACTCATTGGTCAACTCTATTGAAGAAAATCTGAACCAAGAGAGTTTGGCTCTGCAGAATGCTCTACATTGTTCATCAACATGATATATTAAATAGAATACATGGTTTTAGGGAAGTTAGAACAACATCCTATGAAATAGAAACTAATTCCTATCCTGAGGCTACGTGAACCAACTCTAGCTATTCTAGGATATTCTCCATTATCTTCAACACTCCCCCTTAATGGAGAATGAGTTCACATATATGCCTAACATCTCCCTAAACAATTGAAATTTTACTTTTCCAAGGGGCTTAGTGAAAATGTCCGCAACATTATCACATATATTACAATATTCTAGATGAATTTCTTTAGATTGTGCTTTCTCCCTTACAAAATGGAATTGAGTATCAATATGTTTCGTGCTTTTGTGAAACACCAAATTGTTGGCCAGCTTGATTGAACTTTGATTGTTGCATCTAATTGTTGTTGCAACTGTCTGTTCTTCCCCAACATCCTGGAGAAGTCTCCGCAACCAAACCGCCTCACACGTTGCTGCACACATGACTTGGTACTCTGCTTCTGTTGAGAACAAGGAGACTGTGTTCTGCTTCTTGCTGCTCCAAGTGATCACCTTGGATCCAAGACTGAATGCATAACCTGTTATAGATCTGCGATCATCTACATTTCCTACCCAATCCGAATCTGCAATTCCTTCCAGTATAACGTCGAAAGAGTCAGTGTAAATAATTTCATAATCTACAATACCTTGTAGATACCTCAAAACATTCTTCGCTGCATTCCAATGGCTTTCAAGTGGATTTGACATAAATTGGCCTAACACATTGACTTCATAAGCTAATTCAGGTCTAGTGGTGGTTAGGTAGATCAGACTCCCAACCAACTGTCTGTAAAGTGTTGCATTCGCCGCTTTTGAGCCATCCTCACACTGCAATTTTGTGTTTTGTTGTAATGGTACCAGTGCAGAGTTACACTAGTCCATTCTGAACTTTTCTAGTAGGCCTTTGACATATTTTTCTTGAGACAAAAATTTTTGACCTGAATTTCTCCAGATCTCGAGACTTAAACAGTATTTGAGTTCACCGAGATGCTTCATCTCAAATATCTGTGACATCTGCTGCTTGATTTCATCCGTTAAATATATAGCATCACATGTAATTATCAAATCATATACATAAAATGAAATCAACACTATACACCCTTGTTCATATTTCATGGTGTAAAGATTAGGGTCATTCTTACTTCTATGATAGCCAGCGTGTAGAAAAAATGAATCAATTTTCTCATACCACAACCTAGGAGCTTTTTTTAGTCCATAGAGTGCTTTCTTCAACCTATAGACTAATTGTTCTTTTCCCTTATGGAAAAACCCTTCCGGTTGCTCTAAATAAATCTCTACTTTTAATTCCCCATTCAGAAATGCAGACTTTACATCTAGTTGTTGCATCATCTAATGTTTCTTGGTAGCTAAAGTAATTAACATTCTAATGGTGTTCAATTTAGCTATAGGGGTGAAGGTTTCTCCATAATCTATCTCTTCTTTTTGTGTATACCCCTTTGCAACCAACCTAGGTTTCATTTCTTCTATAGTTCCATCTGCATTGATTTTCAATTTATATAACCATTTGCAACCAATGACCTGTTTTCATCTAGGGAGTTATACCAATTCCCAAGTGTTGTTTCAGATTATTGAATCATATTCTTGTTCCATGGCTATTTTCCATTCATTACTTTCATTTGCTTCTTTATAACTAGATGGTTCAGCAACATTCATCATACTAGTTATAAAATAATTTTCCCTATATATTGCAGCCATTTGATCTTTTCTACCTAATCTCCTAAGTGGTGGGATGGTGGTTTCAAATCTTATTTCTTCATGTTGTTGTTGTTGTTGTTGTTGTTGTTGTTGTTGTTTCTGTTGCTACTGTTGCTGTTGTTGTTGTTGTTGCTGTTGTTCATCCTCTGCCTTTGTTTGCCGCTAATCCTAATTGTTCTCTACATTCTCTTCTTCAAAGTATCGAATGTCCCATCCATCATAGTGCTCATCAGTTTCTTCACTATCCTGCTCATGGAATTTAACATCTCTACTAACAAAGATATTTTGAGTAGAGGGATTAAATAATATGTATGCTTTATATGACAAACAATACCCTATAAAAGTGCATCTGATGGCTTTTGACTCTAATTTCTTTCTATCTTCCTTGGGTATGTGGGAAAATGCTTTACATCCAAATATTCTTAAGTGTTTTACTGCAAGCTTATATCCATACAAAGCTTCAGAAGGAGTTTTAAACTTAAGACTTCTTGTAGGACTCCTATTTTTTAAATAAACTACAATACTCACTACTTCAACCAAAAAACTATTTGAGAGATTCTTACCTTTAAGCATACTTCTAGCACATTCCACCAGATTTCTGTTTTTCCTTTTTGCTACTCCATTCTGCTATGGAGTATGGCGTAGTGTAAACTGCTGCAAAATTCCATGATCTTTACAATACTTGATCAACTCATCCTTCCTGTATTCTCCCCTTGATCAGAATGGAGAATTTTTATCTATTTCCCTCTTTGTCTTTCAATCATATTTTTAAACTTCTTAAATTATTCGAATGTATGACTCTTCTTGCTTAAGAAATACACTGAATAAAACTTCGTACAATCATAAATAAACAGTAGGAAATACACTGCACCTCTTAATGATTTTGTCTGCATGGGACCACAAAGGTCTATGTGCACTAACTCTAATATATTCGTTTGTTTCTTTTCTACTCTAATAGGGAATTCTTCTCTATGCATTTTTCCTAAAGTACAAGCATCACAATCATTATGTACTTGCTTTAGCATAGGAAAATCTATTACCATTTCTTTCCTCTGTAGTAACAACAAATCATTGTAATCGATGTTGCTGAATCTCTGGTGTTGAAGCTCTTCTGTAGTGGCTCGTTGCTATCAATGCTCGAACCGGTACAGGTCTCACATCCAACTTGTACAGTCCTCCTGTTCAGATTCCTGTAGTAATTCTTTTCATTCCATCTAGAAGATCTTTAATGTAACAGTTGGATTTTAAAAATTCAACTTTCAAATCTTCATCTGTAATCATTGATACAGAAATCAAGTTCTTTGTTATGCCGGGCACAAACATTACATTATAAATTTGTTTGATATTACCATCAAATATAATGACATAAACTTTCCCACATCCTTTGATTTGATGACTTCTATCATCACCTAGGTAAATTTGTGTGCCTTCATTGATCTCTTTAAAATCCTCCAGCCAGTGCTTGTTCCCTATCATGTGTGTTGACACTCCTGAATCTACATACCAAATATTTGCATCAACATTTTCATCACAATCTGCCATGAACAATCTCAAATTTTGCACCTGATCACCATTCACAAGATGACCTTCATGTCTCTTTGGCTTCTACTTTTCTTCATGATACTTCTTTTTCCTACATTCCCTGCCAATATGACCCAATTTTCCACAATAAAAACATTTTGTTTCAGAGTAATTTTTATTCGGGTGCATACCTTGGGTCAAATTTGGCTGTTTATGTGAAATTGCTCTGTTTTGCTGTTGTGGACCTCCTTTCCCTTTGTAGAAGTTCTTCCTCACCACCAATGCAAGATCGACACTCTCGGGCTTCAGAGTCGATCTCCTCTCTTCTTCCTGCATCAGTATGCCTGTCAACTCTTCAAAACGTGGGATCTTTTCTCTGGCATTCATCCCAGTGATGAACATCTAATAATCATCAGTGACACCATTCATTGTAATGGTCAAAAGATTTGTATCTTCCATTGTATGACCAATATTTGATAATTTGTTTTTCAAATCCTTGATCCTTGCTACAAATTAAGTAATCATTTCATTCTCCTCCATCTTCATGGACAGGATCTTACTCTTGTGTAACAAAAGATAGATTTGAATTTCTGATCTCGTACAATTCCTTCAGAGTTCCCTAGATCTCGTTAGCTGACTTACCTTCTTTGGTGTGCGGTATAATACAATCCTTCACTGAAATCTTTAACATTGTCCTTGCTCTGCTTTCTCGTTCAACACAATCTGAGACCAGTGCTGATCCAGCCGCAGGCCTCGGCGCATCCCCATTCACAATCATCCAAGCACTCTATTCTTGTAGGAGTGTCTGCATCTTAAACTTCCACTTTGCATAATTGGAACCATCTAGCTCATTGTGCTTCTTCATGCATGCTTCAAAAATATTCTTATTCATCTTGGCGATTTAGAGAGCAAAAAAAAAAATTAACAGGTAAAAAATGTTAAATTTACCCAAGATCTGTGACAGAGATAGATCATTGTTGTTCAATCTCACAACACATGCATAGATCTCCGTGGCTTCCTTCTCAACCTCCGGAAAACCTCCTATTGTCAGCTACAACCTTACTCTTGGCTTCCCCACTTAGCTTCTCTGACAACGACAACCTTGTTCTTGGCTCCCTTATGCAATTTCTTTGATTTACATGATCGTCGCAGATATTTGTCCAATATTTAAGAGTAGTCGCAACCATCGCAGAAATACACCAATTTTCCGAGACTAGTCATAGATATACGCCCAATTTCTGAGACCGTCACAGAAATACACCAATTTTCTGAGACTAGTCGCAACCATCGCAACTGTACACTCGAACAATGTGACGATCGAAAAAATGAAAATTTCGAGAAGTGTAGTAGGGTTTCATTGCAGCTATCCACTCAAAACCTGTGATGATTTCGGTTCAAAGAACCACCCACTAGCCACCGTACAGGTTCCCCAGCCTTGACGCTTTGATACCATGATAAAAACGACAATGTTTGTATTAAGAAATAAAACCCACTGGTCAGCTCTATGAAAGAGAGTCTGAACCAAGAGAGTCTGGCCCTGCAGAACGCTCTACATTGTTCATCAACATTACACATTAAATAGAATACATGGTTTTAGGGAAGTTAGAACAACATCCTAAGAAATAGGAACTAATTCCTATCCCGAGGCTACGTGAACCAACTCTACCTATTCTAGGATATTCTCCATTATCTTCAAGAAATATATCTATATATACACTAGGTGCATCAACTAAATCTATGTTTGTAAAAACTATAATATATCTATATATACACTAGGTGCATCAACTAAATCTATGTTTGTAAAAACTATAATATATCTATATATACACACTAGGTGCATCAACCAAATCTATCTTTGCTTCTCTGTTAGCTTGTCTATGGTTATCGTATCCTAATCAAAGTAATAAAAAGTTTGTTATGTTTTACATTTCCTCTTAACTATTGAATGGCCAATAAGATAATATTGGATTTCTCGTTTTTTAACCATCGTAGCAAAGGTTCCATAATTTTGCTAGCAATGTGTTAACTTGACATTTAATCTCTTGACATTTGATTAAAGATGAATTACCGATTATAGTGTATATTTGAAACTTTCTTATAGATTTTTACTTTAAAAAAATGTTTCACTAGGATACAATACAAGAAGGGTTGGAATTTGACTTTCTCCAGAAGGCTTTTTTCTTTGTGAACAAAAAAACTTGAAACTATATTTTTGATTGGTAAAAGTAATATGAAATTGTCAATTTGATGGTTAAATATTTAAGTTGCTCATCATAAATTTCAATGACTGATTTAGATCATAGTTACCAAGTTCATAAGATAAAAGTTCAAATGAAAAAATTTCAATTCATAAAAATATCCACAGTATATATCTTAAAAATTTAAATATATATACTTTTTTTCATCCCAATATTTCATGTTTATTTTTTCCCATTCATTTTAAAGTTTAAATCATTTTTAATAATTTTAATCAATATAAACAATTTTAAAACTATAGTTTACTAACCACGACCACACTTATATGTTACCTTCAAAATTTACGTTCTTTTCTAAACTCTAAACTAGATTCCTTTGTGTTCTCATCTTATCTAAAATCTTTTTGTAATTAATATATATTTAAAACTCAAAACTACATCGTGCCTAAAACCTTATTTAAATACTCTTTGTAATTAATATATATTTAAAAATTAAATATTCTAAACTCAAAACTACATCCTTCTTTAGTTTCACATTTTATTTAAAATCTGAAATCTTTTTATTATTAATAGATATTTAAAAATTAAATATATTCATAACTTATTTTTATAAAATTCAACTTAACATAAATATAAAAAAATCAATTACTTTTTATAAAATTACTTGATGATTTTATTTCCTTGTTATCTCATCTTTTTAAACCATTAATGACCACACTAAAATTGAAAACTAGGAAAATTTCTTGACTCACAACTGGTTTCCATTAGTTTCCATTATACCTGTGAATAGGTTTCCATTAGTTTCCATTATACCTTGATCCCACCACCATTTACATCTATTTTGTGTTTAAGAGTAGTTTCATTTACCATTCTAGACATCAAAATTAACAAATCCATGTCATAAACTATAAACTATGACTTTATCCATGAGTCCCTACCCTGAACTAAATCTCTTTAATTTCTATTTAACTAAATCTCTTTAATTTCTATTTTTTTTTTATTCTCTCAAATTTGGTAACTTAAATTTGACAATATATTTAATTGCAACACCTATTACTTGTCACAATTTTTGTTGCCTAATAATTGTAGATAAAATTCTTACCTACACAAAAAATATTAAAATAAAAATTGATAAAATAGTGAGTTGCTTTCTTTTGCTTCTGAAAACTAAATAGAATAACCCTACCTTACTATAATTTTTTTTTATACATAAAAACACATAAAAATTTATAGAGAACGTCAAACATAAAAAACAAACGAACGTCATCAATTCTTTCCACTTTAAAATAAATTTGAAATTCTACGCTTACTTATCCTCAATTTCTAGGTCCGAGATCCACAAATGCTATTTAAACCAATAAGTCATCAACTTTGGCCCACAAGTTCCCCCGAGACATTGACGTTGACATCGAACACTTAAGAACGGTAGCACAAGTGGACAGTGACCGTGTACAATCTGGAACTGTTCATACAGCTCAATATAATGCAAATTATGCTTTTTTCTCTTCTAAAAAGGAGTGGACATTGACCGTTGATGTTGAACTCGAACCCATCTAGAACCATAACACGAAGAGGACTCCATACAAAGCACAAAACACGATATGTTTGAACTCTAATTACCAGGGCGAGAGGAGAGGATTAAAACATAGTTATCAAATTTGAATTCGATAAGGACAAAATTTGACCGTATAAAATTTAATATAGGAAAAATTTCAGAATATATATTTTATATAGAGAAAAAAATTAGAGAATATACATCTTATATAGATTAACGTATTATTATTATTATTTTTCAAAATTTTATAAAATAAAAATGAATCTTTCTTATAATAATACTGTTATTTTCTTATTTCCTCATTTCCAGTATCAATTTTTTCTGTGTATTTATATTTTTATCTACTTAAAATAATCTATTATTTGTATTGAGAATTAAGAAAACACTTAAATAAAATATATTAATATAAATAACAAAAACTTAAAATTGATATTCAATGGAAAGAATAAGATATTGAATATTTAAATAATGTCCACAAATTAAAACAAATACTACCTCCCATTAGCATCCAAATTTATTCAATAATAATTTGGTAAAATAATCTTTATGATGAATTAAAAAAAAATACTTTAATTGAATTTCAAATCAACTCTTACTAAAACATTTAAAACTATATTTTAAATTTTTTACAAAATTTATTTCTTTTCATAATTTTTTAATAAAAAACCACTTTTTAATTTACTATTTTATAATTGAAAATTTCCATAACATTTTTTAATATTTAAATTATTAATGAAATTTATGAATGCTAGGTTAAAATAGATGTTTCTATATATAAATAGTGATAGATGTTTCTATATATGTATAAATAGTCATAGGACAGATGTTTCTATATATTACGATAGTTGGTTGGATGTTTCTACAATGGCTCTGGTTCAATGTTTTTATATATTTTTACGATGACTGCTTATATTGTTCGGGAGGAAGAGGGTACCCTTTGCTAAGCTGTTCGGCAGTGGAAACCAATGCGGACAATGGCTGCTTGGTTATTAACCTGAGGAAAGAGCGAAGCATTGTACCCTATGCTCAGCTGTTCATAATCGCAATCGACAGTTGAGAAATTAACTTTATTGATTTAGTGAACTACAAATACCGTACCGTTTATCGAACTTAACATACTAAATGGCACTTAACATACTAAATGGCTAATCGAATCGTATCAGCGAATTTCCGTAATTTTTTGGCCAATACAGTCGAACTTGGTAACTATGGTTTAAAATATACTGTGCACCTGTTTAGCAGAAATATCATTATGACACAATGAGTTGGAAGAAGTAGAAGGGACAAGTGATGAGCACGCAAGACTAAAAGCAACATATGCTCCCGTGACCCGTCTCTCCACACTACAGTTTGTGCACCTGTTTAGCAGAAATACCATTCTGACACAATGAGTTGGAAGAAGTAGAAGGGACAAGTGATGAGCAGGCAAGACTAAAAGCAACCTAGATGTAGATGAAGGGCTCCCGTGACCCGTCTCTCCACACTACAGTTTGTACATTTGGTGAAGTGGTTTGAAATCCAAATATTCTGGTATTGTTCATTAAATACTCTTATGTTTTGCCCCCATTCAAAGCTGCGTCAAGAGTAAATTTCATTTCAACGGCATCGAGTCGTCCTCAAAGTTTTTGAAATATAAGCACAACGTTGGGTTCCAATCCCAAACCATATTGGTTATTCGCTGGACTGATATGGTGGAACTTCCTCATTTTCCCCTTCTGGTTAGTATGGCGGCTATCATCGCTGCAGTCAATCTTGCAGCCAATGATCCCCAGACTACATTGGTGGGAGAAGGGTGCAGCCCCCACATGTACGTTAATCCAACAGCGTTTACAGACAATCTGGATTCTGTTTTGCAATCCCTATTTTCAAATCTCTCTTCATATGGCTTCGCTACTTCAATGCAATTCGATTCTGGCAAAACGGATCTTGTCTATGGTCTTGCTGTTTGTCGGAAGAATTTGAACACCAGCAAGTGCTCCCAATCAGTGAAGGAAGCGTCGATACAAGCGAAAGTAGTGTGTCCTCAAGCTAATGGTGCTCGTATTCATTTGGACGGTTGTCTTCTCCGCTATGAGAATAATACCTTTTATAGTCAGGATGTGGACCCTTGGAATTATGTTTATTGTGCCGCAACAAATTCCAGCGATCCACAGGCATTCCTTGATTGGATCGAAGAGTATTTTGCATTCATACTCCCTTACCTTTGCGTGAGGTGTATTTGGAGTCATGATTGCATCTTGTTTTGTATTGTCTCTGATTAGTTGGTACTATCTAGGATTAGTTTTTGAATGAGGGGTGGCTTGGGAAAAAGATTTTTATTTTTTCACATTTGGGCGTTTCTCTTTCTTCTAGCCTTCCATGTGGTCACTCGTCATGTCTCTAGTTGCCTATTTAGTCCCATATTGTTGTCTTTTTCATACCTAGATCTTTGTCCCATTTATATGCTTCACCTGCTTCAAATTGCATCCAAATATATCAAATTCCTTTTTCCAAGAATATGGTGATGACTTGATCATTAATGGATTCTTGGGGTCTCTCTGATCTATCATTTACTACTTGCTTGCATCCACTTAGGACCTGTGCAAGAATAAATGATTACCTTCCTATTCATCCATAAGTTGTTTCCCTATGTGATGCATATGTATTACAATGACTTATAAATCATTCAAAACTATATAGATCAATTGGAGGATAACAAATGTCAATATGGGCATTCATCCCAATGACAAGTGATGTATGTTTCCATGTTCCACACATCCATATCATTCTCATCGATCATTGAAAAGATACCATTTTTCTAGTTTTGGAAGGGTTTCTTGCTCTTGAGGTCACAAGTTTAAACCGAAGTAGATCCCAACCTTAAATAGAATAAAGATAAGCACAGTGTTGTTATACCTCATGTCATTAGTTGAGGCTTTCCTTTTGTTCTTTTGAAATTGACATCCACCCTATTAGAGGTGACCAAACAATACATATGACGGAAAATTCAAGTTCACCTCTTGAGTAATTTTGAGTTTTCGACATATTACTTGCTTTGATGGCATTACCCCTAATCCCTAGGTTGTTTATCAGTATCTAAAAAAGCAGACATGTTGAATGAAATACACACTTAAATAAAAAGTCATAAAAGGGTAGAAAGAAATAGTTATGAGGGAAGGTAGGTCTATGCTAATTTCCTTCTTTGAAGGCTTCTATATGCAAAATGTATAGCTCTTGAAATCTACAAGATCATAAACGTAAAACATTCACATCATTACTAGACTTTGAAATTCATTTGATGAATTCTCCCCCTTCCTTTTCCATGACTTTCCATCACATTGCCTATCTTTTACTTAGGGACCTAGAGAACACACTGTCTTAGAACTTGACACACCTATAAGGCCTAATTGTTGATCCATGAAAATAATACTTAAGAAAATGATAAAAGTAACCCTTGTTATGTTTTGTTTGATGAAATCACTAAGGGTAGGACACTGAATGGCACACCAAGAAGTTAGACGCACCACATCAAGTGAGCAATTTGCATTACGATCCATTTACCATGTCTTGGGATCCTTGACATCATAATGGGATACATATACCTATTTTTTACCATACTTGATGAGATTGGGATCTATGATATTTTCTTGAGAAACATGTCATGACATTGGGATCCATGACAGTGCACCAAATGATTACAAGGATGCCACATCATCACACATATGGCATAGATCACTCTAACTTTGAATCTAATATTTACATAATAATTCATAAGGTTGACAGTTTCCAATTAAATTTCCCCAATGACCTAAACTAGCAATTGTCCCAAAAGGTACAAAGAGAGGCTGATAGATTTACGAAGTTGGAATTGTTGAATTTTTATAAAAGGTCGGGCCACCTTCTCAACTGCTATTGATATTGTACAGTTTATTAAATCTGAAATAGAGTAAAAGATATAGGAGACAGAACAAACTAGGAATGTAAGTTCTTTATATTGGAAGTGAAAAAGAGAACAAAGCAGCATGTCAAAGCAGAAATACTTAAAGAAAGCCACAAGACTTTCTATTCATTCACATGTATTTTAAAATGCTGACATGACTGAAACAAAAAAGAAGAGAATTTGAAAATTTCATGTAAATGTATTCTAATTTAAAAACAAACAACTAACCACTCTATAAATGTCATTGCAGAAGCCCATGTAAGGTATACATATTCCTATATAACATATTTGAAAACAAAAACAAAGATAACTTAACGTGAGTAGCATAACATCTGGCATTCCATGAACAATAGAAACCACACTCAAAAGGCCAAATCTATGTAAACTGAGTTTTTATTAAAATTGTAGGTACAAAAACACTTATGACACTCCATAACTATGCATCATGTCTGGTGGAACATACTACACTTATTACAATTGAATACTTCTAAATATTTTACTTGGTATTGTGTGTTTATCACAAGCAATTATACAGGAGATAACATGCTTTGCAATGCATTTTTTGAAATTTTACATATGGTCTACACATAGAGACATGTTTGGTAGGTAATAACTAAACATATATACAATGAAAGTATTCTTTGGCTTCTAAACATATGTACAATAAGAGCATTCTATTACATATAGATGTAATTGACAATGAGCAGCTATATATGCATGATGGGGCATGGCATTGGCAACAGAGTTGTTCCTGCAATTGACGCTGCATTTTCCTGTGTGTGTCACTTTCATTGATGTGAATTATTATCTTGAGTATTTGTTTTACCTTCTTTAACAATTCAATGGTTGGACGCAAACGGTAAAGAGGCAATGTTTGTTGGGGCAGGATGTTGAATTTCTTGGCAATACTCATACAACAATCATAAATAGCCTCTATTCATACCTGTTTCCATCCAAAAAGAAAACATTGTAAGTGACAATGGATGTGTTTGATGAAAGCATGTTTTTTAAAGCGCTGAAGTAAAATAAATAAACTTTTAAAGAAATTTCTAAATTGCAGTGAATGCTAGACCTTGTTGTTCTTGGCGGGAAATATCTTGTTTGAATATTTGAAATAAAATAAATGATTTCAAACTAATATAAAATCATGAGGTTAAATTTAATAGAAAGCAAATGTATGTGAAATTTGGTTATTGCAGCAAGTGGTGTTTACCATGTGGGTAATTCTGGAAAACAGGTTGTATGATTGGCTAGAGTGTATTCTCCTACATAGATTTTGATGCAAGCGATGATTCCTCTTGTTGTCAACGCTTAAGATATGGATTCTCGTGCATTTGTGCAATGCGTGAGAATGGGAATGCTGGATTGATTTGAATGTCTTCCAATGACCGCACTCTTGAAATTGCAGTGAACGTTAGCCCTTGTCGTTCTTTGGTGCCGATGTCTACTGTTGCTTTGTCTAATGTGATTCCTTGTGACTTGTGTATCTTTAAAACCCATGCCATTTGAAGTGGTATCTGACGGCGTGAACCCCTTGTGATGGGAGAAATGGGTACATATGTTTGGTGTGAAATGTCCCATGGTGTTCCTTTGTATTGTATAAAGTCGACAACCACGAAGGATGGTAATTCTGGGGGCTTTGAACCAATAGAATAAAATATTGAGATGACCTTCCCAAGTGCGCCATTGACGAGGCCTGCATGTACCCATAAGTTGCTGGTGAGCATAAATTTTTGTTCATTGCATAAGAGCACTTTTGCAAGAAAATGCTCATCTTCTGTTGTAGTACGAGTTTTCTGCCTTTGTTGTTCTGCAGAGCAAAGCGCTACTGGGATGTTCAATTTTTTAAGCATTTTCCTATTATGCAAAACAACTGAGTTGTTTATTGCATATAGGTGCATGGATTCTTCAAATGTGCGTTGCTCTTCATGTGTAAGAGATGAACTTGTTCTTGAGTGTAGATATTCCATTTATGAGATTTGTGAGTATTTGCGAGAAAGCAACCTGGGACGGGCTAGCTCCTTGTTGACGAAAAAAGGTTGAAAGTGTTATGAATATGTCGAAGCTGCGCCAAAGTGCAGTGCCACGCGATGTCCCAACGTATAAAGGAATGTCTTTTACAGGTGGTAGTTGGCCTAAATCTCCGACAAGGATAATTGAGCGATTACCAAATTGTGCATTTCGGTGAAGAGGGAATGCCTCTCTTAGAAGATTGTCAATGCGAGTAAGCATTCTTGGACCAATGAAGCTCATTTCATCAATGAGAATGTACTGTACATGACGGAGTTTCTCTTGCAGTTGTAGGAGTGGTTGGCCTTCAAGAGGATGCATTGTTTGGATAGGGATACGAAGGGCCGAATGAATTGTGAGGGCATTTATGTTGAAAGTTGCAACGCCTATTGGTGCAAGTAACAACAAAGGGTTTGTGTTTGCTGGTGAGTTTTCCACAAATGCATGGTGCAGACATTTAATCAAATGGGATTTTCCTGTCCCACCTATTCCTTGTATGATGATTTTGCGTGGGGGTTTTGGCAAAGGGGTTTTAAAGTGTGAAAAAATAGTGGTGAAGGCTATGTTTTGGGTAGGAGATAATGTGTGATCTTGGCGGAGGTTGGAAAAAGAATGATGTTGGTTTTGAATCGTTGAGCGGTTGAATTCAATGAAATTTATGTTAGTTTCTTACAAGTGGGGAGGGATAGTATTATGTGACCAATTGTGGTTGGCATCAAAGTCGCGGTAGCCAATCATGTGAAGGTCATCAATTGCAATATTGTAACCTGGGTGCAGCTGAGAGAGGATTTTCCATTCATTGATCTGCATGGAATCAGGAGGGATGTCGGGGGTAGTTTGATCTTCAGTATGTGGGGTTTGTGGGTTTTCAATTTCTCGATGGACATTCAATGGTGTATATGTACCATTTTTTTGTTCCCAGTGTGCAATAATTTCTACATCAGTTGAACCAATATCATTGGGAGTGTTCAGAAGGGGAAATACAATAGTAATTCACTCCAACAAAAAGTGGCATAAGAAGGATCATCAGAGGAAGGAATGACATTGTAACGGGGCAATACATGTACAATCATTGGTGGGAATATGTGTTTCCATTGGTTTTTTTTCGCTGGGAAGAATATGACCATGAGCGTGAAGCTTCAAGGAGGGGCAGTGATTCCAATGAGACAGGCCTGTTCATGTATGCAAGGATAAAGTTTGGTGTCAAACCAGGGTTCTCATTATCTTGTGAAACGCGTTTAAAAACAGTCTTGTTGACATTCAAAGACCGAAATGTACGGCTGCTGAGAGAAAGAGGTAGCTTTTGTAACATATGGCATATTTCTTGTGCTCCAATGTTTCTATCTGCAATGGTTTCCGTAAGGAGTTTTCTGATAACAACAGTAGTAGGTGCTTCTAGAATGGCACTTTGTGATAGCCATGATAGCATTTGACAGTAGCTCTCAGATCTTGTTTCTGATTTTGCTGCATATTTTGTAATATATTTTAACACAGCATGGCGAGAAAGGACCGGTTGGCAATCAACATTTGCTCTCCAAATAGAGAGTAGATTGGCATTGTGAATATTCAATCTTTCATCATTGCGTGCAGGGACATAGGTTTTATGACCTTTATCATCAATGAAAAGTGAAGATGTGGACTTCAACTCCCACGGTACTCCATACCGGCAGCTAAGTACATTGTCTTTCTTGCGAAGATAGGAAGACTCATGACACTTTGTATGACGTTGCATGGAGTTGACAAGCTCTATATAGTCTTCAAATTGATTGGATGTGAATATTGATGCTGTGTCAAGAAGACATGGGTTATGAATTTTTGATTGGTGAAGCGGAATATTTCGGTGTTCTCATTGACGTGGATTCCAAGTAGTTACGTAGTGGTCGAAATATTTCTGTGCATTAGCAATTTCTAATGCATTGTTCCAGTCAATTGTGTCCATGTTTGGTGCATTTTACAGCCAGAGGAAGCCATGAATGTGTGCGGATCGTCTATGTTGCCATTCGTATCTGAATATAATATGAAGGTAAAATCTCGTTAAAACATATATATGCAATGTAGAAAATTAATGTAGAAGGAAATGGATATTAAAAAATACCTGCACCAATAGTCTACTGCATGGAGGCCTTTTTGCAGGATTTCTTCGAGAAAAACTGTAAATATGCAATGCATATATTGGGCTGTTAGATGTGGGTTCTTAATTATGTTTTGGATTTTCCATTGGAAGTGGTTGACTGAATTGGAAGGAACACTGGTAGGCATGATCATGTGCAAGTCATGCCATTTAGTATCAGCTGCACTGAGAGTGAAAAAGAATGTCGGACTTCCTATTTGCGTGATCATGTCAGTCAGCTCAGATCGTCGTCTGTTCCAGAAAGACTGTGTTCCCCGTAGGCGTGAACCGAACCGCATTATTGTCTCTGGCAATCTTGAATCTCGAGAGTCACGAAGACACTGTCATAGGTCTGAAACCGTTGTTGGCAAGTTGTTCTCGATGTACTTTTTCACAAAAACACTAGTAGTAGTTTGGCTACGATGGTGCATTAGAATGTTATAAAGATAGTAGCAGAATCTTTGGTGTTGGCCAAATCCGTTATCATGGTACTGCATCAAGTGTAAAGCATATTCATGCATCTCAACTTTTGTAAGTCTTGGTTGCATGATCATGGCAATGCCTGTAGGGAAGAGTGTGGGGAATGCCATGGCAAAGAGGCCTATGGTGTTGTATTCATTCATAGCCGGTAAAGATATTGGAGGCCAATCGATAGAGCTTGTTGAATTTGAATGGGTCAAGTGCAAATAATCACAAATGTGCTCAAGCTCAGTACTTGAATTTGGGAGTATTGGAACGAAAGAAGAGGGTTGGATTTCTAATGGAGGTAGCATGACATCAGTATCATAAGTAGAATCAATATTGGTTTGATGGGGTTCAAAAGAGGAGGTGGTTACATTATGGAGAAGAGAAGAAATATCAGTAGGGTGATCTGGTAGTGCAGAAATAGCAGATGAATTGAATTGAACATCACAGTAGTAAGGGTCATTTTTTGTTTTGTATTCAAGGGCTGCAAGGGCACGTGATTTGCAAACGAAGAATTCATAAGCATTTTCAGATGGATTTTGCCTTTTCACAATGAGGATGTCTAAGTCAGAAATCATTCAGGGTAAGTATTTGGCAATAGTGGTGATGTCTTGAGGGAAGCGAATTGTATGGCCACTATATTTCTATTGACCACCACGAGCATGAGTGACTTGTAGAATGGGGTTTTACAAGTGCAATGAGCATTTCTTCAACTTGTGTTAACTGTTGAAGGACATAGGGTTGTTCACCAGGGTTCATGTTGTTTAGTTCAGAAAAACGATTGGTGGATTTAGATGATGCACAACGAAAACAAGAAATCCTACCATGTAAAAGCTTTGTTTTCATTCTTGGGTATGCTTATTTGCATATTGTGCAGACATGCATGCTAGAAAGTTCATCAATCCTTTCTCGAAAGTGACGGTGTTCTTCATTAAGGGGAGGGTTATATTGGATTTGATGAAGGTGAGATGGGTTGGTTTGTATAGTTGGGAGAGCATTTGAGGTGGGAAGGGATGTAGAGGAAGTAGTAGGGTTGTTGCGGTTTTTATAAAGTAGTCGTCGCCATGCATTTATTGTATCCTTTTGCTGTGCATAAAGAAGATGCCGCCGCTCGTGTTTGTCCGCATTTTGATTGTTTTTTGGAATATCTAAACAAGTACAAACAATTAGTGTTAGTTTTCATAAACAAGTATTGCATGTTTGGAGAATGTATTACAAGTTTTAGAAAAAAAAAAAAATATTTGATCATCAATGAATGTAGGTAGATTAGGTAGAATGAAAAATATGCAATTAGGAGTACTATAAAATCATATGTTATTCTGGCATCTATTATTGAGAGGAGAGGAGCAAGATAACCAAGATTTTGCTTCCTTCTTCTTCTTTTTTTTTTACAAGTTTGAACGACAGCATGAATAGATTAGCAAGCAAGAGATCAATGTATAGACATGTAAACAACGAACGGGAAAATTATGTAGTAAGTCTTTACCAATGTTGATATCTATATTATGTAAAATGAAAAGTGGTAAACATACATATTTTGGAATAACTGGAAGAGAGTATTTGCAGCAACAATGTGCATCACAATAACATGGGTTTAATTTACAACAATATGAAACAATGAGTTGTGCAAAAATGTTTGTTTATGTAAAAGCAGTAGTGTTTGAAGAGACCCTAAAAAACTTTTCAAAGGCGGTGAACAACAGGTCGTTTTGAAGTGGACATTGCTTGAATGTCATTGAGGGCTTCTTTGCATGCAGAGGCATATTGAATTTCTTCTGAATTTATCAGTATTGGTTGCAATCGTTGAACACCATTGAAGTAATCTGCTTTAATGGAAAGTGTTAGCAGGAAGCGGCATCCTGAAATTCGGCCACAAATTTCCTGCAGATCCGTTGGTTCGATAGAAAGAAGGAACAAGTATTTTGCCGTGATGCCCATGAGCTCGTTTCCTGCATCATTGAAAGCTGTGACATTCTGCAGGTGCCCGGTGTGGTCATGTAGCTCAATTTTAAGTTTGTAACGATAGTCACATTCTGGGAAGTCGCCGTTACATTTTGTACAATGCCAAAGATTGTTAGAATTCTCCACAACCTTCTTCATGCATTGTTTTCCATTGAAATATAATGGACATGCTAGAGAGTAGAAGTCATCCATGTGAAGAGCAGTTATTGTTGCACGAACTGAAACCCATATTGCTTTATCGGAGGTTTGCATGCCAACAATTTCATGAAACGTCTTTCGTGGTAGGGCACGTTTCGAAGCAACACCATAGTTTCTACTCAAAGATGGAGAAGAACATTTATAACCTGTTTCACGGAACCATGCATGTAGTTGATGAGTTTCTTCAACTTGTGGATTTATGATGAGAGTTCTTGTTGATATCGTCCCTATTGTGGTGCCATTAAATTTAGATACACGACCTCCTGTGATTGCAAGGATTGGTGGGTTGTCGAAAGAGTAGAATTCAGCAAGGTTTTGTCCTATAGAGTCACAATGGTCTCCCCATAATGTTACATCAATGCTAAAACCCGACTTATCTTTTAATATGAGTGTTCTCCTTAATGTTTCACTTCAGTCTTTTCGTCGAATTGTTGATGCAGGTGAGGTGGAAGTAACAACACCAATGACATCCACATTCGTATTTGGACTTGCACTTTTTATTTCAGCAATAGTCTTGAAGTGAAATCTCTGGTAAGGAAACGTTGGATCATCTATGGGACATGGATTGATAGTGGAAGCAGCAAACAAGTAAATCTCCCATTTGTTCTTGAGGTGGTTGTAATTTGGATTTGCTTCTTTAATTGTGCCATTTGAAACAATGTATAGCTGCCCAACTTGAATTAGACTGTAAAGAGATTCAGCCAATTCAGCAAATGCAGAAAGGTGGATCTCTTCCTTATCACGATTGATAAGGTCAAACCCAAAAACCTTTCCTGACCCTCGCACATTGTTGTAAGTCTTCAATGATGTTTTTGTAGATGCTCTACCTTGGATTGAACAATATTTTTGAGCAGGATTGAGTGCCGTGAATGGAATTGTTGTAGTTGTTGTCGTAATTGGTGGAGTAACTTCAGAGGGCAAGTATCTTCTGTTGATGAAGAGCTAACTTCGGATGTACCCGCCTTTGCATGTAGCAGTGTTGATGAGTCCTTCGTCAATGTTGTTGAGCGCATCACAACTTCAAGCTCAACGACTCGGATGGACCTTATGTAAACAAATGAGAAATGAATTAATGAAGTTTTTTTTTGTGTAATTGAGGAAGCATATAGAAGAAAAAAAATATAAGAGGGTAAATTCAAATGTTGGGCCTTACGAGGAGTTTTGAAGCACCGTGCAAGCTACTTTTTTAAGCAGAATTATTGAGCCAATTTGAATGTCTTCAGATGCAACTTGTTGGCTATATGTTGATGGTAGCAAAGTCTTGTGTTGATGTGTTCCATCAGATAGAGTAATGCAAAAGTGTGAGGATGTTGTTTTTAATGATGTAACAAAACCAATATCGATTATTTGGAGCAGTGGTTGAATATCAGTGGAACCATTCAGCAGCAGAGGAATGGCATTTGTAGTCAATGATGGCTCCATAATATTAATAGAGGGATTATATTTTTGTGATAGTAGTACCTGTAATTCATCAAATCAGCACAACAAAAAAGTCATGTAAACAATAATGTGATGTGAATGAGGGAACTAATCTAGCAAGGCTAACTTTCGATGGTGAAACAATAATAAGAGCAGAAGGTTTGAGAGTAAATTGTCATTCACAACACTATTAAAGATGAGATGACCTTGTAGGTGTTGTCAATTAAGGTTAGCTTAGGTAGAAGTACTAGCGCATCAAAAGATCCATGTGATATTAATTTGGACTCATATGTTTTTTCAATAGTAACATCTATTGCTTCCACCAATTCTGAGAAGATTTCAAACAGAAATCTCTTACAGCCTTGCAAGTGAAATTAGGAATGGAATTCTTCTGCAGGAAGAACAGGGGATTTCATATTAGTCATTGCTGAATAAAATAAATAAATTGTCGGTTGTCCACATAGACCCCGTGTACAATTTAGGAGACTGATTCCTTGAAGATGAAGAATCTGAGTCAGTGGATCTTGGCAGATTCTCCACAACGAGTGGAGGAAGTCCTAACAACCATCTGGATTGATGGGGAGGACCGGATGTAGTCACAATGACTGGTATATTTTATCAGATAAATTTTAAGGTGATATTCTTTAAGTCTAAAAAATGATAGCACTCAGGTACTTAAAATGAAAAATACACTAAGAATGACAATCAGCAAACAAAGTGAAATTACCTTGTCTGATAAACACCAATTACTGGAGATGAAACCCAGTCTCTCAATGAGTAACAAACAAGGATGGCCAAATGTATGGTTACGGTTACTTTTGAGCTTTGCCCGAACCTCAGATTGAGGGGCCAAGTACTCTCGTGAAGATGAGCACCCTCCCAAAAAATGAAGACAAAGTAGGTCCATCTGTTTGAGGTACCAGTACAGCCCGTCCCAGTCACCTTAGGTAAGTACCTAGAAGTATTGGCCATTAGAGATACCTCAAATCACAGACATTACCAAGGGGGACATAGTCGTAGACATCACATTGTGTGGGCAGGATACCTGAGTCCCCGACTCAGTTCCAAAATCCTCGAAGGGACCCCCATTACACAAAATGCCCAAAGGAGTTGTAAAATAAGGCGGGCTACCTTCGATTACAATCCAATGTTGTCTCGTATTTCGCTCTGTTGTGAGTGGAGTGGTCTTGGTAATATGAGTGCAGAAGGATTTTTCACTCTTTAACGACACTAGTTTGATTTGCAACCTGTTGAGGTAAAGACACAACACCCCCCATTATTGATGCGTCCACTTCGAATAATGGGGACCCTTTCTATAAAATTTTTGGCTAAGCACCTTTTTGATTTTTATTTTAATTGATTGCCCTACGCTTTCGTTAATTTTTAGTTTTCGTTGGATTCTTGTTTTGATTGCTTTGTTAGAATCGAATTTTTATAAGCTTCCCATCGACGCTTGTTTCGCCTCATTTGGTCAACTGGTTTGAAAATGGCACTCCTTTGAAATCTCATCATTTATCTAGCCTGGGTTAAAAATGCATAAAATGTACAATATCGCATTTTGTAAATAAATTTGTCCAATAATGCATTCAGTTTAAATATTAACTCGTAGAGGGTTTTACTAACATTTTTCATTATGCGGCCAAATCATTAATTATCGGGATTTAAGAAATTTACTCCAATTTCCAAATCAATTATTAATCTCGAAAACCCATAACATTCAAGTGGCTGTAGTTTCAATGATTTCACAACTTAATTAAATTTCATTAGAATAAAACCAAAATATGAAAAATAATATTAAATATTAATTAAATTAAATTAAATTAATATATAATTAATTTAATTTAATTAAAATTTAATATATAAAAAAATAATATATAAAATATAATAAAAATAAAATAATGTTCATCGCATTGGGGGATCGGGTTGGAAGTTTGAGTGAACATATGTTAAAAAATCCCGATACACACCATACCCCCGATCGCCGATAAACATAAGTATTCAATGTATCGCATCGGGAGTGTTCATGTGCTAAAGTTTAAAAGCCCGAAAGCCATACCCGATGCCGATATCGCATCGGAACTTTTCAATGCCAAAGTGTAAAAAGCCCGATATCCCTCGTTGCCCCGATCCGATATGCCAATTGCAAAAGTCAAAACGCATGGGGGTCATTACCTTAGTTTAGTTTTTTTAAAGCTTTGTTTTAAAAGTTTTAACACTCATACGTATGAGTGAAAAGGGATTGGTTAGTTAATGTTAAAATTAAAATAGTTTATATATTTAATAATAAATTTTAAATTAATTTAATTAATTAATATATAAAATTTAATTAATTAAATTAAATTAAAATTTAATTATTAATTAGATTAATTAATTTGTAAATAGATTATATTAATTAGTTAGATTAATTTTAATTAATAATAGTTTGTTAAATAATTAGTTTAGTTTATAATTAACAATTAATTTAGAATTAATTAAAATTCTAATTTAGGATTTAATTTTTAATGAGAATTTTGATTTTTTTAGCCCAGCAACAGAATTTCCAGATTCATGCCAGATTTGACTCCTCAACTTTGGAAGCTCATAGATTGAGTTATACTTGGCCAAATGAGGCCCAGGATGGCTCATTGGAAAGAGAAAATCAAGGAGAACATTTTGAAGGAGGTTTCACCAACAGATTTGATCATTTATTGGGCCAAAAATAAGGCAGAAGATCAGGCTCCGAATTTTGAAAACAAAATCAATTTTCTGAGTTATTGTTTTCAATTTCATTTGTCGAAAGCCTCTTCTAATTGCAGATCCATTGGTCAATGATATCATTTGCCAATCAAATCATTCCAAGCATCAATACAGAGCTTATATTTTGTTTTTAATTATTTATTTAAATAGAATTTGATTGGGTTGGATTTAATTGCCAGAAAGGATATTTTGATTGCATTTTAATTTATTTTGATTTCTTTTGCAGGAAAACAGTGGAAAAGATATGGAGAAAAAGATTTCAAGCAATGAGATTGCTCCAGCGATTGAAGACCAGAATTAGGAGCAATTAAAATGATATTTGGCAGATTTCTCTTCAACAAACTCTCCTCTCCAAAAATTCCTTCACAAATATTATAAATAACAGATTGCAGAATGTAAAAAGGGCTGCTCTCCTCTGCAATTTTAGAGCTTCTAAAAGCACTATTGTAATTGGAATTTAGAGTTGTAGGAGGGAGGAGTGAAAAATCTCAGATCCGGGGATCATTGAGGATTTTCCCTTTGTATATTGAATTATGCATGAAGAACAAAGCTTGCACTATTGTGGCTCTAGTTTAGAAGGCAGAAGTTCAAGCAATGTAAAGGGCTGTTGGAGACCAAGAACAGAGAAATGGATGCAATAAATTGGTATTTCTAATACTACTGTTTCAAATATCAGTTTTAATTTTATGGTGATATGAATGTGTCATTTTATTCATGTTTGTGCACTATTGTCAATATGGGTAATTTGTCTCAATCTTGTTATTATGTACCTCTGTTTTTATGGATTAATTGCTCATTTTGGAGTAACTACTTACTCTGATATCTATCTTATGAAACTGATTTATTGAATAATAATGTGTGTGAACTATTTCTACATATCATTATTCAATTATTGGATTTATTGATTTGATAATCAATATCATTTTGAGAACTACTTCCTGAATGTTGTTGATTTATTATTTCAGTTTTAAGGTCTCAATAGAATGTGTTTTGGTAACCATAATATCAGTTAATTGAACTACTTCATTAACTTGATATTCATTATAAACAAGACATATTTAAATCCCAATATTTTAATTATCTTGCTCTTAGTTGGGTTAGATCTATATCTGCCTAATTAAGATAGGATTTAGATTAGTTTCTTTTGCTTGCATCATAGAATAATCGTGCATTTAGAGTAAATTCTACATTCTTTTAAGTCCTCTCCTCAAAGAGGCAAAACTTTAGTTGTGGCTTGGCTGAGCCCAAATCAGCTTAAGGGTCATTCTCTTGCCTGATCAGCAAGAAGAAGTGATCTGATGTCCATGTCTATTGGTAGTTAAAGATACATTATAAACCAATAGCAATAGGGAGAAGGTAACTGGACCTAGATGAACAGTCGGAGCCACCACACCAAACGGAAAAGGAGCTGCTTTTAAGGTCCGGACCGGGTGGTTATCCCCCAATGTTGTTGCAGCGATTTTCGAGGCATCAACATTTTTGGCGCTAGAAGGAGGGCTTGAGAAATTTGTCTATTGGAGTCTTTTCAATTTTAACATTTTGTTTATGGCTCCTCTTAAACTTCCAATTTGGAGTTGTATCCATGGACGTGCATCTTCCAATACTCCACCCGAAGTGGTAAGACTCTTGTCTCAGGTAAAGTTCAATGGTAAGAGAAATTCTTCTGCTTTTAACCATGTCTTTCAATTTATTCAAAACATTTCAAATTATGATTTTCAAGGAATTGATGAAGGCATCTTATGCAGAATTTTTACTCTTACATTTGCGGCAAAAGCCAGAAGCTGGTGTAGAACTCTTCCAGTTGCTTCAATTCACAGCTGGGATCAATTTGTTACAATTTTCATTTCTAAATTCGATGGCTATGATTATGAACAGGTATGTGAAGAAATTGAATATCTACGTAGGTTTGAAAATGAGTCTGTTAATGATTTTAATAGTCGATTTCATTTGAATTGTTTAAAATTTAAAGACGAAGATAAGCCTACGGAAGAAGAATCATTAGATTGGTTTGAATATATTTGTTCTCTTCCACCCATTCCCAATCCATATGAGATTGATTCAAGATTTGTTCCATCCCCTTCCAACATAAATGAAAATCCCAACACGGATGTGCAAATAAATGCTGATGAAGCGGTTTCACAAAGCTTGGAAAATATTTCCATTCAAATGCAAGAAGACAACAACAACAATTTTGGAGAAAAAGCCGCCTTGAAATCTAAAAGCTACTCTAAAGTAAATTCGAAAAATCAAATCGCAAATCAACAAGTACAACCAGCAATCAAAATGCAAACTGCTGTACAAATTTCTGAATTTCTCCATGATGAGCATAATGCACAAGAGCTCTCAAACAGAGACAGTTTTAAATGCATTGTTTCAGGTTCACACTTTTCCCTTTATCCTGATATTTTCAATAATGGTAATATTTTTCCTCTTGATGTTAATGATATTCCACAAATTAAAGAGGTTGATCTAAATGAATTACCATTAAGTTTTTATCAAGATAAAGAAACAATAATTGATCATTCTTTTGCCACTGATGAACATGAAATTCTTATTCCTTCTTGTTTGGGTATATTGGATGAGATTGAAGGGAATTCTAGAGAGTCTTGTGAGGTCATTTATGATGATTACTCTGATATTGAGGATGTTGATTTCAATTTTTCTCAAGAGAATCCTCATGATAAAATTCAAATAACATCTGAGGATGAGGAACGCTTCAATTTAGAAATTATCCCAACTAATCCTCATTTTAGAGCAGCAAATTATCTTCATGATTTCACCATTCAAGAAATCATTCCAATTTATGATTCATATGAGGATCAAACTCCCATTCCTATTCATAATCCTAATTCGTTTTCTATTTCACAAGTTGGAATTCAAAATTATTCAAATTCCATAATTCTGGCCATTCCTTGTAAAAATGAAATCGTTTCAAAACGATCCCAAATGTGCTGTAACATTAGTTGTACAAATAGTGACTTCATTTTAGTTTTTCTTTCACAGCTATTTTGTTTAAACTTAGATTTATTTTCTGATTTTATTTTGCAAAATTTCCACACTTTTCGCTGGCATATTGAACACCTTACTATCAAACACTCAATTGATGCCTTGCCCGATTGGGAAATTGAAGTTTCATATTATAATCATGAGCATCAAAAGATATCAATATTTCAATTTCAATCAATGCTAATGTTTCATCAAGAGCTTCTATTTTTTCAAAGGCAATATCAACAAGAGAATATATTTTTGCAATCTGGCCAGCTATTCAATTTAATTAATAATTTTCCATGTCATTTGACAAACTTCCATTCATTTTTCATTGACTCATTTGAAGATTATTTGGAAGTTTTTCCTTCAAGGAAAATTGTCAATGATTTAACATTTGTACATAATACTAACAATTCTTTCCAGGCCTTTGAATTTCAAAACTCATATCCACAATTCGGCCTGTTATCTCTTTCCTTGAACATTTCCCCATCCTTAATGGAAATCCATCCAGATTTTTGCGATCCAATTGGTATCGAATTGGAAAGGAAATTTCATGAGAAAGAGATTTTAATTAAGTTGCTAACAATAACTGTACATTCTTATTTCAGATTTATTTTCCTTAGTTTAGTTAGATTTTTATTCTTATTGCTAACATTTGAACTGCACATAAACGCAGAAATAAAAATGAGAGAATGGTTACATTGGAAATATGACTATACCTAGTCATTTTCATGTATATGGTTAGAGTAGAAGTAGAATTAATTTAGTTAGCTTGTTTTATGTAGTTAATTTATTTGCAATAGTTCTGTAGATGAAAAAATAAAACAAAGCAATCAGCCTTCTCATACATGTTCAGTGGAAACATTTTTCCTTATCAGAAAATTTTAATTCTTGTTTTCCTTTTTGAAATTTCTTATAGCGATTTCTCTACTCTGCCTATTTCGAATAATGTCTTGATCAAAGTCAATTAAAATTGCACTTGGCATCGATTGCCTCAAAGCTACTTAACTTCATTTCAGGTTTTCCTTCTAAGATTTTCTCTTGAAATTTATATGGTGAGGATTTAAGGATATAAAAGCTTCATGATCCCATTATCCCATGAGATGTGTGATTGACTATGATAAGCCTAATTCCAATCATTATCAGTCAATCTAACCTGTCACGGCAATCATATGAAGTTCATATTATATTCCTCGGAATTTGCCAAAAGCTGATCTTAAGGATGCCCATTTTGCCAAGTGCACACATTTAAATCTGTTTTGATATTTTTCTACAATTAAGTGACTTAATCTCATTCTAATCTTTAGTTTATTATCTGATGTTGTAAAATGCATCATCTTTATTTACTAAAGGCATTATTGAACAGCCACTATAACAATACAGATTTTTATCAAGATTAATTCGCAATGAGCAGAGGTAATAAATTGTTGTTTCACTTCGAAAGGGAAGCATAGTTTAATATTTATTTATGATAAATTTTATATTTCCTGAACATGAATGATTGATTTCATTTAGGCTGATTGCACACTTAGATTTAGAATAAATAATGAGATGATTTTAAATCAAAGGAAGAATTTGAAGATTATCAGGTGAAATTTACAAACAAATTCCTTCCAGGTACGCATTTACAACTTTGTTCTCATCTCTTATTAGTTTCTCTTTTCCTTAGTTTATTTTTTATTTATGTTCTGTTTTATTTGCAGGTTTTTATTTCTTTTCAAGACTTGAAGTAAGCAGCGAACTCATTTCAAATTTGCAAACAGGTTCAGGGAAATTTAATTCTGATTTATTAGAATTCAAGCATTTTTGTAGCTTTGCTTTTATTCACTTAGAAAACCCAATTGAAATTTCAAGGAATATCATAAGACCATTCGCATCATAAGATTTCATCGGAAGTAGCTCTTAGCATTTCTTCGCTCATCAAAGACCTCCGATGTATTATCTTACTCATATGTCATATTGCATTTCGCTTATCGGAGCTTTCCAAGTGAAGTATACTTCCATGAACATGAATCGCCTATCTCCGATAATCGACTTTACCGATATTGCGATAAGCACATAATTCCGGACCCGATATGAAATTCAAATCAAAGTCATAAAATTATCGCGTCCGTTTAATCACAATAATGGTAAGAGCATAACTTTTAAAGGGCCGATGTTTCAGATCCGATATGTTATCAAATTTTCAACATAAAATTATCGGGTCCACTCTTCATCACATATCGGCATATTAAGAATTGTTAAATCATGCGCATAACATTGCCGATCGCGATCGCCGATTAGCCACGTCATTCATCGCATATCGGCGTCGCAACAATCATATTGTGTTACATCGAGTGCTTAAGATTGCCGATCGCCGATTTACGTCATCCATCGCATCGCTGATATCGCAATCGCTCCCTTGCAGTTTTATTTACGGCCGATATCTCGGATCCGATTTGATTATTGAAATCCCATCATAAAAGTTATCGGGTCCGCTCTTCATCGCATATCGGCATCGCAAAAAAATATAATGTGTTACATCGGGTACCCAAAGTTTGCCGATTGCCGATTAAGCTACGACATCCATCGCATCGCCGATATTGCAATCATTTCATCACATTCTTACGCTCACATCACCTCTCTGAATCTACAATGTGCATTTTGCAATGTGGGAAGCACGATGCAATTGATTCTCTGATCCCCGATATAATATTTCTTTAATGATGTGATCGCTCCATCTCATAGTACAACTTCTCATCGCATATTTTCATATCGGCGATTTGCCGTTGCAACCTTTGGTGTGAGAACTTCCAATGCATGCCTTTCAGCCATTAACATTTAATCAATATATGGCATAGCAATAAAAGTGAAGTTTTGCGAATTAAACTTGAAGCATGGTGAAGAAACATGTTATGTGAATCATCCGATACGGCAATGTGTTATTTTAAAAGCGAGCTTGGGTAACCACTATGGTAAGAAAGCAGTTAATGACTAATTTGCAGCATATTCAAATTATTTCAATTTCTCATACATTTTAGTTTAAATATATAATTCCATAATTAAAAATGGAATTCAAGACCTCTCTATATTCATATTTAAATTTTATTATCGTAGATTTGGTCTTGATTCCGAACTATTTATAAAATCATGGAATTTATATGAAACTTGTGATATTTTGAGAAACAGTCATTGTTGCAAATTCTCATTCTCATTTTTGATGCATTTGCTTTAATTTCAACTCCCTTGAACACTAGGCATTTCATTTTTACGTTTTACTGCTTGCTTTAGTGTAAATAAAATGAATAATGATTTTGGGTTACAAGATTTTGGTTAGTGTGACTTCTTCATATTTTTAATGTTAATTAAAATAAGAAGTCAGTTAGTTTGGAGAAATTGACACATTTCAGGTAAGATCAAAAACAATTATCCAATGGTAAGATTCATGTGCCCACTTTCATTAATTCCCATTTCATCACTCTAGTTTCAATTTTTGTTTTTAAATTATGCTGATATAAAACTCTGTTTTGCAGCTCTTCACAAAATTTTTCAATCTTCTGCCGAATCATATTTTCAAAGCCCATACTCTTCTCCTGGCTTTATTTCAATAAGCAGCGATAATCTTCATCGAAACAGCTACACCAGGAAGTTTCTGAACCTTTAATCTGTTTCTTTAAGCATTCCTTTTTAGAAAATGATTAAGATAAGGCTTGGAAACAAGAAGATTCATATCAAACAGAAATTATTCATTGTGGCTGAATTTTACGATCACTGTTATCTAAAAGCCTAAAGCATTCACAACTCTGCAAGGTATGTTTTTCTAACTCTCAACATAAGAATGAATGATTACATGCTTATTTTCTTTTTCTTCATATTGTTGAGATATTCATATAAACATTCTTGTTTGAGTTTATCTTTTGAAACTTGGATTTTCCTTTCTTCTTAAAAAAAAAAAAAAAAAAAATTCATTTTTGTTTTGATTGCTGATTTCTTTTCTCACTTTAGCATAAGACTTCTTTTCTTTTGGTTTTCAGTTTTGATTTTGGTGACTTTGCCGCGATTTATATGGAAGGTCTTCTTGTTACCTAACAATGGTCAGGATACATGGAGAAAAATTGTTAATAGTCACCTATTAGCTTTTTCTTAAATCTCTCAGTAGAGTTTGATTTTCTTATTGTAAAGGTAGACATACTTAAGGAAGAGATTACCAATCAAGAGAAGTTGGCAAAGTATCATAAAATCTGAAAAATTTCTTTTTCATCAAATTGTAATCATTTTGAGATTTCAAAATTTCATTAGGATCTTTCAGAATTCTATTATCAGTCAAGAAAAGTTATTTTTAACTAAGTAAAGACACTTTACAGCAAAGCACCTTTAACTCTGAAATTGTCATTCTTAACTCTTAAGGAGTCAATGATTCTCCCTGTCCCAAAGAGTCTTATTTTTCTAGAGGATAATCCTGAAATATATTTAAACTTAAAAGATAAGAGGTCTCATCGTGAGCCTGCTTACCATGATCATAGGGGAAAATAGGCTGACATTACCAACATTGCTAAACAAACCAGGGTAATGGCTTATGATTGCAAACAATTATAAGACAAGGGGTCTCATCACGAGCCAGCTTGTTCAGTCCAATTTTAACCAGTGAATGGCATTGTCAACTATCTGGCTACCATACTAGGACAATGGCTTTTAAGATTTAATAAATAATAAAAATAAAAAAAAAAAAAATAATAATACATATATAAATGGATTTATCTCTAGATCAATAATTCTTAAACAGATGGGATTCTGAATCATTTATGATTAAAAGGTAACCCTGTCGAAACTATAGATGTTTGCTGGCAGCAGTGGCTCTACCTGTGACAAACGAGTATATTTTGAAAAGCTAAGCTGTAAAGTGACCCCTACTTTATCTCTACAACTAATTAAGGACTGATGTAGAATTGTGAAATATTTTAATTTATGAGAAATTTTAAGAAAAATTACAGTTAGATGATTCTTGCTTTTATTCAGACTAATGAACTTAGTCAAGCATTTCAAACATAATTTTCTCTTCTTTAATTATTTTTGCTTTAATTTTAGGAAAATCTCATTCATAACAGAGATAACTGGTTCTTCTCCCGTGTGTCGCCAATTGTTGAGGTAAAAACACAACACCCCCCATTATTGATGCGTCCACTTCGAATAATGGGGACCCTTTCTATAAAATTTTTGGCTAAGCACCTTTTTGATTTTTATTTTAATTGATTGCCCTACGCTTTCGTTAATTTTTAGTTTTCGTTGGATTCTTGTTTTGATTGCTTTGTTAGAATCGATTTTTTATAAGCTTCCCATCGACGCTTGTTTCGCCTCATTTGGTCAACTGGTTTGAAAATGGCACTCCTTTGAAATCTCATCATTTATCTAGCCTGGGTTAAAAATGCATAAAATGTACAATATCGCATTTTGTAAATAAATTTGTCCAATAATGCATTCAGTTTAAATATTAACTCGTAGAGGGTTTTACTAGCATTTTTCATTATGCGGCCAAATCATTAATTATCGGGATTTAAGAAATTTACTCCAATTTCCAAATCAATTATTAATCTCGAAAACCCATAACATTCAAGTGGCTGTAGTTTCAATGATTTCACAACTTAATTAAATTTCATTAGAATAAAACTAGAATATGAAAAATAATATTAAATATTAATTAAATTAAATTAAATTAATATATAATTAATTTAATTTAATTAAAATTTAATATATAAAAAAATAATATATAAAATATAATAAAAATAAAATAATGTTCATCGCATTGGGGGATCGGGTTGGAAGTTTGAGTGAACATATGTTAAAAAATCCCGATACACATCATACCCCCGATCGCCGATAAACATAAGTATTCAATGCATCGCATCGGGGGTTGTCATGTGCTAAAGTTTAAAAGCCTGAAAGCCATACCCGATGCCGATATCGCATCGGGACTTTTCAATGCCAAAGTGTAAAAAGCCCGATATCCCTCGTTGCCCCGATCTGATATGCCAATTGCAAAAGTCAAAACGCATGGGGGTCATTACCTTAGTTTAGTTTTTTTAAAGCTTTGTTTTAAAAAGTTTTAACACTCATACGTATGAGTGAAAAGGGATTGGTTAGTTAATGTTAAAATTAAAATAGTTTATATATTTAATAATAAATTTTAAATTAATTTAATTAATTAATATATAAAATTTAATTAATTAAATTAAATTAAAATTTAATTATTAATTAGATTAATTAATTTGTAAATAGATTATATTAATTAGTTAGATTAATTTTAATTAATAATAGTTTGTTAAATAATTAGTTTAGTTTATAATTAACAATTAATTTAGAATTAATTAAAATTCTAATTTAGAATTTAATTTTTAATGAGAATTTTGAGTTTTTTTTTAGCCCAGCAACAGAATTTCCAGATTCATGCCAGATTTGACTCCTCAACTTTGGAAGCTCATAGATTGAGTTATACTTGGCCAAATGAGGCCCAAGATGGCTCATTGGAAAGAGAAAATCAAGGAGAACATTTTGAAGGAGGTTTCACCAACAGATTTGATCATTTATTGGGCCAAAAATAAGGCAGAAGATCAGGCTCCGAATTTTGAAAACAAAATCAATTTTCTGAGTTATTGTTTTCAATTTCATTTGTCGAAAGCCTCTTCTAATTGCAGATCCATTGGTCAATGATATCATTTGCCAATCAAATCATTCCAAGCATCAATACAGAGCTTATATTTTGTTTTTAATTATTTATTTAAATAGAATTTGATTGGGTTGGATTTAATTGCCAGAAAGGATATTTTGATTGCATTTTAATTTATTTTGATTTCTTTTGCAGGAAAACAGTGGAAAAGATATGGAGAAAAAGATTTCAAGCAATGAGATTGCTCCAGCGATTGAAGATCAGAATTAGGAGCAATTAAAATGATATTTGGCAGATTTCTCTTCAACAAACTCTCCTCTCCAAAAATTCCTTCACAAATATTATAAATAACAGATTGCAGAATGTAAAAAGGGCTGCTCTCCTCTGCAATTTTAGAGCTTCTAAAAGCACTATTGTAATTGGAATTTAGAGTTGTAGGAGGGAGGAGTGAAAAATCTCAGATCTGGGGATCATTGAGGATTTTCCCTTTGTATATTGAATTATGCATGAAGAACAAAGCTTGCACTATTGTGGCTCTAGTTTAGAAGGCAGAAGTTCAAGCAATGTAAAGGGCTGTTGGAGACCAAGAACAGAGAAATGGATGCAATAAATTGGTATTTCTAATACTACTGTTTCAAATATCAGTTTTAATTTTATGGTGATATGAATGTGTCATTTTATTCATGTTTGTGCACTATTGTCAATATGGGTAATTTGTCTCAATCTTGTTATTATGTACCTCTGTTTTTATGGATTAATTTCTCATTTTGGAGTAACTACTTACTCTGAAATCTATCTTATGAAACTGATTTATTGAATAATAATGTGTGTGAACTATTTCTACATATCATTATTCAATTATTGGATTTATTGATTTGATAATCAATATCATTTTGAGAACTACTTCCTGAATGTTGTTGATTTATTATTTCAGTTTTAAGGTCTCAATAGAATGTGTTTTGGTAACCATAATATCAGTTAATTGAACTACTTCATTAACTTGATATTCATTATAAACAAGACATATTTAAATCCCAATATTTTAATTATCTTTCTCTTAGTTGGGTTAGATCTATATCTGCCTAATTAAGATAGGATTTAGATTAGTTTCTTTTGCTTGCATCATAGAATAATCGTGCATTTAGAGTAAATTCTACATTCTTTTAAGTCCTCTCCTCAAAGAGGCAAAACTTTAGTTGTGGCTTGGCTGAGCCCAAATCAGCTTAAGGGTCATTCTCTTGCCTGATCAGCAAGAAGAAGTGATCTGATGTCCCTGTCTATTGGTAGTTAAAGATACATTATAAACCAATAGCAATAGGGAGAAGGTAACTGGACCTAGATGAACAGTCGGAGCCACCACACCAAACGGAAAAGGAGCTGCTTTTAAGGTCCGGACCGGGTGGTTATCCCCCAATGTTGTTGCAGCGATTTTCGAGGCATCAACACAACCTTGGGTAGTTGACTCACTCTCTTATCCCAAGGTCCTAATCTATCTAATGTTGGTTTGCTCTAAAAAAGAGTATCTGATTGATTTTAGTGTACTTTCTTATTTGTCCTCGGAGGGGGTGTTGATGTATGAATATGATGAGACTCTTGACTCAATAAACCGTGCAGAACAATGCTGTAAAAAAAAAATTCAATTTCTTATGCAAACAAGTCTTATTCTACACATGTATTATTTCACATATTCATGTATTCATCAGTGCATATAAAGTCATTCAACACTTTGCATAGACGAAAGTTCCTTTTCTCAATATTCCCTAACAACTATTGAACCAAAACAAAGCAGCCTACAACTATTTCGACAAAAGGAGATATACAGTTTATCAGCTTTTCTTTCAACAAAAAATTCTTTTATGAGAGAAAAACTAAAGCATTTTCTTAAAAAATAAATTTTAAGACACCAAATTTGTTGGCATGATAATATTGCATATCCTAATTTAGCCCTTGGGACAAGTTTCCCCCCCTTTTGGTCCACAAAATCACTTGAAAAACATGGAAATGGGTCACTAATGCACAACTGAAAGTTCATTTTCTCAATATTCCCTAACAACTATTGAACCAAAACAAAGAAACCTACAACTATTTCGACAGAAGGAGATATACAGTTTATCAACTTTTCTTTCAAAAAGAATTTCTTTTATGAGAGAAAAACTAAAGCATTTTCTTAAAAAAGAAATTTTAAGACACCAAATTTGTTAGCATGATACTGTTGCAGATCCTAATTTAGCCATTGGGACAAGTTCCCCCCCCTTTTGGTCCACAAAATCTCTTGAAAAACATGGAAATGGTTCACTAAGGCTCTGTCTATGTGTAAACAGAGCTTTAGCTTGGCCACTAATGCTCCATGTGCACAGTCAAAGAGCTTTATAAAGCTCTGTGTAGATTGGAAACATACGTTAGTGAGAGAAAGAGCTCCAAAAGTGGGCTTTTGGGATCAGTTTATGAAGAGAAAGAAACTTTGAAGGATGAAACAAGTTAGATGGTGGATCAGAGAAGGATATGAAGAACGTCATATTTGCTAAGGGATAAAATGCACAGGATGAAAACTACCCTCGAAAGTCTTCCTGAGACTTCTGACAGACCGTAAGGTTATCTGCGAAAGGTACCTGTTACACACATGTTCATCTATTTGACATATATTGACAGGAAGTGTAGAAAGGATCACCTTTGGTTCTTTCTAGATTCGCTTGGGGATCTTTGTGCGGTAAGAAGAACTCCTCCTGACCGGCTCCAAGATGATTCCTGCACAAAAGAATGATTGTGACGTTAACTAAAGAAGCTCGAAAGCCAAAGATGATACTGAGGAATATTAAACTTGATCATGTCTTAGTCCAAGACCATTAGTATTGAGAATCCCAGAGAGGGAGGTATTGGGTATTCTAGCAATATCAACATGTTGTGGCCGATAGGATTATTAAATTAGAATTGTTGAATTTCTTTAGAAGAGATGTTGGTTCAAGCCTAACGGATGAGCAATTTGAGTTGGCTAAAGTATAAGCTTTATTACATAAAAGACATGAGTAGTGGACCAAAAATCATTTTGGTTGTGCATGACAAAGCATCAAGCAGTTAATGAAATAATGTCATGCATCTATCCAATCAAAATTTATAATTAATATTCTGGAGCAGTGTTATGTTATGGCTTTTTTCAATTTATTATTTTAAAAAATATATATATTTTTCTGATAAATATAATTTAAACTTTGTGAAATCTATATTATTAATTTAAAAAAATTATTTAAATAAAATCAATTTTCAATCCAAATTTTGTTTTAATAAATTTTTTGAAAATAATAAAAAAAATTATAATTTTATTTTATTTTAATTAAAATCAACTAAAACTAATTACAATAGAACTTAATCTCGACAAGTATAAAAAAAAATTCATAAATTATTAAGCCAACATCATATCATTAAACAAACCACATTTATATAAACTTTAATCTCACATTTCATTCGACCTAAAACATAATAATTGACTGACAGTTTCATTACTGGCTGTCTTTATCCTATTTAGTGCACAGACCATTTTTATATCTAACTAAAATAAAACTTAATAAATTAAAAAAATAATCCACCCACACTCCCAAGTTCCCTTTCAAACATTTTTGATATCTAACTAAAATAAAACTGAATAAAAAAATAAAAAAATCCACCAACGCTCCCAAGTCCCAAGTTCCCTTTCAAGCTTCCTTGAATCGTCAAGGGTCCCAAGTTCCCAGCAATACTCATATGAGGTATGGTCATCTTTGTTAATTAATTCAAACGAATTGACTCATACTCCCAAGATGTTAAAGGCTAACATTCCCTATATTGATGTAGATTCAGTGGTATCTGTTATATCTGGTTTTGTTCCATTGCTTTGTTGTCCAAAATCCATTGCTGCTCATTGAAGAACGCTGTGATGGAAATTGGCGTGGGAAACTTTGAAGCTTATTGATGTAGATTCAGTCGTATATGTTATATCTGGTTTTGTTCCATTGCTTTGTTGTCCAAAATCCGCTGCCGTTCATTGAAGAACGATGTGATGGAAATTGGCGTGGGAAACTTTGAAGCTTAAAATTAGAAGTGTGTTGATACAGATGTTGCAAAGAGACTGATGCTTCTCTAAGTTTCATAGAGTTTCTCATAATTTTGGTAATATAGCATTTTATTAGTGAATATTATCATTTTTCTATTTAATAGGCAAGCTGATCCGGATCTAAACTCAGCCTAGTTATCCAAAAAAAAAAATTTACGAAATTGAAAACATAAAATTTCAATTCGTTTTTCACTTCTGAGCCGGGTTTTGATGCTTGGAAATCCATGATCCAAGGGATGTAGATTTGAAATTTATTTCTACAAAGAAAGAGGAATTACAGGGTTTTTAGAATGGCAACAATTGCTATTTTGGCTAGAGTTTGGGTTGTTGTGCTTGTGCTACTTGGGCCATTGCCAATAGACAGAGCCATTGGCATTTCGGTCCCTCTGCCTGTCTCACCTGGCGTTTCTGCCCCCACGGCTGTTCCAGAAGATGATATAAGAAGCCTGCAAACTATAAAGAAGACAGTAAAAGACCCCATGAATATAATATAGCATTTTATTAGTGAATATATCATTTTTCTATTTAATAGGCAAGCTGATCTGGATCTAAACTCAGCCTAGTTACCCAAAAAAAATATTTACAAAATTGAATATCGCACACAAACATAGCAGTCATTTCACCAATATCTGGATCTCTCCATAAACCACACACAAATTAAAATACAAATAAAAATTGATGCATTGTTTTCCATAAGCTCTCTGTACATTTATTCTCTGTTGGATGCAACATAACAGACAACAAGTACTTAATTTTTTTATGGATTATATTCATAACTGATAGCGTCTCTGTAACAATGGTGAATGATAAAAAGCAAGGGGGAAAAGAAGTAAGTATACCTATGGCCTCACCTGGTACCATAGGTACCAGCAAGCTCACTCTAGCCCTTAGACTAAGAGGGACGATGATTCCTTTCCTCAGAAACAAAAAGATAGGCAAAGTACCTATACTTCCAGGAAAGAATCTATATTTTTATACATGAGATAAAAAGGTCAAGCAACCTTAGGAGACATTGCATGAGAATGCAGACTATCAAGTTGGGGAAGCCCAGCAACCCTTGTACTCTATTACTCTTTGAATAAACAATCCCACTGGCTTATTTATCATGTCTGATATCAAAGTGTCTGAACCCTCTCCCAAAATATGGCACTATTGCAGTGACAGATTTGGGTGATCACTGAAAGAAGCAACAATCTCATTCATGTGACTGGGAAGCAATAGCATATTGAATGATGAAAACATTGAAGACTTAAATAATTATGAATTCAAGGCCAGTTGCATGAAATAAATGAAAACAACTGAACTACTTATTGTCAGACCATGTTTTTCTGGGAAATCTATTAAAATAGATAATGTGTTGTAATTGTGCCAAGGGATTGAAGAAATTCATAGCTGAGATGGTAAAATTGGACAATGCTGGGATTTCCAATGCCCTGTCTCAATCATGAACATTCATGGATTCTTTGTTTAGCCACTTTTCAATATCTCCCCGCACTCTCAAACCCATGCTTGGGTACAATAATACAGTATTAAGAATTTTACATTTCAGGTTTCATATGCAGTGTTATCTTGGAGGTATGGCTTTAGAAAACAATTATATTCCGCAGTTTCCAACAACATTTTCATTTTTACATATTTAAATTTTTAGTGAAAAATAACAGTTGATTGAAATGGTTGCTGAAAGGGCCACAACCAACACAGGGGCCTCTCAAATAGAATACCTGGTGGTTTCTGAAGAAAAAAGGAAGCTATCTCAGTACCTAAAATCATTGGGCCTTCATGTATTCAACTATCCTCGAGAAAAAATCTATCAAAATAGATAATGTGTTGTAATTGTCCAAAGTAAGGGATTGAAGAATATCATAGCTGAGATGGTAAAATTGGACAATGCTGGGACTACCAATGCCCTGTCTCAATCATGAACATTCATGGATTATTTGTTTAGCCACTTTTCAATATCACCCTGCACTCTCAAACCCATGCTTGGGTACAATAATACAACATTAAGAATTTTACATTTCAGGTTTCATATGTAGTGCTATCTTGGAGGTATGGCTTTAGAAAGCATAAATATTTAGTAGTTTCCAGCAACATTTTCAGTTTTACATATTTAAATTTTTAGTGAAAAATAACGGTTGATTGAAATGGTTGCTAAAAGGGCCACAACCAACATAGGGGCCTCTCAGATAGAATACCTGGTGGTCTCTGAAGAAAAAAGAAGCTATCTCGGCACCTAAAAGCATTGGGATTTCATGTATTCAACTATCCTCGAGAAAAAAAACTTTAAATACTAGGAATTCAACTATATGCCCTGGGAATTAAACCCCATAATGAAGGCAAAGAGAGGCAAAATGCCTAATTACTATTTCCACACAAACATAGTAGTCACCGGTCACCAATATCGCATACAAACATAGCAGTCATTTCACCAATATCTGGATCTCTCCATAAACCACACACAAATTAAAATAAAAATAAAAATTGATGCATTGTTTTCCATAAGCTCCCTGTACATTTATTCTCTGTTGGATGCAACATAATAGACAACGAGAACTTAATTTTTTTGTGGATTATATTCATAACTGATAGCATCTCTGTAACAATGGTGAATGATAAAAAGCAAGGGGGCAAAGAAGTAAGTATACCTATGGCCTCACCTGGTACCATAGGTACCAGCAAGCTCACTCTAGCCCTTGGACTAAGAGGGATGATGATTCCTTTCCTCGGAAACAAAAAGATAGGCAAAGTACCTATACTTCCAGGAAAGAATCTATATTTTTATACATGATATAAAAAGGTCAAGCAACTTTAGGAGACATTGCATGAAAATGCAAACTATCAAGTTGGGGAAGCCCAACAACCCTTGTACTCTATTACTCTTTGAATAAACAATCCCACTGGCTTATTTATCATGTTTGATATTAAAGTGTCTGAACCCTCTCCCAAAATATGACACTACTGCAGTTACATATTTGGGTGATCACTAAAAGAAGGAACAATCTCATTCATATGACTGGGAAACAATAGCATATTGAATGATGAAAACATTGAAGACTTAAATAATTTTGAATTAAAGGTCAATTGCATGAAATACATGAAAACTACTGAACTACTTATTGTCAGTCCATGTCTTTTTTTGGAATTATCTGGATCTCTCCATAAACCACACACAAATTAAAATAAAAATAAAAATTGATGCATTGTTTTCCATCAGCTTTCTGTACATTTATTCTTTGTTGGATGCAACATAACAGACAGTGAGTAATTAAATTTTTTGTGGATTATATTCATAACTTATAGCATCTCTGTAAAAATGGTGAATGATAAAAATCAAGGAGGCAAAGTAACCATTTAAGGTTTCGAACAATGAGGTGACAATCGTCAGATCCATTGGGTAGACATATTACCATTAGAAACCATTGATTGTGAGTTGATGTGTATATGTTAGACCTACAACTTAAAGCTAAAAACTAACTACATCGATTTCCGAAATGAAAACTCCACATTGATTTACATCATTTCTAATTGATAGATCTATTGAATTAACAAATTGGATTTAACACGTTAAAGTCCATTACAAAACAAACTGTTAAATAAAAGATAGCAAAACCACTTTGAGTAGTAATCAGATTTAGAACAAGAACAATGGTCAGTTGCGTCAAAAAGAAAATCCTGATTTCCCTCCTATAAGAATCTTAAAAACCAGCGAAAGAACTACTAAATCGATACCTAAAATCAATATTGGGACAATTAATTAGCCTAAACATTAAAACAAACCATTGAGATGTTTTGAGCAAACAATTATTAGTTTAAATGTACTGTATTAAAAGAAATTTATTGGTGTAGTAAGTACCTGCACTACGTTTATGCCTGCAATTTCAACAACGGATCCACTGCTTAGGTCAATTCTCTCTTCCAAACACCAAGGGATTCAGCGTAACGGTCAATAAAAGGGCAATATGAACTGACGCTCTAAGGATTGCAGGGGACAGAGTATCTGGATCCACTGCTGAGGTCAATGTTCTCTTTCAAACACCAAGGGGATTCAGCGTAACGCTCAATAAAAAGGGCAATATGAACTAATGCACTTTGAATGGCTCCTAGGATTGTAGGGGACAGAGTATCTCCCATGTGAAGTTTCCCATGACAATTTGTAAGGTGATGGTAGATGAAGCTCAGTGCTGGCCAAAAACAGCAACAACAACTGTCAAGGAAAAAGCAGTGAAAATATCTTTAAGAGAGAAAAGAATTGGAAAAATCAGTAATGCAACTCAAAGGGCCAGGTTCAATGCACAGCAGAATTGGAGGTGAAAAGAAGGCAACTCATATATTTGGAAAAAGTAGTGAACTTCAAATCAATGGTTGAAACTGTCAAACTTGATCAAATGGTTCAGGTTAAAAGTGTTGACAATTGTTGATGCATAGGAAGGCCTATCGGCCTAATTATAATTTATATTTAATATTTGTACAAAAATTTATTAAAAATTAAAATGTATAAATAAAAATAAAATTAGTAAATAATTAAATAAGATATATTTTAAATATTTGAAAAAAATAATTTATATATACTCCACTCTTGATTAAATTTTCCCTAAAAATGATATGTTCAACTATTCAAACTCTTTTAAATATAAATATTATTTATCCTATATTAATATTACATAACAATATAATATCAACAAAAAATAAGAGGTTAATACATTAAAACAAGAGAGGTTGTAGGGCAGCAAGTCCTTGGCTTGAGGGGGCTTGAAGAAAGAAATGCATAGCGAGAAATGAGGTGCCTTGGAGGGGGCTTGAAGAAGGAAACACATCTTGAGAAAGTCACATAAACTTTTCAACTGGGGTGCCCAGGTCACAATAAAGTCTTGATCTTTAATGCAATGTAAATAGTCCTCCTTGACTGCCAATCCCAAGGCTAATTCTTGTATTGCTAGCAACATTTCACTTCAAACTCTGACAATTATAAAACTTCAACTTTCTAGTTCAAATTATAGGAACTAAAAAACTTCAATATATATGAGTGTGATGGCTATACTATGCAAATAACAAATCCAACGAAAGGCTTGTAGTCATAGAAAGCAGATCTACCAAATTGCGTGAAAGACTTGTAGTCAACAAAAGTTGATTTAATATCTAGTAAAGTTTGGTTGCTTATTCTAATCGTCCAATTTGTCAAAATATTCATATTGACCAACATAGTTTCATTCTAAAATATTCATACTGACAAATAGAGTTTCATTCATTTTCGTAGATTTATGACAAGTGAGGCCATGTTCATATTCATATGAAACAAAGAGTAAATCAAGCCATAGTTATAATTCAATTGTGATAAAATAAGACAATTCTCCTTATTTGATGTCAGAATAAGCTTTGAGCTGATAATTTAGCACATAAAATAGCACATAAGTACTTAAGAGGAAACTTTAATTTAAATGATGATTTAGAAAATAAGACATTTGAGGTGAGAAAAATAGATTTATATATATCATTTATCTAAGGATTGTTGGCTGGAGACATTTTGGAAAAGGAGATGGTCAACTAATATGAAAGGGGATAATGATGATGATTTACCACAAAATCCATCTGAGATGAGAAAAAAAATTATATATATATATATATATATATATATATATATATATATTTGGGGATCGTTCGGTGGAAACATTTTGAAAAAGGAGATGGCCGAGTAGTATGGAAGGGGTTAGTTATAGATTCTTTAAAAAGTAATTTGGTGATTTCGATCTTGCTTGCTTTAGAGACAAAGCTATAGTACTAAATTGAACTAAATCATTTTTTTGATGATCGTGATGGAGTATAGAAGTTGTTTCAATAGTGAAGAGACATTTTTTATTTCAAATGTCTCCATCAAATAGCTATAATTGATGTTTCAAATTCCAACGGTTTGTGCTCACCATTTGGCTTAATCATTCCTTCGCAGGGATGATTGCAATGTTATTGAGAGCTCTTCAACCTTTTATTTAAAATTTGCAAGCCCATATAATTGTGCACAAATACCAAATGACAATGATTAGAAAGAGAGCTTTAGTCGGAGAAATTGATCAAAACAAATGAATAACAAGAATGGGGAGAGAAAATTAGAAAAAACTCGCAATCTTAATCGACATACATTCCAAGCATCATTACCGTATCTTGGGGATTAGTTACAGGACACATATTGAAGGTCGACCCATCAATCACCCGTAGAGAGTCCACACTTAGAAATTGGTATTTCTATATAACATACAGGTCATCCATAAAGGCACAGATTTAGGTAATCCATGATACAAAAAAAGGTAAAAAACAACATAATTGTGTAATTATGCCCAAATAATAAGACAAACATGATAATTATTACCCACATAAAAGGAAAGTTACGAAAGATCTCAGCCCTTGAATGCCTGTCCCTTTTTCTGTGTTGAATAGGTCTTTCCAGCCCAAGGAAACATTGTGAGATAAAAAAGAAACAATGCTGATAACATTGGCTTAGCAACACATAGGATTTTCCATGAAAACGATAAGAGAAAATGCAAAGCTCGCAAACTTAGAACTAAAACAACTTCGAGAAATAAACAAGGATGGATTGAGTTTTGTTGGATATAGTTTAAAATTTCATTTGAACCCAAAAAATAAGAAAGAAACTACATAATCATTATTCCTGGGCATGTTTGCTAATGGAGAAATGGTAGGAATTGGAACATAATTTTGATAGGTTGACACATAGTAAAAAAATCCTCTAGATGAGGTTTGGGGGCTAGTAAACTGAGTCTATTGGACCACTTAAAATAACCTCTTTTTCTTTGATTTCTAAACCATCTATCCCTTTTGATGATGCCCTCCCCTCCAGGAAAAAGATCAACCATTCTTTCTCAAAATTAACCAGCTTCCCATAGAGATCTTGGATCCACTTAGACAGTTTTCACAAAACCGCCATCACACTTTATAGATATGCTGGTTATCTCTATTACCTATTTCTATTGAGACTTGTTGATACAATCCAGGAAGCATATCCCCTCCCTTCTAGTGTAGCCGCCCTAATATATGGAGGTTTGAAGGGGGAAAGGTTTCAAGTGTATGTCTAGTTTCACAAGTTTAATAAAAAAGACCCTCAAGGGAAGGTCAAAAGAAAGAGATATGTGTATCTATTTGTCATTGTCAAAGTAAGAAGGTAGCTAGGAGAAGTATTCACGTTGGCTTCTATATTTTAAGTAACTAGGAGAAGTTAGACCTAGGAGAAACTGATTACTCATAAGCGAAGATCCGATCAGATCTCTTCAAGAAACAATCCTTCCTCATAAGATGTAGAGGTGTGATCAAGCTAAAAATCATACCGAGGCTTGCATTCAGGCTCAGATTACTCCCTCAAGAAACCATAGGTATGGCAACATAATCAAGAGTCACTAAATGAAACCATCTCATAAAAATAGAAACCAATATGGTATTCCATGCTACTGAGGCCATCCTGGACTGAGTCAATGTCTCCGCCTATGCTGCCAAAAGGGATGAAAGAAATTAAGGTGAGTAAGAAGAGAAAACTTCACTACTATTTCATCCCCAGAAACTCATTTCTGAGGTTCTCATATCGTCTCTCTCTTTCAATCGACCCTATAATTCCATTCCAAACGAGTTATGCACTTGACCCTATGATGGAATACCGGAGATCCCAATAACACAGGAGATGTGCCCCATGAGGAAGTATCGACACAACTCAAGATGTGGGATAAAGGAAGGATTGTTTGGATGAGACACCATACTATGTGTTTGGGATATCCCGCTAGCCAATGAGAAAGGACACTAGATTACATGTGAGTTGTCACTTGGTTGAGATAGGTTGGGACTCATGTTGTTTATGCTATACCATTACTACTTTCATTAACCACTCTATGTATGGGACACAGATGCTAAAGTTCAACTGTTGGGCCTAGAGGTTCCACCACTGTTGAGATCCACCATCAGGTTCCAAAACTGATATGGGTTGGCACTATAGAGAAAGAGTCTTAGGACATAAGTACAATTCCTACTATAATTTTCTAAGCTACTTAGGTTTATGGGATTCAGATGATTCCTTTTCTCTCACAGTAAGACACCTGCAATCCATGTAGACATTCTAACATTATATTATGACAAGACCAAGCAAAGTGATTTGTGAAATAATTTTGAACCAAATATTTAAATTACCACCTTTGGCCATGTGGCTATGTAGACCCCTCATGGATCCACTTCCCTTACCGCTCTATTTTTCACAACATACCATGAGACCACTTGCCTCACTATATTTTCTATAACATGCCATAAAACATGTGGATGAAGCTATACGAAGTTGTGGCATGTGAATATGATTATACAGGGCAGTTATTTGTCTCTCTGTTAGTATTCATATCATTTGCACTAGTGATATGAAGTGGTGATGGCATATACCTTCTCCTTTTGATGCCCCATCTCTTACCCTCCTCCTCTGCCTTGGCTTCGCCTCTTCTACCTCTCTGGAACTTCTTTCTTAGGGATAATAAAGAGAGCAATAATGAGAACAAGAGAAACAGAGTAATGTGGGTCATCAATATGGATGGGGAAGTGTCGCCAATACAGACAGTTATTCTGGAGTACGATATTATGTTTTGACAAAGTAGTAGCAGAAAAAGGGGGGAATTACTCCAAGAATAGAAGCCTGGAAGTAAGAGAATTGAGCACGGAGTACTTAAACCAAGTTCCTCCTCTTCTTCATCCTGCAAGCCCAAGCCCATGACAAATTCATCCTCCTCATGTCTTAGAGCCAAGAAAAGGGATGCTAATCCAAATGTTTATGATTTTTAATGGTGATTCTAGTTTCAGAACAAGAAGATTGATGATGGAAGATCAACAATTATGGGGTAATTATTAGTAGTATTATTATCACTATAAATATTTGATATACCTAATTCATAGCAACAACTGCAACATCATCATCAAGAACTAACAATCCAGAGCTTCAATTGTTCATTCAAATTCATGGTGTCTCTAGATCTGTGTGTATTATGGATTCATCATGATGTGGGTCTCATCAGCAACATGGGATGTTGTCATAGCTTGCAGAGATTCCAAACTCATCAATGTTCTAACTTGTTATAAGTGACAAAGTAGTTCCTCTTTCCTGTTATTATTGTAGCTCTGCAGTTTTCTTGCTTTTTATTGATAAGGCATATCATTGAATTTGTATTCATTGTTTTTATTTTCCAAGTTGGATTTGTGGGTGAAAGCCTAGAGGCATATGCTGATATTTTTCATGTAAGAACCTCCAAAAGCATAGTGTTAATCATTGGGGGAATGCCTTGTTACCTTATTTAATAGCGATAAATTTAGTATATTTTAACACAATTTACATTGATAAATTACTTATATGTTAACATAATTTGCATAGTATACCTTTAAATAGAATTAAAGTTTGAAGGGTTCAAAAGCAAAGACAAACCACAAGGTACCTACATATGACTCGATCATAAGAGAGAGGAAGAAAGGATGATTCACATGCAAAGTAAGAGGAAGGAACGATGATTCACCTGTAAAATGAAGGCAAGTTGTAGATGCAACATGTAAATCAAACTATGTTTCTTTTCATCACTATCTATAATGACTTTGGTAAGCTTCCATTGTTACTGATGCCCTTGTAGGATGTCTATCCCACTAATTCTTCCCTAACCAAATGTCTCCCTCCCATGAATTCTATCCATGCAAGGTGTCTCTAGCACTAATAACGTTAGTGGTAGACCTAACATTAGTTTATCTAGGAGTACTAGCGTGACTAGCTTAAATTGGCTATGGTTATCAAATTCGCTTTGACGTTGGGACTGGAAATGGATATGAAGCAACTAGTAGTGAAGCTAGTGTTAGCTAATCTAGCACATATCACATCCATATCATTTTTTTGCATCTGGAATAGGGAGGGACCATAACAATACCCAATCTACTGCAGAAAGGAATAACCCGACAACAACACATAGTGGAGCTGGGGTGGTTCGATGGATGGATCAATTAGCCATGTGAGGTGCAACAATAGAAAACTGACTTTCATATGCACATTCTCGCTTTCACCCATACATGTCTCCTTGGCCCCCATTAAGATCTCTCCCGAACCTTTCTTTACTATGCTGGTTAAGGGCTCTCCTCATCCAATGCTTCTTAAGAGCTCTCGTCAACCAGAACCAACTACCTAAAGTGAAATGAAATAGCACCAATATCACAACATCAGTACAATGGCTTTGTGTCATTACTCACCTAGAAGTTGTGGTCGACAATAGGGGTGGTTTACAACATGACAATAGTAACAGGATGATAGGTACAAACAATGTACAATGGTGAGTCACGTTGTTTACAAAATATATGTTCATGTAATTTTCACATAAAATGTTTACCTATGAATGTTAGGATTAATCAATTGAAACACAATTTTTTCAAGTGAACCGAAAATTACCCTAAGTTTGCCTAGGCCACCACGGGAAGAGGCCAAATAGGAAGGCAAAACTAAATTCACTATTGAGTATACATTTTGAGTCCAAAAAAATTGGTTTTTTTGACCGTTCATGACAGTAAGCAGCTAAAATTAATGCTAACCCCCACCATTTCAATTACTATAGTCATAATCGTGCCTACGACAAGGAGTAAAAATAATAATCAATTTTCGTACGAGAAAAAAAACTACCCAGATAGTGTTTGAAACGATCTTAATATTCAAAAATAGGTAGGCCCCATTTGTTGTCGAATTCTATGAATTCATTTGATTAGTCTACCTCGGATTATTTTGGTTCACATTTTAGTAATGTTTAATGAATGTTGTTATAATTCTCCCTCTAACAAATCGGGTTCACATTTAAGCCTGTATTTTATAGTTATTTGATTTTGATGCATCGAGCCACATTCGAAAGTCATCGAGAAAGAAAATAATGTACGAACATCCACAAAACATCTACACCACACATTATCTCAATAACGGACACCATCTCAAATATCAAAATATAAATTTAATTCAAATGCCATCGAGTCGTCGTCAAAGTCATTAATGCTAAGTCCTTTGAGGGTGGAAAACAGTCAATATTCATCTATCGACAACTTTACACACACATCTCAATGTCAGATTCCATTTTTGGTTTTGAGTACTCCAAGTCACTAATCCTAAGTTTTATATAAATGTGTTATATATTCATAAATTAATCTTTCATTGCTTTTTACAAACATTTTAAATTAATATTTTTAAATTTTTTTAAATCTCTTTTTATTAATGGTAAATTTGATTTGGATGGCATGACTTGTCATGAAACTTATGAACTCTATTTCTTTTTATAAAAGAAAATAATCAAATTCCATCTATCAAAATCTTACCCCACACATCATTTCACTCTCAAAATCTAATATTGATTTCAATGGCATATAGTCATCCTTTTAGGGTATGTTCTTCCCAACAAACACGTACCCACTCCTTATCATCAAATTAGACCATTATCATCTCTTCTAATTATTTAAAACTCATCCTAAAATAATAATGCAAAGTAGATGTTAAAATAAATGTAAACATTTGAAATCACATTTTACTTACTATAATTACGAAATATTTTAATGGTATAAGAAAGACTACATTTTCAATAATTATTAATTTCTTTAATTTCAATGTTGGGTTGGTAAATGATGAATCACTTGCTACATAATAATTGCCTTGGCATCTAAAGATTAAAATTATCTTTATTCTAAATTTCTCTTATATTTTCCTTGATAAGGTGTACTCTTCCATCACATACATTTCACAACATAAATCCATCAAATAGACACTACATAACTCACTCCTAAATAGATATACTTGATAAGGTGTACCCTTCCATGACATACCTTTGACAACATAAATGCATCCCATAGCCACCAAATAACTCATACTTGAATAAATAGTCTATCATTGTATTGATACATACACCCTTTTATGTGTCACTTAATTAAAGATTCCCAAAAAAGTTTACACTCTCTTTTTGAAACTCCATTTGAGTCCATGTCTAATGGGAGTTGTCAATTCTTGTTGAGATGGAAATTTCAATCCCATATTCACATACTTTAAATTTTTAATCCCACACTCAGACTAATTCTATTTGCTTTGTTATATTTTTTTTGTCACATTGCTAGAATTCCATTTACTTTTTAATCTTTGGTTACCACCTTGGATTTGTAGAAAAAGAAAATAATTAACCATAGGTTATGGATGTAGAATGTATTGAAATTGGGAGTTTATTAGTAGTATTACTTATAAAAAATGTCCTTAGTATAAATTTTGAGGAGAAAACAAAACACATTGAGCAAAACACGAAAATCAAGTCATATATCTTTTCTTATAATCTCATATTCCTTCTCTTAGCAATACCTACATGTAAATTCATAATTATTTTATTGCATCTATAATGTTATGTGTTTCCTACTAAAATTATATCTAATTTGATTTTTATTTTAGCACATTGGAATACCTCTCAACCACTTATTGTGTAATTCATGGCAATCCGACTAATACAATAGATCATGGAAATAAAGCACATACTATAAGAATTGAATGCAAATAATTACACAATCCACCAATACTTTATATGATAGATTAATATTATATGCTAGATCAATATTATTATAAAGATAATGCATACTTTTTCATTTTTTTACATAAGAATAATTAATGATTATATTTAGGAATTTAAAATTCATTAAGGTTAGAGAAAGCTTCTTACTTGTATGTTATTGGTTGATTTTAGATATAAACTTACACAAAATGAACATTGTGAATATCACAAAAACTAAAATTGGGATAACAACAATGATAATTAGTGATTTTTTTTCATTCAATTTATAACATTTAATCAAAGCTTCATTCCATTCTTCTCCAAAATGACAATTCTTGTTTTTTGGACGACATCTTTCTCTCACACTCTTTCACATTATTCATATTATTTCTAGCAACATTGAGATCAATGACATTATACTTTGAAAATAGTTTTAAAATCCACCCTCCACTTCCCGCCCACCTACCCACACACACATATATATTCCCCTTGCCTCAAACCAATCCAAAGATCAAGGAATCATATCCTTTGTCGAATTTAAATTAAATGTTGAGAAGAATAATTTTTATGTTTTATGGCATTCTTGACAAGGAGATAGAGAATGTAACATAATTTTTATTATCAACAAAGGCATTACAGATTATGATATAAGGTTCCATTGCACCATGATTTTCAATCTAAGTGATAAAGTGGATAATCAATATCCTTAATATAAATAATACACTTCACTATCTTTATGAATAATTCTTTTAGTTTTGTTCTTTCATAGATCTTGAGAAACTCACAATCATACAAATCTTTTCTTAAGTATTAATGAAGGGATTTAACGATACGAAATTGTCATGTTATTATAAGAGTATAACGTAAGCTTGGTTATTTTCATTGATTTTATAGTATTTTGATAGAATTATTAGCTTTCAGTAAAGTCTTGAATATTTACAATTTTTTTTTTAAATGAGGCTTAGATTGACATAATACTCATGTATTGTATAGACAGTCTTTTATCTCCTCATTCGGTTCCCTTTCCTATTTTATCTCAGCTTCCCAGTCATCAATCAACTTATAGATACCTTCATCTATTTCATCCCTGTAAGTCGTGGCTACCTCTGCTATGAGGTGTTCAACAGGCTTGCAGCCCCTATGGCCTTCTATCATGCTCAGTTTCTTGGCTGCCCGGGGGGCCGAGCCCCTATTACCATAACCACGTACTCTTTTTGCTAAAGCCATGCCCTGTTCCTTGATGGCTTGTAGACAGTCAAACACCATTAGATTCATCATTCCATTCGTATCATCCCGACATGACTACTCATGCCTTGCTTCTCTACCCTGCTTGGCTTGTGACGAGTTAAGGTTTCCCTGTGCCCACAAGTGGCCAGGGGAATTGGGTTTCAAGTGTAGCTCCCCAAGCAAGTCACCACGCCCCTCCCCCTTACCATTGTTTTTTTGTTTTTCTTCCCCTTGCACCTAGAGCTAGGCCTTCAGGCCTGTCTAGAGCTTAGCTTTGCAATTCTTGTTATGCTCGCATGCTACTCCCTCAGCCAGCAGATGCCTGCAAATGTTGTGCTCTCCCCTGTATCCCTTATGCAAATTGGGGTCCCTAACAATGCCCTTGCTACCATGCATATGAAAATGTGATGCAGGAGCGTCTGGCTGATAGGGAAAAGACAGAAGTGAGGTTGATATGGTTTTATGGTTTCTGAAGAGGACAGAGAAATTAATTCACTGGATAGATAGTATACTTGTTTTTATTTATTTTACTTTTCTTTCATTAAGTTTCCTAAGATTAATGTAATAAATTTTAGTTAGGAGCAGTAGTAATTAGTTAGAGTCGTTGTTTCCAGAGAGTTAAATTACTGTTGTAAAAGCATGAAAAGAAAATGTACTAGACAACCATGAAAAGTTCCATATGAGGAATAACTGATGTAACCAACTGAACAAACTAACAGCAGTTAGGACAGTTTGTAAACAGTGCTATTAAAAAGAGAGAAAAAGAACATTAGGGGGTTCAACTGAATAAGAAATACGGAGAGGGAAATGTAATTGTTTTCTGTGCACATACATCCGTACCGCGTCCTTAATATTGTGTAATAATTGGTATCAAATTATCATGTGAAGATTGTTAATGCATTGCTACAGGTTCTAAGTGAAAAGGAGAAGATAACCAAAGCCGGACGAGAAGCAACAACGCCCAGTTACCGGCGGCTCAAACAAAATAACCAGACATAAAATAACCATATCAGGTATGTGAACTTACAAATGTAACCCAAATCAATTCCAGCGTTGAATTCATAGTACTACAAAAATACAATCATCAACATTTATTGTTCATTTACATTTTGTTCAAAGTAAAGGAACGAACCCAATTCACAGATGTGGGAATCAAGCTAATTGCAAACAGAAGCCAAACCCCATAAGACCGCAACTCATTTCCACAACCAACAACGGTGCTTAATGACCAAAGAACCAAATAGAGACAGCGGCTCAAGGCCAGCAAGAAAATATCAACCCTACAAGTCGTAACATTAAGGACAAGCAAACCACAAATGAACAGAATGACACTACCCGTGTTTCATTCGGAACAGCTGAGTGTCCAAGCGCCGAAACCCTCGGGTGACTCTACCTGTGAAGAGAACCAACAAAATGAGATTAGACTCCATGAAAGAGAATACAGGGAAACTGGAAATTGAAGGAACGAATAAAATACAGTGAATTAGTTACCTGACAGGCAAGCCGTAACCGCAACTACACCTTTGAGTGATATTCCTACTCATGAGGAGCCAAAGACGTTAGAATCAGGTAGGAAAGGAGTACAAGTGTCTAGCATAGAACATGGAACTTACCAGGTAAGTTGGCGGAGAAACCGGCGGAGAACGCCACCATAATTCTGCCGAGTTTGTGGACAAATCGAACCAGTGCTGTAGAAATGTCACCAAGGACCATACGGCCATCAACCAACTGTAAACACTCGTGAAAACACATATAGCGAACCAATAAAAGATGCACATACGCGGAGACCCACTAAGGCAGACACCAAACACACAGTAACAATCGACATACAAGAAGAAGACCACAAGAAAACAAACCTTACCAGGGTTTCATCAATTTGCCAGGTGAACGAAAGACTTCCAAGTGGAGTCCCGAACTATCAAGGCCGTGAAGGCTACGAGGAGCACGTAGCTTAGGAAAACCAGGCGGACAAGCCTCAGAGCAACACAAAGAAAACCACAGTGAAGCTGCAAGGGGTCGCCGAGAGCTCACAAAGCAAATGACCAGGAGAAACAACAAATAACCAAATGAGCGCGAAGGTGTGAAACCCTATACCAAGGCGGGTTCATAGAATTCCGAGGAGGGATAGATGTCCACCGAACAAACAACTAACGTAAAACACCATAACCCCACTCAATTCAATGCAGATTGAAAATCAATTGACATATATCCAAAATCTTTTGATTAATATATTTACTTGTTGGTACACCATCAAGGGGATCGCATTGACGGCGGGACCACGTGAGCTGGCCCCATCAAGTGGTATCAGAGCAGAATTTTGAAGAAAATAGAGGGAGATGGAAGTTCAAAGACGAGGACGTGGAAGAGGTGCACACAGAGTAGCAGATGAGGGCTTGAGGGAACAGTTGAGAATCCTTACTGCTCGCCTAGAAGCAGTGGAGGCAGGTAGGAGAAGAGACCCAAAACTTGGGGATGATAGTGAAGAAGAGGCAACAACTACTATAGATGGATTAGAGGAAGAAGCCCTGGAGTTAAGACTGTTGAGATCGGTACTGTTAGATAGTAGCAAACCCAAACCTGAGATCCCTAACTATGATGGCAGTATGTCCGCAGATGTTCTGCTGGATTGGGTAAGTGAGTTAGATAAGTATTTTGAAAACGAAGAGATCAGTGAGGACAAAAGAGTTAGATTTGCTGCGAATAAGTTAAAAGGACACGCCGCTTTATGGTGGGATAGTGTCCAAGCGGACAGGAGACGGATGAACAAGCTACCGATAAGGAAGTGGCCAAGGATGGTGGCGAAACTGAAGGGCATATTTTTGCCTAAATACTATCAGGTCAAACTTTATCGACGAGTGCAGAATTTAAGGCAAAAAGGTATGACCGTAAAGGAATACACAGAGGAGTTTTATCATGTAAACTTGTGGGTTGGTTATACTGATGATACTCCAGAAAAAACATCGATATACGTGAATGGCTTGAGGCTAGAAATACTAGATGAGATCAATATTCTCTCTCCATGAAATATAGAAGAGGCCTTTCAGAGTGCTGTAAAGGCTGAAGAAAAAATTAAAAGGAAACAAAATAATAGGAGAGGGCGAGGAAATGGCAGAGGACGAGGACAATCCTACGGCAGAGGGAGAACTACCACTAACAGCGAAGAAGGCAGCAGCTCCAGAGCTTCAGGGATAGCAGAGAAGGGAGATAGCACCAGAGGAGGTCAGCCATATCAGCGGGGAAGAGTAAATGGTCGCGGAAGGGGGACTAATGTCCAGTGCTACAGGTGCAATAAGTGGGGGTACAGATCCTTTGAATGCCCAGAACCCAAGCACACTGGCCAGAGGGGAGAATTTTTTGCGCAGCCTGAGGAAGCTGAAGCACAGCCCCAGGAGATAGAAAATGTGGCAGAAATAGGAGAGTCTTTAGTTTTAAAAAAATTATTGTTGAAGCCAGCCAAGGAGATGGTCGAACAGACCCAACGGAAGGCACTGTTCCGAACAGTTTGCAAATCACACAGAAAGTGTTGTAAATTGATCATAGACAGCAAAAGTACAGACAATTTATTTGCCACCAAGATGGTGGAAAAGTTGGGATTGAAGGGACTTAAGCATCCCACACCTTACAAGGTGTCGTGGCTATAGAAAGGCCACCAACTATTAGATGATGAACAATGCGAGGTTGAATTTCACATTGGCAAATACCAAGACACGGTTGTCTGCGATATTATGCCAATGGACGTATGCCATATACTGCTAGGGAGACATGGCAGTATGATCGGAAGGTGACGCATGATGGGAAGATGAATTGTTACAAATTTGTGGAAGATGGAATCAAACATATGCTTGTACCAATCAAAGAGGAGGATGCAGCAGAATCAAGTGGAACAAAAGCATTGTTAACAGGAGGAAAACAGTTTGTTAAGAAGATTGAGGAAAATGAGGTAAATTATGTGATTTTAAGGAGGACAAAAATGATGTTGCTGAACACAAAAAATTCAGAATTTCCTGCAGAGATTCAAGAGCTGTTGGAAGAATTTAAAGACATTGTAGTCGACGATGTACCAGATAAGTTGCCTCCCAAGAGGAGAATTAGCCATCATATCGATTTCATACCTGGAGCAAGCCTACCGAATAAGGAAGCATATAGAATGAGCCCACAAGATAATGAAGAGATTCGTAAACAGGTGCAAGAGTTGCTGGATAAGGGACTGACCAGAGAAAGTTTGAGCCCTTGTGCGGTACCAACAATACTCGCACCCAAGAAGGGTGGAGAATGGCAGATGTGTACAGATTCACGAGCTATTAGTAAAATCACTATTCGGTACAGATTTCCCCTACCCAGAATGGATGATATGATGGATTATCTTAGCGGGGCAGCTTATTTCACAAATATTGATCTGAAGAGTGATATCATCAGATCAAGATTAGAGAAGGAGATGAGTGGAAGACAACTTTCAAGACTAATGAAGGGTTGCACGAATGGATAGTCATGCCATTTGGATTAAGCAATGCTCCTAGTACTTTTATGAGATTAATGAATGAGATGTTAAAAGAATTTATTGGCAAGTTTATGATAGTTAATCATGATGATATCTTGATTTTCAGTAGAACGAAAAGAGAACATCTTCAACATGTTCGAAGGGTGTTAGAAAAGTTACAGCAGAACAAACTGCTGATAAACTTAAAGAAATGCACTTTCCTGCAGAAGGAACTGGTCTATTCGGGGTTTGTAGTTGCAGAAAATTAATTGAAGATGGACCTAGAAAATGTTGTTGCAATCATAAATTGTCCATCACCGAAGAGCTTATTTGAGGTACGTAGTTTTCACGGACTGGCAAGTTTTTATAGGAAATTTATTATGAATTTCAGTGAAATCGACGCGCCGATGCTAGATACCATCAAAAAGGCCAGTCAGCCTTTTTGTTGGACCAGAGCAACAGAAGACAATTTTCAGCTTTTGAAGCAGAAGATTAGGGAGAGGCCAATCTTGAGGCTGCCCGACTTTAACAAACTTTTTTAGGTTCGGTGTGACGCTAGTGGGACAACTGTTGTCGCTGTGCTAAGTCAGGAAGACAGACCGGTGGCATTCTTTAGTGAGAAATGAAATGAAAGCCGACAAAAATACTCCTCGTATGACAAGGAATTTTATGTCGTGGTCCAAGCTTTAAAACATTGGAGGCACTACATGCTGGGCAATGAGTTTGTATTATTTTCTGATAATTCAGCGTTACAATATGTAATGCAACAGCACAGATTAAACCATAAGCACGCCAAATGGGTAGAATACTTGCAGAGTTTCACTTTCATGCTAAAACACATTAGTGGGCCAGCCAATAAAGTGGCAGATGCCTTGAGCAGAAGAGCTTTGCTCTTACAGGAAAGTAGCATACGGGTGATGGGATTCGAACATCTAAAGGATTTGTACCAAATTGACACAGATTCCAAAGAAGCTTTTGAAGCCTGCCAAAATCTCGTGTTGAAGAATACAAGTCCATGGTTAGACTAGAATTTTCAGGAAGGATTATTGTTCAGAGGTGGATAGTTATGTATCCCGGACTGTTTGATGAGGGAAAATATTGTACGGGAGAAGCATAGTGGTGGTCTAGCGGGTCATTTTGGCATCAACAAAACTTTGGAGCAACTCAGACATTTTTATTATTGGCCTAGAATGACCAGGGATGTACAACGATATGTGAACAGGTGTAAAGTATGCCAACTAGCGAAAGGACACAGTCAGAATATTGGACATTACACGCCACTACCTATTCGGAGCAGGCCATGGGACTGAGTCGGCATTGACTTTGTCTTAGGACTGCCTAGAACGCAGCGGGGGTATGACTCAGTGATGGTGGTGGTAGATAGATTTTCAAAAATGGCTCATTTTATTCCTTGCCGGAAAACTAGTGATGCCACGTACCTAGCTCACTTGTTTTTCACGGAGGTTGTTAGATTACATGGCCTACCCAGATCTATCATTTCTGACAGGGATGTAAAATACACTGGACAATTTTGGCGCACCCTGTGGAAAAAGTTGGGCGCGCAATTGAATTTCTGCTCTGCGTATCATCTGCAGACTGATGGACAAACGGAAGTGGTGAACAGGAGTTTGGTAAATTTATTACAGAGTTTGACTCGAGAAAATTCACGGTTATGGGATCGTGCTCTCGCTCAGGCAGAATTCGCTTATAACGATTCGCCCAATCGTAGCACCGGAAATAGCCCATTCAAGATTTTTTATGGCATGCATCCTCGGGGAATACATGAACTGTGAAATTTGGGAAAGTTGAAGCGGAGAAGGGTGGATGGAGAAGATTTTGCCAAAGCAATGAGCGAACTATATGAACATGTAAAATTAAAATTGTAGGACAACGTACAGAAATATAAGCAATGAACAGATTCAAGGTGAAGAGAAGTGCAATTTAATGTTGGAGATGAGGTTCTCGTGCACTTGCGCAAGGAAAGATTTCCTAAGGGCGCGTATAATAAACTTAAATTTAAGAAAATTGGTCCTTGCAAGATCTTGCATAAATTTTCAACCAACGCCTACGAAATTTAGTTGCCACCTGATATAGGCATATCACCTATTTTCAATGTGGCGGATCTATTCCCATATACTGCCCAGGCAGAGGAAGACAGTGTAGTATGGCCAGAACGGGACACCTGATCCAGGTGGATGTTGGTGGCCACCCACCAACCCATTTGAACCCCCACAATTGTCTCTCTCAGCATTTTCAGTTTCCTTAATTGTAGCACAGTTTACTATTTTTAGCAGTTTTTCGGGTCCTGAACTTCCGGAGCCGTTTTGAGGCCCTAAACGACGTTTTTTTGGAATTCTGGGGCGACCGAGCCCTATTCTTGCTTCTTGCCTCCCAAAGTGGTAGTACTCGGATAGATCTTTCTAACGAGCTATCGTACGCGTCAAACGGAGATCGTATGCCAAAGTTACGACCCCGGGAAATTGATGTACCAATTTACCCAAACGGGGCCCACAATTTGGCGTTTCATCTTCTAGGGTTAGGTTTCGGTATGTGAAGGGTTTTCCATTGTTTCTCAACAATAAATAGGCCTTCGAGCCTCATTGTAATACAGTTCGGAACAGTTCAGAGGCATGTAGCCGCCACATCTCTTCTCAGAGATAAGCTACCATCGCCCTAGCTAGTTTCTCTCCATTTCTGTTTGTAAGCATATTTCAGTATTTTACAGTAATGAAATGAAGTATTATTTCCGCTGCATATCTGTATTTATGGTTATCGCATCTCTGTATTTATGGTTATCTCTGTAATCTATTGCGTTCCTGTTTAAATCCGGATCAACACCCAAATTGGAGACAGTTCTTGGATGAAGCATATGCCTTCGGCTCAATCCCATGAGATTGAAGGGATCCTCAGTACCTAGGTAGCCAAGAAGACACGTAGGAAGGAATATCTATGATATCTCGTCAAGTGGAGAGACCGTCCAATGCAGGACAGCTCTTGGCTCGACGCGGCGCAGATACACAAGGCTGGCTATTCGGTGGAGGAGCTCATGGAACGGAGCCGTGATTTTCTTTTACCCCGGGAGCCTAATGTAGGAGCATCTGGCTGACAGGGCAAAGACAAAAGTGAGGTTGATATGGTTTCTGAAGAGGACGAAGAAATTAATTTACTAGACAGATAGTATACTTGTTTTTTTTATTTCACTTTTCTTTCATTAAGTTGCCTAAGATTAATGTAATAAATTTTTGTTAGGAGCAGTAGTAATTAGTTAGAGTTGTTGTTTCCAGACAGTTAAATTACTGTTGTAAAAGCATGAAAAGAAAATGTACTAGACAACCATGAAAAGTTCCGTATGAGGAATAACTGATGTAACCAACTGAACAAACTAACAACAGTTAGGACAGTTTGTAAACAATGCTATTAAAAAGAGAGAAAAAGCACATTAGGGGGTTTGACTGAATAAGAAATACAGAGAGGGAAATATAATTTTTTTCTGTGCCCATACATCCCTACCGCGTCCTCAATACTGTGTAATAATTGGTATCAAATTATCATGTGAAGATTGTTAATGCATTGCTACAAGTTCTAAGTCAAAAGGAGAAGATAACCAAAGCCGGAGGAGAAGTAACATCGCCCAGTTACAGGCGGCTCAAACAAAATAACCAGACATAAAATAACAATATCAGGTATGTGAACTTACAAATGTAACCCAAATCAATTCCAGCGTTGAATTCATAGTACTACAAAAATACAGTCATCAAAATTTATTGTTCATTTACATTCTGTTCAAAGTAAAGGAACGAACCCAGTTCACAGATGTGGGAATCAAGCTAATTGCGAACAAAAGCCAAACCCCATAAGACCCCAACTCATTTCCACAACCAACGACGATGCTTAATGACCATAGAACCAAATACAGACAGCGGCTCAAGGCCAGCAAGAAAATATCAACCCTATAAGTCGTAACATTAAGGACAAGCAAACCACAAACGAACAGAACGACACTAGCCATGTTTCATTCGGAACAGTTGAGTGTCCAAGTGCCGAAACCCTCAGGTGGCTCTACCTGTGAAGAGAACCAACAAAACGAGATTAAACTCCATGAAACAGAATACAGGGAAACTGGAAATTGAAGGAACGAATAAAATACAGTGAATTAGTTACCTGACAGGCAAGCCATAACTGCAACTACACCTTCGAGTCATCTTCCTGCTCACGAGGAGCCGAAGACGTTAGAATCAGGTAGAAAAGGAGTACAAGTGTCCAGCATAGAACATGGAACTTACTAGGTAAGTTGGCAGAGAAACCGACGGAGAATGCCACCATAATTCTACCGAGTGTGTGGAGGAATTGAAGCAGTGCTGTAGAAATGTCACCAAGGACCATACATCCATCAACCAACTGTAAACACTTGTGAAAACACAGATAACGAACTGATAAAATATGCACAGAGGTGGAGACCCATTAAGGCAGACACCAAACACACAGTAACAGTCGACATACAAGAAGAAGACCATAAGAAAATAAACTTTTCCAGTGTTTCATCAAGTTTCTAGGTGAACGAAAGACTTCCAAGTGGAGTCCCAAACCATTGAGGTAGTGAAGGCTACTAGGAGCACATAGCTCAAGAAAACCAGGTGAACAAGCCTCAGAGAAACACAAAGAAAATCACAGTGAAGCTGCAAGGGGTCGCCAAGAGCTCACGGAGCAAATGACCGGGAGAAAAAATGAATAACCAAATGAGCGCGAAGGTGTGGAACCCTATACCAAGGCGGGTTCATAGAATTCCAAGGATGGACAGATGTCCACCGAACAAACAACTAATGTACGAACACCGTAACCCCAGTCAATTCAACGCAGATTGAAAATCAATTGACATATATCCAAAATATTTTGATTAATATATTTACTTGTTGGTACACCACCAAGGGGAGTGCATTGATGGCGGGACCACGTGGGCTGGCCCCATCAAAATGCCAGGGTCTACTTACCGAATTGCTGACATTGCTAATTTCTCGACCGCCTACCCACAACTCTTTCTCACCTCTCTCATCACCACTCAGCCCCCCAAACATGACATGCCTGTTATCCCCGATAGCCCCGTTCTAAGCGAACAGGGAGGGACATGTTTCTTGGCTCGACCCATTATTATCCATGCCGTGGCCAAGAATTTGGTTTAAGAGTAGTATAAATAAAATGTAGTGCTAGTCCATGACCCTCCCTTTCCTCCCCTTGTTTCTCCCTGATAGTGTGAATCCCCATTGGGATAGCCTCTTACTTCTCCCTTCCCCGTAGCGGAACCCCCACCAGTGCATGTAATTGCCACAGGACCCCAACCAGAGCATATAAATTATACAGGAGCGAGACCGGACTACATACCAGAAAGTCGTCGCTAATCCACAGATGAGGTTCCTCCAACTCTCTTCCGCTCTGAACTGCCTTCCTTCTCCACTATGGGTTCCTATTTTCCATCACATCGAATGCCATTCCCAACATTGCCACCCTTCCTTATTCCTCCCTCTGCCACCTTGCCAACCCACTGCCGATGCATTCTTGGCTAAGGACACCACACCCCCTACCTTGAGCATGTGGGCGACAACAATAATTAACATCCTAGTAGTAACCATGTCACCTCTGACACCCTCTCGCATCCCGATCAAGAGAATATCTACTTAATTTATTAATAAAATATATTATATTTTTTATTTTTTCAAAATAAATTAAATAAATTACATCAATCAAAAACTAAATTACAACATATTTTAGTTATAAAGTTCGATAAGGTTCAAAAATTCAAAACTAATATTTAGATATTCCGTAAAGAATCTTACTGCAATCTCAAGATAAAATATCTTTATTCTTATACAAAATTACTTAATATTATTTGATACTATATTAAAAAACCTACATTTAAGTTTATCAAAAAGCATTAAAACTATAATATATCTATATATAAGCTCTAGGCACATCATCCAAATCTATATTTTCTTTTCCATAGTTACCATCTCCTAATCAAACAAATACAAATTTCTTTCTTTTTTTGATTTTCTCTTAACTATTAAATGGCTAATAAGATAATATCTAGTTTCCGTAACCATTCTAGCAAAGCTTCCATAACTTTCTTAGCTATGTGGTAACTTGACATTCAATATCTCGAACCTTTTAAACAATAATAAAGATGAATGACTAATTATAGGTATATTTGGAACTCTCTAATACATTTTTACTCAAAAAAAGTTCTACTTTCTTATAATACTCATATCTAGGGCTGGAATTTGACTTTCTATAGAAGGTTTTTTCTTTGTGAATAAAAATTTTTGAAACGGAATTTTTTATTAGTAAACGTATTTTGAAACTATTAGTTTGATGTTTAAATATTTTAATTTCCTGTCATAAATTTTAATGAGTGATTTAGATCGTAGTTTCCAAGTTCAAATTCAAATTCGGATTTGAATTCGATATGATAAACGTTTTGATGAAAAAATTTCAATTCGGAAAAAAATCGACAATATACATCTTATATATATATATATATATATATATATATATATCTTATATTCATGTAACCCGAGTACCTTGTGTTCATTTTCTTCCTATTCATTTTGAAATTTAAATCATTTTAATAGTTTTAATGAATATAAAGCATTTTAAAACTACAATTTACTAATAACAACCACACTTATGTGTTACCTTCAAATTTTGTGTTCTTTTCAAAATTCTAAACCAGAACCCTCTGTGTTCACATCTGATCTAAAGTACTTCTGTAATTATTATATATTTAAAACTTAAATATTCAAAACTCAAATCTACAGCCTCCCTAATTTTTTTTCTAAATTCCTTTCGTAATTAATATATATTTAAAATTAAATAATCAAAACTCCAAACTACATCCTACCTTAAAATATTATCGAAACTCCTTTTGTAATTAATAAATATTTGAAAATTAATATTCAAAACTAAACCCTCTTTAGTTTCAAATTTTATGTAAAACCCTTTTGCAATTAATACATATATACAAAATAAACATATTCGTAACTTATGTTTATAAGATTCCTTTTAACATAAATATATATAAAAAATCAATTACTTTTTTATAAAATCACTTTGAGATTTTATATCCTTGTTATCTCAGATTTTTAAACCATTAAAGGCAACAATGAAATTGAAAAATAAGAAAATTTCTTGGCTTATATTTAGTTTCCATTCCACCTATTATCATGCGACCATCTATATCTATTTTGTGTTTATGAGTCACTTCCTTTACCATTCGAGGCATGAAAATTAACAAATCGATGTCATAAACTATAAACTATGAATTTTCATTTATCCACACGACACTACCTTGAACTCGATCAAATTTTAATAGAAATCAAACTCTTGAATTTCTGTACTTTTTTTCTCCGATTCAGGTGAATTTGGTAACTATGATTTAGATAAAAGTTAAGTTTGAAAATAGGTTTAGTTGCAACACCTATTTCTTGTGACAGTTTTTGTTTTTATTGATTGCAAGTTAGATTCTTACGAACACCAAAAAAGAATATTAAGAAAAAAGATTAAATTTGATAATGTAGTGAGTTTCTTTCATTTTTCTAAGAATAAGTAAATTAAAACCTACTTGCTATAAAAATACTATATAAAAACACATAAAAATTTATATAAAACAACAAACATGAAAAACAAATGAATTTCGTCAAAAACATTTGAACAGACAAAATAAATTTGAAATTCTAGGCTTACCTATCCTCAATTTCACAATTTTCAAATGATATTAAAACCAACAAGCCATCAACTTTAGCCCACTAGGTCCCCATAGAGATTGACCATTGATGTTGACATCGAACACTTCAAGAATCGTAGCACAAGTGGACATTGATCAATGTTGTTAGCGTTAAGCCCTTCTAGAATCATAGCACCAAGAGAACTCATACAAAACACAATATGCTTGAACTCCAATTACCAAGGTGAGAGGCTTAAAATATTATGTGCACGTGTTTAACAGAAATACCATTATCACATAATGAGTTGGAGGAATTAGAACAAACAAGTGATAAACATGCAATACTCAAAGAAAGATACATGTAGATGAGGGGCACCCATCTCTCCACAGTACAATTTCTACATTTGTTGATGTGGTTTGAAATCCAAATATTCTGGTATTGTTCATTAAATTATTGTAATATTCCCCCCCATTCAAACATACCTCGAGAGGAAATTTTATTTCAACTTCCTCATTTTCCACTTCTCCTTACTATGGCAGCTATCATGACCATAGTCATTATTGTAGCCAATGATTCGTAGACTACATTGGTGGGAGAAGGGTGCAACCCCCAAATGTATGCTAATCCCACAATGTTTAGAATACATCTAGATTTTGTTTTGCAATCCCTATTTTCAAATCTCTCTTCAGATGGCTTTGCTACTTCAATGCAAATCAATTCTAGAAAAATGAATCTTATCTATGGTCTTGCTATTTTTCAGAAGCATTTGAATGCTAGTGATGCTCTCAACGTGTGAAGGAAACATCAATATAAGCGAAAGCACTGTGTCCTCAAGCTAATTGTGTTTGCATTCATTTTGATGGTTGTCTTCTCTGCTATGAGAATAATACCTTTTATAGTCAGGATGTGGACCCTAGTGATTATATTTATTGTGTCAGCACAAACTCCAATGATGCATAGATATTCCTTCAAAGAGCCTTGGACTTATCTGTGCACCTCACAACCAACGCTTCTGAAATAACAATTATATCGTTGGATTAATTGATGGATCCTTATATGGTCCCATTCACCAATAGTAGTTGTTAATAATGCATGACTGAACCTCAAAATCAATTACTTATGTGTCCTCCAATGAGTGAAGGTTGAGGTCTCGAGGTGGGTTGTTTTATGTGCTACTCAACATACTCATTTCTCCTAAATAACTAGACTTCCTGTGTGAGTTTAAAGATTTTATACAACTATTTGGAGTTTTATTTTCATCTAACACATATGTTGATTGTTTTTCTTTTGTTTTAAACACAACATTCTTGAATTTAACATCACCATTGGGGAAATTGTCATTGAAAATAGTTCGTATATTTCTTAAAAGAATTGGTGGAGCAACTTTGGTTACAGTGATGTGCTTCATACTCTTCTGTCAATTCAGTCGAGGTATAAGCAAAGAGAGAACTATGTGTTATAAACATTTTTGTGCCTAATAACATGAAGCATGAAATGTCAATAATCTGAGGGATCCAAAGTCCCTAAACATGTTGTTCCTACCCCTAGAGGAACAAGGTCAGCAAACCACAACACTAAATATAAGTTCTCCACCTGAAAACACTCAAAAACAAGCTAATTCTGGATCATGTTAACTGCTCCACTGAGCATCTGTGCTGAATGTCAACTGCTCCACTCTGTCCCTGCGCTGAATGTCAAATCTAATGAAGGCTACCTGCGCTGGGCGAGATTGGCCAAGTGGCACAGTCATTCTGCAAGGTGTCAAATGCCCAGGAAGCTTCCAAAATGACACTTGGATCAGGGAATTCGCCTTGTGATGAGTAAGAGGATCTAGATCTCCAAGTGGAAGAAAGAACCTGCAAGTGGACTCAAGAACTGAAGAATAACTGAAGTGGGAGAGGACACTAGTCAGCTTCATGCCAGCCTCAAGCTGACTCATCCTTTCTCCAAAACTCCTATATATAGAGCTCTCTCATGAGGTCTAAGGAGGCTGGAATCTTGTGAATGTAAGGAAGTTCTGTTGGTTTGTGCATAGAACTATTGGGTGATTTTCTTGAAGGAGGTGAAGAGGAGATTTCTTTCTGCTGGGAGGTGTTGCTGGATTGGGCCTCTTATGGTTGTAACACTCTCGGAACTTTACTTCTTCCATTAATAAAGAATTTGAGGTTCTTCTATATGCATGTGTCTCAATGGTGTATTGATGCTTGTATATTTGATTTATTCTAATCCTTGAATCAATTATGGATGTATGCTTCTTGTAGTTTCCCTTTCTTGTGCTTTTTGCAGGATCTTTGTGTAGCTGGGCCAGTGAAAGAGCAAGGAGCTGGGAGCAAGCAGCAAAGAGGGAAGATTGGATCAATCATTAGCGGAAGATAACGGTTAGTGGATCTCTTCCTCCTCTCTCTTATATCCCATAAAGAAGTAACCTTGAATAGCTTTGCATTCGGTTGTTGCTGAAGTACTATCACACTTAGAGTGGGATAGGGTCATTCCGTATTGGATACTTTTCCCAACAACAAATTGGCGACTCCACTGGGGAACGTATCTTGTTGGTTGTTTGTGTTTTTGCTATTCATTTCATAAACAAAGGGAGTACCGAATCGAACTGTATTTGGATCTTTCCAATGCAAAGTAGAGGGCAGCTACTCTAGCTCAGTTGCTGGGAAAGTTTATGATTTGAAGAGCTGATCCACAAGGACTCTAATAAGCTCTTAGTGATAGCTTTTCATCCTCCTTTTCATCCCTTAGTGTGTACTTGACTGATAGCTTCTGATTTGGCCAAAAACTGTAAACTTTTTAGCAATCTGTGACCCGGAAACCAAGAGAAACGAAAGTTTCGTTCTTCAGTGCAGGCTATGTGAAGGCTGTCTGCATTTCAGCGCAGTTCGCGAAGGGGCTACTTGCGCTGAAGGTCAAACTGCCTGTGTACCACCTGCGCTGGACCAGTCTTGCCTTGTGCTACTGGGGTTTCCTGCTGTTTCTTGCCTTGTTTTCACTCTTGTTTTTGCTGCCTGTTACCAGTCAATGTGCCTATCTGAAACCAACTTTCCTTGCCACTATTCCGCCTCGGTTGTATAAAGAAACTATGTTTTTTCTTTGTGTATTTCTTGTATCATTTACAGTTTCCCATAACGAAAGTGAACTAGTCTTGCTGTGACCTCTTAGATCTAGACCTGTGATAAAGTGTCGTTTTGATCTTAAGAGTTAGTTTGTTTGCTGTTCATAGCTGATTGAGCTTTTTCTTTCATCATTTGGTTTGAATTCATATATTTCTAGTGTCGAAACAAGTAAATCTTAAGGTGTCTTTTGATTTTGGACAAGCTTGTTTGCTTTCACTTGAAATTGAATTCAAAGTTATACAACAGCTTTTTTTTGTGTCGCACAAACATTAAGGGATAGAAAAGAAATACTTGCATTGTGCATGTGCATTATGACAGTTTGCATGTTGATTTAGGGGAAAATGCATTAGTGTGTGCTCTATGATCTGTGTGAAAAGATGTTATCTTTCTTTTCCCTCAGTAGTTAAGATTTTCAAAGTTGAAAGATTGAAAAGCTTGCTTATCATCTTAGACTGCATTTAGGAGTGTTACTATACATCTCGTGGTGATCCATAAAGGCAAACTGCTAAAAAAGATCAACCTTAAAATAAATTGAATTTACATAACAACGCATTGAAACATAACGCAAACACATAGAGGTCTAAGCTAGAGACGTGTTCCGGCGTCGTTAAACGTGATATCTTAGCGTTGAGTGGTTGGGTGATTCCTCCACGGTGAAGCGATAAGTATCAATACGGACTTGTGCTCCCACGTACCGTCGCGTATATATTGGGAGACCCCTATAGGAACAAAGCCTTTATCCATAGGAAGCCGTGTCGGTCGCCCTACTGATCGCAATGCAGTGAACACAGCATTCACGAAGATCGACCACCCGTACCGTAAAACGTATTCTGTGGTTTTGCGAAAAGTTTGGCACACCCTCTGCCTAGAACTCCAGAGCAGTTTCTTTTGGCCTTTTTCAAACTCTATAACTAAAAAAGTCCATCTGAGCATTTGTCACTTCGGGCTCGTTAAAACATCGAAGGATACTAGAGTCATCTTTAGCTTTTTCTCGACTCTTAAAAAGTGAAAAAGCAAGTTGTGTCTAAAAGCGTCGTTATAAAATTTATTTTAAACGGAACATAATCACCTCCTATTCCTGCGTTGATTTGTAGGTTGAGAACATGGAACACCCCAACCAAGGAATCCCACATGATGGAAATCCTAGTCCTTTCTCCTCTTGGGGAGAAGTTGGTGCACCCCACATGGCCACATTGTCACTTCCAGGACTGACGATTGGCCTGCCAATTTGGCTATTCTCAACCAATGTAGTTCAGACCACCATGGTTCCTGAACAGTCGAGTCAACAGTCAGATGAGTCTAGAGCTGCCCACCAGCCTTCAACTTCCTATAACTCTTCCTCCAATCCTTCATCTTCGCAAGGTAGAGCCGGTAAAAGCCAAGCTCCCATGAAGAAGAAGGAGAAGAAGGAGAGAGAGAAGAAGAAGAAGAAGCCTAAGGCGACTGGGGGCAAGCAAAATACATCTGACAAAAATCCACACACAGCACAGACCGGGCCTAAATCGCCATTTGTCATATGTAGAGGAGACCACTTCCATAGAGATTGTCCCTGTATTCCCCGGATACTAAGGGACTGGTCCCCTCGGTTGCACAATTCGGGGGCATCAACCTCTGATAGCCATGTTGAATTCTTACCGTCAACCAGCGAAAGTGAAGGTTCAAGACAAAGAGGGGGAATAAGATCCCCCTGCAAACTGTGTAAAGGCGATCAAGCCATCCACCGTTGTCCCTTCTTGGACGAAGCGAAGAGAGTTTTGGAAGATCGTCCGGTTTCACCGTTGAGACTTCCTCCTGGATACAAAAAACTCGTGCCAAGTCCTTCGTTGGTTGAAAATACAGCTGGCCCGCTCAAGTGGTCAGCTGAAGCGTCAGTCATTGAAAATGAACCTACTGAATCCAGACCAGACGAAAGTCTAAAGGTCGATACGGCAGTTGACCCAGTTCCGCCTTCAGAGGTTGCATCTTCAAATGACACCGTCATTGAAGATTCATCTTCAAATGACACCCTCACTGAAGAGAATAAGGATGACACCATCTAGATTATTTTCATCAACACAGATTCTGATGAGCATCAGGGCAATGCGACCATTCCTTTATCGCAGGAAGGAACATCGTCAGGGTCGTATCCGGCCGTGTATTCGGTCCCACCACCAACCAACCTGGTTGTGTCCTTTGATTGGAACCAACTAGGCAGACCCCGGTTACCAGCCAGTATACCATTCAAAATCATAGTCCAAATTTATAGAATGGTAATGGCTGGAACTATCATTGATGAAGGGGCATCTGTGAGTATCCTTTCCTCTATTGCTTGGAAAGCACTGGGTTCCCCGACGCTTTTGCCTGAGATGAGAAATCTCTCGGGTTTTGATAAAGGAACCAGTCGACCGTTAGGGATCCTCCCCAATGTGCCTGTTACATTGAAAGGGAAGACCGTTCAAATGAACGTGATGGTCATTCAAGGACCCTTTGATTATAACCTACTCCTTGGATGAGACTATATATATTGCATGGGAGCTATAGTCTCCTCACTCTTTAGAGTAATGTGTTTTCCACACGAAGGAAGAACGGTCAAGCTCGTAGACCAACTTTCATTTCCAGGATCACGCATCGCAAATAGTCAAATACCAACCCTGAATGGTCTATTCACCCAAGAAATGTCTCCCCCCCCCCAGTCCTCCTTCCCGATGAGTGCGAGTGATTGGGAAATATGGGACTGGAACCCAGGGGGCATGCATCCTAGTCTGCTTCGGGCAGAGGAAACCTTGGGTATAAAGTAGAATTTCCGCGAAGGAATATGACTAGTCCGTACCTCGTCCGTGGAAGGAAGAGGGGTTGTTCTAGAACAAGATTCTTTTGATAAGGTTACTTGTTTGACAAAGGTCATTCACCATTGTCTACTTCGGTAGACAGTGCCGAGGAATTGTTTTCGTTTGATGGTGTTAACAAAGCAATCTTTGGGTAACCAGAAAGAGGCAAGCCTCACCCTTTAAAACAAATGTTTTATCGGATAAGTAGGGGCAGCCTTGAAATTGTACTTTATACCTGGGGGCATGCAAACCTTTTGGAGTGCAAGCTAGGAGCGGTTATTTATCTTTTTTGGGATTAGCCGTTTCCGAACTTGCATAAAGAAAGGATGAGAGGGAGCATAGCTTATGTGAGGTGCAAGCTCTATAAAAATTGGAATCTTGCAAGAGACATTTCCTATCTTATGACTTGTATACCGAGCAGTTTTAGCACATAGTTCATGCTCGTTAAAAAATAAACATAAGATTCGAGCAGTTTTAGCATCAAGTTCATGCTCATTAAAAAATAAATGCAAGATCCAAGCAGTTTTAACGCGGTCTTCATGCTCGTTAAAAAATAAATAAAAGCAGTGAGCAATGTTTCCCCCAGAGTTCAAGCTCATTTTTAAATAAAAAATGAACCTATTCCGATAAATAACCATTGTGATCGTAAATTTATTAGCCATAAAAGCCTTGGTCGTGTTTGCACCCGCCACCTCCATTCCATTTGGCCAATCGTTCACCTCCATATGATTGTTTACCTATTTTGAGGAACAGCTGCGAAGAGTGATTTCACTTAGCCATCCTTGTGACACTGCCGTGATTGGAAAATTCCAACCTGTACCTGGAATCTGCTGCTATCCCTGTTTATCACTCGTTCCTCAAAAGACGAGTCTTCTTTGAGCTCCTTTCTCCTGACTCGTAAAATATGAAAAGTTTGCCGAGTTTTGGCCTTCCAGCTCGTTAAAATGACCGGAAGAGCTATCCCTCCTCTAGATTTTAATCTTTTTGGACCTGAGGGATTATTACACAAAAAGGTCGAGCGCTTGTTTTATTCGGCTCGTTAAATTTATCGAAAACTCATCCCTTCTGTATGGTTTTATACTTTTTCGGACTTAAGGGATTAGATGACGAAAAAGGAATTTTGGAGTTAACTTTCTGTACCTTTTCAGACTCTCTAAAAATGAAAAGGACTGAGTTTTCCTTGTCATTAGACTCGTTAAAATGATTAAATAGCGACAAACTTGTCTTTAGACAAGAACGAGTCTCCCTATCGCTAGGCTCGTTAAAACATAGTGATGGGCTTGCCCGAAGGGTAGGTTATAGAACAAGCATATGTTATCCTCCTCAAGCTTGACAAAAATAAAGAGGTACTGGTCAGAAATGACTGGGGAAAAATTGGGAGAACCTCAAAGCTTTAATGGTAGCAAGTCGCTCTTGAACATGACACTTTGTCCTCCGTATCACATCGGGTTGGGTTGTTTCATTCACCGGTCTCATCACCATGGTCCTCGCCAAACCATACACATTTGGGGTAATGCTACCGATCCATCACATCAGTGTCGTTATATGTTCAAGAGATGTTGTTCAGAAAGAGTCAACCGTGTCCCATCCACTGCCATACATTATCCTTCATCGACCCATGATCGCCACCCTGAATCACATTTCACGGATTGTTTTCACCTCCACTAAAATCATTAGCTCTGTTCCGTGTCACTGATGTGGGATTCATTAAGGCCCTCCTTTGACGGATCGCTTCTTGTCGACTTCAGCTCATTATCCAAGAAGTTGATCGAGGAACACCCCCCAGTACTTTGAAGCTTGCATGCCTCAATGGCAAGTTTCTCACTTCCGGCGAGAGGTATACATTAATGACCTTCGACCAGAAGATTTTACGTGGTGTTCGACGCCAAGTCCTTTATTCACACCACGTGAATTGTACTGCAGTACCTTGAGGGTCATTATCATTATCGGTGATTCCTCTCGCGCTTGTTAACGCTTTACATTATTGACCGGTAATCAAGCGATGTCTTTCCATGTTCGACTTCAGCGCAATTCTCACATGGATCGACTTGTACTTAGAGTGAAGATCGAACGAGTTTGAAGACCCCGGATCTAGTTTCATCCATCCGGGCTGCGATATATATTCAGGAAAAATAAAGACATTTGATATGTACATCATTGCAGCAGATGATCATCCTACTCAAAGGATGATAATTTCTGCAGAGAATTATCTGTCTACCATCAGACGATCGTCTGTTATATGTACCAAAATGAATTTATAAAGCTGAGCATGGGAATGCCCGCCTCAGCTAGATCATGAAAGCAGAATGAAAAATAATTTATTGTATTGTATTTATTACAGGACACCTCTCAACGATTGAATGAACTTCGGATCCTCCTAATAAAGCATTTCACCCGATAAATGACCTCATACTTTAGGGGGCAAATGTTATAGACATTTTTGTGCCTAACAACATGAAGCATGAAATGTCAATAATCTAAGGGATCCAAAGTCCCTAAACATGTTGTTCCTACCCCTAGAGGAACAAGGTCAGCAAACCACAGCACTAAATATCAGTTCTCCACCTGAAAACACTCAAAAACAAGGTAATTCTGGATCATGTCAACTGTTCCACTGAGCATCTGCGCTAAATGTCAACTGCTCCACTTTGTACCTGCGCTGAATGTCAACTCTAATGAAGGCTACCTGCGCTGGGCGAGATTGGCCAAGTGGCACAGTCATTCTGCAAGGTGTCAGATGCCCAGGAAGCTTCCGAAATGACACTTGGATCAGGGAATTCGCCTTGTGATGAGTAAGAGGATCTAGATCTCCAAGTGGAAGCAAGAACCTCCAAGTGGACTCAAGAACTGAAGAATAACTGTAGTGGGAGAGGACACTATTCAGCTTCATGCCAGCCTCAAGCTGACTCATCCTTTCTCTAAAACTCCTATATATAGAGCTCTCTCATGAGGTCTAAGGAGGCTGGAATCTTGTGAATGTAAGGAAGTGCTGTTTGTTTGTGCATAGAACTATTGGGTGATTTACTTGAAGGAGGTGAAGAGGAGATTTCTTTCTGCTGGAAGGTGTTGCTAGATTGGGCCTCTTATGGTTGTAACACTCTCGGAACTTTACTTCTTCCATTAATAAAGCATTTGAGGTTCTTCTATATGCATGTGTCTCAATGGTGTATTGATGCTTGTATATTTGATTTATTCTAATCCTTGAATCAATTATGGATGTATGCTTCTTGTAGTTTCCCTTTCTTGTGCTTTTTGCAGGATCTTTGTGTAGCTGGGCCAGTGAAAGAGCAAGGAGCTGGGAGCAAGCAGCAAAGAGGGAAGATTGGATCAATCATTAGCGGAAGATAACGATTAGTGGATCTCTTCCTCCTCTCTCTTACATCCCATAAAGAAGTAATCTTGAATAGCTTTGCATTCGGTTGTTGCTGAGGTACTATCACCCTTAGAGTGGGATAGGGTCATTCCGTATTGGATACTTTTCCCAACAACACTATGATCGAACATGTCCTTTCATTCTAGTTGTTTACTTGCTAAATTTTTATGAGTTACTTAACTTGGTCATATTCAACGTCTATGATGAAATTTCTTTAATGACGCTCTATGCATATGAAAATATTATTGCGAGGGGAAACTATGAGGAACTTGTCTTTGATTACAAGCTTATAAGTGATTCGACTAAAAATTTTGACAGAAACAACATGCTTGGTAGAGGAGGATTCAGTGAAGTTTACAAGGTATAATATCAAAGGCTGACTTGATGGGTTCATCCAAATATTTCTATTGTTTGTAGATAAACTAACATGAGTTTGCTGAGTAGGGTATTCGTCCATATGGGAGGGTTTTTGCTGTTAAGAAATTGAACGAAATGCAAGAGATCACTTAGGCCGTAGAGGATTTTCTAATAGAAGTGAGGATCCTCACCAGTGTCTGTCCGTAATCTTGTTTGCTCGCTTGGTTATTACACGGAAGGGCATGAACACTTGCTTGTTTATGAGTAGATATCCAATAATAGTATAAAAAATAATTTTTTTGGTAAATGTATCTTATTAATTCTATTGTTTTCAGGGTTCAATTTCTTAATTCTTGAAACCATGCCAATTTGTACGAGGATTTGAGATACTGATATTGGAACTATTCAAGAGACATAAAAAGTGATTTGAGCTGGGAAAGGCATTTAAACATTATAGTGGGAACAACTCGATGGCTTGTGTTATCACTCAAAAATTTCTCAAGGTTAAGAAAAGAAATCACGGGGGTAACCACAAACCTACATTTGAGATTAGGATCTAGCCTTCCTAATGCTCAAAGAGGGCTCTCTCTTTATGATTTAACTTTGTTTTAGTTAGTTGATTTTAGGCTACTTATGATTGTAGTTAGGTTGATTTGAATTTGAGTAGTGGGATCACTTACTTAGATGGATAGATGAATGTCTATTTTCCATTGGGCTATGGAGTCAACCAGGCTTTGAAAAAATAACAACAACAAACCATAAATAAAATGTTACAGGGCAATATAGGTGAGCAATATTAGATCTTAAAGGCTGGATGGTGAAATGATTTCCAATTGTGATCAAGGAGTAGTTAAGGATTCCTTAAACTGGATTATGAAGAGAAATGCAAGAGGTCAACGAGGAAGGGAGAGAAATTAAGGTTCTCAAGTCTGAATATTAGAGGAAAACATATAAATGATCAATTTTGCAAAATGGAGTGTACTTAAACAAGTTCTGAGTTATATTTCCAGTTTAATTCATTCAAATTTGTATAACATTTAAGTTTATGAAACACTTAGAAAAAGAACATAAACAAGATGACATGTGTACTTCACTGAGATACCTCAACACATGAATCATGCAAAGAAGTTTATTCATAACTTGTCCTATCTGTCAATTGGAAATTGGTAGTAGATCAGTCATCTATATCAATATTAGAAATCCACACTCCACTCTTAATACTTCGAATTATGAACTATTTATACAAAAATTATTACAAAATATCCTAAATTGTTTTAGGATTTATTCTAGGAATAAAATATCTGGATGCTAAAAGGTAATGACACCTTTCAACTAACTAAAAATTGTCCCTATCTTACTTGATAGTTGTTATTTATATGTTTATTTTATGTTGGTTTGTCTCTCACCCTTTCTTCTTCCTTTGTATTTTAACTGTAGTAAATCTTTCACCTGACTACTCTGTCACCTACTTTTATTTTTAACTTTTACTGTAAATCTTACTCACTCTTTCATGCTTCTATGTTTTTAGTAAAAATGATTTTTACTAAAAGACACATGTAGAATACAAAATGTTTCTTGGAGAGTAGTTTGTAAGAATCTTTTGCTGTGCTGGTGAAAATGATTTCATCTCTATTTTAACATTTACTGTGTAAATTGTTTCCTTCTGCTCTGCTGTTGTATTAAACTTGATTTTCTATTTGTACACAAAACTCATGCTCAATCAAGCCTTTGAATACATTTCCTGAGAATCCAGAGAAAAGAGATTTTGTGACTAGTATCAAAACTTGTTTTTCTAATCTCCTCGCCTTGTTAATTACCAGCAAAATACAACAATTGTTAATAAGAACACAGGTTGGCAGGGAGGTGATAATGGCTTCAGGGAATAGGGAAGTCTGTGGAAAGAGTCCAAACTATAATGAGGCTTTAATCAGGTTGGCAATGGCTTTTCACTTTCGCAATTCAAACAGAGGTAAGTTGTGGATGGAATAATAGTAAAAAGGGTAAAAAGGGGGTTTTTTGGCTTTTAACTGAAGGTGGTTAACTTTTGGGCATGACAATTATAAGTGAACATTGGGCAGTTTCGGATTTTGGCGGGGAGGCGGTTTCGGTGGCCATCACACCACTTTTGGTAGTCGGGCGGTATTTCCCCAAGAGCATGCGAGTTTGCCTAGAGTTTCCACATAGCCGAAAGGGGCTCGAGCAAAACCATGAATCTCGCATGCTCTCGAGTTGGTAAAGCTAGAAAAGAGAATCAACATGATATGGATGTGCGCCATCAGATCTGGGGTTGCAAGGTCTAACAACTATTGTGTGGTGAAAATCCATGGAGGGAATAAGGGCGAAGATTTGCAGGGCCTGGGGGGATTAATTACACTAAACTCTAATTAATTAATGAATAAGTCAGGGTTAAATATAAGGCATGGGTTAATGGAGTGGGACTAGGGTTGTATGTAGGGGAGGTTTCTTAACTGCACCAAGGGTGGTGGGTTAAAAGGTTTTTATGTCGGGGAAAACATGAACTTGGGGAATTAGTTAAATAATGTGGTGGTAAACATATATTTCAAAGGTTTAGTGAGGGTCAGGATTTATAAATTTGGGGGGGGGGGGTTCAAATATATAAAGTGGAATTATTGTATGAATAATGTAAGGGTTGAGTTTAAAAGGATATTGAGGAGGGTTTTTTGAATAGGGCCTGATACATTATCCAAACTTAGGATAAGGGGTTATAGTGGGTTTTTTAGGGAAATTATTAAGGGGGAAGTTGATTTTTTCCATGGGGAAAGGGTTTCACACTAGGGAAAATGGGTTCTAGGTAGGGAAATGACCTTCAGATGTTAATTTTCTAGGGAAATGTGTGAAACCAAGGGGTAAGGGTTAAAATGAAGGGAAAGGGTATTTTCATAAAAAATGAACAGAAAATGGGGGAAATTAGTACATAAGTAGTGGGGGGTCAAATAAGATGAGGGGAAGTTAACCAAATCAACTTGTGAACATCCTTTCACTTGCATATCTGCTCCTGCACACTGGAACATATGCATGATAAGTGTGCTTATGTTTTAACAACCTTGTAGTTCTACAACCTTTCTTGTACCTACCCTTTGCTTATCCTAACATTTTTTCTTCACATTATTGGGTGCATATAAACTAGAAGACCCTTTCTTTCCTTTTTCTTTTGAAAAGAAAACTATGTAATTCTAACCTTATATCTTCCAATGCCTCAGATTAAGTTGTTGAGCACATTTTATTTCTCTAGCTAACTACTGATCTTCCAAGATTAAACAGTTTGGATAGATCTTTATTCTTTATCTATAAAAATAAAATTTAAAGCATGATTTAGTCAAGAGTAAGCTATGTGACTATCATGGGTTGTGGCATTTATGACAAGCTGCACACAACCATTATTTGGCATAGTAAAGTAAAAAGTAGTGGCACTTGGACTTGCACACTTTCATGATCTGTTTTTGTTTGGAGTTCATATTTTTTCACTCTTTTTACCTTTTCTTATTCTTTTTGTCCTTTGATATTTATTTTAAGACATACCCTCTTTAAATTTTTTAAGATTTAGTATGGAAAACATTTGTAGAAAAGCGAAGGTATGTACAATACTGCAAGACTAATCATAGCCAATTTAGAATTATGAATCCTATTATTATAGGACCCTAACATCTTGCATATCTCAATGAGGATTCTATTGTTCGCATTATACATAGAGATATCAAATGTGGGAATATACTTTAGGATTACAAATTTAATCCTAAAATAGTATATTTTGGATTAGATATATTCTTCTCAAAAGATGAATCACATGTTTATATTCGATTCAAAGCAACAATGCAAGTGGTATGAATCAGTTAATAATTTCTATTAGATGACCTTCTTTGTAAGGTATCAATTCGAGGGACTAACTTATGGTTCCCACTAATTTATCATCAATCAGAGGTTACACCACACCTGAGTATGTTTTACATGGAAAATTAAGAGAAAAGGCAGACATTTATAGTTACAAAACTATCGTCCTTGAGATCATGAGTGGGAGAAAGTACATGGTTAGAAGCCTCCCAAAGCCGATGAAACTTCTTCTCCAACATGTGTGTGGTTTTAAAAATTCATTTATTATATAATCATATTTTGATGATTATAACTTGAAACTCATTTAAAACTATAGAGTTCAAACTATGCCCTTAATGATGCTGCAGTTTTGGAATCAATACGAAAATAATCCAGTTTTGGATATTGTTGATCCAATGTTAAAGGGGTGATTTCCAAGAGGGAATTTATTGAGGGTTATCACAGTTGCACTTCTTCGAACTAAAGGTTCTTGGGCACTATGACCAACAATGTAACAGTTTGCATTGATGTTAACCAAAAATTCAGTGATTGTTGCCTAGTCTATACAACCAGTGTGTGTATATGCCTTGGATGGTAGACATACGAATTCCTCCACTACCTCCAACTCTGCAACACCAGCTTCAACTTCGACACCATCTCATGAATCTCATGGATCTGTCAATGTGTCACTAATTCCTCATTAACTGATAGGCCATCATAGAAGCGAAATTTGATTTTTAGTATCTACAATGATCGGTTCAATGAGCTTGATTTTTCATTATTCAATACATCTTCATTTTTGAAGAAACAACGTAGAAGTTCCCAATACAAGTTACACTGCACAACAAGGTCAAGCATATTTTTTGGCTGAGCTTACAATCAGCTCACCTTAAATTCAATGGAGTTTAGAGGACGTAATTGTCTGAATTTATGTTAGTGATCAATTGTTTAATTTTTCCACCACTCTGTAAATTTCATTTTCACTACTTTGTTCATCTAAATGCAATTTGGTTACACATCAATATTAACAAAGTTCTAATATGATTCATGTTTTTTCTCATTTGAAATCTAATAAAACATCAATGTTTGCCTACATTTTTTCAAATTATTTTGATGCTTAATTTTCGTCATATGAAAACATGCATGGCTTCATTAACTTCACTCTTGAAATATTGCATCTCATACCAATCAGTCGAATTATGATTTTCGACAGAAAACTTATCTTCCTAAAACTCATGGGATTCTAACTACGTGCACAATCTAAAAGGTCAAGAAACTACCTACTCAATATTGAAGGCGCATTTTGTTAGGACATGCATTTAGCGAAATGGAAAGATAATTAACTAGAGGGGAGATTCTTTGTGTCTGTAACAGTCAATATATGCACATACACTAATTAACTCGAGGGGACATTCCTTGTGTCTGTAAAGGTTAATACATGCATAAACACTATGAAAATACCTTTTAGACCCCACACCAGACTTTACGGGAGACATACAAATTTCCCTTGTGCTAGACTAATTAGCTCAGAAAATACAGAACACGTGCATCCCTAGAACATTGTGTATTTCTCAAGCAATTGGTGTAGTCATTTCCATTTTATGTACAAAAAAAATACAATGATAACCCTTGGTGGACATGCTTTTTTTGGGTGGGTTCTTGTTGAGAAAAGCATTGCTATTCCTATGAGACCATATGATAGGTGGTTTTGTGTGTAATTTTAAATCCAATGGGATTGGGCCTTTGATATAAGAAATTTGACATGTGCAAGAGATCTACAACCTTGATCTTGGCAGCGTAGTTGGTAGTGGAAAAGTTTATTAAATCCTTTGGGTTTTTATGGCATTGATGAGTTGACAACAAATTTTTTGTGAGACTACTAGTTTAAGTGGAACTTTTGGAATTCAAGCCAAATATAAAGCTTGCTAACATTGTCAAACCTTAGTTAACTCTGTAAAAGCTCCAGATTCACTGAAATAAGCAGAAAAACTCACTGAACAGGGTCATAACAGTAGGATCGAAAGCCTAAAACTTGGAGAGGACCTAAAGAATATGTGAAGAACATATTTATAAAAACTAAATTGAAGAGGAAACATGTAAAAATAATAATTCATGCAGTAATTCAAGAAAATAAAAGAAGCAAAAATTAGCAAAGGGAAAACTTTAAAAGTAGGTATGTGCAAGCAAAGTCGATTTGTTTTTGGAGACATAGTTTCTAATAGTTTCTGAGGTGGAATTTCTAGAGTAGTGTGGTCTTGGTATGGTGGTGTTGTTGAAGGTGATTATTCATTGGTGATTGAAGACAAATTATTTTATTTTGAAGGCAAACTAGCATTCATGGATCTAGTTTGAAAATGGATGAAAAATGACCCATTAAGTGTCAAGCAAGTTGTAGATTGCATATCAAGGCTTCGTGCTCCTTCTAGTGAACATTGTTAAACAACTAGTTTGAAAATGGATGAAAAATGACCCATTGAGTGTCCAATTAGTTGTATATTTCATATCAAGGGTGGGTGCTCCTTCGAGTGGGTGCTGGTAAATAACTAGTTTGAAAATGGATGAAAAATGACCCATTGAGTGTCTAGCAAGTTGTTTCTTGCAAATGAGTTGTTGGTGCTCCTTCCAATGGGTGTTGGTAAATAAATAGACTATAGGGGTTGTAGAACCTTTTAGTTGTAGCTGATACAGCAAGGGGTTGTAGTCTCCTGCTGGTTGTAGAAAATACAATCAAGAGCAGTTTGAAGAATTTATTTGTCTAATGAGTGTTTTAATGTGTTTCTTCATATATTTTATTCTCACGCTTATTCAAATCATTGATGAATTATTTTAATGGTGTCCTAGTAGTGTTACATGAAGTGAAAGAAGGTTTTCATTGTTAAAGATTCATGCACTACTAATTCACAACCCCCTCTCAGTAGTGCCTTGGTTTCTAACGATGGGTATCAAAGCCAAGTTACTTCAGATTAGTCCAACAGCTGGAAGAAAGATCAAAGACCATGGAGAAAAAGGAAGGAGGTTTTACCAACAAGGAACCTATGATTAATGGAACAAACTATGTGTTTTGGAAAGTAAGGATGAAAATCTACATTCAATCACTTGGAGCTGACATGAGGCATGTTGTGGAAGAAGAATATCAAAGGTCTCCAGCAATGGTTACCAATGACCATAATATGGAGTTCACATGCAATGCTAAAGAATTTAATGCCTTGCTTGCTGGTATACCTGAATCAAAACTTGTCAAAGTAATGGATTGCACATCTGCCAAAGCTATTTGGGACAAGATGAGAAGTTGCTACAAAGTAGGCAACAAGGTAAAGGAAGCTAAGCTCCAAGGGTATAGGATGAAATTTGAATATTTATTCATGCATGATGACACAGATATTGCAAAGTATTTTTTAAGATTTGATTAAGTTGTGAAAACCATGAGAGGGTTTGATGAGAAGATAGAAGAAGTTGTAGTAGTTCAAAAGGTGTTAAGATCTCTTCTTGAAAGGTTTAATTCCAAGGCTTCGGCCATTGAAGAAATGACTGATCTAAGAAATATCACTCTAGATCAATTACTTGTTACACACACCACCTATGAGATGAGGATTTTGAAAGGAAAGTCTTTAGCTGAAGAATCAACCTTTAAATAAAACAATTAAGTGTGAGGATGAGCATGATTACTCATGTTGTGAATCAGATGAAGAAGAAGCCAACTTTGTAAGGAAGCTCAAGCAAGGATTATGCTAGTATAAAGGTAAGCTACCATTTAAGTGTTTTAATGGTGGCAAATTTGGTCACTATGCATCAAAGTATCATGAAAATAAGAAGAAATATTATGATCCTAAAGAAAAATTCAAGAAAGTTCAAAAGGACATAAAAAAGGATAAGAAGAGGGTTTTTTATGTTCAAGAAGAGATATCCTTGAAAAGTGAACCTAATGAATAATCAGATGAAGACAAAGATGATGAAGTCCCTAAATAATTCATGCTAATGGACACATAAAATATACAAGTTGAAGCAATTAATTTTAAGTATTAATATGGAGAAGTAGATCTTGAAGGAGAACCAATTAGTGCACCTCAGGAAATATAGAGGCTTAGGAAGGAAAATAGGACTCTAAAGGAGTCCTTGGCAAAAGTGTAGTAGATCTACAGTCTTGCTTTTTGGAGCATAGTTGGCAGTGGCAGAGTTTATTAAAGCCTTTGAGATTTGGTGGCATGGATGAGTCAACAACTATTTTTGCAGTTAGTTCTGGGTGAGCCTACTAGTTTAAGTGTCATTTTTTAAATTTTAGCCAAAGATAGAGCCCGCTAACTTTGGAAAACCTTAGATCACTCTGTAAAACCTCTAGACTGACTAAAATAAGAAGAAAAAAAACTCACAAAATAGGTTTAGAATAGCAAGATAAAAACACTGAAACTTGGAGAGGACCCCAAGAAGATGCGAAGAGAATATTTAGAAAGACTAAATTGAACAGGCCACAATAAAAAATTATAATTCAGGCTGTAATTCCAGAAAATAAAAAAGAATGAAATTAGTGAAGGCAAAACTTTGAAAGCGGAGTTGAGGAAGCATAATCGATGCGTTTTTGGAGACATAGTTTATGAGAGTTTTTGTGGTAGAATTTCAAGAGCAGTGAGGTGTTAGTATGGTGGTGTTGTTGAAGGTGATTATTGATTTATGATTAAAGAAAAAATATTTTATTTTGAAGGAAAATTAGAATTCATGGATCTATTTTTGAAATGGACGAAAAATGACACATTGAGTTTTGAGCAAGTTGTATCTTGCAGATCAAAGGTTGGTTCTCATTCCAGTTGGTGTTGGTAAATAACTAGTTTGAAAATGGATGAAAAATGACCCGTTGAGTGTCCATCATGTTGTAGCTTGCAGATCATGCGTTAGTGCTAATTTCAGCAGGTGATGGTAAGTAAATAGTATGAAAATGCATGAAAAATGACCCATTGAGTGTCCAACAAATTGTTTCTTGTAGATCAGGGGTTGGTGCTCCTTCTAGTGGGTGCTAGTAAATAAATATACTGTAGGGGTTATAGCTAATAAATCAAGGGGTTGTAGCCTCCTGTTGGTTGTAGTAAAAAAATTGTAGGTTGTAGTTCTCCATGTAATACAATCAAGAGAAGTTTGAAGAATTTGACCATCCCATGAGTCTTTCAATGTGTTTTCTAATATAGTTTATTGTCACACTTGTTCAAATCATTGTTGAAGTCTTTTAATGGTGTCCTAATAGTGTTACAGGAAGTGATGGAATTTTTTGATTGTTAAAATTCTTGCACTACTGATTCACGCCCGCTTTTAGTAGTGCCCTAGTTTCTAAAAATTTCTCATGGAGTAATTTCATCACCAATGAGGACTCCGACCACCATGTCAAAGGTATGATCGTATCATCTTTGAAACCTAGATGGCATGATTTGTTGCATTTGATTCATTGGTATATAACCTATGAAGGGTAGTATACACAGTTTTTATGTATCATCACAAACTTTTAATTATTTTCTTAGGCTAAAAGCTTAACTTTTCCTATTATTTGATGAAGAGTTTAACAAAAATTTAATGGGCATATCAAGTCAACCATAAGAACCTTGAAAGGTGTTTGTTCCACCATAGTTTGATTTGCATGCTAGTTAAGCATCTTTTGACTTAAATGAGTGATAAAGGAGATTATTTTCTTGCTCAAAATGGTTATGATAAGCATTTGTAATTTACAAGTGCTTAGTCTTATGCTATAATGTCCCATGACCCATATTCTATTGGTTCAAATCCATCATTGGCTGATGAATTCTGATAAGACAAGTGCGAGGCATCTATCCAAGAACCAAGGTCACCTTTCTTAGATGATAGTCAGGTTGTAATTTCAAAAATTTTAACCTCCCTCTGCTTTAACAAGAGTGTATAAAGATTCCACAATTTAAAACCCTCTAGAGATTCTCCTTAGCCCAAAGTAGAGTGTTCCGATCCTATACAACAACAAAAGAAATAGTCAAATTAAATAGGATATGGTTAAGAAAAAAGAAATTCAAGGGAATTTTTTTAGAGCCATAAGGACTAGGCATAAAATCCCCCTATTGATGGTGTTGGAGTAGCCAACATGTCATGGGGATCTCCCTGGTAAGAAGTCCCAATTAGACCTTAGACCATTTGGTGTAGGAGTCCGACAGTGGGTTGTAGTTTAATGCCTTGACATCAGTGTTGCACAGAGGCAAGTAAGATAACTTTGTCAATAGCAAGGGTGTCATTGCTGCAGTGCATCAAAGAAGGTGTATGGGAGGTTCTAACACATAAGGGGGAAGATAAAGGTGAAGGTGAGTTCCAGGATGAAAGGGATCAGTCCCAACTCAGCTAGGAACACACAACACAAAAGGACATACACATCTTCTGGAAGAGCAGTCCACTCAAATGTGGTAGTCACAACATACAAGGTAAGATAACATGTACAACACTCATGGATCAGTCTGAATGGGTGTAATGGTTGTTACAACAAGGTTCATTTGAAAGATCTGTCTAGTGTTTGGGAGAGCAGTCGACACAGACGAGACAAAATTAACAACATATACAACACATTTTCAACAAGATTCATATAATTGCATACGAATTAGTTCATACACAAATACGTAAGTTAAACAACATATATCATTAAGGCAACCGAAGTAGTCCAACTACAATAAAAACATATGCATGAAAATGTGCCCGCTCTTATTATATAAAAGTGTAAGTTCCAATCATACAATACATCCATGTAAACCTGCTAGCCCCATCAGTGAAATGTTACAGCCACATCTGCCTGCTCCTCTAAAGAGATGTACTAGCTTCATGCAGTGGAGAAGACAAGGCACATTACAATACTATCCAAGCTTTCTTGAAGATACTCTTAATAGAAGCTTAGCTGACCAAAAGCCTCTACAATGAGTTATGAGGGACTATTTATAGCAAAGGGTGGGGTGAGCCTTCACATTCCCCTTTGTGACCATTCAACTACCCCCACGACTCTTCACCTACTCTATGACTGTTACATCAACTCTTGAGACTTGAATTACACTTGACATCACTCAATATTACAATCCACATGTACCCATGTGAACAATGGCTTGAACACACCAAACTAGACATCATTTTGACATAGACAACCATAGAAGTCCAACTACTCGACATCCTCGTGCTGAAAAACAGTAACATATTGATGCGCAGATTGGTAGTCCTTGATGTTGTCTGTGTGTTCTGCCGTGACATCAGTTTGAAACCTGAGCCTTGCCTCCATAGCATCTAGGTACACTGCTTGGGCTCCTCTGTCCAACTCGTCTGAGAACATGCACATCATTGTCTTCAATGTGGCTGGAATAGCAACATACTTGTGCATGATGTCTACACTGATAGGCAAGTCTAGGATGGTGGCGGTGTGCATAAACTCGTCAAGGTACGACTTAAGCTCCTGTTGGACTTACTTCTTTGTCTTAGTCTGGGTGAGAGTCCCAAGTGATGGGATCACATGAGTGTGCACTATAACATCCATGCCCTTGCATAATCATGCATGGGAAGCTTGTATTCTAGTGATGAGTTGCAATAGGTCTTCATAGCTTCAGATCTGACTCCGGATACGTGCTTGCCGCTCGACTGCATTCACCCTCATCATCTTTAGTAAGTGGAGTGGAGCTCCCTTGTACTTCATTGTCCATTCTTGCATGTTATCAACAACAACATGTATGTTCTTCAAGATGCGCGCTCTTCTCGCACATTTCTTTTGCCATCTATGGAGATGGACGACTGGTTCGTGCACGGTACCAAACTTGGAGTACAATGCTCGCATAACTGTATCAAGGGACAATATTTCATCTAGTATTACCTTCTTCAGCTTAGGTCAGGTAGACATTGTCACCGTGTATTCTCTCACTTAGCCACTTGTAGTTCCTTCGCCATTCGCTCATTCTTAGCTATGAGGAAACAAACATTTGAGCTAGTGGCTTCAGCATATACTATAGCTACATCAGCCAAAGCAGCTGGATGCTTGTGCACATCAGTCACGATCACTTGTTCTTCAACTTGTAGAGGAGATGGTTGGTTCTCTTGAGTCAGTACTCTGTGAGACTGCAAAACTCTGTGATGATGTTTGTCAAAGAAGAGGTTATGCATCTATGATTTCGGATAACCACCAAGTATCTTAGTGCCTCCTCAGTCATTTGAGGCTTGCTCGTCATCTACATGCATTGAAGTGGGTTTGCTGACCTCTTTATGGTGAGGCGTGAAGTTGGTGTCCTGTTCCAAATCCTACTACTCCATGTTCAAATCCAACTGTTCAAGTGTCTGTTCTATCTCATGAGAAGAGTATTCCCCCTACGATGGTTCATCCTGTTTGCTTGATGCCGGTTGTTAAGAAGAATCAACTAATTTTATGAGCGGTACTTCGTTTGTCTACACATGATGCTCCCCTATTGTATCTGCTAGTGTTGTGATTCCTTCTCATGTTGCCACATCTCTTGTTATTTCCGAAGCTTCTCCCTCAGTTCATGCAAATCCTTCTCCACTTCTTCCATTCTCTTCTTATCCCTCTAGCTTCACGCGATTCACTTGTCACGCTGCTGCGTATTTTCATAAATAGCCATAGCTACTTGTTCTACAAGTGGATCTGCTCAAAACTTGTAGCTTCTCTCCTCCTCCTTGTGGTTGATAATCTTCCTCTTCCCTTTGTCACGCACATGTATGCTTGGCTCTGCTGCCTCTGCTACTGTTGTTGCTAGTGCTCCCCATGATGTTGCTTCATGCTACTTTGCTAACCACTCTATGGTGAAGAAAAACTATTCATTGGGTTTGGAAGAATTGTAGCAATACCTCCATGAATATTCCTCGGCCCAATGAAATTCCCCATGGATCTAGTTGAACTAAACTCTCATGCAGTGTTTCTTCATAATGTAATGTGGGTCATACAGGTTGAAGCTTCAAAGGTTAAACAGGTACTTCTTCATCTGTTCTACTTTGACATCCACTTTCTTGATACTCTGGATCTCATATAACCCAATCCACAATGGAAGAGGGGGCCAAGGTGCCTTCTTCTTCCACTATAGTCTAGCTATCAACCTTACTGAGATGTGATACACTACTTCCTGCATGACAAGTACGTCCAAGGAAAACTTTGGCAGAACATGCACATGCTTCTCCGCATTGAACATTCAAATGAAAGTGTTGGATGGTGAGACATACCTATCTGAAATCCCTAACAATTCTTCCATTTATTCCTTTGACATGTAGGGTGGATCCTTTTCAAATATCAACCTGTACACTAGGGTGACAAAATGGTTGGACAACCGTATGATTACTCCCCTGAAGCTACATTCAGACAACAACTTGAAATATGTATTCACAATAGTCCCTGTCAGTGATCATCCCTACTCCAAGCCCGGGAACTCATGTCGGGCATAGACTGCACCTATGATGTAGGAGGACATGTAAATCTCTACATGCAAACCTTCATGTCACTATCAAGCCTTCATGACTTGTTCCTTCAGTCAGTGAGCCAATATTTTGGACTAGTTGCATGGTCTTCCTTCTATATCCAGTTGGTCAAATGTGATCACCCAACTCTGAGGAAAGGTTTTAGTGCTTGCATGGCCACTTAGTCATCACGTGAATATGACCAATTATTGGTAAACCTTCCTCAATATCTTTGTCTTGTAGATCTGGTTGGGTGCAATCCTGAAATGAGCTGGCTCCTTTACCCAATCCTTCAAAATGTCTCTAGAATTACCTTTGCTATTGGGCAAGCTAAATGGAGGACTCATGATAGTTACGAGCTTTGACATTTGATACATATCATCATAATCTCGTGGCTAGAAGGTTACAAGCTTTGTCCCACTAACACTGCTCAAGGTCATCATCTCGGGGTCGTTGTGATAGACAATCCAGTGAATCATGTTCGTGCATGGGAATGTGAGGTATCTACATGCAATCGGGTACAAGCCAGACTTTTGAATGTCCACATACACCTGGCACTCTTCGAGGCATTCCGTAAAAGTGCATGTGAATGTTTAATTAACCTCTTTCCACTTCAGTTTGATGTCCTTGTGTAGATACATCTTCGTACCTTCATAGATCAGCAGACTGGAGGACACCTGCTCAACCATTGTTCTAGATGAACCTCCATTAGTGTCCTATCATACTGTTCTCTTGGAAGCCATTGGTCAATGGAAACAAAGCAAATCTAGGGAAGAACACAAAACATACCTAGGAAAATTATGAGCAAGATTACGCAAATTTTACTGGGAGGTTAGGTGACTGGCTTCCAAAACTGCGCAAAAGGTAGTGTAGGCTATTTGGGAGGTAGGATTGGATGTTGGATCTATGAAATTCGCAATCCAGTTAGGCAACTGGCTACTCAGATTGTGCAATGTGAAATTCCAGTTAGGAAGGACTACTGGCCCATGGACAAATTTGCACAATTTCTTGGGCCAAGCAGCCACTACCCTCCAGAAATGCGCAAAATAGTCTTGGAGGCCAATGTTGGTCAATAATGTGCATTTCTGGAGAGGAAGGTGAGCCTTCCTTCCTTAGATTACGCAATGTAGCCTTGGTGAAGGCAGAGCCTGGGCCAAGGTTGGCCTGACTCGCCGAAGGGCCACTAAAAGAAAATAAGACAGTAAATGCATGGCGAAGCTAAGTGATAGTAGGACTGATTGATAGTGCATGCAGAACATGAATGAAAGATTGAACAAACCGATCAACATGCATGTGGGTGAGGCAGTTCGATGGTTGGGCGAACATCTATGCAAAACAATTTCATGCATGTTGCAGTAGTGAGATAGCAACAAAAACTGAAACAAAGCTAGCAAAATCTGGTATACATGTAGCCAATAGCAAGCATTCAAATAAATCAAGCAAACAACACTTACACAAGCGAATACACAAAAGGCAACAGAAATTCTAAAAAGGACAAGCTGAGGCCACTTACATGTTAATAGCTGAGCTAGATGTGTTGAAGAGTCCTGGATGTGTTGTGGGATGTCAGAGCTCCAAGATAAATGTGAATGAATGAGCTTTGATGCATCAAAAAATTAAGTTCGGTCTCATGACAATCATGCTACAAATCTAGGAAAAAGCGACACTTGGAGGGAAACTTCTAAAACAACTTTGCACGTAACCCCTGACTGCTAAAAATAGCTCCCTGAATCATGGGCTTCCTTTTTCATGTTGTCTCTTCCTATTCTGAGAAGAGAAAGTCATGCATGTAAGTCAAGTTTCCTCGATCCTAGTGGAACTAGTCAACCAGACTGTTCATGCATGCAGTTGCTCAACTTATTGGGAAAAAAGCACATTCCTAGCTGAGAGCTAGGCTAACTGCCCAGGAGGAATGTGCAATTTTTGGGTAGAGCAGCTAACTGCTGGCTAGATTAGCGAAAATCCTGGGTTGAGTAGCCCTACTAAGGAAATTTGGACAAATCCTCTTGGGAGTGTTGGCTAGTGGGATTGCGCAATCCTAGAGCCAATCAAGCTGCCAAAGAGGATTGCACAATTTTTGGAGGGAGGGCTAGTTGCCATCCAAAAATCCATAATTTTCAGGGGGAATTTTCTTAGCCTGCAGTTGGTGCAAGTCCAGGTGAACAGCCTATGAGGAGAACAGATCGACTGTGATCAACACGTTGCCTTTTTGCAAGGAAAGCATTGAAGCTTGAGTACTTAATGAAGCAATACAGAGTGTTGTGAAAGGTTGGTAGGGAGTATCCAAAACAGGCTAAAGAAAAATTTTAGAGGGTGGTTGTAGTCACTACAACACCTCCCCGTTGACATTCCCTTGGTTTATTTTGAAACTAATATTGAGCCATAGCTAAAAAAGAGTAAGCCCCAATACAGGAAATATCCTCCTGACCATGATGACATAACCAATTGTGATGATTATTCGATGGGTACCCTTCATTGAGATGAATTAATTTCCAATATGTATTGGCAACAAAAATAAATTGTTATTTTCCCTTGTCTAGAACCAACTAATCTATGAAAATAACTAGCAGAGATCCTCGTACCAGTGAAGGATAAACCTAACAAACAAAAGACATCGAGTGTCAAGGGTAAAACACAATCAAAGGACACTCACATCGTTATCAAATCTATGAAGCTGGATGTCATTGTTTTCTTATAATTAGAAGGATATTATGCAGATAGATAGTGAATTTGTTTCTACCTATGCATGTGAAGATCTTTAGGTATGTTTTGTTTCTATCTATTTTTCTATTTTTTAGTAAAAGGCCTCATTTTATTGTTATTATTAGCTTGTTTAATTTTAATTTGATTTTGTGGAAGGTATTCCTTGTGTGAAAGATAATGATCTTGGACTTCACATCCCAGGATGCTTTCGATCACCATTTTATCTCTCTTAGCTCCATATGGGAACACTCTCTGCCACCTATTTCATTTCAATTTGGCCATATAGTTGAGAAGCCTAAAATTACAATAGTTTTTATTTTGTTTTTGTAATTGACTGTTAAAGAGATAATCTTTGGTTTTTATTTGGTATCAAAAGGATGAGATACTCTATATATATATATACCCCTCATTTTGATACAAAAGGGGTACCCGAAAGGGAAATCTTTGGACAAGGAAATGCTAGTTAAACTTTGACTGTGGAATAATTTTAGTACAAATTCACTGATTTGATTTCACTCACTTTGGTTCTTTTGTCATTATGTTCCATGGTCATAAGAATATCTTCTTTGTTCTCCTGTAATTTATTTTTGAGATATAAAATATGATTATACTTGGTTGATGATTTTATTCTTAAAGAAAAAAATTGTTCGTATCACATTTCTTTGTCAATAAAACACTATTTCAATTTGTAATTATTTAATCTGATTGATATTCTTCTTCAGTGACCTCTTTCCTAAGAAGTAATATTGATCTCGGAATTAATTTAATTTGAACTTCTGTGTGTTTTTTCCATATATTTAAGTTAACAAAAAATGGCATTTCTTGTCTACAAATTGATAGTAATATTGTTGTTGTAGATGATTCTCTCAATCATACTATTACTTTAGCTACTGATTTTATTAATTTTTTTCATAAATCCAATGATTAAAGTATGTGAATTTAAAGGAGATGAACATTTACAATTTTCCCTTTTATCTGTCTTATGCAAGAAATATTTAGACTTATATATTAGTTATCATTTCCATTTATTCTTAATGTAAAATATGAAAGTAAACATAGTTGATTTGTGTTTATCTTCTGGGACAAGAAACCTATAAATTTACAGTTACTTTTTCTATTATTATTTATGTAATTAAGAAATATCTATTATTTGTAGTTGCATTTAGGAACACAATTTAATTCCATTTCATAAATATTGTTTACAAATTTTATTGACAGTGCATCTCTCTTTTGAGATAGTTATGTGATGCTCTAGCCTACTTTACTTGTTGTAACATAGTTCTGTACATTTTGTATCATATCTTGACTCTGTAGCAGTAGTTATTGTATTATATTTCTTAATTCTAATTTCTAAATGAAATATATAAATTAGAATTATTTAGTATATTGTAGTCCATTAACAGTGAAACATTCAACCTTTTGTTTTCATACTTATATTAGATTTAGGTTGTTTGATTCCCATAATTTCATCTGTATAGCTAACTTGATAATTTAATTGTAGTTTATTTTAACCATAATTTAGTGTAGGATTAATTTAGATTATAATAGGTTAACTTAGTGTAGGATTAGTTTTTCTGAGATTCACTTCTTTGTAAGAAGAAATGATCCAAGGCCAATGGAGCCTATAAAACCGTCAAGGGTGACTAGTCCAAATGGATTGGGCTGTTAAATAACCTTGGCCTGGGTCACTTCTTCCTTGTTGACTTAGGTGTACAAATTCCCACATCAACATGTGGTGACTTATAAATCATTAAAAAAATTCTAGATCAATTAGAGGATAACAAATGTGAATTTGGGAACTCATTCCAATGAAAAGTGATGTATGTTTCTGTGTTCCACACATCATTCCAACAATATGCAACCCCTAGTCACTATGTTTTTTATCAATATCTAAAAAAGGTGGCTTGTTGAATGAAATTTACACTCAATGAAAAAACATAAAAGGGTGGAGATAAATTGTTACGAGGAAATGTAGGTATACGCTATGTTCCCTCCTTAAGATTTTCCATATCAAACATGTGTAGCTCTTGAAACTTACATGATCATCTATTTAAAGCCTTCACATCATTACTGTACTTTAAAATTCATTTCATGAATTCTTCCCCCTTGATTTTCCATGAATTTCAATGACATTTCTTATCTTTTAATTCTGGCTATAGAAAATAATTGTCCTAGAACTTAACACACCTATAAGGGCTAATTGTTGATCCCCCATAGTAATTTTAGGAAAGTTATAAAAGTAACCCTTGTTATATTTTGTTTAATGAAATCACTTAGGGTAGGCCACTTTATGGCACACCAAGGAGTTGGAATCACCACTTCAAATGAGCACCTTTCATTGTGATTCATTTACCATGCCTTTATATGCATGACATTATATTGGGATACATATACTTCTTTTTGACCACATTTGATGAGGTCGAGATCTGTGATATTTTCTTAAGAAACATTTCAAGGCATTAGGATCCATGATAATGATCCAAATTATTACAAGATTGCCACATCATTGAACATGACACATGTGTTACTCTAAGAGAGACTCCATACCTTGTGGGATGCATTTCTCGCATATGGGAATATTTATTCCCCATTGGAAAACATGTAGGTGGTTTACTTAGATGTTGAAGGAATATTTGGAGATGGTTTGATCCAGGGTATCCAAAATATGCTAAAAAATCGAGGTGCTTAAAATCTCCTGAAACTAGCACCAAATCATAGATCTCATCTTTTTTGTTCTGACTCTTAAATCACCTCAATTTGACAATGTATGAGGATGTTTTGAGTCTGTAACCTTATTATCTTCTTTATTCAGAGGTATGACTATGTTGGACCCAATTCCTAATGAGGTGGAAACACCACCCATTTTATCGTAGTCAGGGAGGTCTAGGGGAGGTGACCCAGTAAAATATACTTTCCTTGTAAAATATTGTAGTTTCATAATCAATCTAGTCTATTCATTAGGCGGATGATCAGACGGTAGAAGTTATGCCAATTTATGGTTTTTCCCTAGAAGGCAACACTCAGTTTATATGATGGAATTATTTTGCGCCTGTGTATAATTATTCTAAGTGAGAAAGAGAGATGAGACCGTGTGATATTGAAGAGGAAATTACAACAGATATGATGTAGCTTGTATCTCTTCATTTTGCTAGATAATATAAATGGAAGGACTAGTTGTTTCTCCATGGACATAGCCCAAATTGGGTGAATCACATATATCTCTGTCTCTCTTGTTTTATGCATTTTTTGTGTTTTGTTTATACAATATTTTTTGCGTACCGTTTCCTTGTAATATTTAATTTTCTAACAGGAATTTATTATGTTCTGAAGTTTTTGGAAAACAACTAAAAAATCAACTTGCAAGTTTGACTAGGAAACTAACTCGGTAAACTATGTGATGAGATGGTACTGTTGTTAGCAGGTAATTATGTAGTATAATTTTCAAAGGACCAATTAGGACAGGATATGTAGCGTGTTTTGATTAGTTGTGGTGATTTAGGTTAGGCCAATCGTGGGCCACCACACGGCCTAATCAATGGATAACATATGGCCTTGTATAAGGGCACCACATAGCCTTGGTTTTGGTGCCAAAATTATGGCTATGGATTGACTGACCTTGGTGGGATTCGACCCCGAGACCTCCTAGCAACTAACCATCCATTCTCTCATCACACTATAATGTTTCTTTTTAATACTATGTGGGCCGCATTTATTTATCATCGAACAATTGGATTTTTTTTTTTTTTTTTTTTTTTTTTGGGGGGGGGGGGGGGTGGGTAGGACTATAGACTCACCCATCAATCCCAACCTTAGGTTATATGGCGTAACACGTCTGTGGAAAAAGTAGAGTGGGGAGGGATGCATGGCCTTAGCCCAAGGTCTTATGGTCATAATGTAACCACCAATGAAACAACAGGTGGGGTTGTGGCAGCTTATCTGCACCCATCCTATGGTTTTTCAATCGTAATATCACCTAGAGTATGAAGCCAGTGGGTGCATGGCCTTTTGGCCTGCGCCCCTTGTCACATTAATCACCATACAACTAACCTGGGAGCAGAGGAATAGGGGGCACAACCCTATTGGTAGATTTAGTCATTCGACAAATTGCACATTAATCAATAGAATTGTTGTTGAACCCATGTGAATTTGTCATCTCGTGTATCTACCAAAGGCAAAATTCATTGCCAGTTTTGATAAAAGGGTCAATTTTGCAGAACAATTAGGAGGGAAATGAAGAATAATTCCTAACTTCACCATTTTCATCCTTTCTGAGCCCAAGAAGAGCCTTCACAGGGGCTTTGGGATGTTTTGGACATAATGGTAGTGCTATTTTTATAATTTGAGCATTTTATGTTGACATGCTTTCAAATTTTAGCATACAATATAAAGCGCCAGCATTAGAAGCTGGACCTGAAGACGTTTCTAAGGAGGGGTGAACTTCATCATCAAATTGCTATTTTGTGATGCTCCATGTTGTCTATTTCTCATTGTTTAGATCTACAAAACTTAACTCAGTTTAGTAAGTTTATGTGCTTTTGAAATTTTGATCCACTTACCATAATACATAAACTAGCTTACAAAATTTTACAGCAAACCTTCAATTTAAAATTCTAGATCACTTTGGTATCAGAGCAAGGTTTGCTTTGAAGGTTTGATAGTTTTTACAAGTCTTTTCTTGAATGATTACAAGATATAAATTGAGAAGAGGAGAAGGAGTGCTTGAAGAACCAAAACCTCAAATTGGTTCAAGGAGGTCACAAAATCCACCAGTCATGGCACATTCAGAAGGATAAGAGATGATGTTTGAGGATGAGAAATATTTTAGAAAGGATTCATATGATATGTCTGAGATGGTGAAATTTTTGTACCATGAGAGGACAACAAGATTTCAAGGGGAAGATCAAATCATCCAAAAGGTAATGGTGGTGATGGGAGCAAGAATCCACCTCCTCCTTAACCTCCATCTACACCTCCATCCTCATTTCCTTCATCACCTCCTTCATCTCATAGACCTACTCATCCTTCATCTCTCAAAGGACATGCTAAGTCTCCTATGGTTAATCTTCATGCCAAGTTTGAATATTCTATATACAATGTGGAAGTAAATGTTGAAAATTCGAATAATTGGGTTTGTCAAATTGAAGTATATTGGAGGATTCAAAATATTTTTAATGATGTTACAAAAATCCAACTTTCTTCTCTTCATTTGGAAAGTGTAACCCTCATTTGGTGGGAGTCCATAACTCAAGAAGATTTGAAGAGAAGTGGTAAAATTATCTCTTATTGGAATGATTTTATAGCTGCATTAAGAAGCAAATTTTATCCATTAGCTTATATGAAAAAAGAAATTATGGACTGGAAAATTTTTAGACAAGGTAAAGGTTAGAGTATCCAAAGCTACACACAATAATTTAGAAGAAGAGCTTTAATCTTGGGTTTTGATTTGTCTTTAGAAGATACTCTCCTTAAATATATATCTGGATTACATTGTTATTTGAGACATACTATACTTATGTTTCAACCCACCAATCTAGCTGAATTATGTGTTCATGAAACTTAGTTAGAATGAAGAGGCAAGAATGTTCCTCAACAGACTAGTAGGAAACCATCCAAATCTAGAGACAAAGGAAAGGGGAAGTTTAAAGGAAATGGGAAAAACAATGCAATTGTCAAGAAAAAAGGAGAGAAACTTACCTATAAACATTTCTCAAAAGAAGGCCGTCATGAAGATCATTGTTAGAAATTACATCCATAAATGAGACCAAAGAAGATCAATAATAAGGGGAAGCAAAAGATTGCTCCAACAATTCAACACGATATAGGATCTGATACTCAATTCTTTTTTTCTAAATTATAATATGACTAACTTGGTTATCGTGAATATCATGTTCCTTCATCTATTTCAATATAATAATATAACGTAATAAGTGATGGACAACTTTCCCTTAAAACCAATTCCAAAACACATTTCTCCTCACGAAAGACTCAAAATAAATTTCATGATAATGCCATGTGTGAGAATTAAGCTTAATAAACATATTTTGACACCCTTTATTATGATAAATAGGTTCCACTTATTCACTCTTGACATCCTAACCACAAAGCATCATTTTTCTATTACAAAAGTCACATATATGTGTATGAGTATTAACCTGTCTATAGCAAGGTAACTGACGGAATAATATGTCCCCCTTCATCATTAAATATAATAAATATTACATTTTTATGAAATTTAATCATAAAATATATTGACCCAACAACATTTCCAAATTCATTAATTAAAAATTCTCAATCCCGGTTATTAAGGAAATGCTTCAATCAAGAGAATTGTATAATGAATGTTGCAGCAAGAACAACTACTATGACCAATTTAGAAACATATTATTCTTCAAAAATTTCCAAGTAAAATAATGGACCTACAAAAATTGGGCAGAAATTATTTTCTACAATCGCTAAAGCATAACGACGCACCTTTAAATAGATGCAATTCTAATGAACTTATTATTCTCATTTGCTCAAGTAATTATATTCTACATAATTTGTCATTGTAATTTTGTTTCCAACAACACCCTTAATTTATGATAGCTTTATATGATAAAAGTAACACCATCCCACTGATATATTCACACTTCAACAACTTTACTAAAATTTATTTTCACATTTATACAAAAACTTGCAGATATAGGAAGCTACATTCATTGCATAATCTATTCATAAATTTATGGTACATAAATTCTATAGTCAATGAGACAATTAATCTAAGAATCTATTTGCATGAAAGCTACAACCATTGAGGCCTTTTGACAATCAATTTGCAAGCATAAAATATAAAGCCATTGAGGCATTTTGTCAAACACTTGTCACCAATCATCTCGTATGACAGTGTGTTAAGCATTAGCAATGTGAATATAAGATTTTTACTCAACCTATTTAACTCATAAAATTCATAAATTAAAACTTCAAATATTGACACATTAAAACAAAAACTAAATCATCTTAATCCTTCACCTAAAATTCGACAACATGTACACACAATTGGCAACAGTAATCTTCAAAATAGCCAAAATATATGATATCGATTCTGAGAAGTGTTGTTTTGGAATCAAAGGGGAGGTTACATGGCCATAGGGAACAAATACTCTCCGATGTTGAGTAGAAATGCAACATAAATTCCAAGAGATGTGATTTCTTAAAACAACAACAAACAAAATTCCTACTCTCTCATTTATCACTTTTGCCAAGCACTTAGTGTGCAAACTTCATCTACGACTATACATGGAGAAACAAAACCCAAATTTTTTCTAATATGATATTTTCATCAACTCATGGAAACTTGCAATGGAAAAAAGATCATTATAAAAATAACTTAAAACTTTGGCAACACATTCTTGTTTTAATCCCCCTGCATGTACATTCTCAACTACAATTGCCATTCATTATTGGTTATCTCGGAATTAACTTTGTAAATGTCTCATAAACATTCAAGTATCAATTTCCAATTAATTGAAACTTCTATAACACTTTTAAACTAATAATAAACTAAAATTTTATGAATTCTTATGAACGTACCTAACATTGTATTTATGCAATTCCAAAAATATGGGAATATGCTCCAACTTCAATGAGAGTATGCTCCAGATCCAGTATCCTTACCAACTCATTGTGAACCATCCAATTTTCCTCACAACCATATCAAGGAAGAACTTCTCCCCCCTAGAACCCATGAGTTGTATAAGCTCACAAGCAGTACCAAAACATAGTAGTAGAGAGATATACAAGGCAAGTTGAGGAAGATAAGATTCAATTCCTCCCAATACCACTCATGGTTACCTGCACTTGGTAGATATAATTCATAATTTAGTTTAGGAATTTCAAATTCATTTCAAAAGAAAATGGCTACTCTCTAAGACTCTATTATTCTTATATATATATATATATATATATATATATATATATATTAAGTTTCTCCAACTCTTCGTATCACAATGCACCTCCTTTCCCCAAGTGAGAAGACATGAGACATATATGTAGGAGGATCAACCAATTTTTTGTTGGAAATAATACTGAGGGGGGGGGGTGAATCAGTATTATCTAATTCTTTTAATAAATCTTCCTTATTTTTTCTTTGAATTATTTTTGCATGTCAGTACCATAAAATAATGAGCATGAACAAAGAAAACAGATAGTCACACCAAAGAACACAAGATGTAAGGTGGAAACCCAATGTGGGTGAAAACCACCTGCTGCAATATGTCTCTATCTTCTTTCAAATTAGAAACTCCTTTTACAATGGTTTTGTACTGGTGCAGTCCTTTACCAGTACGCAGGCTGCAACCTGCAGAGAGCTACAACTCTCTCTCTCGTTTTCCAGTCTCTCCTGGAAGGGAGCTACAACCCCCTACTTCTTTTCTTACAAGGACCACTTTTCATAAATTTTCAAACTGGATCCATAAGCATCAAATGATCATCAAGTATAAGAAAATCACCCAGTCAACTGTAGTAACCAGATCAACAATAATAGAACCAAACCCAGAACACAGCAATGATAAACAGAGATTTCAAGAGAAGTAAGCAGCTTCACCCATGTACTGCCTGCTTACAGTACGCACCCTGCTCAACTGCTCGCCTGCTTACGTACACATTGTAGTCAACTGCTCACCTGCTTACGTACGCACTGTACTCAACTGCTCACCTGCTTACCTATGCTTTGTGTCCATTGAACTGCCTGCGGACCTCCGCACTTGCAACCCTTCTGTGCCTACATACCGGTGCACCTGAAACTCTTCGTTCCAGCATATATACGCACTTTTCTTTCACTGTACCAGCGTACCTTCGGGCATAGATGATTTCAAGACTTCAAGAATAACCCGGACAGTCAGATCTACAGATCTGATCATGCACCGAAGAGATCTCAATCCATCAGTAGATTCGCCTTATTTAGAGCTAGACATTACTCCCAAGAGATCATAATATTTCAGATCTAGCTCTCATAAGATGTTCAACCCAAGCACATGCACAAGCCAAATGATCTCCTTTGCTTTATATAGGAAAGCTCTTCCTTAAATCATGGATCAATACCACGGGCCGACACCATAATAACACAAATACCGTCAGCTAAATATCAAAGGTTAAACATAAGAAACCCCACGTGTGCTTTTCTTTGCCTTGAAATGTGTGCACTGGGGTACGCACCTCCTGGACAGCTTATCTGCGTATCAGGCCGCGGTCCCTCCACGGTGTACCTGCAGGTACGCACTGTCTGAACTGATCTCCTGCGTATTTCTTAATTTTCAACATATTGAGAGCCTTGCCACGGGAGTTGCCATCAAGTACAACATCTGTAACATATAGCCATACCAGAAACATAATGCCAACAATCTCCCCCTTTGGACTTGATGGCAACCTCACAAACTTCAACTTCATTCTCCCCCTTTGACATCAAGGGCAAAGGGTTATGCTCCCCCTAAGAACATGTTCCCCCTCAATATGAACCAGATCTGCAACGAAAAAACCATAATCCACCATGAAAGAGATAGAGACATATTGCAGCTACTTCCAAGATCTCCTTCTGCACATCCTCCATAATGCCAACAATGCATTATATGCTCCCCCTGAACCTGTACCATCAATCAGAAGAGGTTCAGCAATAAGATGATGCATCAACAACCCCCAGCTTTTGCCTGAGGTATTCAAAAGTGTCCCTGGGCAATGGTTTGGTGAGAATATCAGCAACTTGTTCCTTAGAAGGAACATACTCCAACTTGACTTTCTGTTCAAGCACTTGTTCCTGGAGAAAATGATACTTGATTGGTATGTGCTTGGTTTTTGAATGCATAACAGGATTCTTTGAGATGTTGATTGCACTTGTGTTATCACATAAGATGGGGATTGGTGGTGTACAAGTGATTTGAAAATCCTGCAAAGTCTGCATCATCCAAAGGAGTTGGGTGCAACAAGATGCAGCAGCAACATATTCCGCTTCAGCTGTAGACAAGGCAATTGAACTCTGTTTCTTGCTAAACCAAGATACCAGTCTGGAACCCATAAAGAACGCACCACCACTTGTGCTTTTCCTATCATCCACGCTTCCGGCCCAATCTGCATATGTATAAGCATGAAGTGTAAGATCTGTATCTCTAGGATACCATAAGCCATAATTTTGAGTCCCTTGAAGATATTTGAAAATTCTCTTCACTGCCTGAAGATGAGTCTCCTTCGGATTTTCCTGAAATCTTCCAACTGCATGCATGATGTCCGGTCGGGTACCTGTCAAATAAAGTAAACTTCCAATCATAGATCTGTAGGTTGGTTGATGTACTGCTGCAGATTCATCATTTGCACTGAGGTTACATCCTGTGACCATGGGTGTACATACTGGTTTTGCATCTTCCATACCATATTTCTTCAAAATCTGTTTGAGATACTTGGTTTGAGATAAAAAGATTCCTCCTTCTTTTTGTTGGATTTGCAAACCAAGGAAATATGTCAGTTCTCCTAGCAAGGACATTTCAAATTCTTTCTGCATGACCAAGGCAAAGGTTTGACTCATAGCTTCTTCATTGCTCCCAAAAATAATGTCATCTACATACACAACAAGTATTAGCAATTTGTCATTTTCAACTTTTATATAAAGATTGCTATGTGCTAATCCTTTTGAAAAACCTTGTTGATGAAGATATTTGTCCAAACGGTAGTACCAAGCCCTTGGAGCTTGTTTGAGACCATAGAGAGCCATTTTCAATATGCATACAAGATTTGGATCATTTCCAAGAATGAACCCATCTGGCTGTTCAATGTATACTTCTTCTTCCAAGTCTCCATTCTGAAAGGCTGATTTCACGTCCATTTGAAATACTTTGAAGTTTTGAAAACTTGAGAGAGCAAGGAACATTCGGATGGCCTCAAGTCTTGCAACAGGAGCAAAGGTTTCTTCAAAGTCTATTCCTTTTTGCTGCGCATACCCTTTACAAACAAGTCTGGCTTTGTTTCTAATTACTTCTCCATTTTCATTCAATTTATTTTTGAAGACCCATTTTGTTCCGATAACATTCTTATCCTTTGGTCTAGGAACTAGCTCCCAAGTGTTGTTCTTTTCGATCTGCTCAAGTTCTTCATCCATTTCTTTCACCTAACATTCATCTTTGCATGCCTCTTTCACATTTTGTGGTTCAGTAGAGGAGAATAATGCCAAATAGCTTGAAGCTTCTGCAACTGTTCTTCTTGTTTGTACACCTGCTTCTTTCTGCCCCATAATCTGAGATTCTGGATGATTCTTTTGAACATATCTGGATGGAGTCTTTTCTTCTATTCTTGTTTGCTCCTCTAGTTCTTCTTGAGGTTCTTCTTCTTCATCATTCTGTCATTGGGGGTAGCCTTCATCTTCTTCGATGTCTTCATGATGTACCTGCCTAGGAATGTATCCCTTCTCATCAACCACTACATCAATGCTGTCAACAATTTTGCCAAGTCTTTTATTGTAGCATTTGTATGCTTTGCTATGTGGAGAGTAACCAAGAAGAATGCCTTCATCTGCTCTAGGTTCAAGTTTGCCAAGCTGCTCATCAGTATTCTTGATATAGCATTTGCTCCCAAAGATTTTGAAGTGATTTACCGAAGGAGTCCTACCACTCCAGAGCTCATGAGGAGTTTGAGTGCTGTTCACCCGGACATTTGTTTTGTTGAGAATAACAACCGCAGCATGTGCAACTTCACCCCAGAAAGTTGCGGAAGTTCCTGACTCATCAAGCATAGCACGAGCCATTTGTTGGACTGTTCTGTTCATTCTTTCCACAACTCCATATTGCTGAGGAGTTCTTGCTGTAGAGAATTCTCTTCTTATCCCATGTTCTTCACAGAAATCGAAAAATTCATTTGAAGTAAATTCCCCACCTCTGTCGGATCTGAGGCACTTAATTTTGTGACCTGATTCATTTTCAACCAAGGCTTTGAAGGATTTGAATTTTTCGAATGCTTCATCTTTGTGCTTCATAATTCCTAACCAGACAAACCTGGAGAAATCGTCAATGAATAATATCAAGTATTCTTCTCCTCGAGGTGTTCTTTTCCTGAAAGGACCGCATGTATCTGTATGTACTAGCTGAAGAGGCATGCTAGCTGAACCTTCTTTCTCTGGAAAGTTAGTTCTGGTTTGTTTTCCAAACTGACATGATTTGCATATGGTGTTGTCAGGAATTTTGATATCTGGAAGATCGTGAACTGCCTAATATTTGCATGCTTTCCTTATTTGTGAAAAGCTTATATGTCCCAACCTCCGATGCCATAACCAGTTCTCATCGTCCTTGCTCAGATAGCATTGTTGTTGTCCTTCTTCAAATATGTACAGATTATTCTGAGTTCTTTTGCCTTTGATCACTGCTTTACCTGTATCAAGATCACGAACAAGACATCCATTTGATCTGAATATAACCTCGGTTCTTTGATCACACATCTGGCTGACACTTAGAAGATTATGCTTCAATCCATCAACATACAAAACATTTCCAGCCTTGACCTTTTCTTTTAACTGAGCAATGCCTTTTCCTTTTATAGTTGCAGGAGTATCATTTCCAAAAGAGACTTTCTTTCCCTTTTCTAGAGCAGAATAAGACTCAAGATTTTCTTTATCACCTGTCATATGCTTCGAACATCCACTGTCAATGTACCATAGATTTTCCTGTCCCTCTGCATAAAATGCTATCCCACATCTTTCTGTTTGAGGTTCCTTTATTCTCCATGTTTTGGTGCTTGAGGCTTGTTCCTTTTTCTGCTGAAACCTGCTTCTGCATTCAGAGTCTTCATGACCAAATTTACTGCAAATAGAACATTCAACTTCATTTTCAAGAACCAAAAAGTTGTTATAGGTCCTTTTTGTAATCCCCGTCATACTTCTTTGTTTTTGAGCTTCCCTAGTCATGATCGTTTTATATGCAACACATTGATCTGCTTTGTGACCAAAGTTATGGCAAGAAAAGCATTGTCCATTGAAGAAACTTCTGCGGTTATCGAATCTACCAGCCAATTGATTATAATTTATATTGTCATCTATTCTTGAACCAAGTTGAGAAGATTTTACCTGTGGCTGGTTGTAGCTTTTGTTCACCCTTAAGATGGATTGCCCCTGATAGTTTTTGTTTGTAATTCGTCCCTGCTTTACCTGATGATCTTCATTGTGCTTTTGCTCATTCCTTCTTGCTGCATCAAGATAACTTTTTGAGGTGGATGCTTGAGAAGTTTCTCCATTATAGCCCAGACCTGCCTTGTTTAGTGGAGACCGCTGCACATTGATAATCTCATCCAAAGTTTCAGATCCTTTGACAAGCTTAAGATTAATAGCTTTTGTTTTCTCAATCTCTTTTCTAAGACCAACAATTTCACCTTCTAATTTTTCAAGATGTTTTTCTTTTTCATCAATTTGAAATTGTAGAGTATCAATGATCATATTCTTTTCTTCTATACATCTCTTGAGTCTAGTAATTTCATCATAAAGGTTATCCACATCTATAGCATCCATATAATCATCATCTTCAAATGCCATTAACAACTTATATTCATTACCTCGTTCATCTTCATCATTGTTTGATAGACCATCACTATCTTCATGAGTGTAGTAGCTTTTCTTATTTGCATTCTGTTTCTTGTTCCATCTAGCAAGTTCCTTTCCTTTATCCTTATAAGGAAATTTTGCAGCATAATGACCTACTCTTCCACAAGCAAAGAATTTAAAAGGTAACTTACCTCTGAACCTTCCAGAACCCCTTTGAAGATTTCTGACAAAATTTGATTCTTCTTCCTCTTCTTCTGGGACGTGGCTTGCTTCATAATAATCTCCTTTACCTAATGCCTTGAAAGCAACTTCTCTTCTGTCTGATGGACATCCCTTTCTCATTTCATAAGCAGTTAGAATTCCATGTAGCTGAGACATAGTAAGGATTCGTAGATTTTCCTTTTCTTCTATTGCAGATACTTTAGATTCAAACTTGGGGGACAATGATCTTAGAACCTTTTCAACCACAATAGCCTCTTTTATTTCTTCACCCAAATTTTTCATACAATTAGCAACCTCAACTACTCGAAGAAAATAGTTAGCCACACTTTCATCATTATACATCTTGAGAGTCTCATACTGAATTCTAAGAGTTTGAAGTTTAGCACGCTTTACCTGTTCATCTCCTTCATAGCTCGTGACAATTTTGTCCCATATCTCTTTTGCCGATTTATAGTGCATTACCTTCATGAATTCCGATTGGGATATACATCCTAATAGAGTACTGACTGCTTTCACATTTGTTTCATACTTCTTTTTCTCGGCTGCATCTGTAGGAGTGGCTAAAGGAAAAACGTAGCCTGTCTCTACGATGTCCCAAACTTCTGTACCAAGAGATTGAAGATAGGCAGTAACTCTTACCTTCCAATAATTGAAGTTTGTCCCATCAAAAACCGGTGGCCTGATTGATGCTTCTCTCTCGTAGTTGCTCATGATGAACGATCTACCTTCAAGCGATCAAGCTTTTCTGAAGGACCTGCTCTGATACCAATTGTTGGAAATAATACTGAGAGGGGGGAGTGAATCAGTATTATCTAATTCTTTTAATAAATCTTCCTTATTTGTTCTTTGAATTATTTTTGCATGTCAGTACCATAAAATAATGAGCATGAACAAAGAAAACAGATAGTCACACCAAAGAACACAAGATGTAAGGTGGAAACCCAATGTGGGTGAAAACCACCTGCTGCAATATGTCCCTATCTTCTTTCAAATTAGAAACTCCTTTTACAATGGTTTTGTACTGGTGCAGTCCTTTACCAGTACAAAGGCTGCAACCTGCAGAGAGCTACAACTCTCTCTCTCGTTTTCCAGTCTCTCCTGGAAGGGAGCTACAACCCCCTACTTCTTTTCTTACAAGGACCACCTTTCATAAATTTTCAAACTGGATCCATAAGCATCAAATGATCATCAAGTATAAGAAAATCACCCAGTCAACTGTGGTAACCAGATCAACAATAATAGAACCAAACCCAGAACACAGCAATGATAAACAGAGATTTCAAGAGAAGTAAGCAGCTTCACCCATGTACTGCCTGCTTACAGTACACACCCTGCTCAACTGCTCGCCTGCTTATGTACGCACTGTAGTCAACTGCTCACCTGCTTACGTACGCACTGTACTCAACTGCTCACCTGCTTACCTATGCTCTGTGTCCATCGAACTTCCTACGGACCTCCGCACCTGCAACCCTTCTGTGCCTGCGTACCGGCGCACCTGAAACTCTTCGTTCCAGCATATATACGCACTTTTCTTTCACTGTACCTGCATAACTTCGGGCATAGATGATTTCAAGACTTCAAGAATAACCCAGACAGTCAGACCTACAGATCTGATCATGCGCCGAAGAGATCTCAATCCATCAGTAGATTCGCCTTATTTAGATCTAGACATTACTCCCAAGAGATCATAATATTTCAGATCTAGCTCTCATAAGATGTTCAACCCAAGCACATGCACAAGCCAAATGATCTCCTTTGCTTTATATAGGAAAGCTCTTCCTTAAATCATGGATCAATACCATGGGCTGACACCATAATAACACAAATACCGTCGGCTAAATATCAAAGGTTAAACATAAGAAACCCCACGTGTGCTTTTCTTTGCCTTGAAATGTGTGCACTGGGGTACGCACCTCCTAGACGGCTTATCTGTGTATCAAGCCACGGTCCCTCCACGATGTACCTGCGGGTACGCACTGTCTGAACTGATCTCCTGCGTACTTCTTAATTTTCAACATATTGAGAGCCTTGCCACGGGAGTTGCCATCAAGTACAACATCTGTAACATATAGCCATACCAGAAACATAATGCCAACATTTTTTTCATTAAGGAGGAGTAATATGCATGCCTTGTATTATGTTTAGAGGAGTGTAACTCATGCCATTAAGGAGATGTATTCATTCCTTAGTTAAGGAGAGTGTAGCATATGCATTGAAGATGGCATAAGAGGAATATATTATGAAATGTATTTAATGAGTGTAAGAGGAATATGGCATTTTTTGATGAGTGCATAAAAGAGAGTGTAATGTATTATTAAAAGAGAGAGAGAGTGTGTGTGTTATGGAACCAGTTCAAGAAAAGATAGAAAAGATAGATCAATGGCTTAGAATTCAGCCTCTTCGAGGGGGAAACCTCCTTTGCATTACATAAATGAGCAATTCTTGGATGATACAAATGAAAAGACCTCCTTTCTATATATAGGAGTCTAAGGGGTCATAACATAATCAGAGCCGACATAACAATAATAATGTAAGGGCACAATAATAACAATAGTGGGCTTCTGTGGGGAACAATAGTAACAATATGGGCACTACATGGGTATATAAATATAATAAGTGGGTTATACTAATAACAATAAGGGGTTACACTAGTAGTATAGGGGCCTAACATGCCCCTCTCCTTCAAAAAGTGTTGTCCTCAACGCTTGAGTAGTTCTTGATGCTTCTGTATAAAATTCTTATCCTCCCATGTGGGATATTCAGTGGGTAAGCTCTTCCACTTGATGAGATACTCTGAAATTGATCGATTCCGTAGCTTTCGGGTTCTTGTTTATGTTACTGCTCTAGGTTCCAATATGATTTTTCCTTCCTCTTCAATTTCTGGAAATATTGTTTGAATTGGGATCTTTTGCAAATTTTGAATAAGTGGCCATACTTCTTTGTCCTTCTTCCATTCATCCCTTGCTTCGTTTATCCAATCTGGTTGGATAATATAAATAGCACAAAATATTGCTTCCACATCGTCATCCTTGAAGAGTCTTCCCATTCGGTAAGGTTGCCATTTTTTAAGTGCATGTAGTATTGCCAACATTTCCTTCTCATAAATAGCTTGCTTGAGATGTAGCGGTAAAAATAACCAATCACCTACATCAAAACATTTTTCACTACGATGTTGATCTACCTGTTGTTTCGTTTGATTTTGCACCGAAGTGGCGTTATCCTTTAAAAGCTGGAGAACTTGTTGTTGATGCTCGATGTGATCTTTCACTGCTTGAACCTTTTTCTTCTTGATATGTCCTTCTATCTCTAGAGGTTGAGGAGTGGTAATTTCTTCCAATCCTTTACAAGATATGGTCGGATTCATTTCTTGATGCTCGATGTGATATTTCACTTCTTGAACATTTTTCTTCCTGATATGTCCTTCTATCTTGATAGTTTGAGGAGTGGTAATTCTTTCCAATGCTTTACAAGATATGGTCTGATTCATTTCTTCTTTCTCTGGGGTGGGGTCCTGGCATATATCTTCTTCTTTTGATGTTTCTTGATCCTTTTCTTCCTCCTCTTCATATTCTATGTAAAATAATTTCTTCTCAGCACACTTATGACCTTTAGTGCATTTTCTATCACAATTGTAACAAAGCCCTTTTTCTCTTTTTTCTTCTAATTGTTGTGGTGTAACCTTTGTAGGTTGTGGAAGGCTAGGAGAAACAACACTTCCATCTTTATAGTTGTGAGGGGTACACTTCATGGTTTCCATAAAATTTCTTTCCACTATGTCGCAAAGCCCTTTTACTCTTTCCAATTGTTGTGGTGTTTCTCTAAAGAAGGTGTTGCTCTTTGTATCCTCATAATGTGCTATCATTTCCTCCGTGAAAATTGACCACGTAACAAGTTTTTTACGAGAACAAAGACCTTTGTACCATAAAAATTGATCTGGTTCTAAATATGAAGATGCAATACATACCTTTTGTAACAGTTGTACACCATGTAGATCAAAATATTGCTCCATCTGAAGTATCCAATTTATCGGATCCTTGCCATCAAACATCCTCATCTTGCTTTTTCTTGATTTTAGGAGCTCGACCTTGAAATGACTATAACTTTGTACTTTCAGATCTTTAAGTTTTGAAATTCTGACCTGTAGTAGCCCTATATGTCCTCTTTCCAATTCCACCAGTCTGATCCAAATTGGATTCTGTAAGAAAGAGTTATGCACCATCTCCCAAGATGACCCGATTATAGACCTTTCCAGAAGAGCGAACTTGTATGAAGTGCAACGTGTCACTGTTTTGACCTTTGGATCTGAAAAAGATATACAAAAAAATACAGTCCATCCTCTTTCTGTACCTTCTTACAAAATTTCAATCCGATCCCCAGAGAGAAAGTTATGACAATTTTCCCCAGGTCACCTGTTTTGAATGTAATTCAGGAGTCTGCAAAAATACCAACTTCCTCAGATCATATCTCTGCAAATTTTGCGCGAAAAGCTCTAAAATTCGGCCCCAAGGTTCAGCGTGATTTCTTCTCAAATGGGTTTTTTTTGCGAATTCTGAAACGTCACAGAAAAAAAATTTATAGCGAAAATGCCACGATGACCTGTTTGGAGCAGCGAAACCCTAGAATCCAAAGCTCTGATACCAAATGTTATGGAACCAGCTCAAGAAAAGATAGAAAAGATATATCAACGCCTTAGAATTCAGCCTCTTCGAGGGGGCAACCTCCTTTACATTACATAAATGAACAATTCTTGGATGATACAAATGAAAAGACCTCCTTTCTATATATAGGAGTCTAAGGGGTCATAACATAATCAGAGCCGACATAACAATAATAATGTAAGGGCACAATAATAACATTAGTGGGCTTCTGTGGGGCACAATAGTAACAATATGGGCACTACATGGGTACATAAATATAATAAGTGGGTTATACTAATAACAATAAGGGGTTACACTAATAGTATAGGGGCCTAACAGAGAGAGTTGCATAGAGCCATGAGAATCATCAAGGAAAGAGGTGTGAAGTGATTGAAGAGATGAAGGTGACTTATAGCCCCATTTTAATAATGATATAGTAATCTCATAAAATATAATAACAAGATTAATAATATTGAGGATTAATTCGATATTGAACTATTGGGATTGGTTAATGATAAGTTAAGTGATTTTCCTTCAACTATGCTTTATTGCCAGTTTATGAAGGGTGATTTACTATTTTTGGAAAGTCATGCTTGAGATGCTAGACATGACTTTCTATTTTTAGAAATTCATTCTAGTATTGTTAGAAAAGAGGTTTTATTAAGGAAATTCATCCCTGAGCTTCCCATGAGTGGTATTTTTCTGATGAATAATAGAAATTTTGCATCCCTACTGCATGCATCTTCGCGCCTTAGTAGATTGAGGACTTCATGACCTGATCTACTCCAAGGATTCCAAGATTCCACACCTTGATAATTTAAATATTTAGTACTCGATGTCCCAATCCTTTTAGTATAGATCCAATACTCCAAGTCTTTATCTTTCACAAATTTATGACTTCGTGCCCTAATTCCCATGGCTTCTCATCTACTCTGCTTCGAAACTCCACGCTTCACCTTAAGGTACTAATTGTGAGCTCATACCCATCTGATGGTTCATTTATAAGGTCTTGTTCCAAGACATGCACACATCACAATATCATAGACCAAATTAATATCATAATTAATTTATTCACATTTTACCAAAGATTGTGCATGATTTCCACAATCATTTATAATTTGAACATCTTTGTTTGTAAATAATCATGTGCCCTGCTACATCATGCTCAGTACAATATTAGGCATATATAATCATATAAATCAGGTATCTTGACTTTCACTTGAATTCCATAGTCACTTGTAATTTGAGCATCCATGTTTACAAATAACTAGGCCCCTTGCCACATCCTACTTAGTACAAGATTAAGCATATATAATCATGCAAATCATGTATCATCCATAAATCATAATTAACCATATGTTCCACGTAAGCATTATCATACATGGATCTATGTGTTTCAACCTTGGATCACCATCCATGTCATACACCTATGTCTAGGATACCAAAAGAGAAAGCATTGATAATATGCACTTAGCCAACATTAATCTTATACACACAACCATAGATATTATCATAAGCACACATAAACCAGGTGACCCAAACTAGGTCTATAGCATAAAAACATATAAATAAGTGTGACATGCATAATATTATATCATTGCATCAAATGGTCCTCTCCAAGTGTCATCAAAGATATATCACCAAGAAGGGACACTACACACTCCCCCTCTTGGGCTAAACTTGGCCCAATGTTTTTCCTACACTGGCAAGATACTTAATTATTTTCAATTCTCCTATCAATTAGGTGTCAACTTATGTATATGTATTTAATGTCTTTTTATTCATGCCAAACCAAAGTTTAATGTTTGCTAAATTGGAAGCAACTCCATGAAAAATGAAACATAACATTCTTAATCAAGTAGAAAATATATCCATGCCATATTAGGCATGTTTTGATATAAAATACCAGAGATTTCTATATAAAAACCATCCATACCTTTTATATTCCCATATCAAAATACTGTTTTATGTAATTGATATGACATCTACTTAATAATTTGATACTTGTTGTAGTAGCTCCAATACCCTCCAAAATTTTGGCCTGCATCCAAATTTCAGAGCCTTCCTTGGTTTTTCCTCTTGATGGTCGCAAACACTCAAGCTCCTCCCATGAGCTCTTGTTGAGTCTTCACACCCTTTTTTCTTGATTGACCACTAGTATTCTTTTTGCATGTTGATCACTATGTCATGCTTGTAAGTTTGTTCTGGCAATTTTTAAGATTTTTCTTTGTGTGCATGAGTTGCTTTCATCCTGTCGACATCGGTCACACTCACACATAAAGGTGTAAACATTGTCATGCAAGTGTCGTCACAGTTGTTTGAAGAAATATCTCAAGTGCCACACTTATCACTCTTAACCGTTGATTCGGTCTCATGGAGCAGATGTTTGTAATGTTGGTTTGAAGTGTGTTGTCATCTAGTCATGCTTAGTGTGTGATCACAGTGCCATGTATGCACAAGTACACTTGATCTAACACTGATTCATTTTTCCTGAAAATATGCTGGTTGGACATCCCTCCTTCAACTGGACCCTGATCTCAATGACCTTGCACTACTACCCAGAACTATGAAAAAGTTGTCCCAGAACCCAATCCAATCTGTGCTTCCCACAAGATCACCTATCAATCCTCCTACTGGTCAACTGGAAAAATGACTTGAGTTGTGGCCCAAGGCTGCATTGATTTCCAAGACTCTGCAGAACTTGTCTAGCCTAACTACATTGCACTACCTACAGAAATTGTGTAAACATGTGGGATAGGCCTGTACTACCTATCACTACACTGTCCTAGGAAATTTTGTAGATCTGACAGGCAGGCTTCCTTACTGGCCTGCTATTTTCTCCCTTAGAAAATTACGCAAATGTTTTTCTCACCTACCCTTCTGCCCCACTTTCCAATCAACCCATAAATTGTGTAGTTATGTTCAGGCCTAGACTATCTCCCAGAATTGCGCCATGTTGATCAGTAGCTCTTACAACGCGATCTTGTCCTCCTCTTAAAAATGACATAGATTATTTTGCCAGTGCCGCCTATTGCCCACTCTGTCTTCCCCGAATAAACTACGTAGATCCTAACTCAATGACCTTCCCAATGTTCCCCTTGGAAATTGTGTAGATTAGCACAATAGTTTTTGACACCTTGGTTGGTCTTCCTCCTAGAAACTGTGCAATTCTGCCCCTTAGCTGTGTTTTTCCTCGCAACTATCACTTTTATCCTAGATTGCACAAGCATACCTCCCAGTGACATCTACGTAGTTTTTCCTGACAGTGCTCCAGAGCCTCACATCCCGGCCTGAGCTGTGCTTTTCGCAATTTTAGTGCTTTGTCCCTCTCCCTGTCACCTACACCGAAACAAAAGACAACGCATCATGTTAGACTAGGAGATGTTTGGATTTGATGTCATCTCATCATGAATGATTTCAGGAACATGTACATCGATGAAACATGGCCCAATGATTAATAGGATGAAGAAGAGGCACACGCGAAAAAACTTTCTCACAGTCGAACGAATGCACAAAGCACATAGAGGAAATGAGAGAAAGGGACACATACACATGCACCATCAAGCAAAGATCAAGACCATAAAATACACCACACGCTTTTCCAGGCAGAGGTGAAGACATTTTACACTGATATTATACTATCACTTAGTAGCACAACAATTCAACACTAACACAATAGTTAGCTAGTACATGTCAGTGGTGTCATGTAGAGTTGTGTCATGAGTTGTCTTTGCCACATCACTACTAGGGGCCATACTTATTGTAAGCAATGTAATGTAAAGTGGAAGTCCAAGAGACCCACATATGAAGTTGAAGAGTTATGTAAATTCGAAATGTCATAGGAATTCAAACAATTATGATGGGATTCGAAGAGTCACAAGGGTCAGTTATTACCGCTTGGCTAGATGTACCCCCTCATTGTATGAGCAAAGAACTTTTCACCTTGGCTCCACTCGCATAGCCTTGAGAGTTCGTAGTCTGTTCTTTGAGGAGTGAATAGTGGCTCCAACATCACAGTACTAGGACTAGTGATGTATGGTGTACATATGTGTCTTGTACATTTTTCTTAATTCATAATCCTGTCTCAGGCTAGCACATTTTCACGCATGTTTTGTACCAGTTTGTAAGACTATTATTTAAACATTCGTAATGCATGTTTTCTTAAACTGTACTAAGATAGTTGAACTACTTTGGATATTCTAGTACTCATATTGTTGAATATGTGTTGTATCACTTATCACTATTCTCCCATCCATATGGACCATTCCTCCGGACATTAGATAGACCATATTTGTGTTTTCTTAGTTTTAATGACCATCACCCTGTGTGGACTATTCCACTGGATGGTGTACATGTTTTCCCTTGAACTTTAGTTTTCACGACTATTGCATCTGCTCTGGACTATTCCACTAGACGCTGGACAAAGCCTTGTTGTTGTTCACATGTGTTTCTTCCTAGGTTGGAACTATTCCCTCTCATCAAGAGGTTCACTTCACCTCCCACTTTTGACAGTAAGATAACCTGGACACAGAGTTAGATTAAGCACTCACCAGGCACACTCACCTTGCTTTCTTGAAGATACAAGTATAACACTCTCATGTGCTGAATAACAAGAGCTAAGGAAAATCTCTAAGATAATGGAAACCATTCCATCATACCAGATGGGACTCCTACACCAAATGGTGTGAGGTCTAGTTGGGACTTCATATAGTGAGATCCCTTGAATGATGGAGCATCCAAAACCGTCAAGATTTATGGTGCTAGAAGGAGAACCAAAAGTATTTTATGGATGAATGTCCTCCCAATCCCACGTATCGATCATTCGGCCAAGGAATTGTCACAAACTCCCTCCCTCCCGTGCACGACTTTGAAGTTGGTTATTCCTCACTCCCTAGGTACCTGAATAAGAAATTTCAATTCATCACTTTCACTCTGTATGTACCATCACCCGTCAATTTTCAAAATTTGTTGGACTGATTCTGGGAGTACATAATCTTCCCTCTTAGTAGAGGAAGAAAAATACTACACCCATAGGAGTGGTTGTCTCGTCTGTTGAAGAAGTAATCCTTGCCACAATTAAAGAGCTAGAAGAAGTTGTTGAAAATGAAGAGGAACCACTTGTTTTCCTAAAAGGAGAAGAAGTTAGCAACACACTCCTGGGCTCAGGTTCTAACGAAGGCAACAGAGTGGAAGGCAGTATGGGAGGTGGTGGTAGACGAACCAACAGATTTAGAGGTTGAACTATCTGATTCAGAAGAATAGGAGGATTAAAAGAAGAATACAATATGTCTGATCAAAATATGGAATGGATGACAAAGGGACCATTGGCACTCCATGGTGCCTTGTATCATATGCCACGGCACACAGAGAAGTTGTTAATGAAGTATGACCCTGACAGAGTAGTGAAGGCATAACATCATCTAAACATGTTCTACCTACATCTACAGACAGTCGAGGTACATTACAATGATGTTGCATGTAGACTCTCTCCATGTAACTTGGATGACAGAGTAGTTGTATGGTACAAAAACCTTCCTATCAACTCCATTTGGAACTGGGGGATGTTCAAGAGAATTTTCCTCAAGAAATTTGTTGATGAAAAAACCCTTGCCATGTTGTTGAAAGAATTGGGTAGTCTCAAGATGGAGCCGAAAGAGAAAGTGAAATACTTTAACTAGAGGTTTAATTGTATATTGAACAAGTTGAAAATAGACACTAAACCTCATGAATCCATCACAATCAACTACTACACATCTGCACTATTGACCAACATTGCGGAGTTCATCAAGCGAGCTGTAAAACAAACACTTTCTGAAAATATCTAAGCAACTAATGTATAGAAAGATTTACATGTGATTAGCATCATTGTAGATAATGAACTAGCTAAGGAATCCAAATACACTAACAAGAGGTCTTAAACTATTGTGAGTAAGGAAAACAAAAAGGAAGCAAGTAAAATTTAGACCCTTGGTCATCTCCTCAAGTCCTTGACAACTGAAGTAGTAGAACTCAAGAAACAGACAACCAAGACAACAATGAGAAGAAAACCTTTCAGTTTTTCATGTAGGAAGATGTGACATCAGGTAGCAATAGTAGTCACCCAACTAAATTTGTGTAGATTTCAAATGTTGTTTTCTAAATGGACCTGATTGCGAAGGATAACTTCTATGAATTCCACTAAGAACGAAATTCATAGAAGACCTTTGCAGATTGGAATCGAGTTATGGGCTCCATTGCTTCAAGGACGAATGATCATTTTAATGCTAGTGAGTAGGTTCAACCAGAAGATGAAGATGATGAAGAGGATGCTACATCTGATGAAGCTCCAAGTTTTGGGCATGTGGTTAACATGTATCAATGTCTAAATGCTACCTAGAAGAAGAAAACCATCGAGAAGGAGCCCCCAAAACATAACGGTCGATACAACTTGAGAAGTCAAGGGGCTCATATTATGATTGAGATACCAAAAGAGAAATTCAAGAAAATATTCAGAAAAGTTGATCCAGTGACATCCTCAACACAGAAAAGACAAAGAAATTTTGGGAAGACAACCCCAATGAAAGATATGTCCATGAGCACTGTTGTGGGGAAAAGTATCCGATGCGGATGACACTAACCCTTTCTAAAGGTGACAGACTTTAGCAACAACTGAATGACAAAGTTTTCATGTTCATCTTTATGAAAGCACAGAGAGAATAGAAAGAGGATCAACCAACCTGGTGTCTTGCGCTTAGTCGATCCTTGTCCTTCTCGCTTTGTATCCCGTTCCCAGCTCTTTACTCTCCAAGCCGATCCAGCTACACACAGAATCTGCACAACAAAAGGGAGCAAACTACGAGATACAAGCAATCATAATTGAAGCATGGATTAGGTTGCATCAAATATACATGTAAACACAAAAGCATCTATGTAAAACAAGTATATAGAAGAACATGCAAACTTTATTGATAGAAAGTAACAGGGTTCCAGAGGAAGTTACAACCAATGATGCTGGCCCCAATCCAGCAGCACCTCCTCGGCAGCAAGAACTCTCTTCTTCACCTCTAGTAAAACAATCACCCAATAATCCTGGCAGTATACCAACAGCACCTCCTTGCTTATACCAAAATTCCAGCCTCCATAGACCTCATAGAAGAGCTCTATATATAGGAGAGAAGAGAAAAGGATGAGTCAGCTTGAGACTGACATGAAGCTGCCTTGTGTCCTCTCCATCTCCAGTTAATCTTCAGTTCCTGTGTCCACTTGGAGATCCTTGCTTACACATGGTGATCAAGTACCTCTTACTCATCACAGGGCGAATCTCATGACCCAAGTGTCAGTTTGGAAGCTTCCTGGGCAATTGACACCTTGCAGGAGGACTGTGCCACTTGGCCAATCTCGCCCAGCGCAGGTAGCCTTCATTGTTTTTGACTTCCAGTGCAGGTACAGAGTGGGACAGTTGCAATACAACGCAGAAGCTCAGTTAAGCAGCTGACATGATCCAAAATAAGCCTGTTCTGAAGTGTTTTCAGGTGGAGAACTGATTGGAAGTGCTGTTGATTGATGACCTTGTTCTTTTAGGGGTAAGAACAACATGTTTAGGGACTGAGGATCCCTGTAATTATCGACATTTCCTGCTCCTTGACGCAAGGCACAAAAATGTCTATAACAGTTGCCCCCTAAAGTATGAGGCCGTTAATCGGGTGAAATGCTTTAGCTAGAGGGTCCGAAGTTCGTTCCAGTGCTGAGGAGAGTGCCCTGTAATACAATACAATACAATACATTATCTTTCATTCATCATTATTCTCATGATCTAGCTGAGGCGGGTATTCCCATGCTCAGCTTTCTATAAATACATTTTGGTACATATGACAGACGATCGTCTGAAGACAGACTGATAATCTTCCGCTAAAATTATCATCCTTTGAGGAGGATGATCATCTGCTGCAATGATGTACATGGCAAATGCTTTTATATTTCCTGAATATATATCGCAGCCCGGATGGATGAAACTAGATCCGGGGTCTTCAAACTTGTTCGATCTTCACTCTAAGTACAAGTCGATCCATGTGAGAATTACGCTGAAGTCGAACATGGAAAGACATCGCTTGATTACCGGTCAATAATGAAAACCGTTAACAAGCGCGAGAGGAATCACCAATAATGACGATGACCCTCAAGGTACGGCAGTACAATTCACGTGGCGTGAATAAAGGACTTGGCGTCGAACGCCACGCAAAATCTTCTGGTCGAAGGTCATTGATGTATACCTGTCGCCGGAAGTGAGAAACTTGCCATTGAGGCATGCAAGCTTCAAAGTACTGATGGGGGTGTTCCTAGATCGACTTCTTGGATAATGAGCTGAAGTCGACAAGAAGTGATCCGTCAAAGGAGGGCCTTGATGAATCCCACATCAATGACACGGAACGGAGCTAATGATTTAGTGTAGGTGAAACAAACTGTGACATATGATTCAGGGTGGCGATCATGAAATGGATGAAGGAAAATGTATGGTAGTGGATGGGACACGGTTGACACTTTCTGAATGACCCCTCTTGAACATATAACGACACTGATGTGATGGATCGGTAGCATTACCCCGAATGGATGGTGTGGCGAGGACCATGGTGATGAAACCGGTGAATGAGACAACCCAACCCGATGTGATACGGAAGAAAAGTGTCATGTTCAAGAGTGACTTGCTACCTCTAAACTTTGATGTTCTCCCAATTTTTCCCCAGTCATTTCTGACCAGTACCTCTTTATTTTTGTCAAGCTTGAGGAGGATAACATATGCTTGTTCTATAACCTGCCCTTCGGGCAAGCCCATCGCTAAGATTTAACGAGCCTAGCGATAGGGAAACTCGTTCTCGTCTAAAGACAAGTTTGTCGCTATTTAATTATTTTAACGAGTCTAACGACAAGGAAAACTCGGTCCTTTTCATTTTTAGAGAGTCTAAAAAGGTACAGAAAGTCAACTCCATAATTCCTTTTTTGTCATCTAATCCCTTAAGTCCGAAAAAGTATAAAACAATACAGAAGGGATGGCTATTCGGTACTTTTACGAGCCGAACAAGACAAGCGCTCGATCTTTTTGTGTAATAATCCCTCAGGTCCAAAAAGATTAAAATCTAGAGGAGGGATAGCTTTCGGTCGTTTAACGAGCAAGAAGGCCAAAAACTCGGCAAACTTTTCATATTTTACGAGTCAGTGAAAAGAGCTCAAAGAAGACTCGTCTTTTGAGGAACGAGTGATAAACAAGGATAGCAACTGATTCCAGGTACAAATTGGAATTTTCCAATCACGGTAGTGTTACAAGGAGGGCTAGGTGAAATCACTCTTCGCAGCCGTTCCTCAAAATAGGTAAACACACATGGGGGTGAACGATCGGCCAAATGAAATGGAGGTGATGGATGAGAACACGACCAAGGCTTTTAAGGCTTATAAATTTATGATCGCAATGGTTATTTACCGAGACAGGTTCATTTCTTAATGAGCTTGAACTTTGGCGAAAAACCTTGCTCACACTTTTCTATTTTTTAACGAGCATAAATTCCGTGGTAAAACTGCTCGATTCATGGTCAAATTTACTTTCATTAGCTTTTCTCTTTTCAAATGTAGTACTTCATTATCAATTGCTGCAACAAATTTTGTTAGAAATGGATAATAATTGTATGAAAACGAGAATATAACCCTAATATTTAACTTTAAACGGTGTAAAAAGTCATAAAAAGGGGTTTTTACCTCTCATTTACCATTTCATTTGTATTTTGCTTGTTGGAGCTCTGGAGGTGCCTCTTCTTCCTTGATTTTCACCAGCTGATTCGGGGAGATTCTGTGGACGATTTTCGGCGCCGTTTGGACCAGGTAGGAGCTAAACTTCAGCCCTTCACTTTCATGGTTTCCTTTTTCAGTTTCATGCCTGTTTTTCAGTGTTTCTGGGCCCCAGGGGTTCCATTAGGGCGCCCTGGCATCAGCGCAGGTTCCCCTTTCGAAACCTGCGCTGTATTCCAGTCAACTTTGAGGCAAACTGAATTACAGAGCAGGGGGAACACTCTCTGCCTGTGCTGGGCCTAAAAAGACTGAGTTTGCATGAGTTTTTTGATGTTTTTTCGCCAGATTTTCATCAAATTCAGGAACTTACTCATTCTCTTGTTTGATTGTAGGGAAATTTGGACAAAATGGCCCTTACATGGCGAGAACGAGAACATGAAGCAGAGGACATGGTTGCACTCCATGACCCAGTCACGGTGAACGCGCTTCGGAACTGTGGCCTGCTGAAGTTCTTCCGTATCTCTAGCATGAGAGCACAGATTTCTTTACTGCAGTATATGCTTGATGCTTGGGATCCTGTTAACCAAGTATTCCAGATTAGGGGGAAGTCCTTTCCCTTGACCATAGAGGACATGTACTTCTTGACTGGGTTGTCAAGGCGGGGTGCTCCCATTTCTTTGTCAGGTACGGCTCGAGGGACTACTTCCACCAGAGACTATATACGTCAGTATTGCCGGGAAGGTTCACAGCCAAGCAAAGACGGCAAGATCAATATCCGTGACATCACTGACAGGTCTCTCAGATCCATTCTGTTTACTATTGGTAGGATGGCCGGTAGCGTAGCTTTGCATGTTGCCAACAGATCTTATATGCAGCACGCCTTGGAGTGTCTCCAACCGAAAGTGTTTAACTGGTGTGACGCAGTACTTGTTCAGATGAAAAGTCAATTGACCAAGGTAAAGGACGGGGGGCTGAAGAACTTTGGATTTGGTTCTATTCTTACTGCCTTTGTCTTGGAGAAAATCCCATTGATGCAACCTCAGTACATCTTGCTTGATATGCCTTCTCCGACAGAGCCACGCATGGAGAGGTGGGTCGACCATATGTCCCGGCATGCTAGTCAACCTCATATTACATTCACTGAGTCCTTCTTTAGGTGGTTCGAGCGTCAGGAGATGGCATTTTCTGAGTATCCATACGTGGGTATGGACTACCGAGGTGATCCGGACTTGGTGCTTCCGGATGGCGAGCAATGGGGTGCTATTGGTAAAATCTCTGACCATATCACTTTTTATTATTTTCATTCATGATGTTTACTGTTCAAAACTGATCAAACTCTTGGGTGCATGCAGATGTTGGTCCTGTTCGTCCAGTAGCTCGTCCACGGTCGCCAGTTGCTGCCCCAGCAGCAGAGCCTGCTAGGAGAGTTGTTATTCGCGACCTTGGTGATACTGAGATACTTGCAGCTGTGCAGGAGCAGGTTGAGAGCCTTACTCGTGGCCTTCCGGATGTACAGATTGACGAGTTACCTTTACAGTTGCAGCGACACACCATCGGCGTGCCTAGACGATGGACTCGTCTCTTGCGCATGATCGCACAGACCGTGACGTACTTTCATGAGCACCATTAGGCTAGGGTGCCCCCTAGCATCTTTTTTGAGTTCTAGGTCGTATGACCAATTTTGTTTTGATTACAGCACATTATGTACAAACTATAAACAGCTTTATATATTTTGATTTTCGGAGTTTATTTCGGTTTATTTGTGATCCACTTACATAGCACCGATGCATCTCTTTTTATATATGTTGTAAATGTCTATCTAATACATAGTTTGCCAATGAATCTGTTAATGTGTTCAAGTTTCTGGAAATATGCTGGTATTGAATTGAATCAAACTCTCTTTCCAAAATCTTAACTCTTAGAAACATACGATAAATAGCTGGATTGCGGACTGAGTATATATCAGTGAGCTGTAGTATCACAAGTTGTGAGTCTAGCCTGACAATTAGTCGGCGTATACCATGAGCAATGGTATCAGAGAGGAGTTCGATCAACGCACTATACTCAGCGATATTGTTTGTCGACCGTCCAATACACACACCTCTGAAACTCACTAACTCGCCGCTTCGATCAAAAATGGCCCAGGCAGCGGAGGACAAATTCCGCGTACTACGACTCGCTCCGTCGGCATATCCCACATATGTTTCAGAATAATTCGACATCTGCAACAAACGAGAAGGGTGGATTACTACCAAAACAAACATTTTAGCAAAAACAAAATACAACAAAAGCACTCAGGTTACTATTTAGGCATAGTAACGCTTGAGGTACAACCCATTACGGGGTTGCGCCAGTGGTATTCCGTCATAATCCATTAACTCGTAGGCTCCTTTTGCTAACACCCTTTTAACAATATAAGGACCCATCCATAAGGACTGAAATTTTCCTGCTCCTAATTTATCGGATTCTTGGTCGTAAAGCAAAACCAAGTCACCCTCAGAGAAGTTGCGCGGTTTGACATTCTTATCGAACTGTGCTTTGACTTGTTTCTTATGAGCCTCGTTCGCCAAAGCGGCGTCACGACGGTTTTCATCCAACTGGATCAATTCCAGGAAACGAGCCTCTTCTTCTGAGGTTCCGGGGAGGAGGTCAATTGCGAGTTTAAGTGACGAAATTTCACACTGGATCGGTAAAACTGCCTCCAGGCCATACACCAATTGGAATGGTGTGAACCCAGTGGCGTTTTTTACCGAGGTTCGGTAAGCCCATAGTGCTGAGTACAGGATTAGATGCCATCTTCTTTTATGAACCCCGATCATCCTTTGCAACATACGCTTCAGGACCTTGTTGATTGCCTCAACTTGTCCGTTGGCTTGTGGATAATACGGAGTAGAGCTGTCGTGAGATAGCCCTAATTTGGCAGCTAATTCGATCATCATGTGATTGCGAAAATGCGATCCATGATCTGTCACTATAGCTTGCGGTACGCCGAACCTGGCGACTACATGATTGAAAAAGAAAAGGGCAGCTGTTTCACCAGTGTTATCCAATGTAGGCATCGCCTCGGCCCATTTGGTAAAATAGTCAACAGCGACTATAATATACCCATGCCCCCCGGTCGAGGTGGGGTTACATTGCATGAAATCGATGCCCCACTTGGCGAAGGGCCCAACAGCAACTATCGGCTGTAAGGGTGCGGGTGGTCTTCTGGTTTTGCTATCAAAGATCTGACATGCATGGCAACTTCTGACAGCTATTATGCAATCTTTAAACATAGTTGGCCAGAAATATCCTGCTCGTAAGATTCTTTGTGCTGTCGCATATCCAGATTGATGCCCCCCGCACGCGCCTGAATGACAATCATTCAGGGCTTTTTCGGCCTCCTCATGGGTAAGGCACCTTCTCAGAACCGTATCGATGCCACGACGGTAAAGTGTATCATCGACGATCATGTAGTCTTTTGATTGGTATCGTATACGTTTTCGTTCCGAGTGTGAGGTATTAGGCCTAAAATTTTGGGTTTGGAGATAAACAATGATGTCTCCATACCACTCATCGCTTACTGATATCAGAAACAAATTTTCATCCACGATTGACTCTTCTGATGTATCATCGTTGGACGACGATGGGAGATCGCATAATAATTCCGCGAAAACTAGGGCTTTCTTCGATTTGGATTTTACAAAATCTAAATCAAACTCTTGAAGGATGGCTATCCATTTTGAATATTTGCCCCCAAGCAACTGTCGCGACAGTATATATGTCATGGGATTGCAATCTGACAAAACGGTAGTTTTCCTAAAGAGGAGATAATGTCGAAACCTTTGAATCGCTTGAACAGCAGCAAGCGCTAGTTTTTCAACATAGGAATATTTACTTTCTGTGTCATTTAAGTTTTTACTTAAATAATAAATAGGATGTTCAATTCCATCGACTTCTTGCACTAAGACCATCGCAATGGTCGTATCTGTTGCAGCAATGTACAGGTTAAAATCTCTTTGATAGTCCGGGGCGTACATTAATGATGCTCTTACTAGACAATCTTTCAGAGCGTCAAAGGAAGCTTGCGCAACCTGGTCCCAGACAAAAGGTACATCCTTTTTCAAAAGACGAGTATAACCTTTGGCAAGTTCTGCGTAATTAGGAATGAACCTCCTCAGAAAGTTTTCTTTCCCTTGGAGTTTCTGAATCTGAAGGAAATTTGAAGGTGGAGGCAAATTAATGATTGCCTGAACCTTACAGGGGTCGAGACGAATCCCGTCCTTAGAAACTACAAATCCAAGTAAGCGACCAGAGCCGACGCAAAACACACACTTATGCGGATTGAGTCTTATCTTGTAATGTCGGCAACGTAGAAATATTGCTCTCAAATGCCGCGGATGATCAGTCCGCTTCCGCGAATGAGCCGGAAGATCGTCGAGGTAAGGTTGAACGATGTTCTTGATGTCATGGAAGGCATAATTCATTGCCCTCTGAAACGTCGCCCCTGCGTTCTTTAAACCAAAGGGTAATTTTCGATAAGCGAATGTGCCCCACGGACAGATGAATGCAGTCTTAGACTGGTCCTGTGGGCGGATATTTATTTGATTATACCCGGAAAATCCATCCATAAATGAAAAGATTTCACATCCGGCGCATTCATCAATTATCTGGTCGATGAAGGGTGTAGGGTAGTTGTCCTTTGGACAAGCTTTGTTTACATCCCTATAGTCGACGCATACTCTTATCGTCCCTTGTTTTTTCATAACAGGGACAATATTCGATACCCAATCGGTTAGAGGAACCGGGTAGATGAATCCAGCATGGAGGAGTTTTTCAACTTCCGCCTTAATGGCAGCGGATTTCTTCGGATGTACCTGCCGAAGCCGTTGTCTTACTGGTTTGACATCAGGATACATTTTAATTTCATGTTCAACTATGCTCGAGTCAATGCCTGGCATTTCATCATATGACCATGCAAAGACATCTCTAAATTCGCGAAAGAGAGCACTATATATTTCTAGTTCTGAAGGGGAACAACTTTTGCCGACATGAATATTCTCAACAACATCAGATTTTGTCGAGATATTTATGGCTATGGTCTCTTCAATATTGGATAGGTTTCTTTCTGAATCCACTGTATTTACAGTATTTGTTAGGAATTCAAACACTGAAGGGTGGTATAGGTCGTGATGAGTTTCTTCTTCACACTCTAGAAGAAGGGAACGATGGTGGTTATCATTCCATGGTGCCCCCTTAATCATCATTGATTGCAAGATTCCTTCGTCAGTCCCATGAAATTTTGACCATGGATCTAATGGGGTACCATATTCTTCGGACCTATCTACCCAAACGCTTGACGAGCGTTCTTTTGGGCTCGCCTCCCATGCCTGAAACATTGATTGCTACAATATTTCAATAGGGCTAGGGGGCAAAACCATTTGATGATCCATGACGACTTTGTCTTCTGCGACCTTCGACGAAGATACCATGTTGCATGTTGCTACAAACGGGATATTCCCTTCATGGAACGGAGGTGGCAACGCGAAAGTTCCCATCATTGTGGGATCTTTTAGCAAGCCTACTCCTATATCTTTTATTGAATGGTCGCTCCCATGGATTAGGGGAATGCTTCCAGTAACTTGTGAACCATTAGGGAGGAAATTCTGTTGGTCGACGATCGTAATCCCTCCTTCAAACGGGAATGCGATCTTCCTAAAATATGTCAACACTACAGCTGCCATGGCATATATCCATGGTCTTCCCAGTAGAATGTTATAGTCAAGATTGCCATCAATGACTTCAACATCAATCTCTACTGTTTTTCCTCCTAGTTCAACCTTAAAGTTATTTAGGATTCCGTACGGAGTGTACGTCCTACCGTCAAATGCTTTCAATGTCGTCGAAGATCGCGACAATGTTGGAGATCCAAGAGTTTTCCAGCAACTCATCGACATGATACATGTCGATGCGCCCTCATCAATAATCGTTCTATGAACAGTTTTGTTGAGTGCTTTCACTTGAATAAGGAAAGCTAATTGCGCTGGTAACTGAGGATCATATCCTTTGTGATCAAAGGATACAAGATTGGAATCTTTAGGATCCACTCCACCAATTGCTGATAACAATGCCTGTCTTTGGGATGGGCAATTTTGTAGTACCTCAAGAGTCGACATAGCAGATGGCGATTGGGCCAAATCCTCCACTACATTATAGTGTTGCGCCGCTCTGGCGCGAGGGTTGAATGTCGACTTGTGGACTACTCCCTTAGGTGGCTTTATTGTTAATTCATGCATGAGGGGGGGTACAACTTCTGCCGAAGTTGTTGTCGAACTACTGGGTTGATCTTTCCCTTTGTCGTTCGACACCGGCGGATTTCCATAATCTTTATTCCTAGTCGATATCAAAGCATCACTTTGCTTAGAAACTGACAGCATAAGCACTTGTGACGGGGAAGCATTTCCACTATCAACCATATTCTGACCTGGGGCAGGAAACGGATCAGTCAACACAGCTGAAGTTTGGGAACTTTTCAGGAACCTCTTCAACTCAGCTTTGAACGGACAGTTCTTTGTTGAATGATTTTCATCACATATTTGACATGGAGGAAATTGTTTCTTTTGCCCAGGAGGGTTTGAAGAAGTTTTTTGAGGGGATGATCCACCTTGTTTCTTCTTCTTCCCTTTGTTTTGTTTCTTCTTGCTTCCTGGTTGATTGGAGTTTTTGTTTTTATCTGTAGATACAGCATTTACCTCCGAAGCAAGAATCTCTTGATTTGATTTTTGATTCGAAGTCTTACGGGCTTTCTTATTCGAATCCCTTGTCGACTTAGCGTTTGCAGTTCCAATCACGCCATCACCGGCATGAGAGTCACTATTCGATCCGGGAGGAGGAGGGATTGAAAATTCCGGTCTGGGGGCATCAGGTATCTTATCATAGAGCATGCCCGACTGAGTATACACTAAGTCCAAATACTGAGCACGAGCAATAACCTGCTCCTCTGTTACGACGCCCCCCTTGGCCACATCTTCTGTAATTGCCGGCAGAAGCGACTTTATAAACCACTCAGCTAATAGCTGATCTGGAACATAGGTCTTTACCATTCTGCGACGACGACGCCACTCATGTATATGATCAGATATATGTGTGGCGGTTGTCTGCTTGAAATTAGTTAAGATTTCTGTTCCAGTTTCGTACCTTATAGGTAACTGAAAGTGTGTCAAGAAAGTCGTGGCTAGGGAACTAAAATTGTCGAAAGAGGCTCTAGGTAATTCAATATACCATTTGGCCGCCGGACCAGTCAATGTCCTCTGGAAAAGACGAAGCCTTATTGAATCATCATTCAAGGTATTCGACGAACACCACAGATGGAATGTCATCACATGATTCGACGGGTCTTCGCCCGGATTTCCATTGAATTTAGGAATGTCCGAAGGAAGTTTGTGAGGAATCGCTGGCCACCAATGGGCATAGGCGATTGGATCGTTCGTCAATCGATGTAAATCTGGTAATTCTAAAGTCGCCACGAATGGCAACTGCTGATTCAGGTTTGGCGAGGCGTACCCAGGGTACGATGGAATCGCCTGAGCAGTAGGTCTTTGCATACCAGTATAATGCAACTGATGTTGATATGACTGATATGGTTGGTGGGCTTGGCCACTGTAAAGTGGTTGGTTTAACCCGTTCTGATAGGGTTGCCCACTATTCGCAAAGATCTGTTGCTCAGATCCCTGGTATACCTGTTGAAACTGAGGTTGTTGGTATTGCACCATCCATGGTTGTGAAGCCATGTTTTGTTGTGCAACACTAACCGACGGCCCAAGATGCGGGGTTATGGTCCCCGTTTGTATCTGTGTCGTCCCGGCAGTCGGCGATTGTGGTTGTGTTGCAGGGTCAATTGGTTGTTGCATTACAACTTGGGGTTGACATACAACAGGCATCGATTGAACTTGCGACACGGTTACAATTGCTGGCGTCGTCGGGATATGAGACATAGGTACACTTTGTTGCATAGAATATACAACTCTTGGTTGTTGGGGTAACATAGGTACCCAACCACTCGTCGTTACTTCAGTCAAACCTGAATGTGGTTGAAAACGGCCATATGGGTGTCCTCCCGAAAGAGGAAGTGAAAAGGCATATTGCCCCCCATACGGTAACAATCCGGAGCTCAAGGGTATAGATGGCCTTTGAGGACTGGATGGCCCAAAATGATTCCCAAAGGGATCAATTTGTCTAGTTTCAACATAAGAATTACCGGGTATTATACCGGAAGAGCAAACTGGAACAGACCAAGTTGTCATAATAGTCCCTGGGTGGACTCCTTCTAGTTGATGAGAACTAGTTGGGACAGATGGTATGCCGACAAACATCGTTGGAATGGCAGCAGGAGCTTCTGCTGTCGCCGTGTCGTTTGGCACAGTTCTAGATGTCGACGGTTGTTCAGACATTTTAAGTCTATCCAATAAACTTCCTAACGATTCTTCAGGAACTTCTTGTGGCGATAGACAAACTTCTGATGCAGAAGGAAAAAGAGTGGAACCTACTCCAAAATGAATTGGAGTATTCGCTTGCTGGTCCTCTACGATTTCTTCTATTGCGATCAGACCAGGAGGAAGAGGCAGACCGTCAGGTCCGTAATAGATTTCTGGTGCCGAAGAAGGGGTTGTTTCGACAGCGACAGTTGTTTGAACAACAAGACTCTGTGGACCGGTTTCAAATGGAACTGGTTCAGTTAAACAAGTACTTGTTTTCAGACTAGGATCAATACAATTGTCCTTCTGTTGCCGTTGAACTTCTTCAATAGAGGCAGAGATTCCAGAAATATTGGGAGTGACCAGAATCTCAGATGTTGTTGGAACTTCCGTTCTAACTTTAAAAGGAGATTTTGACCTGGTCCAGCGAGATCGCTTTGCTCGTACTACTTTCGGTTCCGGAGACAAAGATGGTCGACCTGCAAGCCTCCCTGAACGACGTGGTTTTAATTGACTTTCCTCCACGATTGCGGATTACTTGATCAACTAAAATACAAAAAAGGGGAATTATGTTTCCGTATTGAATGAATTTTATTAGACGCTTTTAGACACAACTTTGCTTTTTCATGTTTTAAGAGTCGAGAAAAAGCTAAAGATGACTCTAGTCGCCTTCGATGTATTAACGAGCCCGAAGTGACAAATGCTCGGTTGGACCTTTTCAATTATAGAGTTTGAAAAGAGCCAAAAGAAACTGCTCTGGAGATCTAGGCAGAGGGTGTGCCAAACCTTTCGCGAAACCACAGAATACGTTTTACGGTACGGGTGGTCGATCTTCGTGAATGCTGTGTTCACTGCATCGCGATCAGTAGGGCGGTCGACACGGCTTCCTAAGGATAAAGGATAATTGCCTATAGGGGTCTCCCAATATACGCGACGGTACGCGGGAGCTCAAATCCGTATTAGTGCTATCGTCCCTCAGGAGGAATCACCCACCTTCGTAGAGATCGACAGTCACTACGTTTAACGACGCCGGAACACGTCTCTACCTAGACCTCTATTGTGAGCGTTATGTTACAATGCGTTTTTAGATTCATTCAATATATTTTAAGTTGATCTTGTTTATCAGTTTGTCTTTCAGGATCACCACGAGATGTATTGGTACAAATTCCTAAATGCAGCTAAAATGATAAGCAAGCTTTCACAATCCTTTTAGCTTTGAAAATCCTAACTACTGAGGGGAGAGAAAAACAATATCTTTCCACACAGAGCACAAAGCACAAACTAATGCACTTTCTCCTAGATCAGACACCCAAACTTATCAAAAATGCAAATGCAAGATGCATGTATTTCTTTTCTTTTCCTTTAATGTTGATGCTTAACAAAAGGAAAACTGTTGTATGACTTTCGAATTCAATTTGAAGCGTAAACAACCAAGTATTGTCTAAATGAAAAGACGCTTTACAGGTACTTGTTTAACACCAAAAATATATGAATTAAAACCATAAAGTGAAAACAAACCAACTTAAACAGCTATGAACAGTAATAACACTAACTCATAAGATCGCAATCTAAGAGGCCACAGCTACTAGGTTCGCTTTTCACAATGGGAAATTGTAACTGAAACAAGAAATACTGAAAGAACGTTTACAATTTCATCACACAACTGAGGCGGAATAATGTCAAGGAGATAAGGTCTACAGCAAATACAATAACCAGCAAGCAATCAGCCAAAAAACAAGTGCAAACAGGGCCAAGACACAAAGGAAGAGCTGAGCTAGACTAAGGCCAACTGGACCAGCGCAGGCACTGGTCTGCCAGTTTCACTCTCAGCGCAGTTCCCGAAGGGAGCACCTGCGCTGTAATGCAGACTGCTTGTGGACAGCCTGCACTGACTTACGAGAGTTACGTCTGCTAAGAATTCCGGGTCATAAAAAGCTCAAAAATGTACTGTTTTGACTGAAATAAAATGCTATGGGTTAAGTACAGGCTAAGGGATGATCAAGAGGATAAAGATCTATCACAAAGAGTAAGGATTCATCTGTAGATTAGCTCTTTAAATCTTGAATTTGCTCAGCAAAGGAGCAAGAGTAGCAAAAACCCTCTACTTCGCTTTTGATAGAGTCAAAAGCTTTTCGATTCGGTACTCCTTTCTTCAAGAAATGAATAGCAAAATACTACAACAACAAGATACTAGGATCTCCCCAGTGGAGTCGCCAGTTTGTTGTGGGGAAAAGTATCCGATGCGGATGACACTAACCCTTTCTAAAGGTGACAGACTTTAGCAACAATTGAATGACAAAGTTTTCATGTTCATCTTTATGAAAGCACAGAGAGAATAGAAAGAGGATCAACCAACCTGGTGTCTTGCGCTTAGTCGATCCTTGTCCTTCTCGCTTTGTATCCCGTTCCCAGCTCTTTACTCTCCAAGCCGATCCAGCTACACACAGAATCTGCACAACAAAAGGGAGCAAACTACGAGATACAAGCAATCATAATTGAAGCATGGATTAGGTTGCATCAAATATACATGTAAACACAAAAGCATCTATGTAAAACAAGTATATAGAAGAACAAGCAAACTTTATTGATAGAAAGTAACAGGGTTCCAGAGGAAGTTACAACCAATGATGTTGGCCCCAATCCAGCAGCACCTCCTCGGCAGCAAGAACTCTCTTCTTCACCTCTAGTAAAACAATCACCCAATAATCCTGGCAGTATACCAACAACACCTCCTTGCTTATACCAAAATTCCAGCCTCCATAGACCTCATAGAAGAGCTCTATATATAGGAGAGAAGAGAAAAGGATGAGTCAGCTTGAGACTGACATGAAGCTGCCTTGTGTCCTCTCCATCTCCAGTTAATCTTCAGTTCCTGTGTCCACTTGGAGATCCTTGCTTACACATGGTGATCAAGTACCTCTTACTCATCACAGGGCGAATCTCATGACCCAAGTGTCAGTTTGGAAGCTTCCTGGGCAATTGACACCTTGCAGGAGGACTGTGCCACTTGGCCAATCTCGCCCAGCGCAGGTAGCCTTCATTGTTTTTGACTTCCAGCGCAGGTACAGAGTGGGACAGTTGCAATACAGCACAGAAGCTCAGTTAAGCAGCTGACATGATCCAAAATAAGCCTGTTCTGAAGTGTTTTCAGGTGGAGAACTGATTGGAAGTGCTGTTGATTGATGACCTTGTTCTTTTAGGGGTAAGAACAACATGTTTAGGGACTGAGGATCCCTGTAATTATCGACATTTCCTGCTCCTTGACGCGAGGCACAAAAATGTCTATAACAAGCACCTCACTTCAAAACACTCCACTGAATAGTACAAACATAATTCTTCCCCCGGACAACTTGGTGAGTCTTCCTACTTTGGATTACAATATTATTGAAGACATGAAGAATACTTGTGCAAAGATATCTCTCTATGAGCTTACAAAACTCACAAGTTAGTAGGATATTCTCTTGCGTGCACTGGGGAATACATCCACAAACAATGTTGCATGTTCCATCAAGGGACCAAGTAAGTCTCCCAGATCACTCACATCTATACTCAACGTGCCTTGAATGGAGGAAGCATACTCGTTCCGTCCACCATTTTTGTTATCATTCAAAATATTCAACTTCAATGTCCACAACGGTTTGGTTGACTTTGGCACATCTGTCAATTTCATGTCACTCTCCATTGCTAAACATATCAATGTACAATGGAGTGGTACAACTGCATAGACCATCCAACTTGACCGAACATGTGTACTAACCATTGGTGAACTCCAAGATGTGATCATCTGGTTATTGTCTGATGGACGAGGTCACCAATGCATCAACATTGGGATTATGGATATCCTAAAAGCATATGGCTTATTTATCAGCAGTGACTGGTCCATCAAGTTGCAAGGATATTTTTCTACAAAGTGGTCACACTTATGACTTTTGTGCTAGGGTAGAAACAACTAAATTTGAGAATTATCGGAGAGATACATGAAACACAACATTACTCCACTGAATGGTCAGAATGAATTGTTAGCTTTCACAGAACTTCTATTTGGAAATTTCTTTCTGGAAATGAAGTCGGGGTGTTATCTTGCACAACTGAGCCCCACCCCACCAGATACACAGTTGGGTCTCCTTCATTGCCCAACTAGTGAAAATGAAACTTGTACAGTACTTTGTAATAGTAATAGTAGTGTTAACAATACTAGCATGACAAGCGATCCTTGTTGAGATTACTTGTGGATCTTGTATTTTGATGGATCCAGAAGACAGGATTGCTATGGAGCAGGGTGTTTTCTGATCGAACAAAGGAAAATAAAACATTTAGTCTCAAGCTTCTTGGAGTTTTAGTGCAAAACCAACACTTTTGAATATGAATCATTCATCTTGGGTTTTCACAAAGCCCTCAGCCTCAGCGTTTCTATGCTAGAAGTGGTAGGTGATTCAATTATTGTTGTATGGAAGGTACGTGACACCATACATTGTGTCTCACCTCACGTTAAAAGCTACCAGCAAGAGGTATGGTGGCTTATTTCTAATTTCCAAGCTTTTAATATTGTATATGTACCAAGAATGCATAATCCAGCTACAGATGCTCTAGAAAATGCCACTGCTAGGATGACACCACTTAAGGATAGTTTTACTGTTGAAATTTTATATAAGCCATCTATCACTGAAAACATCACAAACTTGCGTGTTTTTTATAATGATGAACAAATACTGCATTTCATGGCCACCGTTGATGCCTTCGAAGACGCAGGCATAGATGAAGACGTGCATGAGCAGTCTCAAGACAGAACTAATGACAACAAAGGAAACCTCATCGCTAATGGTGTGGTTTCACTTGAGGAACTCTATGACTTTTAGAACTTCTTTAAAGGGCCTAGGAACACAAAAATCCATAGTTCTACATTGATATATTAACTTGGTAACATCAGAAGATCTGAAGTTCGTAAATCTCGGTACGTGTTGCACAATGAAGGAGCAACAAGGCTTTGTCTACCTATTTAGACAATACCATGATGTATTCTCATGGACATATAATGAATTGAAAACATATGCCATGCGAATAATCCAAAACATCACTCCTATCAAAGAAGTGGTTAAGTCATTTTAGCAGAAGCTTAGAAAATTCCATCTGTCACTTGAACCCCTCATACAAAAATAATTGACTAAGTTGTTAGATTCTCGGATCATTATAAGGTTCATCATTGTACTTGGGTGTCAAACTTAGTTCCTCTAAGGAAGAAGTTCGAGGAGATCTGCCTATCAGTAGACTTCTAAAATCTGAATCAGGCCTCAGACAAATAGAACAACCATGTGTCGTCTATGGAGCATATCTTGCAGACAATATCTAGAGTAGAAATGTTCTCTCTCCTTGATGGATTTTCCAGATACAACTAGGTTTTGGTAGCAGAACTTGATAGACTTAAAACTACTTTCCATACCTAGTGTGGTACATTCACTTACCGAAGAATGTCATTTGGGTTTGTAAGTGCAGGCGCAAGTTTTTAGAGTGCGATGGATGTCACCTTCTATGGGCTCATCAAATAGAGTGTGGTGGTTTACCTTGATGATGTGACTGTCTTTTCTAGAAAGTGGTCAAACCACCTAGGCCATCTTAAGAATATCTTTGAGCGATGTTGAAAGTACATGATATCCTTCAATCCTAAGAAGAGTGTATTTGTAGCGTCTGAGGGGAACCTCCTTGGGCATATCATCTCCAAGAGTGGGATCAAGGTTGATATAGATCGAGTTCGGACTATTATGGATATTCCTGACCTAGTCAACAAGAAATCTATGTAGTCCTTCTTGGGGAAGATCAATTAATCCTAAACTTCACCTTATATTATGCGCATATGTCAAACCTATCCAAGACATGATCAAGAAGGATGAATTCTATAGCTAGGGGAAGAACAAAAAGGATGAGTTCACCCATATCAAGTAGGAAATAGTATATGCACATGTGCTATACAACCCATATTTCAAAAAATATTCCTTTATTTATTCATTCACTTCTGATAGTTCACTCATTGTAGTGCTCATGCAAAAGGATGAGCTGAGAAATGATAGTCCCATCTCCTTCATGAGCACAAGCAGGCAGCGACCCGAACTCAACTTATCTGCTAAAAAATCATTGCATAGTATTTGTGCCCCACCCAGCAGTCAGAGCGCTGCTCATCCAACAAGAGCTACGTGAAAGATGTGCGAACGAGATGATGGTGATGCAACAATATAATCTTGATAGCAAGAGAGTTCACACTGTCAAGGGTCACTACCTCTATAGACTTGCAACAAAAGTAGTACATGGACAAGAGGAAGAAGAATAGCTCGCCATTTGGGAGCAAGAAATGGACATGTATAATGTAGAGTGAGCACCATCCACATCAGACAAAAACTCTTGGTACTAAGAAGCGCACTAATACCTTGAGCATGGCAACATGCCATCTCACTTTTCCATGTGAAAGAAGAGGGCACTTTTAATAAAAGCCTTATCTTACCAGTTGGTGCATGAAATACTTTAGAAAATCACAACAACAGAATTTGCTCAGGTGATTGGAGACACAATATTCAGAGAGAATACTATGTGACATGCATGAGAGACCAACTAGAGGTCACTTTGTGGGTAACACAACTGCACACAAATTCATGAAAGTCAGTTTCTACTTGCCCACATTATTTAAATATGAACACACTTATGCCCAAAAGTGTATCATCTGTCAACAATGTCTTGACAGAACTCGAAGGCTAACAGCCACGCTATAGCCTGATGCAGTGGATGAACCTTTCCAATAGTGGGGCTTAGACATGGGGATTAGACATCATTGGGGAATTCTTCCCGCATTCATAAAAGTAAAATGGTACATTCTGACTACTACAGATTACTTCACGTGGTGGAAGAAAGCAGTTCTTCTCAAAGAACTGAATGAATAGGAAGTCATCGAATTCCTTCAACAAAACATCATCTCAAGGTTTGGTCTTTTGGTATCACTTTCTTTTGATAATCCAACTTACTTCTCTTCGTTGAAACTGTATGATTTTTCATTGCAATATGGTATTATTCTTAAACATTCAGCTAACTACTACCATAGGGAAATGGTCTTGTTGAATTGAAAAACAAGAATCTCATTTGCATCATCAAAAAGACTATTTACTCTAAGATACGAAACTGGAATTCCGCTCTTGTGAATGAACTTTAGGCTGACTGAGTTACACCCAAGCCCTCTATGAACACATCTTTGTACTTCTTTATATACGTAAAATAAGTCATCCTTCCACCCAATATCTACTTGCATGCTCTCCAGTTATCCCAAGAATCTTGAGGCAAGCCTCGTCTATTGATTTAGCATAGGATGGACACATCACACAAGTTACAGGAAGAACAGATGAAAGCAAAGGAAAAAGTTTCACTCCACCAGAACTGTATCAAGAGATGGTTCAATTGAAAGTCTAAAGGGAATTCTAGCCTCGTTGTCGATGAATTAGTCTCGGAGTGGGATAAACCCCACAAAGAGAAAGGAAAACACATGAAGTTCCAATCCCTATCGATTGGTCCATACAAGGTTCATGAAAAAATTAGCCAACACACGTATCGCTTGCAATCACTTGATGAGAGAATTGACAAACTTCCTATCAATGGATAAGATTTAAAGTGTTATTTTCAATGATCTGGGATCGCACCCTGCCTATGTACATAGCATGCTTATTGTTGCTCTGTTTCTATGGTTTGTTGTTTTTGTGTTGCTTTTATTTGCTAGCTTTGATGTGTTTTGGTTTTCTTTGTTTTGGTTGTGTTGTAATTTTCTATTTTGTAAATAAGTGTTATCCTATATTGTTTTCTAGCTTTTGAATATGTATGTGGCCGAGTTTAAATATTCTTGTGACCCTGCAATGCTTGGCTAGTCCTTTGTCCATCTTATCTGTGCTTAGTTTTAACTTTCGGTTGATGAAGGTTAGACGGAAAATAAAATATGCCTGTAAGGGAAGCTCTGGTAAAACAATGAACTTGTGTCCAAATGAAGAAACCCCATGCCTATACTCAGTGTTTTGATCGATGTGTTAAACCTTAATCCAACTAGTAGAAGAGGAGAAGGGGAAAAATATAAACGAGGAAATCCAAATCGGAGGTCTTACATGCTTCTCTGAAGGAACAAACTCTTCTTCTCTCAATAATTCAGAATTCCTCTTCTACCCCAAAAATAAATAAGTGCCTCTGCACAATCCTCTTTAAAAAAATAAAAAAATAGACAAAGGCGAAATAAGAGAAAGGCTTGTTGCATAGAGAGGTGAAGCAGGAAACTCCACAGGGGTACTAACCAAGCTTACTTAAAGTGGAGAAATGTGTGTGTTCTTGCATGCCTTCATCGAGGTATTGTCTAAGCCTACTAGCAACAGAGAAACACCAGAGATGAAAACTTATACTTTGCAAATCCCAAGCTCGTGAACCAAAATACCCTTCCCAGTTTGGAAACACTATTATCTATCTAAAAATTTTGTTTTGTTTTACTAAGTTGGTATAAGGTGAAGCATATATGTCCATGGGGAAGTGGGGAAGCCAAAGTAACCTACACAACAAATCAATACTCCTTGAAAGGCCAAGGCTCTATGCTGAAAGCAACCAACACAAAGAAGTTGGTAATCAACCAGTGTGTTGCCAAGTGTTGTAGTGGCTGCAACACCCTCCAAAATTTTGGCCTACATCCAAATTTTGAATCTTTCCTTGGTTTTTCCCCTCAATGGTCGCAAACAGTTGGGATCATCCCATGAGCTCTTGTCGAGTCTTCAGACCCTTTTTCTTTATTGACCACTGGTCACCTTTTGGCATGTTGATCACTATGTCATGCTTCTGAGTTTGTTCTTGCAATTCTGAAGGTTTGTCTTTGTGTGAATGAGTTGTTTTCACTCTGTCAACATTGGTCACGCTAAAAAAAAATGGTGTAAAAACTATCGCGCAAGTGTCATCATAGTCATTCGAAGAGATATCTCAAGTTTCACACCTATCACTCTTAACCTTTGAGTCAGTCTCACTGAGCATATGTTTGTCTTCTTGGTTTTAGGTGTCTTGTGGTCGAGTCATGCTAAGTGTGTTATCACAATGTCATGTATGCACAAGTACACTTACTTTCACACTTAGTCATTTTTCCTAAAAATCTGTTGACCAGAGAACCGTCCTTCAACAAGACCTTGATCTCAATGACTTTGCATCGCCACCCAGAACTATGCAGAGCTTGAGGTTGTCCTCCAGACAGCCTATAATGCATAATTCCCAAAGTGATCCAGTTGACTATCTCCCAGAACTGTGCAAAATTTGTCCCAGAACCTGATCTAATATGTGCTTCCCACAAGGTCACCCATCAAGCCTCCCACTGGTCAATGAGGAAAATTACTTGATTTGTGACTTAGGGCTACACTAATCTCCAAAACTGCGCAGAAATTCTCCAACCTAGTTTCCTTGCACTACCTTTAGAAACTGCGCAGACATGTGGGACAAGTCTCTGTTGCCTGTCACTGCACTATCCCGGGAAATTACACAGATCTGACAGGTAGGCTTCCCCACTGGCCTGTTCTTTTCTCCCTTAGAAAATTGTGTAGATTTTTCTGTCACCTACCCTTCTTCCCCACTCTGCAATCAACCCAAAAATTGCATAGTTATGTCTGGGCCCAGACTGTCTCCAAAAATTGTGTAATGTTGATCAATAGCTCCTGTAGCTCGATCATGTCCTCCTCTAGAAAATTGTAAAAAAAATTCTGCCAGTGCCTCTTCTTGCCCACTCTATCTTCCTTGGATAAACTGCATAGATCCCAACTAGATAACCTGCCCAGTGTTTCCCTCGAAAATTGCACATATTGGCCCAACATTTTCCCGACATGTTGCCTTGTCTTTCTCCCTGAAAGTACGCAATTCTACCTCTCAGCTGGGATTTTTCCCGAAACTATCACTATTGTCCTGGTTGCATAAATCTACCTCCCAATGACATTTGCAAATTTTTTCTCGATAGTGCTCTAGAGCCTTGCATCTCGACTTGAGCTGCGCTCTGCATAATTTCAGTGCCTTGTCCCTCTCCTGTTCACCTGCACCAAAACATAAAACAATGCATCATGTTAGACTAGGATATTTTTGGATTTGATGTCATCTCAGCATGAGTGATTGTAGGAACATGTATATCGATGAATCATGATGCAACGACAAACATGATGAAGAAGAGGCACATGCTTGTTCGCAGTTAAAAAAAAGGATGAAGAACATAGAGAAAACAAGCGAAAGGGACACATATAGATGCACCATCAAGCAAAGACCAAGACCATCGAAGAATCCACGTACTTTCTATGTGGAGGTGAAGTCATGTTACATCGACAACATACCATCACTCAGCAACACAGCAGCTCAACATCGACACCACTATCAGCCAGTGCATGTCAGCAATTTCATGTCAAGTTCTGTCATTAGTTGTCTCAGCCACATCACTACTATAGGCCATACTTGTTGTAATCAATGTAATGTAAAGTGGAATTCCAAGAGACCCACATATGAGGTTGAAGATCCATGCAAAGTCGAAAATTCATAAGAAGTCAAACAATTATGAGGGAAGTCAAAGAGTCACAATGGTCATTTATTCCCCCTCGGCTATATATACCCCCTAATTGCATCAGAAATGAACTTTTTACCTTGGCTCCTCCTGCATAGACTTGAAAGTTTGTAGTTTTCTCTTTGAGGAGCGAGGAGTGGCTCCAACATCCCACTATTGGGACTAGTGATGTATGTTGTACAAATGTGTCTTGGACCTTTGTCTTAATTCAGAAGCTTGTCTTAGGCTAGCACACTTTCACACATCTTTTGTATTCGTTTCTAAGACTATTCTTAAAATTTTGTAATGCATGTTTTCTTAACCTTTACTAAGGTAGTTGAACTACTTCATTTATTTTACTACTCATATTGTTGAAGATGTGTTCTATCGTTTATCACTATTTTATCATTCATGTGGGCTACTCTATCAGACATTAGACATACCATCTTTGTTTTTGCTTGGTTTTAATGACCGTCACCCCAGTGTAGACTATTCCACTAGATGGTGTACGTGTTTTCCCTTGAAATGTGGTTTTCACAACATTCGCATTCATTGTGGACTATTACGCTGGATGTTGGAAAAACCGTTGTTGTTGTTCATGTGTGTTTCTTCCTGGGTTGGGATTATTCCCTGTTATCAAGAGGCTCACTTCACCTCCCCCTTTCAATAGTAAGAGAACACAAAGTTACATTAAGCACTCACGAAGCACACTCACCTCACTTTCTTGAAGTTACAAATATCTAAGATAATGGAAAATGGGCCATTGTATTGGATGGGACTCCTACACCAAACAATGTGAAGTCTAGTTAGGACATCATTCTGGCAAGATCCCGTGAATGATGGTGGGTCCAGCGCAGTCAACAATATTCTACATGTTTTTAGTTTTCATAGTCTGCATGAATCCTACATGTGTCATCTTCTTTGTTCTATAGTATGTTGAGCTTTTGAAGATATAAATATCTCACACATTGGTTGTATAAAAAACAATGATGTTCCATCCAATCTCACAATTAATTTTTCATACAAGAAGCATAAAATCATTCACATACAATTTCCAGTGAAACTACGCAACAAAACATGATGTCATATACAAAACCCACTCTTACATCCCACTTTATTTATGTCTTCTCAATCCAAGTTTCCCCTTTTCATTCCATCACACATTATTTCAATCAAAATCTTTAGGATCTACCTATAGTTCTTACTAAATGTTTACTCTTTAGGAAAAATCACAATTTGAGGTACAAGATGCCATTTTTTTTAAACTAACAAGCTAAGGTTCCATACAGTCCTCATTGACCCACTTATGTATTATAGATCATTCTTTAGTTCCCATAATATTAATTATTATTCACTTCTCTTACTTGAGAATCAATTATGAATGACTCTATTAGAAGATCTTCATTTCGAAAGAAAATTAATGATATCTTTTCGAAAGCAGCTTGTAATCAAGAACAACTCTCATAATTATGCAAATACGATATCTATATTATTGATTCTACCTTGATAACTACAAGTCAATTGATTTTACAACTATACAATCGCTCATGATCTATATTAAGTAATTAATCAATCCATTTGGTTTCAGGTCTTATTCCTTACTATTAATACATTAAGAAACAAAAAAACCAAAAAATGCTATGAAAACCACACATTTCTCAAACTATGAAGAATCTTGTTGATTTTAAATAAGATTTAGACTATCATAAAGGCATTTCTAGCCTAATTTTTTTAATTATTTAGAATTACCACACTCTCAAAAGATTACATCCTTTTGTAGGACTAATAAATACTCATGCAATTATACATCTAAGCACAAATTACTAATTCCAACAATTTCTTCCATTCCACATAAAATACAATCATGTTAGGTTTCTAAATCACACAACAATTCCAATGCATAAAAATGTAATTTCACTCCCCTTCAATTTCTCCCTCAAAAAACTGTCACAAGCACATATTATTGTAAAACAAGAAATCAAATAAGATTTTAACTAATCACATACCTTTTTCCTTTAAGTTCAATTAAAACAAAGTTCTCACCACAAGACATGTTTACCTTCTGAACGTGCTATTACAAGTTAATCAAATTTCATGAAAGCATTTCATCGAGTTCATAAACAATATGAATTTTTACTCAATCGCCTAACTAACAATAGTTTAGAGAATTTCATGAGTTCAATCCTCATAATTTCTCTAATTAATTTAGTTTAAATAGAATTCAACTAATATAAAATTGATAAAACTATTAAGGAGACTATTATGGTTTTCCTAAACCCAATTTATCTTAAGTCAATAGAAAATATTTTTCATAAACTTATCACAATAGTATTTTTCTACATTTCAAGAATTTGAAAATCGATTTAGTTCTACTTAAATCGAACACATACAAAATAATTAAAATACTAGAGAATATATACCTAGTTCACACTTGACTCCATAAATCAAAATCAGTTATTCAAAACATTATAAAGCAAGTATTAACCATGTTCACTATACCAATATTAGTATCTTCATTTGTAATAAAAAGAAAATAACGGATTTAAATCTCAAGAAAATTCATGTTATGAATCTCTATCCACATAATCAATCCTCAATCATGTCTATGAGATTCCATCAAAATAATTTTGTTCTTACTAACCAAAAGAATTACTTAGCTGATAGATTTATGTTAGTATGGATTCCACACCAATATCTTATCTCATTACTTAGCTCATAGATATATGTTAGTATGGATTCCACATCAATATCTTACCTCATTACTTAGCTCATAGATCTATGTTAGTATGGATTCTACACCCATACATTAGCTCATAGGTATATTCTATTACAAATTCCACACCCATACATAACTTAAGGAACCCTAACCTTCGAATGTTCCTTAAAATGGCTTCCACAACTCTCCATGCACCAGTCATTTAAGCATTTTGTTCATTAGGAAGGTCATATCAGAACCTACTATTTGAGTAATTTCAAGTTATTTGATGCATAATGTCAATCCAAACTACACAAATTAATATCAAGGAAATCATAGGAATTCCATTCTTAATAGTTAAGAATCTATTTGGAAATCACATTTTAACACATCAAATTAATGCAAATATATTACTTGTGAATCTACATTGACGGTTTAAAGTGACATCCTTCAAGGTAGCATTTGTTAAGTTTCCATTAGTGTAGATAAGAAAAGAGTAAAAAAGAACATGATAAACTCCATCATCACATTAATTGAATCTCAACCTTACACTTATTACACATTCACAAAGAATACATGCCAAGCTCATCATACTATAGTTTAGATTAGGCCAATATTTTTCTTCGTAGATACAATTTCAGCTAGCAAAGATGGCTAGTAGGCCCATATCACATTGATAATGATGCATTAAACGTATATGCAACCATGCATGCACTCCACATATATCACTCACCCATTGACAATCAAGCCATTGACATGCTTGGGTTTAACCCCAAATTCTCAAGTACATCCTTTCCCAACATGTCTTTAAGTCCTTTAATTTAACATATTTCGAATACTTTGTCTTAATAAAATTAGAAATGAATATAAGAAATCATTTTTTTTCTTTCATGATTTTTTAAATGACATAATAATAATAATAATAATAATAATAATAATAATAATAATAATAATAATAATAATAGTATCCCTTATGCAACCAATATGCTTCCAAGTCAACATACATAATAATTCAACATGCGTGCAAAATCAACATTCATACATCCTTAACTTATAAACAAGCATGTTGGCCCATTATGCCCTAGTACTATACCTGGTTTTGATACCATATGTAAGGTCCCACCTTACCAACCATCAAAAGTATAGATAAGTAAAGGTTATGTTGAATACTAATACTCAATTTTATTTTTTTAACCTATAATATGACTAAGTTGGTTATCATGAACATCATGTTCCTTCATTTATTTCAATATAAGAATATAACATAATAAGTGAGGGATAACTTTCCCTTAAAACCAATTCCAAAACACATTTATCCTCAAGTTTAAAAGAAGATATCATGTGCTCTTTTCATACTTATACGTGATTTCTCTGTAAAATTCCATCATAAGGCCATGTGTGAGCATTAAGCTTAATCAACCTATTTGACCCCCTACATTATGCTAATTAGGTTCCACTTATATTTGACTCTTGACATCATAATCAGAAAGTATCATGTTTCTATTACAAAAATCACATCTAGGTGTATGAGTATTGACAAATATATAGCAAGGTAACTGAGGGAAGAATATGCCTCTCTTCATCAGTAAATATAGTAAATATGATATGTTTATGAAATGTAATAAAAAAATATATTGACCCAACAACATTTCTAAATTCATCAATTAAAAATTATCAATCCCAGTTATTAAGGAAATGGTTCAATCATGAGAATTGTATAATGAATGTTACAGATAAAACAACTATTATTACCAATGCAGAAGAATATTTTTCTTCAAAATGTTCCAAGTAAAACAGTGGAACTATGAAAATTGGGCAGTAATAGTTGTTTGCTACAGTCACTAAAGCATTTCATAAATTTTTGGTACATAAAATCTATAATCAATGAGACATTTACTATAAGAATTTATGTGCATAAAATATAAAACCATTGAGGCCTTTTCACAAACAATTTGTAAGCATACAATATACATCCATTGATACATTTTGTCAAACACTTGGCAACAATCATCTCTTATGACAATTTGTTAATGATGAGCAACATGAATATAATATTTTTACTCAACCTATTTAACTCATAACATTCATAAATTAAAACTCCCAATATTGGCATATTAAAAGAGAAACTAAATCATCTTAATCCTTCACCTAAAAATCTACATCAAGCACACATAGTTGGCAATAGTAATATTTAAAATCACCTAGATTTATGATCTAGGTTCTAAGAAGTGTTTTTTTGGAATCAAATGTGGGGCTAAATTTCCTAAAGGCACACATACCCCCTGATGTTGAGCGGAAAGGCAACATGATTTCCCAAATATGCGCCTTCTTAAAACAATAACAAAAAAATATATAATATCTCACGTATAACTTTTGTCAAACAATCAGTGTGAAAATGTCATCGACAACTGTACATGGAAAAAAAAAATCCAAATTTATGCTAATATGGTATTTTCACCAATTCATGGAAACCTACAATGGACAAAAATTCATTATAGGAAGAACTTAAAACTTTGGCAACACAGTCTTGTTTTAATCCCCTTGCATATACATTGTCAACTCCAACTCCCATTCATTATTGGTTAGGTCAGAATTAAATCTATAAATATCTCATTACATTCACAAGTATTAATTTCCATTTAATTGAAAGTTCTACAACACTTTTAAACTAATAATCAACTAAAATATCAAGAATTCTTATGAACATACCTGACAATGTATTTATACAATTCCAAAAAGATGGGAATATGCTCCAACTCCAATAACCTTACCAACTCATTGTGAACCATCCAATTTTCCTCCAACCATATCTAGGAAGAACTTCTGTCCTTGGAACCCTTACGTTATATAAGGTCACAAGCAGTACCAAAATATAGTAGTAGAGAGATATACAAAGCAAGTCGAGGAATATAAGTTTCAATTCCTCCCAATACCACTCATGGTCAGCTCCACCTAGTAGAGATACTTCATAATTTAATTTAGGAATTTGAAATTCATTTCAAAACCAATTGGCTACTCTATAAGTCTCTCCCTTTCATAATTTTTTTTTAAATCTCTCCAACTCTTGGTATCACAATGCACCTCCTTTCCCCTCAAGTGAGAAGACATGAGACATATATATATATATATATATATATATATATATATATATATATATATATATATGAGGAGTCACCAATTTTTGTCATAAAGGAGTAATATGCATGCCTTGTATTCCATTTATAGGAGTGTAACTTATGCCATTAAGGAGAGGTATGCATTCCTTAGTTAAGGAGAGTTTAACATATGGATTAAAGAGACCATAAGAGGAATATTTTATGACATGTATTTAACAAGTGTAAGAGGAATATTCCATTCTATGATGAGTGCATAAAAGAGAGTGTAATGTATTATTAAAAGAGAGAGAGAGAGTTACATATAGCCATGAGAATCATCAAGGAGAGAGGTGTAAAGTTATTGAGGAGATGAAGGTGACTTATAATTACCTTTTAATAGTAATATGATAGTCTCATAAAATATGATAATAATAATAATAATAATAATAATAATAATTTTGAGAATTAATTCGAGATTGAACAATTACAATTGATTAATCATAAGTTAAGTTATTTTCCTTCAACTAGGCTTGATTTCCAGTTTATGTAAGGTGGTTTACTATTTTTGGAAAGTAATGTTGTGTGTGGATCATGATTGTTCATAGGTCTTTGTTTTAGCCGGATGTATACCGCAGGAAGTTTGTACACCCCTCCAAGTGGGGGGGGACTTGTCCCCCCCCGCGGGGGTCGGGGGGGCTGATCCCCCCCGGCTGGGGTGTCCGGGGGCCAGCGGTCCCCTGACGGGGGCTCGAGGGCAGTGCCCCTGAAGCTAAAAACAAATGTAAAATTGCCTTGTAAAAGTATAGTAATTTCTAGTCAATCTGGGTTGTTCATTAGGCGGATGATCTGGCGGTAGAACTTATGTTTAGTTTAGGGTTTTTTGCCCTAGAAGGAAACCCCTCTATTTTTATGAGGGTATTGCATTTGAGATGTGTATTCTGTGAGCGAAAAACAGAGAGGTGAGACTGTGAGAGAAAACAGAGGATATTATAGCGGATTTGTTGTAGGTTGTGTCTCTTCATTTTGATGGATAATAGAAAGGAAGGACTGGTTGTTCGGGGTGGACGTAGCCCAAACTGGGTGAACCACGTATATATGTGTCTCTCTTGTTTTGTGCGTTCTCTGTGTTTATATTTCTTGAATATTTTATGTGTTCCATTGCTCCGTAATATATAATTTTCTAACAACTGGTATCAGAGCCGAAGGTCTATTTGGCTGATAAACTCACAGGAAAGAAGGGTTACTGGTTCGAGTGGGACCAATGGCAGAAGATGGTAAGTTCAAGGTCGAGAAATTTAACGGCCAAAATTTCTCGCTGTGGAAGATGCAGTTGGAAGATTATCTGTATCAGAAAGATCTATACCTACCATTGGGCGGAAAAACAAAGATGTCGACGGGTATGAAAGACGAAGAATGGAACCTTCTCGATAGAAAGTCACTTGGAACAATACGGTTGTGCCTTGCTGCGTCAGTCGCCTTCAACATTTCGAAGGAAACCACGACAGAAGGTTTGATGCAGACGTTGTCGAAACTATATGAAAAACCCTCGGCCTCAAACAAGGTACTTCTTATGAAACGGTTATTTAATATGAATATGTCAGAAGGTGGATCTGTTGCAAACCATTTAAATGATTTTAATACAGTTACAAGTCAGTTAAGTTCTGTAGGGGTAAACTTTGATGATGAAGTTAGAGCTCTGTTATTCTTGTGCTCATTACCAGAAAGTTGGAATGGTTTGGTAATGGCCATTAGTAACTCCGTTTCTGGATCTAGTACTTTAAAGTTTGATGATGTTGTCGGTGCTATCCTTAGCGAGGAAATGCGGCGGAAAAGCTCTGGTGAGACATCGGGAAATGCTTTGAGTGCAGAGTCTAGAGGAAGAAAAATGGAAAGAGGAAAGGGCTTAGGATATCGCAGTAAATCAAGGAAAGGCAGATCCAAGTCCAGATCGGGGATAGTGTGCTGGAAATGTGGAATGAAAGGACACCTAAAGAAAGACTGTAGATCTCAGAAGGGAAAAGAAGGAGATGCAAAACAAGAAAACAATCATGAAGCAAATGTGACAGGTGAAGTGTTACAAGATGCTTTGATTCTTTCTTTCGAAAATATTACTGATTCCTGGGTGGTAGATTCAGGGGCTTCATTCCATGCCACACCTGATAAGAAATACTTTCATGACTATGTTAAAGGAGATTTTGGACAAGTTCGTCTGGGTGATGATAAACCCTGTAAAATCGTTGGAATGGGTAAGTTTCTTGTAAAACAGCAGAATGGAAACCAATGGCTATTAAAGGAGGTAAGGCATGTTCCAGATCTAAAGAAAAATCTAATTTCAACAAGGCAGTTAGGCGGTGAAGGTTGTGTGACAACTTTCACAGATAAAACTTGGAAGGTCACCAAAGGAGCCTTGGTAATAGCAAAAGGCGAAAAGGTTGGTACATTGTATTTATGCAATGGTATTTCTAACTCTGTTAATGCTTTAACTTCCAAAGGAGCAGATGCCGCATTATGGCATCATAGGCTTGGACACATGAGTGAAAAGGGGATGAAGATTCTTCACTCAAGTAATTTGTTGCCGGGTTTGAAGAATGTTGATTTGGACTTCTGTGAGAATTGCATTTATGGAAAACAGAAGAGAGTCAGATTTCTCAGAGTTGGGAAAGAAAAGAAGAATGAAAAATTAGAGCTTGTGCATACAGATGTATGGGGACCTGCTCACGTATCATCTCTCGGTGGCTCTCGTTATTATGTTACTTTTATTGATGATGCAACTAGAAAAACTTGGATTTATTGTATTAAGAATAAATCTGATGTATTTGATACTTTCAAGAAATGGAAAGCTTTGGTTGAGATTGAGACAGGAAAGGAATTGAAGTGTCTTAGATCAGACAATGGAGGTGAATATTGCAGCAAAGAGTTTGATAGGTACTGTTTAGAGCATGGAATTCGTAGAGAGAAGACAGTTCCAAGAACACCACAAGAAAATGGTGTGTCAGAAAGGATGAACAGAACAATCATGTAGCTTGCAAGGTGCATGAGATTGCATGCAGGATTGCCTTTATAGTTTTGGGCAGATGCTGTAGATACTGTTGTTTATCTAATAAATAGAGGGCCTTCAAGTTCCTTGCATGGTGGTGTTCCAGAGGAAGCATGGACAGGTAAAAAGGTAAACTACTCGATTTTAAAGCCTTTTGGTTGTGAGGCCTTTGTCCATATTGATAAAGAAAATAGAACAAAGCTTGAGGCAAAGTCAAAGAAATGTACCTTTATTGCATATGGTGTTAATGATTTTGGTTATCGCTTATATGATTACGAAAATCACAAAATCATTAGGAGCAGAGATGTAATATTCAATGAAAAGGTCTCGTATAAGAATCAGTTGCAGGAAAAGAAACAGGAAAAGGAAAACAAGGAATACGCAGTTCTTAATGAAATCACTGAAAAAGGAAAGGTGCCTGAAAATAATAATAATCAACAACCATAATAACAGCAACCACCACAACAACAACAGGCACCCCAAACACCTGAAAGTGGTGTTAGAAGATCTACTAGGATAAGTAGACCCCCTGAACGATACTCTCCTTCATTATATTATTTATTGTTGACTGATTCTGGTGAACCCGAATGTTATGAAGAAGCAATGCAGGTTGAAAGCAAGAAGAAGTGGGAGGTAGCCATGGAAGAAGAGATGGACTCCTTAATGCATAACTAGAGTTGGGATTTAGTTAGGTTGCCTGTAGGAAAAACTACATTGAAGAATAAATGGGTTTACAGGCTGAAGGAAGAAGATGGAGGAAAACCGAGGTATAAAGCTAGACTTGCGGTGAAGGGGTTTGCACTGAAGAAAGGTATTGATTTTGATGAAATATTTTCTCCTGTTGTTAAAATGACTTCAATCAGAACCATTTTAAGTCTTGTAGCAGCTGAAGATTTGCATCTTGAGCAGTTAGATGTAAAGAAAGCCTTTCTCCATGGGGATTTGGAGGAAGAGATATATATGCAGCAGCCACAAGGATATGAGGTGAAAGGGAAGGAGAAACTAGCGTGCAGGTTGAAGAAGAGCTTGTATGGCTTAAAATAAGCTCCAAGGTAGTGGTATCTAAAATTTGACAAGTTTATGTCTGAACAAGGTTATACTAGATGTCACTCTGATTATTGTGTTTATTTGAAAAAGAAAAATGATGGCAGCTATATTATATTGTTATTGTATGTAGATGACATGCTTGTTCCAGGATCTAACATGTAGGAAATAAATGTGCTCAAAAGAAAATTAGCAAATTCATTTGCAATGAAGGATTTGGGAGCTGCAAAACAAATCCTTGGTATGATAATAACTAGAGATAGGAAAAATCGTAAATTAACATTGTCTCAGAATGAGTACATACAAAAGGTGTTGAAAAGATTTAACATGCACAATGCAAAACCAGTTAGTACACCTTTTGCTAGGCATTTCAAACTTAGCAAGGAAATGTGCCCAAAGACCCAAGAAGACATGGATTATATGTCTAAAGTTCCATATGCATCAGCAGTTGGAAGCTTAATGTATGCAATGGTCTGCATAAGGCCTGATATTGCACATGCAATGGGAGTTGTAAGCAGGTACATGAACAATCCAGGAAAGGAACACTGGATGGCAGTGAAATGGATTCTCAGATATTTGAAAGGTACCACAAATAAAGCATTATGCTTTGGTGGTTCAAACATCTCCCTACAAGGATATGTTGATGCAGATATGGTAGGTGACAGGGATAACAAGAGGAGCACTACAGGATATGTATTTATTATTGGAGGAATAGCTGTCAGTTGGGTTTCAAAAATCTAAAGTGTTGTTTCACTTTCAACAACAGAAGCAGAGTATGTTGCTGGTACAGAGGCTAGTAAAGAAATGATTTGGTTACAAAGGTTTATGGGTGAATTGGGTAAGGAGCATGATATGGGCACGTTATACATTGATAGTCAAAGTGCCATTCATCTTGCAAAGAACTCAGCATTTCATTCTAGGACTAAACACATACAACTCAAGTACCATTTCATACGATCAGTGTTGGAAGATGGAGAGTTGAAGCTGGAAAAGATACACACTAGCCAGAATCCTGCAGATATGCTAACAAAAGTTGTAACCAGGGAGAAACTGAGAATATGCTCAGTTTCAATTGGTCTTCAAGGATGACGATGAAGATGAGAAACAGCCAGGTCCAAAGAGGAGTCATTGTCCAGCAAATGAAGCAGCGGTGGAGCTTCTACAATCATTCTCCAAGTGGGAGATTGTTGTGTGTGGAGCATGATTGTTCAGAGGTCTTTGCTTCAACCGGATGTATACCCCAGGAAGTTTGTACACCCCTCCATGCGGGGGGGACTTGTCCCCCCCGCAGGGGTCCAGGGCGGCCGATCCCCCTCGGCTGGGGGGTCCGGGGGCCAGTAGTCCCCTGGCGGGGGCTCGGGGGCAGCGGCCCCGAAGCTAAAAACAAATGTAAAATTGCCTTGTAAAAGTATAGTAATTTCTAGTCAATTTGGGCCGTTCATTAGGCGGATGATCTGATGGTAGAACTTATGTTTAGTTTATGGTTTTTTGCCCTAGAAGGAAACCCCTCTCTTTGTATGAGGGTACTGTATTTGAGATGTGTATTCTGTGAGCAAAAAACGGAGAGGTGAGACTGTGAGAGAAAACAGAGGATATTACAGTGGATTTGCTGTAGGTTGTGTCTCTTCATTTTGCTGGATAATATAAAGGAAGGACTGGCTGTTCGGGGTGGACGTAGCCCAAACTGGGTGAACCACGTATATCTGTGTCTCTCTTGTTTTGTGCATTCTCTGTGTTTATATTTCTGCAATCTTTTATGTGTTCCATTGCTCCGTAATATATAATTTTCTAACAAGTAATGCTTGAGATGTTAGACATGACTTTCTATTTTTAGAAATTCACTGCAGGATTGTTAGAAAAGAGGTTTTCTTAATGAAATTCATCCATGAGCTTTCTAGGAGTGGTATTTTTATTTCTAAGAATATATATTTTTCATCCTGATTGCATGCATCTTCATGCCTTAGTAGATTGAGGACTCTGCACCTGATCTACTCTAGGGATTCCAAGATTTCACACCTTGATATTTTAAATATTTAGGACTCTGATTCCTAATCCTTTTATTATAGATCCAGACTCCACACCTTTACCTTTCAAAAATTTAGAACTCCACACCCTAATTATTTTATTATAGATGCAAGACTCCATGTCTTCATATTTCACGGATTTATGACTTCGCACCGTAATTTCCATGGCTTCTCATCTACTCAGCTTTGAAGCTCTACACTTCATCTTATGGTACTAGTTTTGAGCTCATAAACATCTGATGATTCTTTGAGAAGGTCTTGTTCCAATACCTGCACACATCACAATATCATAGATCAAATGAATTTCATAATTAATTTGTTCACATTTTACCTAGGATTGTGCATGACTTTCACAGTCATTTTGGTTTTGGAGAAATTATTTCCATAGCCATTTATAATTTGAACATATTTGTTTGTAAATAACCATGTTCCCTATCACATCCTACTCAATACAATATTAACCATATATAATCATATAAATCATGTATCATGACTTTCACTTGACTTCCACATTCATTTATAATTTGAGCATCCTTGTTTACAAATAGCTAGGCTCCCTACCACATCCTGCTTAGTACAAGATTAAGCATATATAATCATACAAATCATAGTTAACCATAAATCATCCACAAATCATAGTTAACCATGTATCATCCATAAATCATAGTTAACCATATGTTCCACATAACCATGGTAATCCATGGATCTATGTGTCTCAATCTTGTATCACCATCCATGTCATACACTTATGTATAGGGTACCAAAAGAAAAACATTGATAATATGCACTTAGCCAACATTAGTCTTATACACACAAACATAGGTATTATCATAATCACACATAAACCAGTGACCCAAACTAGGTTTATAGTATACAAACATATAGATAAGCGTGACATGCATAATATTATACATTGCATCAAGATGACCCTATATAAGTGTCATCAAATCTATCTCACCAAGAAGGGACCGTAAATATTGTTAGAGCACATTGCAAGAAGATGAACTTATCTCTTGTTAGTTCTGTGCTTATGAAAACGTCTGTGAATGCTACTAATAATTTTGAGTTACTGATGATTAAAGATAAATATACTGTTAAATTTCAGGCTTTCATAGGATGTGATTCAAAACATAAGAATGAATTGGTTGAAGTTATTAAAACTTATGATAAGAAGTTTTAGGAACCTAAATGGTCACCTCCTAAAAGAGGAATCCAACATGAGATTCACTTGCAGTAGGATGCATCACTTCCAAATATTGGCATGTATAGAATGTAAGTTTTGGAGAATGCAGAAATCAAGTAGCAAATTCAGGAGCTTCTTGACAAACGAGTCATCAGCCCTAGTACATTTCTTTGTGGGTCTCTTATTGTTTTGGTTCCAAAGAAAGATGGTACATGGCACATGTGAGTGGATTTCCAAGCTTTGAACAAGGTCATGCTAAAGAATCGTTATCGTCTTCCTTGCATTAATTATTTGCTAGATCAGTTAAAGGAATTTGTTTACTTTACTAGGTTAGATTTGAGAAGCAGTGATCATTAGATAAGGATTGTTGAAGATGATATTTGGAAAACCACTTTCAAGAAGAAAAAAAAGCTTGTTTGAATGGATAGTTATGACATTTGGGTTTTGTAATGCACCTACAACATTCATGAGAGTTATGAGTGATGTGTTACGACCATTACTTGATTTTTTTTTCATAGTATACTTATATTATATTACGAATTTCACTTAGACTTGTGAAGAACATGTCAAGAATGTGAAACAAGTTTTAGATGCCTTGAAAAAGGAGAAGTTGTATTTGAAGATGTTTAAGTGTGAATTTGGGAAATCGGCTTTGGTTTGTTTGGTCCATATTGTAGGGATTGAATTGAAGATTGATCTCTAAAAATTTGATGTCATTGTGAATTGGCCTAAACCCAAAAATGTAACAGAAATTAGGAGCGTTTTTGGAGCAACCCAATATTGGAGAAAATTTGTTGCCAACTTCTCACTCATTGCAACACCATTACATGCTTTCAAAAGTGTGAAATAGGTCTTTCAGTGGGGAGGAAAGAAATAGAAAGTATTTTACACTTTGAAACATAAAATAAATACAACAATAGTTCTAGCACTTCTAGATATTAAGTAGCCAATCAAATTGATGAAATCGATTATGCTATGGGAGTAGTTTTGATGCAACATGATAAGCCAATTTGTTGTCATTTTGAAACCTTTACCAATGCAATAATTAACTATCCAAAATATGATAAATGTTTGTATGCTTTGGTACAAAGCGTGAAGAAATGGAAACATTATTTGATGGGTAAAGAAATGATTATTTATACTGACCATCAACCTTTGCAATATTTAGAATCACAAACCAAGCTACAACAAGCTAGAAATCTCAGTTGGATGGGATTCCTGCACCAATTTCATTTGGTAATTAGGTATAAGAGAGGTATATATAACAAATTTGTAGACATGCTATCAATTCCTATTGTTAATGCATATGTTATTCTTAAGCATAACTCGATCATGCATGAAATTTACATTGAATAGTATGCTCAAGATGAAGATTTTAAATATGTTTATGCAACTTTGAGTCAAGGAAATCATGTTGAAGAGTTGGATTATCATCTTCATAGCAAATTGTTGTATCATCTTGTAAAGTTTTTTGCTACATAAGGTGAAAGATTCAATGCCATAAGAGAAGCCCATGCTTCCTCTATTGTTTGTCACTTTGGTGTAGGAAACATAGTTGTTCAAATTCAAAGGTATTGTTATTGGCATCTCATGAATGGAAATGTTTCAAAATATGTAAGAGGATGTCCCATGTGTGTTACTAACAAGCCAAGAAATAGAAAAATTGGTTTTTATGCTCCACTTCCCATTCCTTCTCATCCTCGGGAAAGTATTTCTATGTATTTTGTAGGGGGACTATAAATATCTAGGAAAGTTCATGATTATCTATATGTTGTAATGGATCATTTTAGAAAAATGTGTGTGTTGATGCCATGTAAGAAACATGTTACAGTTGAACATACCACAAAGACGTTCTTCGAAAATGTATGGGTTCACTTTGGGTTACCCACTTCTACTATTTTCGATAGAGATTCTTGATTTATCACGAAGTTTTAGTCAAGTTTATGGGAACTAATGGAGACCAAGTTGAAGAAGAGCACCACATTTCATCTACAAACCGATAGTTTGATAGAAGTAGTGAGCATAACAATAGTGCATCTCCTTCGATGACATTGTGGTAATCATCCTAAAATTTGGGATGAGCATTTTCATTACATGCAACATGCCTACAATCATACCAAGTATTCATCTACGTAAGTATCTCCATTTGAAGCTTGTTTGGATTATTTGCCAAAGTCTCCTTTGGATTTCGTTTTTGGTAAAGATATTGCAATAGATGGACATAATGATGTGGACAATCAAAGCATTTCATTGAACAAATTCAACTACTGCATCAAAGGGTACAAGAATAACTAGAGAAAATTAAATCCAAGCATAAAGAAAGACATGAAAAGCATCGGGTTGATCATGATTTACACATGGGAGATCAAGTTTGGTTGTGAATCAAAAAATGAAAAGCTACAAGGTGAAGGTAAAAAGCTCAAGCCAATCATATATGGTCTTTTCAAAATCTTGGAGAATATTAGTATTGACGCTTTTTGATTAGATTTCCCACCTTACATGCAATTTTTCTTTGTTGTGAATGTGGAAAACTTGAGACTGTATGAACCTCCAATGATTGATGATCATGAATATAGTGTTCAAATTCCAACTATAGAATATTTTTCTCCTAAATATTTAAATAAGTTGTAGGAGGACTCAATTCTTAACGGGAGGATAAGTTCTTCATGTAGAGGCAATATGCAGTATCTTTAAGTGGGGCTCAAAAGAACCAATCCAAGTAAATCAAGGTGCATTGAGATCAGAAAGGTAAGGGAGTTGTAAAATCACTTACTTGTTGTGTAAAAAGAAACTTTTGGTGGTCCAAAAGCTCTGAGTGGGAAGGAATGATCTAGTGGATAAAACATATGCTCAAAATCTCCCAAAACCAGTGCCAAATCATATAGGTTTACGTGTTGATTCTAACGATGCTTGAATCACTGTTTTGGGAAATTTTGTGTTTCTTCAAACGCCTAACCCTCTAGACCTAGTAGCTAGTCTAGAAACAACAGACAAAGTAATTTTTTGCTTTTCCTATAATTAACAGATAAGAGAAGGAAGGAAACGAACCAACCTATAACTTTCCCTTGATCCCTCTCTCCTTTGATCGATTTTTCCGCTCCTTTCTGTACTTAACTCACTTGGAAAGTACCTACACACAAGATGAGACAGAAACCAATCAAAGCATACAATAATATTTTGTTAATTAAACATATAATAGAATCCAAAATACAATATACATCATATAAACACATGAATGGAAAAAGCTTAGAATTCTTTATTGATAAAAGGAAAGATTACAACCCATGAATGTTCATGCTCGATTTAGTGTCTTCCTTCCAGTCTCAAACCCTTCTCTCCTCATGGAGCAACAATTTGACATCATTACAATACTCTTACTAATCTCATTCAAACAACATTTCCTTAGCTCAAGAAGTTTCAACCTAGACTGGCCTTTGGATGCTTGGTCAATTTATAGCTAAATGGAGGAGGTTAAGCCATTAATGGCCCACATGAATGCTCTTCCAAAATTGGGAGGTGGTTCCATGGAGGAAGGGATAATGGATTGAGGTTCATTCATCCTCTTCCTCATCCAAATGTGAGCTCCATCCATCTAGAAACTTCAAGAAGCATCCATTGGATGAGGAATGCAATGGATTCATTTAAAAAATTTGATGAATCTCACTCAGTGTAGGTGAAACAAAGGCTATCTATGCTACAGTGCACCTAGACAGTGTAGTTCCTACATTACAATGCAGCCTGATAAAGGGCCACCTGCACTGATCTCCTTAAGGGAATTTTTTGGATGAATGGTGACATGGAAAATCTTGGGAGGCAAGCATGATGTATGTTGAACTCATTAGGGAATGAAAACAACTGTATTAGGGATTGATGGACCCTAATAACACGGATCTGGAAGTCGATTTTGATGTTTCCAAATTGACCTGTAACAATTTCCCCCTAAAGCATGAAGTCGAAAATAAACATGTCGAGTGAGATGCATTACCACTTCAAGAGATGGTTTCAAAATGGAAGGAGGCCTGCATTAGTTACAATACAAATATCATAATACTTTGATTTTTTCTCACGAACTAGCTGAGGGAAGGCATACCCATGCTCAGCTTATAAACATTCATTACTTGTACAAATATAAACGTCTACAGATATAGACCCATGAATGGATGACCATGAATGTAAGGCCACTATACATTTGATATAGTACTCTTGAAAAATATATTGCAGCCCTGATAGATGAAACTAGATCCAATGTCTTCAATCATGTCTAATCTTTCACTCAAGTACAAGTCTAACCATGTGAATAAATGCTCTGAAGTCAAACATGGAGAGACATCCTTTGATTACTAGCCAATGATGTAATCCTTTAACATACACGAGAGGAATCACCGATAATGATGATGACCCTCAAGGTACTACAGTATATTTCGCATGGTATGAATAAATGATTTTAGGTCGAACACCATACAAAGTCTTTTGGTTGAAGGACAGTGATGTGAACCTATCGCTGGAGACGAGAAACCTCCCATTGATGTATGCAAGCCTCAAGGTACTGAAGGGTTGTTTCTAAGTCAACTTATTGGACGATGTACTGATTTCGAAAAGAAGCGACTCATCGCAAGAGGTCCTTGATGTACCCCACATCAATGACACAAATCAAGGTAAATGATTTTGGAGAAGAAACATCGACTGACAACAAAAGGTTTAGGAATGGCGAGCATTAAAATGAAGGTTTACTGTATTGTAAAGGATGAAGTTTTGAACTAAAAGAATTCTCTTGAACATATCGGTGACACTGAAGTGAATTGGTAGCATTGACCCAAAACAAAGTGATGGATGGTATGATAGACCAATGGTGTGATAACCATCAAGCTGAATAACCCAACCCACATAGTCATGGTGATGAGGTGAAAGTGTCATGTTCAAGAGAGACCTACTACCATCAAGTATTCTCATCTTTATCCATTTTCCCCAGTCATTTCTGACCAATACCTGTTTATTTTTAATCAAGCTTGAGGAGGATAACATATTCTTGTTGTATAATTTCACCCTTCAGGTGAATCCATTGCTATTTGATGTTTTAACGAGTCTGGTGAAGTTGAAACTCGGTCTTGTCTAGATGGACAAGTTTGTTGCTATTAAATTTTTTTTAATGAGTTTAACAACAAAGATAACTCGGTCCTTTTCACATTTAGAGAGTCTAAAAAGGGACTAAAAGAAAACTCCACAAGCTCTTTTTCATACATTTGTATCTCAAGCTCGAAAACACATAAAAAAATACAAGAGAGAACCTACTGATCATGTTTGACCAAAAAGTACCTTTTTCGTAGTTGATCTTACTCAGCCCGAAGAAGGGGTAAAACTATACTGAGTAGATATCGATTCTAATCCATTAATGATCTAGAAACAACAAATGCAAAGAAATATTTTCATGTTTAGAGAGTCTGAAAAGAGCTTAAATAGGACTTCAAGGGGGTTCCTTTTTAGTTTTTAACAAATCTTGAAAAAGCGATAAAAATTTGCTTTGTGGTCAAAGATGTTCAATTTACATGTAAGCACATCATAAATGCTTGTCAGTTGTTAATCCTACTCAAGATGACATTAAAATTGATTAAACACTGCATGTTAATGGATGAAATAAATGAAAACCAATGTTTACTCGATTAAAAACTGGTTCTTACCATTCATTTTCACCATCTCTTTTTTACCTTCTAATCTCTGGAGCAGTTTTTCCCAAAGTTCACTAGTTGATTGTATAGGATTGAGGGGATCATCCCTTGTGCTATTTGGACCAGGTAGGAACTAACTCTATTCTCTTTCATTTCATTCTCTTTATCTCCTGTTTTAGTCAAGAACATTCTAGGGTTTTGAGGTCCGTAGGGTTTCTTTTCCCAATTCAGGAATTGAAATGGTAATCATGTGGAGAGAATGAAAGAATGAAGAACAAGATATCATAGCCTTGAGTAATCGGGGAATGGTCGAGGCCCTAAGAAATTGTGGGTTACTCAAGTATTTCCAGTTATCCAACATGTGGCAGCAGATGGATCTTCTATGGTTCCTTGATCAATCATGGGATTCGACCGATCAATATTTTCACATTCGGGACAAAGAGGTCCCTTTTACCATCAATGATATATATTTCCTAACTAGAGGTGGGGTGCCCCCATTTTACTAACAGGTCTTGTCCACAGGGGTGGACCAGTGAAAGATTATGTGCAACAGTTTTGTAGGCAGGGTGCCTAGCCTAGCAGAGACGGAAGGATACTTATCAAAGATGTTAGTGATTTGCTACTAAGGATGATCCTTTTTACCATTGCCAGATTGGATGGTAGTTCCATGCTTCATTTGGCCAAAAAATCACACATGCAATATGCTTTAGAGTGTTTAGAGCCAAAAGTGTTCAACTGGTGTGGGGCTATCTTTTCATCTATGAAAGAGAAACTGACCAAGGTGAAAAGAGGAAATATCAAGAATTTTGGCTATGGATCAAACATGATTTCTTTTGCCTTGGAGAGAATTCCTCTCCTGCAGCCACAACTCATTTCACTAGGTGTATCTAGACCGAGAGACCCACGGATGTAGGGGTGGACATATCTAATGGCTAGGCATGGTGCCCATTCTTCGATCGTATTTACCCCCACATTCTTTAAATGGTTAAATCGACAAGAGATGATTTTCACTAAATATCCATATTCAGGAATGGATTTCTGTGGCGATCCAGATTTACCACTACCATCTGGAGTGATGTGGGTTACTATTGGTAAATTGTTTGACCAAGTGCTTTTGAATTTTTGAATTTTTTTCATTTTTTTGTGTTTTCAATTATTTCCAAGACTAAACAAAATAATTTTTTTATGTATATAGATATTGGACCTGTTCAACCTATGGGGGACCCACGTGATGTAGCTAGACTAGCAAAAAGACTTGTAGGGACAGCGGTTCTCCGAGACTTGGATCTGGCCAAGACTCTGGCTGAATTGCAAGATCACATAGAGGATTAACCCTGGGCATTCCAGATGTCCAGATCGAGGAGCTACCTATGCGACCGAAGCACCACACCATCGGTGTACCAAGTCATTGGATGAGATTTTTGGTATGATAGCACAAGAAGTGACCTGCTATCATGAGCACCACTAGCTTACTAAGATGTTATTCTACATACATTTTAGTTTTTGGGTCAGATGACCAAATTTTGTCTTGGACACAAACTATTTGTAAAAACTTTTTACAATTTTACTTTCAAGGTTTTATTATGATTGAGTGATGCAATCCTATTCAACTAATGATGGTAATTGAAAATATTTACTTTAGATATGTTGCAAATATCTATTTAACACATAATTTTCTAGAGTCAGCTAATGTGTTTAGACTTCTGGAAATGTGTTGATATTGAATAAACTAGAAACACCTTTCCAAAATATGAACTCTAAGGAACATACAATGAATTGTTGGGTTTCAGACAATATAAATGCCAGTAACTTGTAGTACAACCAGCTGTGAGCCCAGCCTAACGATGATTTGGTGAATGCCAAGTGAAATGGAATCAGAGAGAAGTTCAATCAACACGCTATACTCAGTGATATATTTTGTCAATTGACCAATACAAATCCCTCTAAAACTCATTAACTCACTTCTCGGAGAAAAAATAGCCCATGCTAAAGAAGATAGGTTCTGCGTACTATGAGTAGCATCATCAGCATAACCAACAAATAGTTCCAAAAACTTTGACATCTGTAACCAATGCAAAGTGGATTACTTAACCAAATGAAAACCCTAAAAGAAACACACTCACACATGCAATCCAAGCATATTTACATGAGTTTTACCATACTTAATTAAGCATAGTAACATTTTAGATACAACCCATTTCTAGGCTTAGACAATGGAATTCCATCATAATCTACTAACTCATAGGCACCTTTCATCAAAACACGCTTAACAATATAAGAGCCGATCCAAAGTGGTTCGAATTTTCCTACTCCAATTTTATTAGACTCCTGATCATAAAGCACTAGGTCACCTTCTGAGAAGACATGAGGCTTGACATTTTTATCATATTGCACCTTTACCCATTTCCTGTGTGCTTCGTTAGCTAATGCGGCATCAAAACGGGTTTCATCCAGATGAATTAATTCCAAGAAATGCGCTTCTTCGTCAGAAGTGTTAGGTAGCAGGTCAATTGTGAGTTTGAGTGATGAAATTTCACATTGAATCAGCAAGATTGCTTCCAAACCATACACCAACTAAAATCGTGTGAATCCGGTAGCAATTCATACCGAGGTCCAATATGACCATCAAGACGAGTACAAGATTCAATGCCAATTTCTCTTATGAACTCCAATCATTCATTGCAGCATGCACTTAAGGACCTTGTTGATAGCCTCAACTTGTCCATTAGCTTGCGGACAATATGGAGTAGAACTAGCACGTGACAATCCTAATTTGGAAGTCAACTCAACCATCATGTGATTGTGAAAATGCAACCCATGATCTGTGACTATGGCATGTGGTACACCAAACCTAGCAACCACATTGTTGAAGAAAAATAATGCAGCCATTTCGTCACTGTTGTTTAATGTAGGCATTGCCTCGGCCCATTTGGTAAAATAATCAACAGTGACTATAATGTACCCATGCTCCCCGGTTGAGGTGGGGTTACATGTCATAAAATCAATTACCCATTTAGTGAATGGTCCAACAATGACTACTAGATGCAAAGGTGCAGGTGGTATTCTAACTTTCCGATTGAATATTTGACATACATGAAAAAATTTGATGGAAATTATGCAATCTTTGAATATTGTTGGCCAAAAGTAACTAGCACGGAGAATTTTATGTGCTGTTTCATATCCGAACAAATGCCCACCACAAGCACCTGAATGAAATTCATTCAAAGCTTTCTCAGCCTCCTCATGAGTAAGGCACCTACGTAAAATTGTATCGATACCTCGATGATAAAGCGTGTCACCAATGATCAGATAATTTTTGGCTTAGTATTGGATACATTGCTATTGAGCGCGAGAGGTATCGAGCAGGAAAGCTTGGGTCTGGAGATAGATTAGTATATCCCCATACCATGGATCACGTGATGAAATGATAAACAGAGACTCATCCAAGATTGATGTTTGTGATGTTAAATCGTTGGAGGATGAGGGAAGATCAGAAAGAAGTTCAGCAAATACGAGAGATTTCTTTGACTTAGACTTGATGAATTCCAAATCCAATTCATGCAATATAACTATCCACTTCGAATATTTTCCACCCAGCAATTGACGTGACAAAATGTATGTCATAGGGTTGCAATCAAAGATAATTGTAGTTTTACGTAGGAGGATATAGTGACAAAACCTCTGCACAGCTTGAATGGCTGTCAAAGTTAAATTTTCAACATAAGAATACTTTCTTTATGTATCATTGAGATTATGACTCAAATAATATATTGGATATTCTATTCCATCTTTTTCCTGAACTAGAGCCATTCCGATGGTTGTATCTATAGTGGTGAGATACAAGTAATAGTCTTGTTGGTAGTTTGGGGCATACATTAATGATGCTCTAATCAGGGAATCTTTAAGAGCACTAAAGGAAGCTTCCAAAACCTGATCCCAATGGAAGGGTACCTGTTTCCTCAAAAGACGAGTAAAACCTTTAGCCATTTCAGCATAGTTTGGATTGGAACTCCGCAAAAAATTTTCCTTCCCTTGAAGTTTCTGTAAATCTAATAAATTTGAAGGTGGAGGCAAGTCAAGTATTGCCTAAACCTTAGTTGGATCAAGTCGAATTCCATCTTTTGGGACCACAAATCCAAGAAATCGACCAGAGCCAACAAAAAACACACACTTGTGCAGATTGAGCCTTATTTTGTAGTGTCGGCACCGTAAGAATATTTCTCTAAGATGCTGCGGATGATCAGTCCACTTTCGTGAATGAGCAGGTGAATCATCAAGATATGGATGTACAATGTTCTTAATGTCATGGAAGGCATAGTTCATTGCCCTCTGAAAGGTAGCCCATGCACTCTTCAAACAAAAAGGTAAATTTCTATATGCGAATGTTCCCTAGGTACAAATAAATGTATTTTTTTACTAGTCCTCTAGACGGATATTGATTTGATTGTAGCTAGAAAATCCATCCATGAATGAAAAGATTTCACATCTGGCACATTCGTCAATAATTTGGTCAATGAAGGGTGTAGGATAATTGTCTTTTGGACATGCTTTATTTACATCCCGGTAATCAACACACACTCGGACTGTTCCTTGTTTTTGCACCACGGGACAATATTTGATACCCAATCGGTAAGAGGTACAAGGTAAATGAAGCTAGCACGCAATTTTTTTTTCAACCTCTGCCTTAACGGCAACAAATTTATTTGGATGGATAGGTCGAAGGTGCTATCGTACTAGTTTGACATCAGGGTATATTTTGATTTTATGTTCAACAATGCTTGAATCAATGCATGGCATATTCTAATAAGACCATGCAAATATATCTCTAAATTCAAGAAACAGAGCACAATAAATATTGAGTTCCAAAGGAGAACAAGATTTGCCGACATGAATGTTTTTTACAATATTAGGCTTGGTTGAAATGTCTATAGAAATGGTTTCTTCTATGTTAGACAAATTATGCTCAGAATCTACCGAATCTATTCTAACAGAATTCAAAAAGAAATCTAAAATCGAAGGGTGTATTAATTCATCTGAATAATCTTCACTAGAATCTGGAAGAAGGGAATGATGATGATAATATTCCCAAGTTATTCTCCTATCATCATTGATTGGATGATTTCATCGTTTGTAGAATATATACAAGCAAAAGGATCGGAAGAAGTATCATATTCAAGTGAACGATCTACCCATACGATCGACGAATGTGGATTTGGAAATGTTGCACAAGCAAGAAAAATTGATTGCTATGCGAGTTTGATGGGACTTAGTGGCATAACCTCAGTAAAAATCTCGTCTTCAATACTATTGGTGATCCTCTTTAAATCAGATGAAGTAGAGGATAACATATTACATATCTCGACTCTCGCAACTTTCAAAATTCCAGATGGTGGAGGAAGGGTGAAAGTACCCATTAGGGAGGGATCTTGGAAAAGATGTAAACCAACAGATTGAAGTGAAAGTGGTGGCCCATTAACAAATGGAATGCTTCCCATAACTTAAGAACTAGAGGCAAAAAATGAGGTTTGGTCGATAACTATTATTCCATCTTTATGGGGAAATGCAATCATATGAAAGTACGTGGAAACAACAGCATCCATATCATAAACCCATGGTCATCCAAGTAAAATGTTGTAGTCAAGGGGTCCATCAACCACCTCAACCTCAACAGTTACTATTTTTCCCCCTATTTCTAATTGCAAATTATTCAAAATCCCACATGAATTACATGTTCTTCCATCAAAAGCTTCCAATGTGGTTGGTGATCTTGATAGTCTAGGTGACCCCAGTGTTTTCCAGCAGCTCATTGACATAATACAGGTAGAATCGTCCTCATCTATGATAGTTCGATGAATATTTTTGTTGAGTTCTTTAACCTGAATTAGAAAAGCTAATTTTGTTGGTAACTGTGGTGTATATCTTGAGTGATTAAAAACCACAAGATTAGAATCCGCTGGATCTACTCCACCTATTGCTGACTGTAAAGCTTGCTTCTGGGAGGGGAAATTTTTTAACACCTTAAGCGTCGACATAGTAGATGGAGACTGAGCACGATCTTCTACTATGTTATAATTTTGATCAAGTCAAGTTCAAGGGTTAAACGTTGATTTGTGCACAACTCCCTTAGGTGGCTTTATTGTTAACTCTGGTGCAATAGGTAGTGGAATATTTTTTGAAGGGGTTGAAGTTGAAGAACTAGGTTGATCAGTGACCTGATTGTTTGATGACAATGATGGATTACCATAATCTTTACTACGTTTCTGAACCAAAATCTCCTCTTTAGGTTTTGATATGGATAACATTAATACCTGGGATGTGGAATAATTTTTAGGTGCAACCATATTAGTATCTGGGTTTGGAAATGGATCTGTCAACACTACGAATGCAGTATAAGTTTTCAACAGCTTAGAAACTTCTGATTGGTGAGGAAAATTTCTTGTAAAGTACTTTTCATTACATATCAGACATGGATAACAAGGTTTATTTCTCGGATTAGATGAATTAGATTATTTCTCTTGAGGAGGTTTTTTAGTTTTCTTTTTATTTTTCCCATTCTTCTTGCTTCCTAGTTCCTTTTGACTCTTACCTTTGTCAGATGACACAGCATTAATATTGGAAGCAGGAACCTCAGATGCATTTACAATTTGTTTCAATATGGAAAGCAATTGACCAGATGGTTTACTTGTCGTTTGCGTGCTCAAGGAACTGATCACACCGTCGTCAACATGAGAGTCTCTACTCGATGATGGAGGTGGAATGGATTGATTTAGGTGCGGTGCATGTTGAACTTTTTCATAGAGCATGCCAGATTGTGTGTAATTTAAATCCAAGTATTGGGCATGAGCAATCACTTGCTCTTTCGTAACAACTGCACCTTTAGCCACATCCTAAGTGATAGATGGCAATAAGGACTTAATGAACCACTCAGCTAAAAGCTGATCAAGAACATAGGTTTTAACCATTCGATGATGACGATGCTACTCATCAATATGATCTGATATGTGAGTAGAAGTCGTTTGTTTAAAGTTGGTCAAAAGTTACGTTCCAGTTTCATATTTGATGGGTAACTGGAAGTGGGTCAAAAAGGTAGTGGCTAAATGGGTGAAATTATTAAAATAAGCTCTTGGCAATTGAATATACCATTTAGCAGCTGAACCAATGAGAATTCTTTGGAAAACATGGAGTCTTACTGAATCATCATTCAAGGATTTTGAAGAACACCACAAATGAATAGTCATAATGTGATTTGATGGGTCTTCTCCAGGATTTCCATTAAACATTGGAATATTGGAAGGAAACATATGAGGAATTGCTGGCCACCAAGGCACATACAAAATTGGATCATTGGTAAGCCAGTTCAAATTTGGTAATTATAAGGTTTCCACAAATGGAAACTATCGGTTCAAATCGGGCTGAGCATACCTGGGATAAGAGGGAATTTCTTGTGCCATACACTTTTGCATACCTACATAAGGTGGATATCCTTGATAGGGTGGTGGGACATATGCAATATATGGATTGAAACCAGGTTGACCTTGCATTTGTCCGTAACCGGGCTAGGCTTGGTACACAGGGCCCTGATACACTTGATATTGTCCTTGCCTAGGAGGATCTTGAAAAGCAGGCCCATACTAAGGTTGGACATTCTGAAAAATAGGTTGTTGATATTGTAGCTGCCAAGGTTGTTGGGGTATTGGTTGTGAAGTTTGATATTGCCCCCCAACGCCAATTTGACCAGGCTGAGGATAAACTAAACCAGTAGCAACTTGAGTTGCTCTAGATAATGTCACACTAACTTGAGGTAATTGTACCATAGAAACAAGCAATTGTTCCATAACATCCTGAGAAGTTTTGGTTTGTTGACTTGAGGTTGCAAGGTAGCAGAACTAACTTGTACAAGTTGAGATACGATAGGTTGAACCATATTTTATGGTTCCATAGCTATGATAGTTTGGTTTGAAATAATTGACTTCGTTTTCATAGGTTGTGTTGGATACACAAAACTTGGTTGTGGTGGCATAGTTGGCTGCCACTGACAAACTCTAATTTCAGGTTGACTTGAATAGGGTGGAACATAGCCATAGGGATGTCCTCCTTGATAGGGAGGATGTTGTGAATAGGAATATTGCTAACCATATGGTGGAATTCCAGTGTTAAGAGGATATAAGGGTATTTATTCACTGAATTTACCATTTTGATATTGGTAGGCAGGATCAAACAGTTGTCCTTGATAAGAAGAACTAGTTAATATTCCTAATAATGACACGGGTGATGACCATGGCAATGAGGAAACCCCTGAGTGGATTCCAGACATAGACCGGTAACCTACTAGGATGGATGGCTATCCATATAAATGTGAGTCATGTATGGTAGAAAACATCGAAGAAGTAGTATCAAAGGATTATGTTGCAGCTACATCAGATGAAGTAGTCTGGGATGTTTGCAGTTGTTCTGCCATGGTTAACTGACCCAAAAGTAGACCTAATGAATCAAGTGGTATCTTAGAGGCAACAACGGAATGAGGAAGAGATTGAGAATAAAGATACAAACCAGGTCCAAAATGATGTGGAGTCTCGGGGGTAGAATCTTCCTCAGCTTCTTCCTCTACAACAACTAATCCAAGCAGAAGGATTTCACCGTTAGGTCCGGAAAAGGCTTTTGGTGTTAAAGATGGAGTTTCAGGAAGTACAGATGACTGATGTATTTCAGTAACAACCTCGGAATGTTCAAGTTCAAAGTCCAGATGTTTTGGTAAAAGAAATTTAGTTTCAAGGGAAGGTTTGTGAACAACTTCAGGTTCAGAAATGTCTTCGGTTTCAACTGCTATAGGTTCTGGATCAAATTCCAATTGAACTGGTTCAAACTCTAAAGTAATTTCTGGTTGATTAACTTCAAGTTGTGGATCAACTTCAGTCACTTTTTCACTTGTTTCCATAATAGTGGCCTCAGAAAGTTGAGTAACTTCCTCTTATGTAACAGATGTACCAGAAATAGTTGCAGTAACTGGAGGCTTAGTACTTACCATGATAAGTGGCTCTGGTAATTTAGATGAAGTAACAGAAACTCTTGATGTACCAGACTTAGTTTAACAAGTCCGCCTTGACACGATAGGAGTCACTTTTGGTGGCAAGGGCAGTTTGCTCGTAACTCTCCTCGAACGACGGAGTGGAGGTTGATCTTCCTCTAGAATTGCTGATTGTTGTTATCAACCTAAACTCAACTAAGGAATAAGGATGTTATTCATGGTCAATTAACTTTTACGACACTAGAACATAACTTTTCTTTTTCATTTTTTAAGAGTTAAGAAAAAACAAAAGATGACTCTAGTCACTTTCAATGTTTAATGAGCCTGAAAGGACAAGTTCTTAGATGAACCTTTTCTTTTAAGGAGTGGAAAATGAATTAAAGTGACTGCTCTAGAGATTCTAGACAAGAGGGTTTACCAAACTAATCACAAAACTACAATATAGACCTTGGTGATAAATGAATGAGAAATTACCAATGATTTAACGTAGGGCAGTCAATCTTCCTTAATGTTGTTTTTGGTGCATTGTGATTAGTAAGGTGACAGACTCAGATTCCTAGAGACAAAGGACTTCAACCTATTTAAGTATCCCACTATATACTCGATGGTACAGGGAGAACAAGTCTATACTAGTACTTATCGAATCAGAGAGGAGGAATTACCCAACTTCAATGAAAACGACAGCTGCTAGCTTTAAGACGCTGGAACACGTCTCTAGCCTAGACCTTTATATGATTTCGTTAAGTTCCAATGCGTTATTAGGTTAATCGATGTAAATTTTAGGTTGATATTGCTTAAAATTTGCCTTTGAGGGTTCACCATGAGATGTTTCTTGAAATTCCTAAGAATGCAACTAGAATGAGAAGCACTCTTTACATTTGTTTTTAATAATGAAAATCCAAGCTATGAGGGATAGGGCATACAAGTACTTTTTGAACAAACAACAAAGAGCACAAACTAATGCAATTTCCTAAATCATTCCCTTCATACACACAAACTCAAACTCTAAAATTCAAATTGCATGTATTTCTTTTTCTTTTCAGTTTCTCTTAATGTGAATGATGCAATAAGAAAAACTAATGCACAAAAGATTCATAAATTTTTTTGCAAAAAATGTCGATTTATGACAATTTCTCTTAAAGATAAAGGAAGACTATAGGACACTTTTAAACGAAAATATGAATCAAATGCACAAATAGATCAATCGATTATTTATGAAGGAAGACTTTACGACACTTCGTTTTTGACAAAATAATTGATCAAAGCTACCTTTCGACAGTGGACTGCACATGATAAAACAAATACATAAAAAAACATCCAACAATCCAATCTAAATCGGGTTAAAATAAGGAAACAAAGACTATTTTCAGAGACAAGACCTCATTTACATCCAACAACCAATTCAAACTACTGAAAATTGACAAAATTTTCAGTTCCTAGATGGGAAAACTGACCCTAAAGCAATCAACGTAGGCCACAGTTAGAGAAAGTGCATTGAATGCATTGAGTCTATGTAGAAGGTGCACTACAACACACTGTGTCAGTCACAGAGGTGCATTGATTACAGTAAGACAATTTTATGCTCAAATTTGACTCAATTTTCAGTGAATTTAGACTTGAATTCAATAAATGATAGAAGGTACAGTATGTCAAAGTGTTTTAAGAGATTGATAATCTATTGCAAGGGATAGGATCATTCCCCAGTGGAGTTGCCAATTTGTTTTGGGAAAATTTAGTGTTTATTCAAATGCCTAACCCTCTAGACCTAGTAGCTAGTCTAGAAACAACAGACAAAGTAATTTGTTTCTTTTCCGATAATTAACAGATAAGAGAAGGAAGGAAAGTAAAACCTATAAATTTCACTTGATCCCTCTCTCCTTTGATCGATTTTGCCACTCCTTTCCATGCTTAACTCGATTGGAAAGTACCTACACACAAGTTGAGACAGAAACCCATCAAAGCATTCAATAACACTATGTTAATTAAACATATCATAGAATCTAGAATACGATATACATCATATAAACACATGAATGGAAAAAGCTTAGAATTCTTTATTGATAAAAGGAAAGACTACAACCCATGAATTTTCATGCTCGATTCAGTGTCTTCCTTCCAGTTTCAAACCCTTCTCTGCTCATGAAGAAACAATTCAACATCATTACAATACTCTTACTAATCTCATTCAAAAAGCATTTCCTTAGCTCAAGAAGTTTCAACCTCGACCAGCCTTTGGATTCTTTGTCAATTTATAGCTAAATGGAGGAGGTTAAGCCATTAATGACCCTTATGAATTCTTTGCCAAAATTGGGAGGAGGTTCCATGGAGGAAGGGATAATGGATTGAGGTTCATTCATCCTCTTCCTCTTCCAAATGCGAGCTCCATCCATCTGAAAACTTCCAAAAGCATCCATTAGATGATGAATCCAATGGATTCATTTAAAAAATTTGATGAATCTCACTTAGCACAAGTGAAACAAAGGTTAACTATGTTGCAATGCACCCAGACAATGCAGTTCCCACATTGCAATGCAACTTAATAAAGGGCCACCTCCACTGATCTCCTTAAGGGAATTTTTTGGATGAATGGTGACATGTAAAATCTTGGGAGGCAAGCATGATGTAGGTTGACCCCGTTAGGGAATGAAAACAAATATATTAGGGATTAATGGACCCTAATAATACGTATTTGGAAGTCGGGGTTGATGTACCCAAGTTAACTTGTAACAATCACCTCAATATGACATTGTCTGAGGAATTTATCACATTCAGAAGCTTTTGAAAAATAACTAAAGAGTCAACTTGCAGGGTTGACTGGGTAGCTAACTCGGTAGACCATATGATGATAGGGCACTAATGCCATCATGTGACTATGTTATACAGTTGCCAGAGGACCAATAAGGACATGACAAATGGTGAGTTTTTATTGGTTATGGTGATTCAATTTTGACCAATCATAGGCCACCGCATGGCCCAATCAATGGCCGACATGTAGCCCTATAGAAAGGTGCCACGTGGTTCTAGAGTACACACCGAAATTATCATTATTGCCTTATCAACCTCGGTGGGGTTCGACCCTAAGACCTCCACCCAACTAACCATCCATTCTACCGTCACACTATAATGTTTCTTATTAATACTATATGGGCCTCATTTATTTATCCTTGAATGGTTGGCGCATTAGGAGGGGTTGTGGGGGGGGGGGGGGGGGGCAGGTCGGTGGGTTGACCCGACTAGCCAAGCCCTAGGTAATATGAAATAACACATGTCCGTGACGAAAGTAGAGTCGGGTGGGATACATGGCCCTAGTCGCAGACCCTATTGTCACAACATAACCAATGACAGGACCAACTGGAGCGGTGGGTACATGGAACTCTGGTTGAGCCTAGCCCATGGTTCTTAAACTGTAATATGACCTAGAGCAGGGATCTGGGGGGCATGTGGTCTCTGGTCTGAGCTCCTCATCACATTAATTACCATATGATCGACCTAGGGGATGAGAAGTAGGTGTGTGGACCTCTTGGTGCATTTCATCATTCAAAAAATTGCACCTTTATCGATGGTATTGTTGTCAAACCTGCATGAATGTTTCGTCTCACATATCTTCCAAACACAAAATTCGTTGCCAAATTTGACAAATGGTCAATTTTATAGAATAATTAGTAGGGAAATGAAGAAGGAGGCATAACTTTGCCCCTTTTCAGCCTTTTTGAACCACGAAGAGCCTACATAGAGGTTTTTGGGTGTTTTGGATATAGTGGCAATGCTATTTTTGTAATTTGAGCATTGTATGTTGATGTAATTTCAAATTTGACCATATAATATCAAGGCCAACTCCATCATCAAAATGTTATTTTGTGATGTTGCATGTTATCTATTTTTTAGTGTTTAAATGTGTAAAATTTAACTAAGTTTTCTAAGTTTGTGTGCTTTTGCAATTTTCATCCATTTCCCACAAGACATAAACTATCTTGCAAAAGTTTACAAGAAACCTTCAATTTTTAGTTTCAGATCATGGTTGTAGCTACTTATGGTGGTTATAAGCTAATATATATAATCACTAAAGGAATCACAACATGGATTATTTTGTACTCATTTTACACAAGGTCAATTTCAATCAGTATCACTATAATGCTTAGGTGCCTATGTATGGCCATTTCATAGAGACATGTAAGTTAGTGGGATTTGAACCCTAAATCTCTTGGTATATAAAAATTCATTTTCACAGCGCTTTCCAATTGAGTTTCCACCCTATGGTTGTTAAATTCTATTATATTATTTTCATGATGATGAGCCATTAATGCCAATAATTATTTTGATGAACACCCTAGATGAGGAGACTTATGTACCATGATGCATTCAATCCTTCATGTGATGTCCCACATCTATGGGGATGGAATAACACTTCTAGAGGTGGTTAATTCTTGTTTTAACCACTTCTTCCTTATCATAAGTTAGTTATAGCAATTTCCTAGCCTTGGGCCCTTACTTGACCATGTATTCAATAATTGTGATGGATTTTCACAACGTTAGAGGAATGCATACTTGGTCTAACCATTTTAGACCACCACATATGGGAACTTTGTTAATTTTTGGACCATGTTTTAGGGATGGTCAATGTTTTGACTAGGTCATTTGTGTTATTTATCATATTTTTCTACATCATTTGACTTGGGAAGCTTGTACTTTATGATAGTTTGACAATCCCAACAAGCTGAACTTCTGGGTATGATGCCAACTGGGGTATACTCTACATAGACCAACGTAGGGGGAGATACTTGACTTTTCCAAATGAACAAGGATCACACACACACTATGGGTGAAAAATAGGGGATATACCTTATTTTCTAGAGATCCTTCAACCCCAGGAGCCCTCAAAGCTCCATTTACACAATGGGAGCTTAATCAATGGAGAAGATATATGCTCAGTGTTCTCGATCAACAAAGCCCCTCATTTGGAGGTGTCACATCTATTAGTATAAGTTGCTCTCAGAAGATAAAGAACTTATCTTTCAACAAATCCTCCATGATATTATCTAAAATTTTCTCATATTTCGATATGTGATGGAGTCTAATAGCTCCTCTCTACACCATGTCTCAAATGTAATGATATATTATCTCTATGTGCTTGGACTTGTCCTGAAATACAATATTATCTACCAATCATACCACACCATTGTTGTTGCAATGTATCAATGTTTTATCTAGAACCTTCTCAAACAACTCTCCAAAGAGCTTCCTCAATAAAACTGCTTCACAACTAGCCATGGTAGTGGAAATATACTCTTCCTTAGTAGTACTCAAATCTATGAACTTTTACTTCCATCTCATCCAAGATATCATGGAAGATCCAAGACTAAACAACATCCAGAAGTGTTCTTCCTACCAATAAAATTTCTTACCCAGTCAACATCAATATATCCATCTAGTCCAACATCTCTGATAAAATATCCTAGACCAAGGGTGATTCTCCCATGCAAATATTTGAAAATGTGTTTGGGAGCAACCCAATGTGCATGGAGAAGATCAGTCATGAATTGAATCAACGTGTTCACTACATAGCATATGTCTAGACAAGTGTTCACTAAGAACATTAAATCCCCAATCAACTCTCTATAATCACCTGGATTTTCCAAATCGGGTCCTACAACTTCTCCAGATAGCTTCCTGAAAATAATTTCCAATGGTGTGGGCAGGGAGTTTCATTATGTCATTCCAAATCTCTCCAACATCTTCATGACGTATTTTTCTTGTGAAAGGAAAATATCATAGGGCCTTTCCCACACCTCAAGACCTAGGAAGTAGTGTATGAGTCCAATGTCCTTCATCTTGAATTCAGAGGCTATCTCCCTCTTCGACTCGATCATCAGGGGTTCACTACCTGCTAGAAGTAGATCCTCAACATATAAAGCTAAAACCAAGGGCATATATTAGACCACCTTAAATTAGAGGTTTGGATCGACACTACTTCTTGTGGATCCAAGTTTCATCAGGTAGCTATCTATATGGGCATACCATGCTCTAGGGGTTTTCTTCAAGCCATACAATGACTTCTTCAACTTGCAAACATGTGTGTTTTGGTCCTCTACTTCAATTCCCTATATAATGGTTGCTCAATGTAAAAAGATTCCAATAACATTCAATGGAGGAATTTTGTCTTCACATCCATTTGATGAAGGGTCCATCCTTGACTTGTGACAACAGAAAATATAAAACAAATGGTGGTGTATCGAGCCACAGGAGAAAATTTCATCATAATCTTCTCTCTCTCTTTATGGGAGAATCATATTGCCACAAATATTACCTTATATTTCTCAAAACCCTCATCTACTCCATGTTTGATCTTGAATAAAAATTTTGAAGTCATGATATTCGGTCTCGGCACAACATCCCGTACAACATTTTTCATAATTGATTCATACTCTTCATCCATAGAATCCTTCCCAACCTATTCTTTCACTTCTTCTTTAAATGTGGAGGGATCAACCTAGATCATAGTGCTCATATCTAAAAAATACCTGTGATATATGCATGGATTATTAATTTCTCTAAAGGTCCTCTTGGATGGAATAAATATTTTAACATCTTGTCAATTATCACAAAGCCATAGTGGTATTTTCTTATTGGAGGGATCACATGGTATCCATGGGAGCATCAACAATGTCTCTCTCAGATTCAGGCATTGAAGGACCGTCCAAAATATGCATATAGTCACTTTCCTTCTAAAGAGGAGGAGGGAGAGGAACGTCCCTTGATTTCCCAAGGGAAACATCCTCGTCAAAAGTTACATCCCTACTAATTTCAACCTTCCTTTGACCAATAATATATATTATAAATGCTTTGGAATATTCACAATTTCCAACAAACATACCTTTTCTACTAGTGGCTTCTAGCTTGTTTCAAGTATGGAAATATACTGGGCCTTCAAATATACATAGGTGACCAATGTCAATCTTGACACCTATAAATACTTCTTCAAGAGTTTTTTTGTCCAATGCTTGATGAGGTACCCTATTTTGCTTATCCCCAAAGGAACTTCGACAAATTTTTACCATGGAACATGGATCGACTAGCTTCTACAATAGGCTTATTCTTTGTTTCAGTCACTCCATTTTGTTTGAGATTATATGGCATAATCATCTCTTTGTTTATTCCCTCCTTGTTGCAAAAAACTATGAATTCATTTAAAATGTACTCCATCATTGTTAGACCTAAAGATATTAATTTTCTTCCCTCTTTCATTTTCGACCAAAGCCTTCAAATCCTTGAAAAAATTGAAGGCCTCATAGTTATGCTTCAAGTAATATATCCAAGTCTTCCTCGAGAAATCATTAATGAAGGTAATGTAATATAGATGTCCACCTAGTGACACGTCCTAGTTACACTCCATCAAGATGAGATTGGACACCAGGTATCATAGAGACCAACTCCTTCGATTTTGGAATGGATTTGCACTAGAGATGATTCTATCTACAGTGCCATAACTAGATTTGATGATTACTGTCATGGATTATCATTAGAAGGGGTCTTCGGGTTACTCTATAAACTCCTTGAAATCTAGATCCCAATGTGAAAGCATCTCTCATAGGGGATCCCATTGGACAAGTAATTTCTTTCCCCTTGATAAAGGAAATCTTGATCCCTTTGTCGTCTAAAGCATCTATATATATATATATATATATATATATATATATATATATATATATATATATATATATATATATATATATATATATATATATATATATACATATAATGGTGAAAAATAGATTCCATAGAGTCCAAGTGAAATTAAAAAAATTAAAAGCCCTTAATGGGATGAATAGATTTGTGTCCCAAAATAGATTTTAAATTTGACTCCCTCTATACAAAATTAGAGAGAACCTCCTTATACCCAGAGAAATGATCAAGGGACCCACTATCGACCAACCAACTATCCCAAGTATCCAGGGGAGAGGAACTACAAAGTGCAGAAGTAACGATATATTAAGATTGATTAGCAACATCACTTTCATACCTGGTATTTACTGAATTCTTTTGAGGATAGTGGTCTTCTTCATAACCACTCATAGCACATCTTCTTATTTCACCTCTTCCATTATTATTATGTCTTCTATTATCTCCTCTTATTCTATTATTAAACATGTTATTGTTGCTTCTAGAGTTGTATTGCGAAGCATTGTTCTTCTGAGGGTAGTCTTGAGCATAGTGAACATTCATATGAAAACTATAGCATCCAATGTCTGATGATTCCATGTATCTTCCAATCTTTATATTATAATTTTGAGGGTGAGGCTTCCTTGAACCTGAAGAACCTCCTTTCCCTTTCTTTTTCTTGTTATGAGGGATGAAAGCGATAGGATCTCCTTCTTCATGTTTTTGTGCCCTGCCTCTTAAGATCATCCTTGATTCTTCTTGAGTGATTTATCCAACAATATCATCAAATTATAGGAAAAAAATTTTATTTCTTATAATGGTAGTGAAGGTTTCCCAAAGAGGAGGGAGACCTCTAAGGGTTACCAACACCAACTCTCTATCAAGTATAATTTCCCTAACTCACTACAATTGATCTTGAAGATGAGATATTGTCATAATGAAGCATTGGAAGTACTCTCCTTTATTCATATTCATATATTTAAGTTGATCCTTTAATGAGATTATTTCATTCAAATTATTGACTTCATACATGTGAGACAGCTTATCATACATATTGTTAGAACTTTTCAAATTTCCAACATATGCAAGTAAATGATCTTGTAAGCCATCAACTATAATCTTTGTTGATTTTAACTCACATTTCTTGTACTTGTGCTTGGCATCAATGGAATCATTCTCTGGAGGATTAGGTACTTTTATTTGTATGTATTCTCAAACATCATTATCATCAACTATGATTTCCAACCTGGTCTTCCAAGAAACAAAGTTAGTTGAGTCACCAAACTTCTCATTTCCCTTTAAGTAAGTGGTTGAAATCTCAACTTGATTAGATAGGCTCCTTCAACTTTCCATAGGCGATTGCTTCAATTCTTGTCTCCTTTGTACTTGTTCTTCGCCTTAACTCTAATACCATGTTAATTGTGTGATTATTTGATGGTTTTTCAATTAATTTAGCCCAATTTACTTAATCAATTAGAAATTATTTTAATATAAATTAATTCTCCTCAATAAACAACTCAGTAACTGAAGATAGAAAAATAAATGCAATGACAGTAGGAGATAATCAACACACCAACAAGAGACATTGACTTGGTCAAAGACCAAGGAAAAACTGTACAAGGTGGAAAACACTTTGAAATTATTCTTCTATTAGATTGTGATAAAATGTTGATAAGAGATTACATTGAATCAATAAAAAATTATCAAGCAAAATCAACCAGACTGTATCCAAGATATGAACCCAAAAATAATACTAATCAGCGTGGCATTCAAGCTTATAGTCAACTGTCACCAACAACTCTCAGTCTTGGTCACACAGAGTAAGTGTTCATGCATATAGTTGAAGCATTATGGCCACACAGAGCAAGTGTTCATGCATATAGTTGAAGCATTATGGTTGCAATGATAGGCTTGTATCCATGTGGCTATAGCTGAAAAATTCCTTTGTTAACCCTATGGCTATAGATGAAAACCCTAATTCGCACGCGCGAACTTAAAACCCTACGATTTTGGATTTGTATAAACCAATATGTGAGAACCAACTTCAGACCTATGTGAAACAAACCAAAGAAGGGAGAAGAAGAAAATGCTTGATGAAAATGTCCAAATAAGGTTCACTTCAATCGTATTTATGGGCTTCCAAGGGCATCCAATTTCATTTTAGGGCCAACCTGATTAAATGTGTCATTGTGGGATTCACTTCAAAACTACACTTTCCCTTGTCCAAATCAAGTGCTTTCAAATGTCAAAATTGGTCCTCTCAGAAAGAAGAATCTAGACCAATGATTTTAATTTGTCACTGAGCTTCCAAATCAAAAAATTTATTGTACATACATTTTGGAATATATTTAGGATTCAATTAGGTTTCATTTTAATAAATAGTGTTATCTTTTTGACCATATTCAAATTTTATTTGTAATATATTTTATTCTTAACAAATTTCCTATTATGGTCATAACTAATAGATATAATATAATTCTTGAAGGTATTCATTAGAAATGATACATATTGAATCATGGTGTCTTTGATTTGTAATATGCTGCAGTGTAATGTTTACATTTCACAATATGCTACCAATACATAAATTCACAAGTAACTTAGGAATGAACAAATATCATATGAATTATGATTCAAATTCGACGATATCAACAATCATATCATATTCTACATTAAAATAAATATAAAAATTAAGCCTAGACATGAATATAATTATTAGCATTAAACATTAAGCAATTACTAACATTAGGTTTATAAAATTAATTTTATTACATCTATTTAGAGGATTAGGTTTATAACATTGTTTTATTAGTTTTTTTTATAACATTATGTTTATAACAAATTTTTAGATGAATATGTTATGTTTCATTAGAAATTTTGATATATTTTTGCCCTAAGAAGGCGTGTTTTAAGTTTTCATTTTTATTTGCAAAATTCCATTCTATTCCAAGATAAAAAAAAAAATAGTTAGATGAATATATTATATTTTAGTAGAAATTTCGATATATGTGTTCCCTAAGAAGGGGAAATATGAAATTTTTATTTTTACTTGCGAAATTCCAAAATGTTTTTCCCATTACATAAATTTTATAAAAAAAAATTAAAATCTAAATTCCATCTATGTTGGGATGGGGTCCCCTGGGTTAGTTTTGGGGTTAAGATAACCCAAGTTTTGATACATTTTTGTAATTAATGTAAAGTCTCCACGATTTGTAGACGCAGAGTGCGTAGATGAATAAGAGTCAAAGGGGTTGAGCCCCTTGTTTTATGTAAAGTTGAGTCATTTTTGAGGTCTACCCATGGTCTATGGACCATGGCATCATATGAAAAGGGCTATAAATAGGTGTGTCTTAAAGAGTCTAAGGCATGGTTCTTTGTTGATAATTGATGATGGATAAGAAGTGATAGCGAAGAGAAGTGGGTCAAATAGGAGAAGAAAGGCTCTGCAGCTAAGTGTGCATAGGCCTACATAAAGTCTTCAACTGAGTGCACGGACCCCTACAGGTAAGTTCATAGGGTAGTTTTGAGTATGTAATCTGAAATCGAAGATCAATAAAGGCAGTTTCTGAAGAATTCTTGTGTATTTTTTGTTTACTTCTATTTATGATATATGTTGTCAATGAATGATGTCATTTATGGAATATTGATTGAATGTTGCACAATCATGTTGAATAGATGTTAATGATGTACGCAAAGAATATTTATGTATTTTCGTGAAGACTTTAATGAATTCCCTGATTTTTACTAATAACTTAAGTAAATATGTTGGTACCCTAATTTAGGACTGATTTCTGATGTGCATAAGTAGATAGATTGATTGTTAAAGGTCCACAAAAAATAATACTAGACCTTCGCGAAGGTCTAAAGGTCATTTTGATAGAGTCGCAGCTGTGTGCCCTAGGAGTGCATTGATCTACGCAAAGGCAGATCTGAGGCGCTGGAAGACATCACACTAGTCTCTAGATGTAGAAACTTGGTTCTTACATTGCCCCATACTATTTTGGGTGAGACTGTAGCCTGCGCTACACAGGTTGTTGCTGAAAGGGCCAGTAGTGTAGGGATTTGTTGATTGGTGCAACTAAATCTGGACTTGGGTCAGGACCCCCTAAGCCAACAAATGGTTCCAGTTTAAGGATCAGGATCTTCTTGAAAGAGATGTGCGATGTCGCATCATTGGAATCGGACCAAGAAAGAAATGGAAAAGTGGTTGGATTGGAAGATTCAAAAGTTCGTGGCATAGGAAAACAGGAATCCATGCGTGTCAAAGGAATAATGGTTGAACAAGTATTTCTATAAACAAATACACGAGATCTTCTTTTGCACATTTCCCATTGAATTGTATGAGTGGTTAGCCAAATTAACAGACAACCAAGGAAGTTGGAAGCTCGATAGTACTATAGTGTGGACTCCAGAACTAGTGTGATGATTAGAAACCTCTAAAAAAAAGATCATACAGGTTTTTGATCATTAGCTCGATCAGATTATGGGAGGATTTGTTACAGACTTTGAAGTTGATACCTCAGTAAGCTACAACGAAGAAGAGCACTTTTCGAAGGACAACAAGGTAAGCATTTATGATCATTGAATACTTGGATTAAAATGTTCTTATGTAAAAAACGGGTTATGCCATTACCTTGATGTTCAGAGCTATGCGAAAGATCAGGTCCAGAATATAGTCTGTTAATCGGACCTCCTTTAAGCTACAAAGAAGGAGCAGTGCAGGCTTCACCACGAAGTGTTGTCCAGCTGATAATGCAGGATCCTTTGTGAACACATCATCGATCCACTCTACCTCCACCTCCATCTCCACCACCACCATTCAACATGGCGAACACAATGAAGCTATCGATTTTCAAGGGTATTGACAGTGAAGATACATAACCGTTTTGGTCTGTTGCGAATTCTATTTGGACAGCGCAACAGATTAGTGATGACAATATAAGAAGTCACAATTGGTTACCGCTCTACAAGATCACGCACTAACGTGGCATATTAAGTATTGTTCTAATAAACCTCTTGCATTGCTAGCAGAGACTAAGGCGACATTAAACAAGGAGTTTACTAAGCCTAATCCTGACTAAAAGTCATTAATTGTATTCAATGAAATAATGATGAGTGTCGATGAGACACATTGGGAATTAGATCAAAGGTTGAAGTTTTAGATTCGAGAAGCTAACATGTGGCTCACAGATAGTCAACATCGTGAGTGTTTTATAGCTTTGCTCCTGCACCACCTGATAATTTCTCTATCACAACAGAGGATAGGAACCCAGGAGGAAGCTTTGGAAATTGCGATGAGTTTGCATGCAACACCGATTCAAGATGTGACCTCAGGGGTACAACAAATCTAATCTCGGTTATAGAGCTTCCGCGTAGAATTGTAGAGCTTGAAGAAAGACAAGGAGTCTAAACCAGTGGTGCACACGGAAGTCTGATGTCTTAAGTGCAAGAGCCAGGGGCATGATAAAGACCATTGTCCCGTGTACTCTAATTATATTACAGGTGGGGGACCAATTCCCCTGAAGCGAGAATCCCCAACAAGGCGGAGCATGGGGGCTGCACTATGGTGCACTAATTGTTAGGTTGTTGGAAAACATGCGACAGATAATTGTCATTTACTTCAAAAGTTCATCCAAACACCCCATCAATTCTTTTGTAACTTCTACAAATCTATGGGCCACAATGAAATTATCACTATCAAAGCTATGAATTTATGATGGAAAGAACACCTACATACCAGATGCAAGTAGAAACTCGGTCTGCAGATCAGGGTGTTGGAAGGGTGCGCAGAGCCTATTAGGGATGAAGATGGGGCTGAGGAGGAGGAGGACCTAGTAGAGACTTGGGTCAGGTCATATGCTACAACTATAGAATTCCAGGGAACTATGTGCGAGAATGCCAGAATCAAACACGCCTGTCATGTCAATACTGCAACCAGTTTGACCACACTATTGAAGAGTGCCCATTGCTGATAGCTAAGATGCAAGAGAAGAAAGCACAACCTCAACAAACTACATAGAAACTATAGATGATGAGACCTGAGCCCTGCGAGGAGGATCAAAGCGTGAATATAGTGCTGAGGAGTGGAATAACAACTAGTGATGATAAAGGTAAGCAACTTGAAGAGGATGGATGGGTTTGCAAGGCCCCAGAGAAGGTATTTTCTTTTGATCTGGAGTGCACTAAGGAAACCTTCATGAAAATCAAGAAGAGCTTTGATGAGGCCTCCACCTCAGGAAGACAGGACAAGGTGTAAGAAACCAGTGCACTTGCAGAGGTTGATCCCTCTGTGCTTACTACATTTTTGAAGATCTGCATAAAGCTACTATGTGATAGAAAAATTGTGGAAGGCCTGCAGAAATTAATAAATAAATGCACCAGTAAGGAAAAGGCCCCTGATTGACACTAGGTGGTAAAAAAAAATTGGAAAACATAAGGCAAGAATGGGGTGCGAGATGAGGGTCATTACACGTATAGGTGATTATGAGATGGACTAGGTCATTTTGGATTTGGGGTCCGATGCGAACGTTTTACCAAAAAAAGTATGGGAAAGAATGGGGATACCTACACTACAATGGTCTCCGATTCAACTTAGAATGGAGTACCAATAGAAAGTCATCCTGATGTCACAATTATATGGAGTAATAGTTGAAATAGAAGGTGCAAGCGCGATCACTGACTTTGAGGTTATATAGATTGTTGATGACAACAATCCATATCCCGCGCTCTTGGTAATTGACTGGATGATTGATATGAATGGGGTCATCAATATGAAGAAGAGGACAATGTCATTTGAAGGAAAATTTCTTTGGGTTGTAGTACCATTAGACCTTGTAGAAGGGTCATGCTATACTGAACCAGTATGTGATTAGGAAGAAAGTGAGGATGAACTGGATCAAATCTACAAAATAACAACACAAGGCTAGGATTGGATGAACCTGATGTCAGATGGATGGATTGCATCGGACTGGGAGAGTTCATGCACCTCTGATTCAGAAAAATTTTTGGAGAATTAGTAGAATCAGTTTCATGTTGTATCCACTCTGTGATGCAATATGATGACGACTTTGCTATGATGTGTGTCCTCAGAGGTGAGGAAATTATTCTATTTTGATAGTTTGAATGACGTAGATAAGTTTTTGGATGCATTTGAGCACGAAGGTCATGAGGATCACTACTTCCAAGCACTATGTTTGGCACTGTGTGCTATGCGTGCATGATGGTGGGAACACATAAAGATAGTTTTGATGGATGGCAAGATTATAGAAGAATGATGAGATTAAGATTTGGGCATCCTAACACTCGACTGACTGAGAAATATAATGGGAAGGATGATCTACATAGTCACTTAGAAAAATGGACTAAAGCATGGGGATCAGATTCGTAGAGTGGGTACACATATTTTTCCATACTTTAGATACAATTCCGATGAACTAGTATCTGGAAATGGAGCTCCACCATGGCACCGTGGAATGGGATATATTGAGAGAAGGATTCCTATTGACCTTCAACTTTGAAAACAACTTCGAAAGCATCCATGAAGATCTATAGGAGATAAAGGTGATCATCTTCGGAATGCCACAAGAACTTATGGAATGTATTCAACTGGATTGGGGCACCCAACTACGCCATGTGCTAGAATGCTATAATGTGACCGCTGAAGAGAAGTATGAAGATCCAAAAAACATTAATATTCTGGAGGTAGAAGGGCATTGCGAAGTCAAAGGCCCAAAAATAGACAACACAGACATCACCACGTTGTTGAAGACAAAGTAAGTAAAAATTGCTATTGAATCAAAACCAAAGTTTGCGAAAATTGGAGATTATTGGGATGACGCTACCATGGATACAGTTGTTGCGTTACTCTGCGAATACCATGATCTCTTCCCTACCATATTTTCCGATTTGAAGGGCATAATTAGTGATTTGGATGTCATGAATATCACTTTGAAGCTAGACACAGAGCCTATTAAACAAAGGTCGTATTGCCTTAATCCTAAATACAAGGAAAATGTTCGTCTAAAGCTGGATAAGATGTTGGAGGCATGAATCATAGAACCGGTTGAATAATCTGATTGGGTGAGGCCGATGGTGGTTCGAGAGAAGAAATAAAAAGGTGAGATCACGATTTGTGTAGACTTGTGGAAGCTTAATGATGCGTGTGTCCACAACCCATTCCCAACATCGTTTATAGATGAAGTGCTAGACAATGTTGGAGGGCAGAAGGCTTACTCCTTTATTGATGGGTTCTCTAGGTATCATCAAATTAACATCGTGCCTGAGGATAGGAGAAAAGTTACCTTATCAATGGAGTGGGGTTGTTTTCAGTACACTGTGATTCCATTTGGACTCAAGAATGCACCTGCAATATTTTCTCACGTAGTCGTCACAACGTTAAAGGAGGTAATTTATAAGTTCCTAGAAGTATGCTTTGATGGCTAGACGATGTTCCGATTACTAAAGCAGCATGTAAAAAGTTTGTGCGCTATGTTGGATACGTGTCATAGATACTACATTGTGATAAATTTCAAGGAATTCATATTATGTGTTCCCTTTGGGATTTTTCCGGGTCACATGGTGTGAAAACAAGGATTCATGTTGGACCCTACAAAGATTGCAGTAATTGTGAATTTGGAGGTCCCAAGGAACAATAAGCAACTACGCACAATCCTGGGACATATGTGATATTATAGGAAATTTATTAAAGCATATGCTCAGATTACTGCTCCCATGGAGAAACTGTTGAATAAGGAAACAACATTCTATTGGGATGAATAATGTCAGTGCAACTTAGATGTATTGAAAGAAAATATGGTCACCATTCCAATCTTAGTATTCACTAATTGGAAAAAGGGGTTTCATGTACATGTGGACGCCTTTTACATTGCGTTGGGTGTAGTGTTAACGTAGGCCAGTTAAGGAGAATTGGATCATCATATAGCCTTCACAAGTAGGAAATTATCAAAGGCAGAGAAGAATTATTCAACAATTGAGCATGAAGGATTGGCCATGGTGTACGCACTGCAATAATTTAGACACTATCTGTTACGGGGGCATTTCAAAATGTACACAGATCATTCTGCCTTGAAGTACCAAGTCAATAAGCTTGCGTTGGGGGGTAAGATCTTCAGATGGTTTCTATTCTTTTAGGAGTATGAATTTGATGTAATTGTGAAGCAAGGGAGGTTAGATTTAGGACCTGACCATTTGTCGCAGATCGAAACAAGTGAAGGATCTAATAATCTGGAGGAAGGGTTGCCAGATGCGCAACTATTTTCGGTGCACGTAACATATAATCATTCTGTAGATATTATTAACTTATTCGCCGCGGGGATAACATCGGAAGGGTATACAAGTCGAAAAAGAAGGAACTAGTAGCGCGCACGACAAAATTTTTAGTTATTGTAGGACATTTGTATAAGGTGGGTGTTGATGAGATATTGCGAAGGTATGTGCCAAATTTTAAGAGAGAAAACATTCTCACTGATGCTCATGGGTGAGCTGCGAGAGGTCATTATGCAGACAAGGAAACTGTGCATAAGATTTTGCACGCAAGTTTATGGTGGCCACCACTACACAAGGATTCCAAGGCATATTGTAAGGCACGTGATGCATGTCAGAGAATGGGCACACCATCGTGAAAGGATGAATTGCCATTACATCCTCAAATATCTTTCTAGGCATTTGAGAAATGGGAGATTGATTTTGTTGGGCCAATTTAGGCCCCAGGAAAGAAAATAGGTGTGTGCTATATCATCACCACAACAGAATATCTAACCAAATGGGTGGTAGCATAGCCAGTTAACGACTTTACAAGGGCTACGACAACAAATATTTTGTTTGAGTGTGTCTTAACTAGATTTAGCTGTCCAAAAGTGTTGATGAATGACACAGGTATGCACTTTCTGAACGATCAATGCATTGACTGAAGAATTCTAGGTTTACCATTAGAAGAGCACATCGTATCACCCATAGACCAATGGAACTGTTGAAGCCTTTAATAAGATTTTGGAGAATACAATGACAAAGATCTGAAATGTGCAGCAGAATGACTAGGATGTGTGCGTACTTGTAGCATTATGGGCTTATAGGAGTACTTGTAAGAAACAAAAAGGGAAAACTTCGTTCAGACTAGTATATCGAGTCAAAGTTGTAATGCCCATGGAGTATATTGTGTCTAGTCTATGCATAACATCTCTCATAGGTATGATGGATTGTGAGGCCTTGGAGGAATGCCTTGCACAGCTGATGGAAGTTGAAGACGATCGATTTTTGGCAAGATTTCATCACAAAAAACATGGCACGATCACCACATCAAGCTTCGCACATTCGAGGTAAATAATCTTGTCCTATTGTATGATAGTAAATTCACTAAATTTCCAGGTAAATTTCATATGGATTGTTTAGGTCCATATATTATAAAAGAAATTATAGATGGAGGTGCAGTTCAACTCGAGAAGCTGAATCGGGAACCTTTTCTGGGAAGAGTGAATGGGAGCAGATTGAAGTTGTATACAGTGGATCCTATGCAACGACTATATAATGTCAAGATACTCTTAGTGCTCCAGGAAGTTGCAAGGAGGACAACACAACAATTAGGCTACACGGAAAGTGACGAAGTTGCAACCTATGAAGCTACGAGCAAGAAGCTGCACCATGGAGAGAGGTGTCTGTTTTTGGGAAAACTAGTGTCTTTTTGATCGACTAGCCCTCTAGGTTTGGCAGCTACCCTAGAAACAATAGTCTAAGGAAATTCACAATTTCTTCTATGTATAATAGATAAGAGAAAGACAAAGGAACCAACCTGGATCTTCCGCTTAACTCCTTGCTTGATCTCTCTCCCCCTTGACAGAGCTTGCAACTCCTCTCTGTACTTATCCCGCTTGGAGAGTACCTGTAGAAACATAGTAACAAAGAACCATCAAAGCATCTTGATCTATTATATCATAGTCATTATGGAATCAAAAATATAATGAACATACAGTGGCATTCACAAATAATAACATTAACAATTGCACAGTTATATGGAAGAAAACTCGAAGAACTTTATTATATAGAAGGGAGAATTACAACCCACTTGTCTGATCTAGCATTATCCTCCCAGCATGAAGCCCTCTTCACCTCATGAAATAGTAAGATCACACCAACAGTATAATTCTCTTTCTTAAATACAAACTATCAGCACTTCCTTGCAATTCAAAAAAGTCCAACCTCTCGATCTCTCAGATGAGGGATCCATTTATAGATGTGTGCAAGGGTGTGAGTCATCTCTAGGTTTTTTATTAGTGTCATTCCACTTGTTACATTTGGTTCCACTTGGAGATTTCTTGAATCTCTTACTCATCCCTGGGCGAATTCAGAGAGGCAAGTGTCATAGGAGAAGTTTCTACAAGATTCCATGAGCATCCACTTAGCAAATTGTCTTGGACATTTGTCCATCCTCACTCATTACACCCTACAGAAGGCCTCATTAGTATGCATCACACCTAGTTAGTGTAGAAGTCAGTATGCATCGCACCCTGACAGTGGAGCAGTCAGTATGGTCCAGTTTAGGGCAATTCTGGATGGTTTTTCAGGTGGAACTTTTGGGGAATGATGTAATTAGATGACCATGATATTTTAGGGTATGAAACAACACTTTTAGGGGTTGAACTGCCCAAATATGTCTATAAAAGTTGCCCCCTAAAACATGAAGTCGTAAATCTTGATGTCGGGTGAAATTCTTTATCATGAGGATCCAAGGTTTCGAACTGGAAGGTGACCTGTATAAGATATAATACAATACATCAACATAATATAATTTTTCATGATCTAGCTAAGGCGGGCATTCCTATGCTCAGCTTTATAAATCTATTTCATCTACATAGAATAGATAGTCAACTACATATGCAAACTGGTGATTCTTCAGATGTAGAGTCATCATCCTTGGTCTGAATAACTGTCTGTGCAACATCTTCGTACATTTGATGTTTTTATATCCCTGAATATATCACAGCCCAGATGGATGAAACGAGATATGGGGTCTTCAAACTTGTTAAATCTTTTCCCGATGTATAATTCAATCCATGTGAAGAGATGTTTTGAAGTCGAACATGGAAAGACATCGCCTGATTACCAGCCAATAATGTGAGTTGTTAATAGACGCGAGAGGAATCATCGATAATGATAATGACCCTCAAGGTAGTACAATTCATTTGGTGTGAATATATGATCTGATGTCAAACACCACAAGAAATATTTCGGACGAAGGCCATTGATGTCAACCTGTCGCCAGAAGTGAGAAACTTGCTATTGAGGCATGCAAGCTTCAAAGTATTGAAAGGGTTGTTTCTAAGTAAACTTCTTAGATAATGAGCTGACATTAACAAGAAGTGACTCGTCATAGGAGGGCCTTAATGTATCCCACATCTACGACACGAAATGAAGCAAATGATTTCCTACAGGAAACGCTATGATGACACAAGGTTCAGGAATGGCAGTCATGAAAAATGGAGGTTGAAGGTATTGCAGTGGATGAGGCATTAACCGGGTTTGTGGTTTCTCAGCTGAATGACTTCTCTTGAACATGTCGGCGACACTAAGATGGATTGATAACGTTAACCCCAAAAGATGGATGGTGTGGAGGACCAATGGTGAGATGACCAGTGAACGGAATAGCCCAACCCGACTCAATAATGGTGATGGAGTGAAAGTGTCATGTTCAAGAGTGACTTGCTACCATAAAATTCTTCAAGTTTTCTTCCCTTTTTCCCTAGTCATTGTTGACTAGTACCTCTTTATTTTTGTCAATCTTGAGGAAGATAACATATGCTTGTTCTATAATTTTCCCTTCGAGCAAACTTGTCGCTATGTTTTAACGAGTCTAGCAATAGTGAAACTCGTTCTTGTCTAGGTGGACAAGTTTGTCACTATTGTTTTAATGAGTTCAACAACAAAGATAACTCAATCCTTTTTGTGTTTAAAGAGCTTGAAAAGGGATGAAAAGGGGACTCTATCGTGTCTCAGGTGGACAAGTTTGTCACTATTGTTTTAACGAGTTTAACAACAAGGATAACTCAGTCCTTTTCATGTTTATAGAGTTTTAAAATGGATGAAAAGGAAACTCCACCAGTTCTCTTTCGTAAATTGATTCCTTGGGTCCAAAAAAGGATAAAATAATATGAAATAAATGACTTTTCCAATCATTTTAACGAGCCGAAAAAGGTAGGCGCTCGAACTTTTTCATTAGATAATCCCTTAGGTCCGAAAAAGATTAAAATATAGAGGGATGGAACTTCCAATCACTTTAACGAGATGGAAAGGCCAATTGCTCGAAAATCTTTTCATATTTAACGAGTCTTAAAAGAGTTTAATGGGGACTCGCTTTTGTGGAACGAGTGGTATTTAGGGTAGCAACTGGTTCCAGGTAAGCTTGGAAGTTCTCAAAACATGGTCATTTCTAGGAAGAGGTTGGCTAATAAGACCACTTATCGCAACTGTTCCTCAAAAAGGGTAAACAACCAAGTCAAAGCATATGATTGGACAAAAGAATGGAGGTGATGGGAGGAACACAACCAAGGCTCAAAACGTTGATAGCATGGCAATCACAAAGGTTATTTACCGAAGGTGGGTTCATTTTTTAACAAGCTTGAATTGTGAAGGAACTATGCTTGGTTGTGGGTTTATTTTTTAGCAAGCTTAAACCATGGGAGAACTATGCTCGGTGGTGGGTTTATTTTTTAACGAGTTTAAATCATGGGGGAACTATGCTCGGTTTTTGGTTTTCAGAGTTTTATTTTGGTGAAGTTATGCAATCCTGATGCAAATGCTGATGTAAAATGCTTTCTTTACAAACGTTGCAAATGTCTATCTAACACATAGTTTGCTAATGAACCAATCAATGCGTTTAAGTTTCTAGAAATGTGTTGATATTGAATGGAATCAAAATGTCTTTCCAAAATCCCGACTCTTAGTAACATGCGATAAATAGATGGGTTCCAAATGGAATAAATGCCAGTAAGTTGTAGAATGACGAGTTGTCAATCTAGCCTGACAACGAGTCGACGTATGCCATGTGAAATGGCATTAGAGAGAAGTTCAATCAAGACGCTATACTCAATGATGTTGTTCGTCGATCGACCAATACATACCCCCCTGAAGCTCACTAACTCGCCGCTTGGAGTGAAAATGGCATAGGTTGCAGAAGATAGTTTCTGCGTACTACAACTAGCTCCATCGGCGTACCCAAGAAATGGTTCCAAGAAGTTTGACATCTGCAACAAATTCAAAGTGGATTACCTAGAAAAAATGACAACTCTAAAAAAAAACACAAAAAATGCAATAAAACCATATGTACAATTAGTTTACTCAACTTAATCAAGCATAGTAACGTTTAAGATACAACCTGTTTCGGGGCTGCAACAGTGGAATCCCATAATAATCGACCAGCTCGTAGGCTCCTTTTGTCAATACTCATTTAACAATGTAAGGGCCCATCCATAATGGTTCGAATTTACCTGCTGCTAATTTGTCAGAGTCTTGATCATAAAGTAAGACCAGGTCACCTTCTGAGAAGACACGAGGCTTGACATTTTTGTCATATTACACCTTGAGACGTTTCTTGTGTGCTTCGTTAGCCAGCGCGACATCATGACGGGTTTCATCCATGTGGATTAGTTCCAAGAAACAAGCCTCTTCTTCAGAAGATTCAGGAAGAAAATCAATTGCAAGCTTGAGGGATGAGATTTCACACTAGATTGGTAAGATAGCTTCCAAACCATACACCAGCTAAAAGGGCATAAATCTGTCACATTTCTCACCAAAGTCATATATGCCCATAGAGCCGAGTACATGATTAACTACCAATTCTGTTTGTGGACTCCAATCATGCTCTACAACATGCACTTAAGGACTTTGTTGATGGCATCAACCTATTTGTTAGCCTGCAAATAATATGGAGTAGAACTATCGTGGGATGGTCCTAATTTTGCTGTCAATTCTATCATCATGTGATTGCGAAAATGCGACCCATGATCTGTGACTATAGCCTGTGGTACACCAAATATAGAAACTACATGGTTAAAAAAGAAAAGAGTAGCCGTTTCACCATTTTTGTTTAATGTAGGCATCACCTCAACCCACTGTGTAAAATAGTCGACAACGACTATAATATACTCATGCCCCCTGCCTAAGGTGTGGTTACATGTCATGAAATCAATGCCCCATTTAGCGAATGGCCCAACAACAACTACTTGATGTAGTGGTGTAGGTGGTAATCTGGTTTTGCGATAAAAAATCTCACAAGCATGGCAACCTCTAACTAAAATTATGCAACCTTTGAATATATTGGGCAAGAAGTAACCAGCTCGTAAGATCTTTTTTGCAGTAGCATAACTAGATAGACTCCCTCCACAAGCACGTGAATGGAAATCATTCAAAACTTTTTCGGCCTCCTCATGCGTGAGGCACCTTTGTAGAACTGTATCAACACCACGATGATAAAGTGTATCACCAATGATCAGGTAATCCTTGGCTTGGTATCGAGTATGTTGTTGTTCAGAGTGAGAGGTGTTAGGCTTAAAATTTTGGGTTTGGAGATAGACCAGTATATCCCCATGCCACGGATCGCTTGATGATATCAAAAACATAGTCTCATCCACGATTTATGCTTTGGATGTCAAATCGTTGGATGACGAGGGATGGTTACAAAGTAACTCCACGAAGACAAGAGACTTCTTTGATTTGGATTTGGTGAATTCCATATCAAACTCCTATAAAATCAGTATCCATTTGGAATATTTTCCCCCTAGTAATTGACGTGACAAAATGTAGGTCATAGGGTTTCAATTTGACACAATGGTATTTTTTCGAAAGAGAACATAGTGTCAAAATCTCTATACCGCTTGAATGGCTGCTAAAGCTAATTTTTCAACATAAGAGTACTTGATTTCTGTATCATTAAGATTGTGACTTAAATAATATATAGGATTCTCTATTCCATTATCTTCTTGCACTAAAACCATGAAAATGGTTGTATCTGTGGTGGCGAGATATAGTTTAAATTCTTTTTGATAGTCAAGAGCATACATTAATGATTCTTTTATCATGGAATATTTTAAAGCATCAAAGGAAGCTTGCGCAACTTGATCCCAGTGGAAGGGTACTTCTTTTTTCAAAAGACGTGTATAACCTTTGAAAGTTTAGCATAATGTGGAATGAACCTTCTCAGAAAGTTAGCTTTCCCTTGGGGTCTTTGAATCTGAAGCAAATTTGAAGGTGGAGGCATGTCAAGGATTGCCTGAACCTTAAAAGGGTCAAGTCAAATTTTGTCCCTAGAAACTACGAAACCAAGTAATTGACCAAAACCAACAAAAAACGCACACTTGTGTGGATTGAGTTGTATCTTGTAGTGTCAGCAACGTAGAAATATGGCTCTCAAATGTTGCAGATGATCACTCCGCTTTCACCAATAAGCCAGTAGATCATCGAGACACAGTTGAACGATGTGTTTGATGTCATGGAAGGCATAGTTCATTGCCCTATGAAAATTTGCCCCCGTGTTCTTCAAACCGAAATGTAATTTACGATATGCAAAAGTGCCCCACAGACATAAAATGCAATCTTCGACTGGTCCTATGGGCGGATATTGATTTGATTGTATCCAGAAAATCCATCCATGAATGAAAATATTTTTCATCCGGCACATTCATCAATTATCTGGTCGATGAAGGGTGTAGGATAGTTGTCCTTTGGACATGCTTGATTTACATCCCTACAATCAATGCACACTCTAATCGTTCCTTGTTTTTTCATTACAGGAACAATATTTGATACTCAATCAGTGAGAGGAACAGGGTAAATGAAACCAGCATGCAAAGTTTTTCAAGTTCTGACTTAATGGAAGCGACTTTCTTTGGATGGATAGTTTGAATCCATTGTCGTACTGGTTTGACATCTAGATACATCTTGATTTCATGTTCAACAATTCTTGAGTCAATGCCTGGCATTTCTTCATATGACCATGCAAAGACATCTCTGAATTCACAAAAGAGGGCGCAATAAATTTCCAGTTCTGATGGAGAACAAGATTTGCCAAAGTGAAATATTCTCTACAACATTAGATTTGGTCAAGATATTAATGGTGATAGTTTCTTCAATATTGGACAGATTTCACTCGGAATCCACTATATTAACAGTATTTGATAAAAAATCAAAACTAAAGGATGATTAATTTCGCTTGAATAATCTTCTTTTTTATCTTGAAGGTGGGAACAATGGTGGTAATATTCCCTCAGTGTCTCCCCTATCATCATTGACTGGATTATTCTTTCATTTGTAGAATGTATACGAGACCAAGGATCAGAAGAGGTACCATACTCTAGAAACCTATCTATCCAAACACTCGTTGAGTGCTGATTCAGGTTTTCCTTCCAGGCCTAGAAGATTGATTTCTATAAAGATTCTATGGGGCTTGGTGGAAACACCCAGCAGTGATCCACACTATCAAAATCATCAGAGTTCTTCTTAATCCCAGGGGATTTAGAAGATATCATATGACAGGTTTCCACTGTGGCCACTTCTGCAAGTCCAGGTGGAGGCAGGAGGGTAAAAATACCCATTAAGGAAGGGTCTTTTAGGAGACCTACTCTGACATTTTGAAGTGATTGAGAACTTCCATGGATCAATGGAATGCTTCCAGTAGCTTGTGAAATATTAGGAGAAAAGGCTAGTTGGTCAACAATTGCAATTCCACCTTGGAAGGGAGATGCAATCTTTCTAAAATATGTAGACACGATGGCAGCCATAGCATAAATCAAGGGCCTTCCCAATAAGATATTGTAGTCAAGGTTGCCATCAATGACCTCGACTTTAATGTCTATTGTCTTGGCATTTAGTTCAACTTGCAAGTTACTTAAAATCCCATACGGCGTGTATGTTCTTCCATTGAATGCTTTTAATGTCGTTGATGATCATGACAAGGGTGGTGAACCTAGAGTTTTCTAGCAACTCATTGACATAATACAGGTAGATGCCCCCTCATCGATGATTGTTCGATGAATAGTATTATTGAGGGCTTTTACCTGTATAAGGAAAGTGGGTTGGGCCGGTAACTATGGTGTATATCCTTTATGATTAAAGGCCGCAAGATTGGAATCCGTTGGATCAATCCCACCTATTGCTGATAACAAAGCTTACTTTTGGGAGGGGAAATTCTACAGTAACTCAAGTGTTGACATAGCGGATGGCGATTGAGCCAGATCCTCCACTATATTATAATTTTGTGCTTCTTGAGCATGAGGATTAAATGTCGACTTACGTACGACTCCCTTTGGCAGCTTTATAGTTAATTCAGGAATAATGTGTGGAACAACTTCTGGTGAAGTCGTTGTTGAACTACGAGGTTGATCTCTAGCCTGGTTGTTTGGCGACAATGGATTCCTATAATCTTTATTCCTTGTCGATATCAAAGCATCATTTTGCTGTTTTGAGACAGATAGCATAAGGACTTGGGATTTGGAAGCATGATGGATAGCAACCAAATTAGTTTCTGGTTTCGTAAACGGATCAGTCAATACTACTGAGGTACTTGAAGTCTTTAAAAATTTCACAACCTCAGCTCAATGTGGACAATCTTCCATATAGTGCTACTTGTTACATATGTAACATGGAAAATGAGGTTTCCTTTGCCTAGTAGGGTTCTCAGAAGATTTTTCAGGAGTTGAATTCTCCTGTTTCTTCTTATTATTTTTCCCTTTCTTCTTGCCCCCTGGTTGCTTTGGTTTCTTTCCTTTGTTAGATGACATGGCATTAATCTCCAAGGGAAGAGGTTTTTCATTCACATTTTGACTAGAAACAACAAGAGATTTACCAAATGGAGCCCTTACAGTTTGTGTGCTTGAGGCACCGATCACGCCGTCACTGGCATGAGAGTCCCTATTTGATTTAGGAGGAGCGGGAATGGAAAATTCCGGTCTAGGAGCATCGGGAATTTTGTCGTGGAGTGTGCGAGACTGAGTATAGATCAAGTCGAAATATTGGGCATGAGCAATGACTTGCTCTTCAGTGACAAATTCTTTCGCCACATCCTTAGTGATAGATGGAAATGAGGACTTAATAAACCACTCAGCTAACAGCTAATTAGGAATGTACATCTTTACCATTTGACAACGACACTGCCACTCATGAATATGATTAGATATGTCAGTGGCCATGGTCTGTTTAAATTTGATAAGGAGTTTTGTTCCCGTTTCGTACCTAATGGGTAACTGAAAGTGGGTTAGAAAAGTAGTGGCAAGTGCACTAAATTTATCAAACGAAGCTCTAGGAAATTCAATATACCATTTCGCTGCTGGCCAGTGAGCGTTCTCTGAAAACGGTGAAGCCTAATCGAATCATCATTCAGGGTGTTAGATGAGCACCACAAATGAAAAGTCATTACGTGATTCTATGGATCTTCACCTAGATTTCCATTGAATTTAGGAATATCTGAGGGAAGTTGATGAGGAATCGCTCGCGACCAAGGGGAGTAAGCAATTGGATCATTCAACAACCTGTTCAAATCTAGTATTTCTAGAGTTGCCACAAAGACAACTGCTGATTCAGGTTAGGTGAAGCATACCCAGGATAAGATGGAATCGCCTGATGATCCGGATTTAAATAGGAATGCAAAAAAATACAGAGATAACCATATACACAAAGATGCAGTAGAAATAATACTTCATTTCATTAATGGAAAATATTGAAATATGCTTACAACTAGAAATAGAAATAAACCAGATAGGGCGATGGTCGCTTATCTCTGAGGAGAGATGTGAAAGCTACATACCTCTGAATTGTGTTACAATGAGGCTCAAAGGCCTATTTATTGTTGAGAAACAATGGAAAACCCTTAACATCCCAAAACCTAGCCCTAGAAGATGAAACACCAAATTGTGAGCCCCGTTTGGGTAAATTGGTACATCAATTTCCCGAGGTCGTAACTTTGGCATACGATCTCCATTTGACACATACAATAGCTTGTTAGAAAGATCTATCTAGGCACTACCACTTTGGCAAGGGAAACATTAGTCCATGGACCCATGTTGCCCCCATATTTCCCAAAAATGTCGTTTAGGGCCTCAAAATGGCTCCAAACGTTCAAGACCTGAAAAACTAATAAAAATAGTAAACTACGCTACAATTAAGGAAACTGACAAACTGAAAGAGATGGTTGTGGGGGTCCAAATGGGATAGGTGAGTGGCCACCAGCATCCATCTAGATCATTCCTCCCCCCTTAGGAAGCAATGGTCCCCATTGCATTGAGTTTCTCCATTTGCTGAACATGGTCCTTGGTGAGCTATTTTGTAATCTCGCATGTGTCTAGTAATGGTGGGAAGCATGGTTGATGACGGTCCACATTCAACACTCGATGAAAGTGAAGGAATGGAGGAATGTTGTGCTTCAAAGCATTTTTTACTGTAGCCTTGGTACTAGTGTAAGGACCATTTCAGAGTGGTCTGAGTTTCTGATGGGTTCTAGGAAGGCGTTCTCTCTACAGATGTAACCAAACTTTTTCGCCCACCTGAAACTTGTGTGGTACCCCTGTGGGTGAGGAGAAGTTGTTCTTGTGTTCTGTCATGACTGTATCCCTTTGCTCTTGCTGCTGCGTGGAGGAACCCTTTGTGGCGGTCATGGATGTAGCAACAATCTTCCCCTTCATTTGGGAGTGAACTAGACAGAAAATGAATTTTCTAGTCTGGGAGATGAGCTTGTTGCCTTTCTTGGAAATGACCAAAGATGTGGCGGTAGGTGGGGCTACCTCCAGTATCCCGTATAATGAATTACCCAAAGAAATAATGACACTGCGAGGCCTTGACTCATACATAGCATTTCGCCTCCACAGGTATGGCTGGCCTAATAATAAATCACAAACATCCACAGGTGTAATGTGACACAATACCTCGTCTGTGAAGGGCTTGATGCTGTAGGGAAGGCGGCACTGCTGGCAAACTTTGAGATCTCGTCCTTCATGAAGCCACCTGATACTATATGATTATGGGTGTGGTGTAGTTGGTAGCCCCAACCACCTCATGACCTCTACTGAAACGAGGTTCTTTTGGCTGCCACTGTCGGCAATGAATTGCAGCGACAAACCCTTCACCCACATCTGTGAGTGGAAAAGATGCTCTCCCTCCTCTGGATCTTCGGGTTCATTTTTCTAGACCTTCACAGTGACAACAGTGACATTGGGCTCTGCATCAATGATCTACTTCCATTTACCATTCCCATTTGTGGGTTCTGACTTAGGATCAGAACATGTATCTGATCCGAAAGCTTTCAACTCGGCCACCAACGACTGCTTGGTCTGATAGTCACTTGTGTTATGAGTGGGACTCTTGTGGAACTCACACCACTTTCCTGTGTCCTTCTTCAGCTTCATGGTGTTGTTCTTTTCTTGCGGCTTCCATGAGCTACCTTGGGTCACCCCGCCTTGGCTTTGTCCTTTGGGCTTCAGATTTACATATCCAAAGTCTTGCTTCCTCTATTTGAACTTTTGCTTGATTTTGATAGTGTATCAGTATGCTGTTCCTAGGAAGGAGATGTTTAGGAACTCCATATCTTCGTGGATGTATCTATGTAGGTAGCCGTGGCATTTGAGTACCAGATGGAGATCAAAATCTTTGATACCCAACTATGTGCGAAGGGTATGAAAAAAGTTGGTGAACTCTGGCACATCTTGGTCCCTTCCCTGTTGCAGTGTGGTCCACTTTATGTATTTGTCCTTGTAGTTTTTGACAAGGTAGTATTGCTCCTTGATGGCATCCAAAAAAAAGAAATAAATCCCAAGTGGGTGCTGCTGAAAATAGTGAGCCTGTGATTTCTTCCTTCTTCTTGCAGTAGGTTTCCCACTAGTCGATAATGTGGGGGGTTGCTTTGAGAAGAGCGAAAACAATCTTTTCCTAACTCAAAAATTCATGAACAGAAAAATAACCCTCTAGTAGATTTAACGATTTATCTATGGCATCTGCATCTATCTAACCCTCGAATATGGGGATTTCAAAATTAACTTGTACCTTAAATGACGTGGCATTTCCAAAGTAGCTACTGGAAGCCGGTGCGTCACTTCTAGGTAGCCGTTGAAGGATCTGCGCAAAGTTGTCCATCATTGCATTCCTCTGATGCTCGAGGGCTTCTTCGAGCAAGATTTTGATAGGATCTCTTTCCCCCTCATCTTTCTTCTCATCCACCATGGGAGGTCATTAGGATTTGCGAGGCTGGTCTTGCAAAGGTTCGACTAGTTCAAGCCCTAACCCCTTATATCCTGATTTCGTTAGGGACATGCAAAGAAAAACATAGAAGAAGCATACCACTCTAATACCATTGATCTGGATTTAAACAAGAATGCAACAAAATATAGAGATAACCATGTACACAAAGATGCAATGGAAATAATACTTCATTTAATTAATGGAAAATACTGAAATATGCTTACAACCAGAAATGGAAATAAACCAGCTAGGGTGATGGTAGCTTATTTCTGAGAAGAGATGTGATGGCTACGTACCTCTCAACTATTTTACAATGAGGCTCAAAGACCTATTTATTGTTGAGAAACAATGGAAAACCCTTAACATCGCAAAACCCAACCCTAGAAGATGAAACGGCAAATTGTGGGCCCCGTTTGGGTAAATTGGTACATCAATTTCCCGGGGTCATAACTTTGGCATATGATCTCCATTTGATGCATACAATAGCTCGTTAGAAAGATCTATCTGAGTACTACACTTTTGGAAGGATAAAATTGGTTCATGTGGCCATGTTGCCCCCAGATTTCCCGAAAAAATGTCGTTTAGGGCCTCAAAATGGGTTCGAAAGTTTAGGACTCGAAAAACTGCTAAAAATAGTAAATTGTGCTACAATTAAGGAAACTAAAAAACTGAAAGAGATAGTTGTGGGGGTCCAAATGGGATAGGTGAGTGGCTACCAACATCCACTTGGATCACTTGAGCAGTAGGTCTTTGCATACCAACATAATGTATCTGATGCTAGTAACTTTGATAAGGTTGTTGGACATAACCAATATAGTGTGGTTGTTGATAACTGCTTTGAAAATGTGCCTGTCCATTACCCACAAAGCCTTCTTGCTTAGGTCCTCAGTAGGTTTGATATTGGCCAATTCTGAACTGAGGTTAGGTTTTCTCGAATTACGATTGTTGGTATTTAACCAGCCATGGCTGTTGGACCATTTGTTGTTTCCCATTACTGGAAGATTGACCAACATGCAGAGTGATAATACCCGTTTGAGCCTGAGTCATTCCAGGTAATGAAGCACTAACCTAAGGTCATGATTGGACCATAGAGCCAAGAGGCTATTGTATTGCAATCTGAGAGACTTGAGGTTGAGACACAACAGGCATTTCTTGTACTTGCAACACAGTAACAATAGCAGGTGTAGTGGGAATATTTGACACAGGTTGGATAGGTTGCATTGAATATACAACCCTTGGTTGTTGTGGCAGTATTGGTACCCAACCAATGGATGTAATTCCAGTTTGACCTGAATTTTGTTGTAAAATCTCATATGGTTGTTCCCCACGAGGGAACAATGAAAAAGCATACTACCCTCCATATGGTGGTAATCGAGTGTTCAAAGGATATATCGGTCTTTGAAGACTAGTCTGCCCAAATTGATACTGGCATGTAGGATCAATTTGCTGAGTTTCAACATATGGAATACCAGATGGGACTCCGGATGAATAAATAGGAGCAGACCACATCGCCGAAGCAGCCTCTAAGTGGACTCCCGCTAGTGATTGATAACTAGTTGGAACAGATGGTATACCAGCAAAAATTATAGGAATGGTAGTAGTAAGCTCTGCCATAGCTGTATCAGATGACACAGTCCTCGATGTTGATGGTTTCTCAGACATGCTTAGTCTATCCAAAATATTTCCTAGCAAACCGACAGGAACTTGCAATGAAGGATGATTAAAAGAACCAAACTCAGGAGTAGAAGGATACAAATGAATCCCAGTTCGAAAATGTAGCGGGATACTGGATGGAGGATCCTCTACTATCTCCTCTATAGTAATCAGACTAGGTGGAAGAGGTAGACTGTTAGGTCCGTAAAAGATTTCTGGGGTTGAAGAAGGTATAGCTTCTGTAGTGATAGATACTGGAGGGGTGACACCTTCTGAATTTTGGAACTCAACTTCCAAATGTTCAGGTAAGTGAATTTTAGTCTCTGGATCAACTCTAGATGGAGTTGTTTCAGGTATAAAAGTGTCTATCATTACACTAGGATCAGTTCTAATGTCCTCTTATAACTGTGAAACTTCTTCTCTAAAGGCAGATGTACCAGAAATGATCGGAGTAACTGTAGTCTTTGATGATGTTGAAACAAATTTTTCAAATAAACCAAATGAATTGGACTGAGTTAAATGAGACCATTTTGCCCGAAATGGATTCGTTTCCAGAGTCAAAGATGGTTGACTCACTAGCCTCCGCGAACGATGGGGTTTTGATTGAATTTCTTCCACGATTGCAGATTACTTGATCAACTCAAAATTAAAGGGAAAATAATGTTATTCTGAATTCAATAAATTTTAATGATGCTTTGACACAACTTTGTTTTTTCAATTTTTAAGAGTTGAGAAAAAGCTAAGGATGACTCTAGTCCCCTTCGATTTTTAATGAGCCTGAAGTGACAAATGCTTAGATGGACCCTTTCTTTTAAGGAGTCGAAAAGGAATGAAAGTGACTACTCTGGAAAATCTAGATAGAGGGATTACCAAATCAATCACAAAACTGTAATATACACCTTTGTGGTAAATTAAAGAGAAATTACCAAGGACTTATGTACGATAGTCAATCTTCTCGAATGTTTTGTTTAGTGCATTGCGATCAATAGGGTGGTAGACTTGGCTTCCTATGGATAAATGATGTAAGCCTATTGTGGTCTCCCAATATATACTTGACGGTATGGGGAGCACAAGTCTGTGCTTGCACTTGTCATATCAAGGAGGAGGAATCACCCAACCTTCGATGAAACTGATAGTTACTAGTTTTTACGACACCGGAACACGTCTCTAGCCTAGACCTCTGGATGTGTTGCATTAGGTTCCAAAGAGTTGTTAAGTTCATTGAAATTTATTTTAGAGTTGATCTTGTTTAAAGTTTTCCTTTCAATGGTTCACCACGTGATGTTGATTTGAAATTTCTAAAATGAAATCTACAATGATAAACAATCGTTGTTTATTTTGAGCAATAAAAATCCTAGCAGCTAGGGAAAGAAGATTACAATTTCCTTCAAACAAAGAGCAAATAGAACACACTAGTGCATTTTCCTAATCATATTTCACACACAAACTAAATGAAAATGCAAATGCATGTATTTTTTTTCGTTCCCCTTAATGTGAAAAATGCCAAAAAGGAAAACTAAATGTAGTAAAGATCTGAAATATTTTACTCAAAGTGACATTTTCGACAATTTATTTTTCAAAATAGAAAGGAAGACTAAACTACACTTTTCAATTTTGAATAGAAAATGCTTTTGACACTTCGAATGTCAACAAATCATATCAAACACATGACCAAATGTTCAATCGACTATCCAAGGAAGGAAGAATCGATGACACTTGTCTTTCTGACACAAAACAACAGATCAATTTAAGCAGCTTTTCGACAAAGGATTGTAAATGATGGACAAATACATAAAAACATTTACTAATCCTAATCAAAGGAGGCTGATCTATGTGAAGCAACCAGGCTTCAATAATGAGGTACTGTTCATAAGAAGAAAATCAACTAAGTGGAACTGAAAACAAGGACATAAAACCCCAATTTCAAGAATGGAAATAGGCTCAGTCAATCATCGCACCTGGGCTTCATAGAAACAGGGATGCATCGCACTTTTCAGTCTCAGTAGGTGCAATTCATACTAGTTGAGAGTGATAGACAATGCAATGGGCCAAGGAGTGCAACTGAAGTTGGTTTTGGCTTAAATTTGCAGTTGTTTTCAGTGAGTTAAGCTGAGTTATGATGGACAGTAAAGAGAAAAGTACAGAGGAATGATCTTGTGAGGTTACTAAGCTACCAAAAGGGCATCTAGAATGCTTGTAAGTCAAATGTTCAACTCATAAACTAAACCAGAGATTGACTGAAGCAACATTCATCTACTATGCAATTGCAAAGCAAGAGCAGTTCGAAAGCTACCTGGCTGACTTCAGGCTCCATCTATAGTTTATAAAACAAACATTAACAACAAAAAAACATCTATTCGCTCCCCAATGTAGTTGCCATTTTGTTTCTAGGAAAACTAGTGTCTTTTTTATTGACTAGCCCGCTAGGTTTGGTAGCTACCCTAGAGACAACAGTTTAAAGCAATTCGTGATTTCTTCTATGTATAATAGATAAGAGAAAGACAAAGGAACTAACTTGGATCTTCCGCTTAGCTCCTTGCTTGATCTCTCTCCCCTTGACAGAGCTTGCAACCCATCTCAGTACTTATCTCGCTTAGAGAGTAGTTGTAGAAACAATGTAACAAAGAACCGTCAAAGCATATTGATCTATTATATCATAATCATTATGGAATTAGAAATATAATGAACATACAATGGCATTCGCAAATAATAACATTAACAATTGCACAATTATATGGAATAAAACTCGAAGAAATTTATTATATAGAAGGGAGAATTACAACCCAGTTATCTGATCCAACATCATCCTCCCAGCATGAAGCCCTCTTCACCTCATGAAATAGCAAGATCACACCAAAAATACAATACTCTTTCTCAAATACAAACTATCAACACTTCCTTGCAATTCACAAAAGTCCAGGCTCCCAATCTATCAGATGAGGGATCTATTTATAGATGTGTGCAAGGGTGTGAGTCATCTTTGGGTTTTTGATTAGTGTCATTCCGCTTGTTGCATTTGGTTCCACCTGGAGATTTCTTGAATCTCTTACTCATCCCTGGGCGAATTTAGAGAGGCAAGTGTCATAGGAGAAGTTTCTAGAAGATTCCATGTGCATCCACTTAGCAAACTGTCTCAGACATTTACCCATCCTCGCTCATCACACCCTATAGAAGGCCTCATGAGTATGCATCGCACCTAGCTATTGTAGAAGTTAGAATGCATCGCACCGTAACAGTGGAGCAGTTAGTATGGTCTAGTTTAGGCCAATTCTTGATGGTCTTTTAGGTGGAACTTTTGGGGAATGATGTAATCAGATGACCATGATCTTTTAGGGTATGAAACAACACTTTTAGGGGTTGAAGAGCCCTAGTTTATTGACATATAATATTGGGGTTGACATGCCCAAATATGTCTATAACAGTGTCACATAGCACAACCAAAAAAGTGATCATTAGAGTCATTTTTCATGACTTGATGACCAAGAGATGATTAAGTGGAGTAGGATGGTGGCATTTAAGACCAAAATATTTGAAGATCTGTTGCAAAAACAACATTTATTATCATAAATTGGGGGGAACAGTTGTATTGGAATTCAAAAGTCCCTATAAATTACATGTGATGGTCCAACACAAAACACTTTGTGCTCTCAAAATTGTTGTTGAATTTCATTGTCTGTCACCTATGAGCCAAGCATTTTGGGAAGAATTCCTATCACACAAACATTTCTCCTAAAGCCTGTGATTTTTTTATGTAGAGAATGACTACCACCAACCCTGCCGAAACCCTGATTTCAAAAGTAGCTATATATGATGCTCTAAGGACATAAGTATCAAGTGTAGAAGCTACACCTATAGTCCCCACGGCGCCAAGGTCACCCAGGCTGAAAAAGACCATGGAAAAAGATAAACAACCTGCCATGAAAGAGAAGCAACATGTAGCAAAGGAGAAGCAAAAAAATTTGGTGCAAGTACATGTATCCCCAAGGAAGAATACCATGACATAGGTGAAGAAGAAAGACAAGTAGCCAACAAAAGTAGTGGACCTGGAGGTGGAAGGAGCCTAGGGGACAAAGGATATTGATGCTAAAGGAGAGGAACCCATAACAAGGATACCCAAGTATATCCCTCCGTAGAAGGGAAAAATAAAGTCACAAAGGACCTGACTGCTAAGAAATTTACAATATCCAAACCCCTACTACTTGAGTAGGTCCCTTTTGAAGGCCCTCAGCTCGTAAGGGTCCCGATCAATATGGAGGATTGGGACCTCACAGATCACACTAAGTTCCCACACTTGGTGATGGAAAAATATATGAAGAGTGTTTATTATGAAGAAACATGTGTTACAACACTAGAAACAGAGGAATGCGTCCACGAAGTCAAGCAATTAAGTTTGCTCAATTTTCTATGGGTGCCACATTACCACCACACCCCATTAATACAATATGTGTGCACTAGCTTCTCACATTACTGCATGATGGCTGTCTATGGCTAGGAGGGCCTATACCCATTACATACATGATAATTCATAGAATCACACACTTTTCATACGAAGGCCTAAACCTGGTGAAGGAGTTTGGTGGAAAGACTAGGCAGAAAGACCTCGTAGAAACAATGAAGAGAGATTACAGAATCATGAAGAAGTCACAAGGGTATTCTATTATGTCTATAATGGACCTGATAGTTCAATTGGTTGCCCAAATTTTAGTAGGGAAGGTGATGAGGAAACGTCACGCGATGAAGTTGTGGAACCATAGTTTCCCTAGCTGCACAGTGCGTGAAAGGCATATAGTTTAATTGGTTTAGATGCCTCTATCAGGAGTTCCTCACGAATTGCCAAGAGGTGTAGGATGAAACCAAGTTGTTTCACTACGCTTGGTTGTTGTTGTTGATTGTGCTCGTTGCATGGGTCTTTCCAGAGGATAGCCAATTTCCTCTACTTGAGGAAGGATTTCCCGAGGTAGTGCAATTTGCTTCCTTATGGGCTATGAAGGATTCCACTCGAATTACAGAAACGGAGATATTTTGGTTCCTCATGGAAATGAGTCTTTGCATGGCCATCAATTAGTCTCTATAGTCATCCCTAACCTTGTTCATGCAGATGTCAACCTATGCGACATTCAAGTTTGACTTCCACCAAGTATACATCCAAGCGCAGAAGGATCCAGAGCAGAAATGGCAAGACTTGCCATATTTGGTGACTGAAATAGATGTGCAGGAGGTGGTAGTGAGATGGCTTGCAGAGTGGTGCACCCCATCAGACTTAGCTGCTATACCAACTGCGGGTGAAGAAAGTTTTTCCTCACAGAAAAGGAAGGAGGAAGATAAGAAGGCTACGCGTAACCTGGATGCATAGAAAAGGAAGGAAGACATAGAGAAGGACCGTGATGAGCAAGAACGTGCTAATAAGGAGTAGGTGGACAAAGCCCAACACGAGTCCCATAAGGGTGACAAGTCACCTTCACCAAAGACAGAGACAAAAGAGCTTTCAAGACATGGTGAAGGAGGAGAGGAAGGGTAACACACCCCCTTAATTTTGAAAAGGTGTGACCTGGAGCAGCAAGCTAGAACGTAGAAAAAGTAGAAAGCCTAGAAAACACAAGTTAATCCCATGGTGTTAACAAAAATCAATCTTCATGAGATCGACGATAAATTCAGGGACACTGCAACAAAATTTTTGCAGCAGTTTGAGCAGTAATACATGCAAACATTGGGGTGTTCAAAAGGATCTCTAAGAGTTGTAGCTCCAAGCAACCAAGATCCAAGAAGATGTCGAGAAAGTGAGCGCACATAAGGAAATTTGGCAAATGGAAAAAGTATAGTCATGGAGATGGCCTGGCTGCAAGATGTGAGAGTCTTCCCATTGTCTGAAGATTTAGTCTACGGTGAAACCGATGAACAATGTGCACCCCTTGACAAAGTCACAAAAATGAGACTGAACCTTGTCGTGATATCACTTGAGTCACTACATGCATTACTACAGGGAGTCATGGAAGAGCTTCAGATAAGAGAACAATGAGCAATCAATGTTGTCAGTGAAATTAAAGTCAATAATAAACAACAGTTCATTGAAAAGATGCAGGTTCTGAAGGAAAAGGAGGCGCTACAAGCGTATAGTTCATGACTAGAGTTAGTCGTAGTGGAGGCATGAAAGTTAGTGCCTGAACTTCACATCCCAGATGATGCACAACTAGAAGAAAATATCAGAAAACTAGTCATTGGTGTGCACAATGCTAAAGAAGAGGTTGGTCGAGTCTAGTTTTATTTCAACATGAAGATCACAAAGCTACAGTTAAAATTGTAGCCCACGAATCTGCCTGAAGTTCGGGAGCAGTGCAGAGACGTGATAGAGGAAGGCATGGCTACCTTGGATGCCACAGTCACTGATTGTATGACATTGTTCGAGCAGGCTATGGAGATAGTAACAAATCTGCAGGAGGACCCGAACCTACAGACATTGAACACATAGGTTAGGGAGTTGCAGCGACAAAATGATGAAGTCAGTGTGACTTCTTTCTCCATTACACCAGCACAACACCTTGCCAAATTACAGGAAGGAAAGGAGCTCCTAGCACAGGTGGAGGAAGTGCAAAAAAAGGAGGCATTGCTAAAGGCCAAGTTGTAGCCATGGTTAGATAAATCTTATCAAGTCATAATGACCATTTAGGATAAGCTTAAAGGCTTGCAGCAGACACAACAGATGATTAGGTTGGTCGTAAAAGGACCAACCATAAAAAAATTGGTTTATGAAGTCAAGCAGGCAGCAACATAGAGCATAGCCAAAGTTGCAGTGATCTAGGTGGAGTTCGAGGATCTTCACAGTAAGATCTCCATGCCAGAAGAGTGACATGAGGGCAATTCACAATCTTTATGTTGGGGGCTTTTTGAGATGGGGTCCCCTAGGTCAGTTCTGGGGTTAAGATAACCCAAATTTTGATACATTTTTGTAATTAATGTAAAGTCTCTGTGATTTACGGATGTAAAACGTGTAGATGAATATGAGTCAAAGGGGTTTAGCCCCTTGTTTTATGTAAATTTGAGTTAATTTTGAGGTCCACCCATGGTCCCTAGACCATGGCATTATATGAAAAGGGATATAAATAGGTGTTTCTTAGAGAGTCTAAGGAAGGTTTTGTTGATGATAATTGATGGTGGCTAAGAAGTGATAGTGAAGAGAAGTGAGTTAGATAGGAGAAGAAAGGCTCTGCAACTGAGTGCACAAAGGCCTTGGTAGATTCTGTAGCTGAGTGTGTGAACCCCTGCAGTTGAGTTTGCAGGGTAGTTTTGAGTCTGTAATCCTGAATCGAAGATCAATAAAGATAGTTTTTGAAGAGTTCTTGTGTATTTATGTTTATTTCTATTTATGATATATATGCTATCAATAAATGATGTTTTTTATGCAATATTGATTGAATGTTGCACGATTCCATTGAATAAATGTTAAATATGTATGTAAAGAATGTTTATGTATTTTTATGAAGACTCTAATGAATTCAGTGATGTTTACTAATAACTTAACTAAATCTACGTGAACCCTAATTTAGTACTACTTTCTAATGCATGTAAGTAGATAGATTGAATGTTAAAGGTCTACAAATACTAATCGTAGACCTTCATGAAGGTCTAAAGGCCATTTTGATAGAGTTGCAGTTATGTTCCCTAGTAGTACATTGATCTACGTGAGGGCATATTTGAGGCACTCAAAGACATCACACTAGTCTCTGGATGTAAAAACTTGGTTCTTACATCCCCCCATACTATTTTGAGTGAGATTGCATCCTACGTTATGGGGGTGTTTGCTAAAAGGGCCAAGAGTGTAGGGATTTATTGGTTGGCCTAAGTAACTCTAAACCCGGGTCAGGACCCCCTAAGCCAAAAATCTATAATTTATATAAATTCTCCAATTATCTGAGTTTAAAATTTCAAAAAACATTGTGCATATTGCATCATCATACTTTGAAAATTTTCCCAAATTTGAAGCAAAAAGGTTGCCAAAATCATGTAGGAATTTACAGGGTAAGTTCCTCAGACAGAACACTAAAAGGACACCGCTCACAACCAGATCGCGGATCAATACACCAGTATTTTGACGTGGTTAAAACCCTCAAATAGGGAAACAGTCCATGGCCTGAGCCAACGTGGCCACTTCAGGAAATTTATTAATAAAAGAATGAAAATTTACATATGTTTCTCTCATGCACGGATTACCCTACAAATGACCCTCCATGCACTTTAAATAGAATTCATGGACCAATCGGGTGTCAAGCCACGGATCAAGTGTCGATAATACCGAGGAGAGAATGAACCGTCAAATCACTACATATCGTGACCGTCAGATTGTAAGTTACAAAATGTACAATGGTAAAGAAACACACTTTACCTAACTCTATACCTAAGTCTACACTAGACCAAGTTGTACTTAACTATTTCCTATGTGTCGGAATATCCTAACATCCCCCCTTAAGAAAAACTTGGGATAGGATTGAAGGATTTAAAAATATGACACAATAGGAGAAGGAAGGAGGCACTAGAGCCTATCCCCCCTTAGTGACAACTTCCTGAACTCCAACCAGAAATCGAAGTTTAGTGAACTTCGCCTCTGTGAGAGCCTTTGTAAAGATGTCTTCCACTTGATCATCTGTTGAACAATATTTCACTTCAAGAACATGGTCATAATTGAGCTTTCTGATGAAGTGCATGTGCAGTTCAATGTGTTTGCTGTGCTGATGTTGGACTGGATCTTTGCATAGCTGAATGGCACTTTGATTATCACACCAAAGTGTAGTCAGATGCTGCTGCTGAAAGCCAAACTCTGACAGGATCTGACGAAGCCATAAGGCTTCCTTACAAGCTTCTACAGCACCACGATACTCTGCTTCTGCTGATGAAAGAGAAATGGCAGCTTGTTTCTTACAAGCCCATGTAATAGGTCCTAAACCAAGAGTGAACACATAGCCGGTAGTAGACTTCCGATCATCAGGGTCACCAACCCAATCGGAATCAGTGAAACCAACCAATAGAGTAGCTGCTTCGGCACTGTAATGAATCCCAAACTGAACTGTACCTCGAATATAACGAAGTATTCTATTAGCTTCTTTCCAATGACTTTCACGGGGGTTTTGCATGAACCGAGAAACAAGGCCAACAGTAAAGGAAAGGTCAGGACGAGTATGGGTCAGATACAAAAGTTTTCCTACAAGTTGACGGTATAAGGTAGCATCAACTTCAGGAGAATTACAAGTGACTGAAAGTTTGACTCCAGAATGAAAGGGAGAAGGGGCTGGCTTACAGTATTCCATGTGAAAATGACGTAGAATATCACAAGCATACTTGGACTGGGAAAGGGAAATACCCTCCTTGGATTGCAAGACTTGAAGATCGAGAAAATAGTGTAAGTGTCCTAAGTTTGTCATTTCAAATTTCCTTTTAAGGCTAGACTTCACATGGTTTATAAGGTTGGGATCACTACCAGTAAGGATAAGATCATCAACATAAAGAAAAAGGATGATAAGAGAGTTTCCCACTTTCTTGGTGTAGAGAGTATTGTCAGAATGACACCTAGAAAAGCCAGATTCTAAAAGAAAGCTATCCATTTTGTCATACCACGCCCGAGGAGCTTGCTTGAGACTATAAAGGGATTTCTTAAGTTGACATACAAGGCTGGAGTCTATTTGTATGAAGCCAATGGGTTGTTCCATATAGATTTCTTCATGCAAGTCTCCATGCAAGAAGGCAGATTTAACATCCATCTGATGGACTTCCCATTTGAAAGAGGCAGCAAGGGAAAGAACAAGGCGGATAGAGTTCATTTTGGCAACAGGGGAGAAGGTTTCAGTGTAGTCAATGCCTTCAACCTGTGAAAAACCCTTAGCAACAAGACAAGCTTTATGTTTATCAACTTTCCCATCTGGTCCATACTTGGTTCTATAAACCCATTTGCATCTAACAAGTTTTCGTCCCTTTGGTAGAGGAACAAGATCCCATGTATCATTTGCCAACAATGAATGATATTCTTCATTCATAGCTTCTTCCCAATCTGGATGGCCTGAAGCTTCTGAAAAGGTGTCAGTACCATAATTTACTAGAGCTTGAGCCAGTAAAGAAGAGGCTCTCTCAAACTGAGAACGTTTACGTCGCTGATCTGTAGAATCACCGGCAAGATCACCTGCTGCATCTCGAGTAGCACGAACCCATTTTGGAAGCTTAGGAGCTGAAGGAGGATCCTGATATGGTGGGGGAGGATTGTCATCCTCACTTTCATCATCTGAAGAAGAAATGTTTTCAAAGGTAGAAGAGGTAGGGAGAGGTGGCACATCCGCCGGACTAGGCTCACAGGCCGATATATTTTCATCAAATTTTACATCTCTTCTAATGATAACATTTTTGGACTTAAATGGAATAAGTCTATAGCCTTTGACATCTTCAGAATATCCAACAAAAGTACATTTTTCACTCTTAGGTTCTAAAGCTTTATGCTTTTCATCTGGAATATGGGCCCACGCTTCACTTCCAAAAACACGAAAGTGACTTACATCTGGTTTGATTGAGCTCCATGCTTCTTCTGGAGTGATATTCTTTAAAGCCTTAGTAGGAGTGCGATTTATTATGTAATTTGCACAGTTAATTGCTTCTGCCCAAAAACTAAGACCAAGTCCTTTAGATTGTAGCATACAATTAGCCATTTCCTTTAAGGTGCGATTCTTCCTTTCAGCTACACCATTTTGTTGTGGAGTATATGGAACAATATGTTGCATTTGAATTCCATTCTCAGTGCAATATTTGATGAATGTGTTTTTAACATATTCTCTGCCATTATCAGATCTTAACTTAAGAATTTGATGTCCAGATTGTTTTTCAACAAAGGCCTTGAAGGCCAAAAAAGTGTTAAATACTTCACTCTTGAGTTTTAAGAAGTATACCCAAGTGCGTCTGGAGAAATCATCAATGAAAGTTAAGAAATACTTGTAGCCAGAGAATGACACAACTGGAAGTGGACCACATAAATCACTATGCACAAGATGTAAAGGGGCTGAGGCGTGACAAGAGGCACGTTTTTCAAAACTGTCCCGATGATGTTTTCCGAGTACACATCCAGAACAAACACCATCTCTGCAAGATACCATAGGAAGACCTGTCACCATATTTTCTTTACATAGATGCTGAAGGGAGCGATAGTTTAAGTGACCAAATCGCTCATGCTAAAGTTTACTCACTTCATCGTTATGAGCAACAAATACTGAGGGAAGACTTGATGACCCAAAGTTGTGAAACTTATAAAACCTTTTAGAATCATCAGCAATGCCAGTAGCCAAAATCTGTTTAGGATCTCTTAAGTCCTTGATTACAACATCATGAGGTGAAAATTCAACGATTTTACCTTCACCTGAATGAGTTATCTGATATACAGATAGAAGGTTGCAGGATCAGGTTGGAACACATAATACATCATTAAACTGACCGTTGTCTAGATGAATAGTTCCAGTCCCTACAACATTAAGAGATCTATCATCACCAACATATATATTTTTGGTGTTACAATCATTTAAAGAAGAAAACATGGCTTTGTTTTTGGCCATGTGATAAGAAGCTCCAGAATCAATGAGCCACTCATGAGAATGAGAAGAAGAAGATACATTTAATGCATAGCCAGACCAAGATTCTTGACAACCACATGCAGAAAGTGCCATTCCTGAAGATGAAGTTGAAGTTGAAGATTGCCCCAAATGGATGTTATGCTTCTTCATTGTTGCTTCCAAGGCTTCCATCTTCTTAAAGCATTTGGATTCTAAGTGGCCATCTCGATTACAAAAGTTGCAATGTCTATCAATCATCTTCCATTTGTTTCTATTTGTCTTATCATTTTGCTGAAATCATTTTTCATTTTTAGGCTGAGATTTCTTAGGACCCTTGTTTGGTTTAGGACCATTATTTTTAGGATATGACTTTTTAGGATTCTTTGAATTTGGTTGTTGTTGGGCGGCTAACGCTTTCTTGGAAGAGTTTCCAAGATTAAGAAGACCAAGGTGTAAGAGTTTTTCTTGTTCTCTTATTAAAGAATCACAAAAAGTGTCAAAGGAAGGGGACTTGTAGTCTGTTCCTTGAGAAATGAAGGCTTCTCTTGTAGAATGGAAGGTGGAAACAAACACAGAGTAGGCTGGTCCCAACTTTGTAAGAATGGAATAGATAAGGTTACCATATTCATTCTTAACTTTAACACCTTCCAAAAGATATCTAAGGGTCTTGAGCTTGGACAAGAAATCTTCAATGCAAGAAAAATTATTAGGGTCCAATGTAAGCAACTCATTTTCAAGTTGATGGGCTCTAATTTCATTTTTAATCCCAAAAACTTTATTGATTTGTTTCATTGCTTCATCAGGAGTATCAATTTCTGCAATATGAAATCTAGGATCTAGAGGAATAGACATCCCTATCAATCCACATGCTTGATCTTGCCTATTTTCCCATTTAGCAGCCTTATCTTCATCCTTCGGTTTCTTTTCTTGGCCTGAGGCTATTCTGTAGAGACATTTACTTCTAAGTAAATCCTCAATGTAAGGCAACCATTGGAAGTAGTTGGTGCTATCAAGGGTAACTTGGTATTGAATTTCCATTTCAATGGAAACCAAAGCTAAATATGTTGCAAATAAGTGTTTCAATGGATAGATCTCGAAAAATTAGGTTGGTTTAAAAAAAACGGCTCTGAAAACGGCTTCCGGATGAAGAAGTTATGGCTTTTTGAAAAAACGTTGTTGAAGTTGCTGACGAAGTGCGGGAATGTGCGGAAATGAAAAAGTCCGCCCCCACAAAATGGAGACTTGAACCCAAGACCTCTACTCTCTTAAAATAGCTTTGAACCAATTGATCTATACAAAAAATTTGAGAGAGAGAGAGAGAGGGGGGGGGGCTTTGGGTTGCATGCTTGCTTTGAGAAAGCTCTTTTTCCCTACAAAACAAAAAACACAAAACCCAACATGGACATGCAAAGAAAACAAACCTTATGGCTCGAAGTTAGCTTTAGCCGAAAAACTAAATATTTTCAAAAATGAACCTTGCAGCTCAAAGTTAGCTTTGGCCGGAAACTAAATATTTTCCTCAATGTTTCTGATTTTCCGAGATCACCCTAAGGCGCAGGGAAAAGAGCATACACATGAGAAAAATCCTTCCTTTTTGTTTCTGATTTTCCCAAATCGCACAGAGTCGCAGGGAAAAGAGCATATGCAGAAATGAAAGGTATAGATCTGGTAATAAAAAAGGCTAAATAAACCGAAACCGAAATAAACAGAGAGAAAATAACAGTAAACTGCAAATAAACATTATATACCTCCAGATCTTAAAAATGACACAGCTAGGGCTATCGGAAACCTTTTCGTGTGAAACGAAAGGGGTTCCTCACTAGAACAGATGCTCCCAACACAACAGAGCAGTCCTCTCGGCCCGAAAGTAGTCAGAAACAGTAGATCTAGGAAACGGCAGTCAGATGCAGTTCTACCGGCTTCAGATTTGGATCACCAATGGACGCGGCCCTCAAATAGCTCTGATACCATGTAGGAATTTATAGGGTAAGTTCCTCAGACAGAACACCAAAAGGACACCGCTCACAACCAGATTGCAGATCAATACACCAGTATTTTGACGTGGTTAAAACCCTCAAAGAGGGAAACAGTCCACGGCCTGAGCCAACGCGGCCACTTCAGGCAATTTATTAATAAAAGAATGAAAATTTACATATGTTTCTCTCATGCACGGATTACCCTACAAATGACCCTCCATGCGCTTTAAATAGAATTCATGGACCAATCGGGTGTCAAGCCACGGATCAAGTGTCGGTAATACCGAGGAGAGAATGAACCGTCAGATCACTACATATCGTGACCGTCAGATTGTAAGTTACAAAATGTACAACAGTAAAGAAACACACTTTACCTAACTCTATACCTAACTCTACACTAGACCAAGTTGTACTTAAGTATTTCCTATGTGTCGGAATATCCTAACAAATCATAGATCTATCATTATCACAATTCTCGTCAAATTGGGGATAAAATTGAACAATTCACAAAAGTTGTCAATATAATTAACATTTTCCAACCATTTAATTTATATGGTTGCACTAGTTGATAGTTAAATTAAAATTCTAGAAGCCATATTACAAAATAAAAACACCTATAGGTGTAACTAGGGTAGGCATAAAAATTAAATGGCTAGTAAACAATGATAAGGGTTATATATTGAATTTTCTTCGTGATACATTACCAAGATTAAAAAAATAGTAAAATATAACCAAATTATAACCTTATTTTAAATTATTATTGTTATAGTTAATTAGAAAAATTAATATATGAGTTAAATATATGCACATTAAAAAAAACTTGTAACAATATTCCTAAACATGGAGATTCTTAACCTATAAATAGTCCTTGTTACAATACCACAGATTATCAATACGAGTTGGCCAAAAGGCCATAAATCATTTCATATGAAACTTTATCATATGACTTTTTTTTAATTAATCAATTCAATTAAAATGAGCGTAACTACTTTTAAGATAAAACTCAACATTTAATACATGACTATTACTAAAAATAATATCAAATATTTCGTGGAGGTAAAATCCAGATCATTCACCTAATAATCATTAATAATTAAAGTAATATTTTAAAAAACTATTCAAGAATAAATACACTTATGAATATAGGTATCAATAAATAAAATCACTTCAGATCTGAAGATCCTCTTGACATCAAGAAACTTGCAAGTATTGAACTTGTGACACCCTTTTGACATGTTACTGAGGCATCTACAAATCATATTATGCCATCCTAGATCAATCTTAAACTTAGATCTATCAAGTGCCAAGAGGCATCAAATCTCTCGAGGTGGAAAACCTCTCTTTCAAGTGCAAAACTTGAGGAAAGGTTTGCACCTTGAGAGATCTCATCCCGCTTGGTTCTTGGTAAAACCAGGGTTAAGATGGATCTAGGATTGTTTCAATCATGCGCAACCACAAAAAATATGTGGAGCATCTAATTCTTCTTATCATTTTAAATATTTTAAATACATATAAGATTAATTTAGTCATTTTCATTTAAAATTTTCCTAGTTACCTTAGTTTGTTGAGATGGTATTCATTTTTAGTAACGTGAATGATGAAAATTGATGAAACGAAAACTTTAAAGAGAAAGTGATAATGTAACAATGTTGAATGATAGAAAATGTCAATAATAAGGATGTAGTCAATTACAGATAGTCTTCACTATGATCAATCAAAACCTTTTTTCTTCTACTATTCTTATTATCATGCCTACTTGTTTTTCCATATTTTAATATTGATCATATGGAAAGGGAGGTTGAAATCGTAGCCCATTCAAATATTTAACTCACACAAATATAGTAAATTTCATACATTGTCTCTCTTTCTCTCCAATATTAATTGTAATTTTCTCCAAAATCGATCATTGTGACTTATGTAGTGTTAAACCTCGAGTAAGTTTCAATGGTAGTTGTTTTCTATTACTTCATTTGAATGCAAAAAAAATAACAATTTTGAATGATGGGAAGTGGGAGTAATAAGAATGAAGTAAATTACAAATAGTTTATAGTTTCAAGAAGAAAACCTTTTATGTAGGTAATAATTTTACTGAAGATAAGAACTCGAGTATTTTATTTATCTTTGAATTACCGTAGCATAGAAATCAATGCATCTAGCATAGGAAAACAAATAGGATTAGAAATCAACATCTACATTGAAATCAATGCATCTAGTGTAATAAATCAATGAGGATTAGAAATAAACCTCTACAATATAATCAATGCATCTAGAAATTACAATCTACACTAAAGTCAATGCAATCAGTGGAAGAAATCAAATGTAATTAGAAATCAATGTCTACGCTGAAATCAATGCTTCTAGTGTGAGAAATCAAATAGGATTAGAAATCAACAACTACACTAAAATCAATGGATTTAGTGCAAGAAATCAAATGTAGTTAGAAATCAACATCTACACTAAAATCAATGCATCTAATGCAAATAATCAAATGCGATTATCAATCAACATATACACTGAAATCAATGTGGCTAGTGAAAGAAATCTTCTTCCCTTTCTCTCCCCCTCCATATATATCTATATCTCCCTCCACCCGTCCTTCTCTATCTCACTTCCCAAACACACAAGATATCTCTCTTGATATGTATCTATCTCTCATCCCCTCCATATGTCCATATCTATCTTTACTTCCCTCTCTCAGCTTTTGTCTATATCTCTCACCTTTTGCATCTCCTTCTTTTTCTCCCTATATCACCCTCGAAACACACACACTCTTTCTCCATATTTATCTATATCTAGCTCCCTCTTACTCTCCCTCTATCTCTCTCTTCCCCTTCTCTCCCTCTCTCTCCCCCTCTCTCCCCCTCTATCTCTCTTCCTTCCTACTCTTATCTCTATCCTTCTCTTCTATTCTATATCTCTTCCCTCCTACTCTCTTCTCTCCCTCTCTCTCCATATCCCATGTCACTCCCTCTCTCTCTATAACTTTCTCTCTCTATGTCTTTCTTCTTACCTCCCTCTCTGCCCCCCTCCAACTCTATATAACTCCCTCCCCCTCTCCTTATCTCTCTTAAGTGCTCTCTCTCTCTTCCTTCCTCTCTCACCCATTCTCTGCAACCTCCCTTAGTGTCCCCTCCCATCTCTTTCTCTTTTCCATCAAATTATATCATTATCTCCCTCCCTCTCTTATTCTCTTTCCTTCTCTCCCCCTATATCTCTATCACTCCTTTGACTCTCCATCTCACCCCCAAACATACACACTCTCTCTCTGTCTCTCTCTCTCTCTATCCACCTTTATATCTAAGTGTATTTCTTCTTGCCTCCCTCTCTTATTCTCTTCCCTTCCCTCCCCCCTGTCTCTCTATCACTCCTTATTTTTCTCTCTATCTCACACCCAGACAAACACGCTCTCTCTCCATCTCTCTCAAATGTAGTGAAAATTTGTAATTTTTGTGTAAGTAGGCTTTTAGTTTTTTTATTTATATCTAAAATATTCATTGCATTGAGTAGCTCACATGTATTCAATTTGTGAATACGTTTTGACATGTAGTTGAGGTATCTACAAGCTATATATATGAATGTAAGTTAGAATACCAAAGATTACACACACAACAAACACAATTGACACAATATGAAATCAATCACTTTATTGATCCAAATTTTTGTACAAGCATTCAATTTATAGGAACATATGATCCTTCTAGATCCAAGAGATCTAGAAAACTCTATTGAAACCTCAACCTTATCTACTTTCTAGACTCTTCCTTCTACCTTTCTTTTGCTTTTATTTTGTCTTTCCTTTTCGTCTTTCCATTTCTACATTATTTTGACATCCCCCCTTAGTGTAGAAATGAATTTTCTACAAGGCAAGGATGTTTTTTAGACATCTCAAAGTTAATCTTACCAAGTGGCTTGGTAAATATGTCAACAAAATTTTCATATGTATTTCAATAGACTAGATGAATTTCTTTTGATTGGATGTTTTCTCTTAAAAGGTGGTGCTAAACTTCAATATGTTGTGTTCCTGCATGATACACTTATTTGTACACCGATTGTTAAATTAGGAAAATACAATCAAATTCCACTTTCAAAATCTCTTTTTATGGATATTGTGATTTTCTTTAATTCGTATTTTTGAGAGGACCGAAATTGACATAAAGATCATCAAATTTGGACAAGGGAAAGTGTACTCATGAATAAAATCCCACATATGCACATTTGGATAGGTCGACCCTAGAGATAATTGGATACCCATGGAAGCCTATAAATACAAGTGACCTCAAGCTGATTTGGAAATAACCAAGCATCTTCTTCTTCTCTTCTTCATTGATTGGATCACATAGTTCTTAAGCAAGGACGACAACAAATCTTTGCAAAAGTATAAAATTATAGGGTCCAATGCTCACATCTATTTTAGGGTTTTTGGATTATATTCACAAGCATGCCACGGGGAAAATTAAACCATAGTCATTGAATTGAAGGCATCAAAGTGTGACTGGAAGCCTCCATTCACTCACACAACTTCTCATGCATGTGACAAAGAATTTTGACTGAAATTGACCGTTGACCGAAGTTTGACCACAGTTGACTGTGGACAGGAAAATTTGTCTCTGATATATTCTGATGATGGAAACTTATTTCTGAATTTTTTTGTGTTTTTCTTTATGATATTTTATTGGGCTTATTGTACTCTCTCTTGACCATTTTGTGACAATCTAATAGAAGAATGATTTCAAAGGGTTTCCCCCTTGTCGAGTTTTTCCTTGGTCTTTGACCAAACTTGGTGTCTCTTGTTGATGTGTTGATTGTCTCCTTTGTCATTGTATTTATTTTTCTATCTTCAATTAATTTTGATGAATGGAAAGACTAATTTTAATTGGAAAGATTGCTAATTGAAGTATTGAACTCGAATAAAGGAATTGATACAACATAGAACAATCTGAAAATTTAATAGATATTTGATTATGAAACTTAACAATGGTTGGATTGATTTTCTCTTCACCTACATCTTGAACAATGCATGTCAACCAAAAAGCTTCACAATTATCACTTGTCAAGGCTTTGTACTCTACTTCTACCAATAAAAAGGAAATAGTTGGTCGTTTCTTGCTATTCCATGACACAATCCCTGACATAATATTGAATCCCTAACTAGAGGTTGAATTTCTGTCATCAGGATTTGCCACCTAATCAGAATTAGGATAACCTGTCAACTCAAAACGAAATTCATCAATATACAAAATACCAAAAATAATAGTTACCTTTAGATAATGAAGAAACTTCTTTGCTACTCACCAATGAGGTTCGTTAGGTTTAGCTATGAATTGACTAAGTATACTAACAATATATGCTATATTTGGTCAGGTAGAGGTGAGGTAGTTTAAACTTCCCACCAACTTATGATACAAAGTACTATTTACATATTTAGTGTCATCATCACTATATTATTTAACATTTTTCTCCAAAGGTGTTGACACTGATTTACATTCACTCATGTTAAATCTTCTAAGAATTTCTCTTATATTCTTGTGTTGATTGATGAGTGTCTTTCCAAATTCCCTCAAAATTTCAATACCCAAACAATAATGTAAATCACCAATGTCCTTCATTTCAAAATCCCGTGACAGTTTTCCTATAATTTATTTAATTAATTGAGATGCTTTGTCTATTATGATGATATCATCAACATACAAATATATCAGAGAAATATTCTCATTTCCATCCTTCTTGATGTACAAATTAAGATCACCCTTACTAGTCTCAAAACCTTTCTGATGGAAGAAAGAATTAATATTTCCATAGCATGATCTTGGTGCTTTTTCTAAGCCATATAAAAACTTTTTCATTTTCTAAACAAGATTCTACTACCACTTTTTAAAAAACCCTCCAGGTTGTTATAAATACACTTCTTATTTTAGTTCACCATTTATAAAAGAATATTTCACATCTAATTGGTGAATTTCCTAATGATGCTTTGTAGCTAATGCAATCATGATTTTGATTGTGTTTAACTTAGCTACAGGTGCAAAGGTATCTTCATAATCTATTCCTTCTTTTTATGAGTACCCTTTGGAAACCAATCTAGCTTTGTACTTGTCTATACTACCATCTACATTAAACTTGGTTTTATACAACCGTTTATAGCCTATGGTAACTTTATCTTTAGTTATTTCAGCTAACTCCCACGTGTCCTTTTTTATATAAAGTTATATTCCTCATGCATTGCATCTCTCCACTCTTTAAATTCTTTAGCTTCTTCATAATTTGAAGGTTCAACTACATTCATTACATGAGTCATTAGTGCATAATATTTATACCTTATAGGGAGTTGAGTTTTTCGTGATGATCTCTTGGGAGTTCTCCCACTTTCATATTCTTCTACACTTCTTGAAGCTCTCTTGCTTTTGTCTTCTTCTCCTCTTCTTGGAGTGCTCTAACTGCTTGATGTTTCTTGTTCTTGAACCTATACCTGTTCCTCTTCATGTTCTTGTACCTATTCATATTTAACATTTGGATCTATCTTAACATAATCGTTATTATCAAAATATGAATACCATGCAACATTATTAGTATTATCACCTTCGTTTGAGTTTCATGTAATAACATATGCCTACCTGAAATTAATTTATGTGAATTGGGATCAAACAATTTATACGATTTTTTATCATCAAAATAACCAATAAATATGTATGTAACTGATTTTGCATCAAGATTACTTCTTTCATATTTTGGAATATGAGAAAATGCTTTGCAACTACAAACTCTTCAATGACTCATATTTGGTTTATATCCATGAAATACTTCAAACGATGTTTTACAATATAAAATTTTGGTAGGAATCCTATTTTTCAAGTCAAAAATTATTTTAATAGCTTATACCAAGAAACCATTGTAATTTTTTCTACCTTTCAACATTTTGCGAGCACATTCTGCCAGTGTTCTATTCTTTCTCTTATTAACTCCAATTTTCTGAGGTGTATTAGGGACTGTAAATGGTTGGATTCCATGACTTTTATAGTAATGAATGAAAGCTCCTTATTTTTATTCTCCCCTACATCTGATCTTAAGATTTTGATGTATTTACAAGTTTGTTTTTCAACCATAGTCTTGAATTATCTCAACTAGTTGTATTTTCTTTTATAATAATCTTTTGCATGATGCCCAAGTTTCCTGCAATAAAAGCATACATCATTCTTCTTAACATGAGATTCAAATTTAGATGGAGCTTTACATTTTTTCTTCGATTGAAATATATCTCCTTTGTTTTTGTCCCTTGTCTTACCTCTATATATTTGTTTCCATTTCACCACGAATGCCAAATCTTAACTAGTAAAGCTCAAATCAAATTTCTTCAGCCTCTCTTCCTCTTGAAAAAGAATCTCGATCAATTCATTCATGTAGGGGGATTCTCTCTATCTTAGAGACTTAAAATAAAGATTTGACAATTTGATACTAAACCTTCCAAAGTGATTGTTACCAAAGCTGCACTAAAGACCTTTTCACTAATATCACATATTTTGTCACTTGAATATTTAGGATGAGATATTAAATTGCTTATACTTTCATATTTCTCCATCTTGATAGACAACAAATTACTCTTTAGAAATAAAATCTGATTTGAATTTTCTGTTTCATACAAGGTTTGAGAACATCTCGTGTCTCCTTGGATGTTTTTCAATCTCTAATATGAAGAATTTTTTTGTCTTTGGAAGCCATGCGCAACAACACCTTCGATTTCAACTTTCTTTTCTCCCAATAAGAACCAACAACACCAACAATGGGCTTGGCTTCATCTCCATCACTATGGTCCACAAATTATATGCTTCTAGTATGTTTGTAACTTAAATTTCAAATCAGCATAATTTGTACCATCAAAATTCATGGACTTGTCCAAATATGTAGATCAGATAACGGATTTCACATTATTGAAGTTGCAACAAATAAATTTACAATTACATCTATGCTTTTGAAGTGTCTTGGATGATAATTACATCATCCCTTCAACCCGCTGGGTTAGGTTAAATTATGATGTTTCACATAGGAAGAAATTTATCAACCAATATAGATAGTGTGTTCAAGTTTATTTACTAGTTCTCTTTACTAAAAAGAATTATATCATAGATAACAATCATTTTGATAATAAAAATATATTGATATGAACTTAACATATAACAAAAAAATATTTTTGATATGAACTTAATATATATTTTTTAGATGAATGGAATATAGATATAATATACATTAATCATTCCTCTCAAATATACATTTAATTCATTTATTTATTAATTTTATCTTTATTTATAATTTTTGAATTTTAATTAATATTCATAAAAATTAGATATAAATTATAATATAGTATTTACTAATAAAAAAATATTATTTATTAAATTGTTTTATACATGAATTAATTAATTTAATAATTACGTATTAAATTAATATTAATTAATGATAATTATCAGTTCTATTATAAATATATTTTAATGTGTAAATAAAATAACAATTAATTTTAATAAAACATTACAAATTATTATAAAATTATCTCATTATTAGAAAAAATAATATATAGACTTTTAGGTATAATTATAAATATAATGGGTATATTTAATTATGGTGTGATATATGTGGAGTTAATTGAATTTAATTGGAAATGTTTTTTATTAATTTATATATTATCGTTAATGTGTTAATTTTTTTTTAACTATATTAAATGCAATAAATATTTATTATTAGTTAATTTAAGAAAATTTATTTATTTAAGTATTTTTACTTAATGGGGTGGGAAAGTAAAGACAAGGGAGTTTTGGGGAGTTCTTGCCACTCCCTTGACTCCCATGGTGATTAAGGTGGGGTGTAGTGGCATGCTTCTACCATGCACAAGATTGTATGGGTTAAAAGCCCTTAAATGAAGAGGCTTGTTATGTTATCACTCTCCAGCCTCACAAAGGTGATGTGGTGGAGGGAGGTGTTGGGCACCAAATCTGCTTATATTTTCCTTACCTTTTCACCCATCCTTTCTTCCTTTTTGCACCAATTGATATGAATTTATTGTGATAAACCGATGAAGTAACCCTTCTTTCTTATCTCTCTTGGAATATTTAATTGATCAAGTACAGTCACGGGGGTTTTACCTATCCGAGCTTGATTTGAATAGAAAATGGCATCAACCCATGCTATTCATCCAACGATGTTATTCATCCACCCATGGAATTTACCCATGGTATTGTAAGTGGCATCCACCCATGGTATTTATCCACCCATGGTATTGTAAGTGACTTCCACCGATGGTATTCATACACCCATGGTATTTGCCCATGGTATTGTGACATCCACCCATGGTATTCATTCATCCATGGAATTGACCTGTGGTATTGTGACATCCACCCATGGTATTCATTCACCCATGGAATTGACCTGTGCTATTGTAACTAAAAAACACTATAAGTAACAAGTCGAATTTTGTAAAAGGACAGATTGTCCACAACAATGTACCTTTTACAATTATTCTTTGTTTTAATAAAAAATTATTTTTGATTTGTTTATTGGGCATTCTTCTCTTTTTCTTTTCGATTTCAATTTTTCAAATCTTCGGGGCCTCCCCTAACGATTTGGATCAAAGCTACTAAAACTTTTTATTTCCGCATATTCTGGTGAATAGGTGTCACTTTCAAAACATGTAGCAACAATTTCACGATTCACAGCAACTGTTCGACAACACTGTGATAGCATTACCAACTCACAGCTATTTTGACGCTTATTTTGGATTGTTCTTGTCCTCACTCTCTCGGCAAATAGTTATGTTATGAACTATTGTATATTTTGGGCATTTAGTTGCTAGGTTTTGGGGAATATGTTACTACCCATGTATTGTACAAAAAGGGTTTTATTCCTATGTGAAGGGTTAGCCACGTAGAGATATGTATTGTAACAACTCTTTTACAAATTAATATAATACAAGTAGTTTTGTTGTTCTTCCTTTAGCTGTAAGTTAATGCAACCCTGATTAGAGAGTTGGGCCCGCTCTTCTGATCACGTGTTGTGTATTTCTTTTTCATATGATGTTTTACTTTTTATGTGTTTATTCTTATTGTTGTTACATATCTATATTGATTGTTGTGAATGCCTTTTAAGTTTTGTAATTTATTTTCCATTACTGTTACAATGATGCTTTAATTTATTAGTCACGGATCCTTGGTTGATGTGAGATTGTAACCTTTCCCCTGCATATACCTTGTACGTTACCTTGAAAATTGTACACACCAAAATTGATGAATTAATGTAGGAAAGGGTTGAATAGTTTATTCACACTCATCCACCAACATTTTGGCCAGGGAAGGCTAACAAGGTGCAGGACACAATCTATATTGACCAGAGGATCAATCTCTCATCTTAGGCTCTACCTTGATCTATGTCCTAAGTGTAGTATTTTGATTTTTGTTGATTTCATTGTTTTTGGTTTGAGTTGCTTGCTTTGGTTATTTTTTCTGAATTTTTCTGCATTGATCAAACCCAATCTCTCATCGTGGGGAGGGAATGGTCCTTTGACACCCTACTCCAGGTCCTGAGCTTTAGATTTCCTTGTATGCGTGTTATTTTCTTGATTGGTTTCTCATTCTGGGGAGGGATTGGTCTTTTGACACCTTGCTCCAGGTCCTGAACCCTATATTCCTTTTTAGTTGTTTTCCTTTCTTGTTTGCTAAAATTCAATCTCTCGTCCTGGGGAGGGAATGGTCTTTTGACACCCTGCTCCAGGTCCTAAGCATAGTGTCTTAATTTAGACATTTTCCTCTCACCAACTTGCATGAACAAAGATTCAAATAAAAGGGGTAGAGGAAGAGCCCCAAAGAATGGAGGACATGATTTGGGAAGGAATACTTATATCCATCAGATCATCACAAAAGCTAAATCAGAGGCATCTTCTCGTGTTTCTGTAAGGCCAGGTACTCGAGTAGAATCTAAAGGACAAGCTGTAGAATAGCTAGTGCTATCTACAGTACCCCCTGTTGGTTCAATGCAACAAACCCTTCCAGCAATAGAAGGTGGAGGAAACAGTGTAAATGATGAAGGAGTACTACTTCTGGTAACAGAGGAAGAACAAGTCGCAAGGAAAAGATCTGAGGAACCAGCCCATTCCAGTAGGAGGGAAGAAGTTGCAGAGAAAATGTCTGAAAAATCAAGCCATTATGAGAGGGAGGAAGAAGTTATAGGGGTATTCATATCATCAAGGGACGAAGGGAGTGTTGTTAAAGCAACTCAAACTTTTGTGATAAGCTCCCCTCCATCATTGCCTACATAACCTTCTAAAATCCCTAGTGATTATTGGAGGGTATTCATGGCACCCATAGCCTCTACTATTGACTTCCCAATTGAGGATCTTGGGACTGGTGCACCAATGAAGCCCATTCCTTTGACAACTTTACCTAGCTTTCATGGGTTGGCTTCTGAAGATCCCGACACATTCCTATTTGAATTTGATATTGTGTGTCAGGGATATGATTACATAACCAATGCTCAAAAACTGAAAATCTTCCTTGCTACATTAAAAGGGACAACCCTGCTATGGTTTATGGGTCTAGGAGGAAATACTATCTCCACATGGGACGGTATGAAAACCTATTTTCTGGAGAAGTATCAGGACTACTGCAAAACTCGGGATATTAAGGAAGAACTTTTCAAGCTCATGTAGAAAGAAGAGGAGAACATGGAGGACTGTGTGGAACATTTTAAATACATGTCACAGCGATCAAGTCATTCTACGCTGGATGAGGACATTTTGAAAATTATCATTCTCCGAGCCTTTCGAGAAGACTCTCTAGAGTTGTTAAACATAGTAGGAAAGGGAGACATATCAAAAGAGGACTTCGATACCATCTGTGAGTTATGCATTCAATGCTCGAGGGGATTTGCAAGGAATAAATAGGGAATTTGGTCAACAAAAGTATCTAGTGGGGGTGTCACGAAGGTAGAAATTGGAAATTTGTTGGATAACTTAAGGACTGGTATCCTGAGTACCCTGTCTGCATAGATGGATACATTACAAGTAAAATAGAAATAGATGGAATTGGAAAGGACTATGTCTATATTTTTCCCGGAATGTAGAAAGAACCATCCACAGAGTGAATGTCCATTGAACTCCGTAGAAGAATGTGAAATCTACAAGTTGAGTCATGCAATCAGTTCATGTCCATTCTTTCTAGGATTGAAAGTGTTTTTCAATGGAAAAGTGAAGAGATGGACCAACCATATTTTATGGGATCCAAAAAGCCATGGAAACCTCGGCCACCAAATGTAAATCAAGATATGCCATATCAATATTTCAATAATTTTAATATGGATCCTCAATCTGTGCATTATCCACCTATGTGGCCACAATATCAGTTTCCACCATGGCAGCAGTGGGTTCCTCAAACTAGTTCAAATTCTTCATGGACTTCTAATTGGCATGGACCCTCTCCTTATTGAAAGTTTACCCAATCAGTACCACAACAACAGCTTCATTTTCCCTCTAACGTGCCTCCTAGTAATCAGCTCGTTCATCCTCTACTTCCTATCCAACCCAATATGAATTCTAACAATAAAGGGGCCCAACAAGCTAACACCCTCAACCTATCTTCATACAAAATCTCCATCGCAGAACTTTATGAGATGAATTTGAGATCTGGGAAAGTAGTAGATGCTCAACCTTCACTTGTTATTATTGAACAAGTCTGCATTGAGGTGAAAGAACTGGTTGAGGAGGAATCAAACAAAGTTAGTAAAAATCAGACATCTCCTCAACCGCTAGTTACTCAAGAACACCGAGTTGACCTGCCTTATCCGGAAATATTGGGCTTGAGTAAATAGATACCTCAAGCTGAGTTTGACTTGTTAGGGGAGTTACCAAATCTATTTTTCAAGATTCCCCTATTACAATCTACGAGGGATGTACCTATATATGCAAAATCTCTCAGAGAATATTGTGCTAAAAATCCCAGAAAGAAATCAAGGGACCCACTCACCATTCATGTGATGGGGAAGCTATCAAACTTTACGATGGGAAAAGTTATGCCTGTGAAAATTAATGGAGTAGAAATTCCAAATGTGCTGGTAGATTTGGGTGCTACCATAAATGTCATCACTACTAAAGTTATGCATGCACTAGGTCTTCGAAACATGAAACATACACTTATTGTGTTAGAGCTGGAAGATCGATCTATGGTCAAGTCGGTAGGGAAGTTGGAGGGCATTACAATCTCAGTTGATTCATGGCATTACCCTATAGATTTCCTAGTGTTCCAAACGCAATCCCCAACTAGTGGCCATCCCCTAACTCTGGGAAGACGATGGTTGTAAATTGCAGATGTTTACATTGGGTGTTGTTTTGGTCATATGGTTATATCAAATGTGTAGGTTACTAAAAACCTTGTGTTATACCCTCCTGCAGAACCTAGCTAATCAGTGAAGCTAGCTGGTCACAAGAAACCTCTACCAAGGGAAGAATTTGAACCTGAAGATGAGGAATTAAGACTAGTCCTTACTATTGGGCAAGCCCTTCAGCTGAAAATAGAAACAGAAGATGACACAATTACCACTTTCATTAGTGATCCCTATTCTATTTCAGATTCGAATCAGCGAATTCTAGAATCTGTCTTGAGCTGTGAAACACAGGAAATTGTTGAAACAACATATGGATTTGAGGAACTGCCCACAACTGTGTCCTGTGATAGTCTTTATATAGAGATAGAGCTAGGGAATACCCTAAATATTAATCCAAATCTGTAATAATCCCAGAAAAAACAGCTCCTACATGTTCTCCGAAAACACAAAGAAGCCTTCACCTCGGACTACACAAACATGAAAGGGATTCGTGCCAATTTATGCACCCATCATATATACATCAAGGAGGATTGTTGCCCTGTAAGACAACCCCAGAGGAGAATGAACCTCGCTCTAAAAAACATTGCCAAGGAAGAACTCCAAAAGCTACTAGATGTAAGATTTATTTACCTCATTTCAGACAACCAATGGGTTTCCCCGTTGGTGATTGTTCCCAAGAAAAATGGTAAATGGCGGATATGTGTGGCTTACAGAGAATTAAATAAGGCAACACAGAAAGAACATTTTCTGTTACCATTCATTGATCAAGTCTTAGATGCTTTGGCTAGGAAGAGGTTATTCTCCTTCCTGGATGAATTTAGTGGGTATAACCAAATCCATATAGCTCCCGAGGATCAGGATAAAACCACTTTCATGTGCCCTTGGCGAACTTTTGCATATCGATTCCTCCCATTTGGTCTCTGTAATTCGCTTACAACATTCCAAAGGGAAATTATAGGGATTTTCTCTGATATGGTAGATGACAGCATTGAGATTTATATGGACGATTTTACTCCATATGGGGACTCATTCAAAGAAGGACTGGAAAATCTGGAAAAATTTGTTGAAATATGTAAACAGGCACATGTCTCTTTGAGCACAGTAAAATGCCGCATGATGATGGAAGAAGGAATAGTATTGGGGCATTTACTTTCAGCTATTGGAATTCGAATGGATCAAGTGAAGATAAAGGTAATATTGCACTTCCCAATACCTAAAACACCCACATAGGTACGTAGCTTTATCGGCTGTGCTTGTTATTATAGGAGATTTATAGAAAATTTTGCTAAGATAGCACATCCATTTTTCAATTACTGACAAAAGATGCAATTTTTTTGTGGACAAATGATTGTGATGCAACCTTTATGAAAATCAAGGAACTTGTCGGTACAACTTTGATCGTTTGAGGGCCAGAATGGACATTACCATTACATATTCATGTTTATGCCTCTCAAACAGTATTTGAGGAAGTTTTGGGACAACAAGTGGACAAGATTCCATGTTTAGTTTACTATGTTAGTAGAAACTTGGTTCCTGTCGAGTTCAACTACACAAAGACTGAAAAATAATTTCTTGTTGTCATCTACGCCATCAACAAGTTTCGACATTATATTACCGGGTATCCCACCTTTGTCCACATTGATCATGAAGTAATCAGGTATCTGACGAGTAAACCCATTACTCATGGTCGTATTACGATATTGATTTTGTTACTTCAAGAATTTGACATTACCATAGTAGATAAACCAGGAAAGGACAATGTGGTTACTGATATTCTGTCTAGACTAGATAATAATATTTAAGGTACACCCATAGAAGATACCTTTCTAGATGGGCATTGCAATTTATGCTAACACTCCATGGTACGTAGATATAGTTAACTATCTTGCTATAGAGAAGGTATGTCGTCACTTGTCATATAGGGAACAATAGAAAATTATTCATCATAGTACGCGATATTCATGGATGGCAGGGTACCTTTTTCACACTGGGGTTGATCAGCAAATTCGACGCTGTGTATCGAAGGATGAAATCTATGAGATATTGAAGGCTGACCATGATGGCCCTTGTGGAGGAAATTTTATAGATAAAAGAACATGCCACAAGGTGTTGTAAATGGGATACTATTGGCCTTCCATCTTTCGCGATGCTTGTGACCATGTTCGAAGGTGTGGCAGTTGTTAACGCACGGGGAACCTAGAAAATCATATTGGATGCCATTGCAGCCCCAGGTAGTCCTCAAACCTTTTGAGAAGTGGGAAATTGATCTCGTTGGACCTTTTAGCCCACCTTATCATTAAAAGTTTCACATTCTAGTCTGCACTGATTATTTGACTAAGTGGGTGGAAGCCAGGGCTATTGCGAAAGCAACAGGACAAGTGGTTGTAGATTTTCTTTTTGAAGAGATTTTTGCTGGATATGGTACTCGAAGGGAGATCATTTTAGATGGAGGGGCACAATTCACATCCCACATGATAGCAAGGCTTATGCAGAAATATGGGGTCAAACACAGGGTGACAACTCATTACCACCTCCAAATGAATGGACAGGTAGAAAGTACAAACAAGGTATTGGGAAATACCTTGACAAAAACTGTAGCAAGCCATCATTGAGATTGGTCTCAAAAACTTCCAGAATATCTCTAGGCATATAGGACAACATGATGGAATACAACCAGGTTTTCACCATTTGAATTAGTATATGGGAAATCCCCCTTGTTTCTGGTAGAATTTGAGATCATCATGCATAGAACAACTTTGGAAGTAGGATTAGATCTATCTGAGGCCTAAAAAAATCTACTGGAACAACTCATGAGTTAGATGAAATCTGTTCAGTGGATTTCCAAAAAACTACTTTATTTTATTCAACAGAAGAGAATGGAATGACACGATAAATGTATCAAGAACAAGGTGTTTCATATAGGAGATTGGGAAATTCTCTATGATTCTCATTTTAAATATTTTAAAGGGAACTTCAACCTCGTTGGATGGGTCCCTATGAGGTGGACGCTGTGTTTGACAATGGAACAATCAGATTGGTTACAATAGATGATATTCGTATTTCTTTCTTAGCGAATGTACACTGTCTGAAATTATACCACTGTCCAACTTCGAAGGATGCCTTCATCAAACATCTCTCTCATAAATCTGGTTTGATGGTTGTTGGTGCAGAGAATGTTCTCTCTACCTTCTGATCACCCAAAATAATAATAATAACAATAATAATGATATGTCGTTACTACTTACTTGTTTGTCTTTTGTAGGGATAATGATCAAAATTTGACGAGGAGCTCACAAAATTTTTCCATGTAATAGTTGATGTTGTTACTCCACCATTATTGTTACTCCATTGGTGTTGTTACTCCACCACTATTGTTACTTTGTTGGTGCTATTACTCTTGAATTTTTTTCGAAGTGTCAGATGCTATTACTCCTCTGTTGTTGTTACTTCATCAATGTTGTTACTCCACAGTTGTTTTTACTATGTTAGTGTTGTTACTCCACCACTCCTGTTATTCCTGATTTTTTTTTCTAAGTGTCAGATGTTTTTACTCCATCAGTGTTGTTAAACCACCATTGTTGATGAGCCTCGATATTGCAACAACAATGTTGTAACTCCTAATGCTACTGACTTTAATTATCAACCCGAGGTTCATACAAACTTAAGAGCTATCGAAACTAGATGTGCACCATACAATGTGTCCTTCCTTTGTTGTCATGATGTAATGGAGTGCATGTACTAAAGTCAAATCCTAAATGAATTGCAAAAAATGAAATGTTTGAAATGGAACCTTAACCTATTGCAAGAAACAAAGTACAAGGAAAGAGACAAAAATTCAATGCTAAATCACGCCATGTCCTAATTAATTTCCAAGAAACTATGCTTTGCAATAACACTAAATTATCATGAACTAAATGCTACTATATAAGAATGGAAGTAAGAAGCATCAAACATCAGTAATGTGTAAGTAAAGGGACTTAAATAAATATGTTTTTGTCTTTTTGTTTTTTTCATGCAAAATCAAGTATGCAAACTAATGTCTTTTGGTGATGTAGAAGGTGAATTAAGGATTTTGGAGGTTGTATGGAAGGTTTAGGAGATGGTTGGATAGTGTGGGAGGCCCTTGGGAGGTGTTTGGTGACTTCCTAGATGTTTTCCATCAATTCTGCCTCAAAACATGTTGTTTCAGGAAAGCCTACAGGATGTACCTGAAACCTACAAGATGATCCTGTAGGAATTACAAGAAATCTACAGGATACAGCGGAGAGAAAAATGTGAGATAATGGATGTGATGGGAATCTTAGGAAAGTTTTTTTATGAGTGGAATGGAGTGGGAAAATTCCTAGGATCACTCAGAACTCAAAACCAAAGTCGGGAGATGCATGGATTCCATCAAAAATATTGGATAAGTTTTCTTGTGAAATGATGAAATTGGTGAGGGCTTAATGACCAAGAAAATCAAAACCAAATTGGATGGGACAAATTTTGTTATTAACTAGGATATCGTAGGTCCCTATTCCAAGTGGAATCACTGAAAAATACCTTTGTTAGTCCATTCTAAAAAAATAAAAAGCATTACTAATCGAAAATATAGAAATTCGAGAAGTAGTAAGCTAGTAAATCTAAAAATGCCTAACCAAATAAAGTTAAAATGTAATGGGGCAAATTTTTTATGAAATAGAATTCTTCTTTTATCTAATTCAAGTGGAATCGAGCTGATTGAAGCTTGCTAGGATGCTCTAAAATATAGCAGAAATTTACTGTTCTTTGCTAAAAAGGAGGTCCAACAATCTAGATTTGGGAATAAGAAGACTAATCCAAGCAACTCAATGATTATTATGAGATTACAAATATTTTCAAAGGATGAAATAATGCTTGTGATCCTGCAAAAGAACTTACATCAACCATTTAACTAAATGTTATAAGAAGACATCATTAATACTAAACGTAGAAATAGAAAGAAATAAAAATTAGAGATGCATGTGAATAAGTAGTGAAAAGAAGGAAAGAAAATGATAAGAAAATGTTCTAAGGTTCTTGGGATGGACAAGCCCAAGGAAAATCAAAGACCTATGGAGGAGAACAATATTTAAAAGTTGAACATGGCACCAATCTTCATTGTTTTCATCAATAGAATTAGATCCCTGGAAGAAAATACAATGGAGCTACAAGAATACAAGCGCTCTCCACAATAAAATTAATGAAAATATCCCCCTAGAGGAAAATTCATCTTGGTACTTATATAAAATGATTAGGAATCATTCCCCATGAATGGAGGAAGCTTTCCCCACCAAAATCCCTTGATTAGTGGATCTAGTCTCAATACTAGGAATTTGCATTAAATGGCAGGGAACACATTCCTAGATTTTTTTCAATCATTCCCTAGAGGAAAATTAAACTTGGTATTTATACAAAATGATTAAGAATCATTCCTCATGGATGGAGGAAGCTTTCCCCACGAAAAGCCCTTGATTAGTGGATCTTTTCCCTTGATTGGTGGATCTGCTCCTTGATTAGAGGAACACATTTCTAGATTTTCTCAATCATTTGAGTTTCACAATTTGTGCCATAATTCCATAATATCTTGCTGAATTATTATTTATTATTGATCCTAGAGTAGTAGGGAAAAAGTCTCTAAATTATCTCCTCCTCCAACTCTTCATAATATGCCCAATATTCTCATAATATTCTACAAAAAATAATAATATTAGGCACAAATATTAAGTTATTCATAAACCTTCCTAATGAATATATTAAAGTTAAAAGTAACTTATCTAATGCAAAAAGAGAGGTTTAATGTGATGAAGGATTGTCATAGGCCTTAATTTATGTTTTAAATTAGAGGCATGGGCATTAATTTATGTCTAATTTAGAGGCCCATCATACTCGCTTGCTTAAACTGTTGCTTATCCTCTGAGTAACTTAATGACCTCATTGTTGCTCATCCATGGCCCTCGTGGCCTCTCTCTTGTGCATTAAGAATATTTGTTGTAATCTCTGCAAGGACAAGCCAAAAAACATATTTGTTCCAAGAAAAATCATTGTTTCTTGAGACCATTAGCTTTCTTTCTTACCCTTATTCAAGTTGAGTTCTTGAATATTTTTTTTTGTTTAGCAAGGTCTTCCATATCCTTATCAACCTTCTGCTACCTTGTTCCATCATTAGGACTGCGTCCTGTAGGATTTTTGGGTCACTGTCATTTCTACAATATCATCTTGTAGAAAACATAGTCCCTTTGTGAACTGATGTAAGGGAGTGGAAAAAATGATAGAAATGGTGGAGGAATGAGTGGTAATGAGTGGTAAAATAAAAATGTCTTTGTTATCCTCTTTTTCTCTTTGGCCGTCCTTCTTGCTGACCTGCAAATGAAAATTTAATGAAAATGGAGAGTATGCTCTTCTTTTTTTTCAAGAATGAAATGGGATGGATGAATGATAAATAAATAGTGAATATGAAGTGGATGGAGGGCTTGGAGTGCTGCGGTGACCTTGGCGTTTGAAAAATTTTCTTCTTTTAATTGGCTCCTCATTCCTTGAAATCACCACCCTTCATAATTTGACTTTTCAACGTTGCATGAGTGAAGTAGTGAATTGCAATTGAAGGTTGCTAAGACTGCTAACTAATCCTTGGCTGATAAAACCTCATCTTTCATGAAATGACAACAAATTTCTAATTATAATATGCTTAAGAGAAGAGGTCAAGAGTATTGCATACTTGTACCTACCTGATGGTTTTTGGAGAGACATGCATGCTTCTGCTAAGTTGATGTTGATGTGCAGGTGTTGGATGGTCATGCTGATGATCCTAATGCTACTACTAAGCTCTGGAGGAGCTTCTTTGACCTCTGCATGTCCTTTAAAACTGCTCACTGTCAATCCTGTAGGTATTGTTTTGTATCATGTAGGTTCACAGGACAATGACGTGTTGTGTCCATACCTCCCAAACGGTAGGCTGGATTGAGCGGAAACTTTATGAGCATGTTTCCATCATGATTATGCACCTCCCCATAGAAAACAATTTCATTAATGAATGAAAGGATCCCGAGAAAAGCTAAAAATGGTTGAAGGTGATGGAAGCCAATTTCTTGGAAACCGTGCACTAAAATTTACTGAAATTTCTTGGGCATGTTACCATCATCCATATGAATCTCCCCATGAAATAGATTTTTAATGGATGTACAGATATTGAGAAAATGCAAAAATGGCTGCAGGTGATGGGGGCCAATTTCTTGGAAACCGTGCACTAGAATTTGCTGAAACTACTTGAGCATGTTACCATCATCCATATTTATCTAACCTTGAAATAGCTTGGAAAATGGATGCATGGTTTTTAGGTTATGGAAAATACAAATTTTTGCTCTATGTATTTTTGTATCCTGTAGTAAAACGAAACATCTTGTAGTATTTTAGGACAGCAAGCAAACTAAGGTAGAAGCTTGAAAAAGATGGGTAGATGGTGAAAATAGATGAGGGTGATGGATTGGCATGGCCTTGGTCTTGTTGGAGCATTTGAGCGAAGTAGGAGAAAGTCAAAATTTGACTTCTTTTGACTAGGCTTGACCAATTTTCCTTTTGGTACCAACTTTTTCTTGTTTCTTACAGATGTCGGAGAGTACATGCATGCATGACAAAGAATTCTTTTATTTTTTCTCCTTTTTTCTTCTAGGCCTACTAGCTGCCTCAATGAGGTTTTCAACTAGTAGGTGTTCCTAGGCACCTCAAAGGAGGTTTTCACATAAGATCTTTTTTCTTTTTCTTTTTCTTTTTCTTTTTCTTTTTCTTTCAACCCATTGGCTGTGTAATGATGTTTTTCAATCAATGAGCCAATTTGAGGTGCCTCCAAGGAGGTTTTCACCTTAGATTTTTATTTTTTCTCTTATTTTTCATTTTTTTTTTTTTACACTAACCTACTTGAAAAACAAAATCGCTTTCAAGTATAAGAAAACTTCCAATGGATCCATGTGCACATTAAGATGACAGACAAAATGATGTGGAGGCTTGAAATGTATTCATTGACATGTACTTGGATTTCAGAGACCAAATGATTTGATTTTGAAAGGATCAAGCATAGTTGAGGTAGAGAGTGATGCTGCAACTTAGTGACCATCTGGATCCATATTTCAATATAGTTATGATGTCCTTGGTCCTTTTGCTGATATGGATCATTCTTCATGTCTTCTTCTACCATGACCTTCAAATATTCCTCTTTTTGTTGATTATTCTCTTGAATACACGGAGGATTTGATGGTAACCATGAGGAAGTTCTCTCGATATTTGATTTTGATGTCTGCTTTTCATCAATCGCAGCCCATAGTTATGTGGTCTTCTTATTTGAATCTTCATCTTTTTGATGTGGTCCTTCAATCATATCAAGATGATCTCTTTTTTTACAATACTCTTCCTGGGCTATGGTAAATACAATTGAGCTCAAAAGGAGATGTTTGGATGTTTTGTACCTCAGCATTGTAAGTGGGCCGAGCTACTTCAATGTGTGGGTTTGGAAATGGTGGTATAGGTAGTTGAGTGGGAGTGCATGTTTGAGATGGATGTGGATGGGATTGTGGTTGTGGTCGAGGTGAATGGCAAGGATAACATGGAGTCAGGTACAGAGGATATTGAGGAAAATACTGAGGATATTGTGGATGAATCCCATAAGTTCCTTGCCAACCTTGTTTCCAAGATTGGTTTTGGGGTTGATAAGGCCAGTGTTGCCAAGGAAAGGGTGTGTTCCAATTACTTTGAGGTGAATATGCATAACCGTGAAATTGTGAACTAGGCTCTTGCATCATATCAAGTTGAATAAGCTGCCATGGTCCTCTTGGAGCTATATAACATTGTTGAATTGGCAATTGACATGCTCCATTGTCCTCTTGGTGAACTTCCTTTAGCCTTGGTAATGAGGGGCAACATTTAACATCATGTGATTCTGCATGGACAACACAAACATCTTATTTTTGCTCATTTTGTATTCTTAACATTTCTACTTGTTTGGTTAGATTGCTAAAAAGAATTGTTTTAAAGTCATCAAACAAATTTCCAAGTTTAGCTTGACATACCAATATTAATGTTGATTTACCTACTCTTGCTTTTCCTCTTGATATGTGTTGGCATGTTTCACAAGTTTCCTCAAATAATAATTGATGTACATCAACTCTACTTATGAAATGAAGGAAATCAATCTACTCATCCATAATTGTTCTACATAAAAGGGTTTTTAGTGTGTTGGATCCTAAATGATGTAGTTTTTCCCCCTTAAGAGTATATATGAACCTCTCCATTAGATCCTCCAGACTCTCATCTTCTCTTTGGTTCATTCTAAAGATTTCTTCTTTAATATTATGATCTTTATATTTGTCTAGAAATATCGTTTGCATATCATTCCATGATCTTATTGAATTAGTTCCTAAACTCATGAACCATTTAAGAGCTCTATCCTTCAAAGTTGCCAGAAACAATCTTAGTTTTTGATTTCTTAATAAGTACCATAAGATCTACAAACAATATCAAATTCAAAAAGAAAGGTTTCAAGATCTTTTGACCTTAGACCATGAAATTTTGGAAGAGAAGATGGAGGGATGTTCTTCATGTGCACACTTCCATCAGTTTCTTGAATGGGAAATCCAATAAGATCTTCCTCACTGTCATCATCACCATCAATTTATTCTACTTTCTTTGCCATCTTATTCTACCTGCAAAAGTGAATGGTGATATGGCTCTGATTGCACCATGTGATCAAATGGGGGGGGTGGGTTGGTGTTGGAGATTTTTTTTGTTTTTGTTTTTATGTTTGAATGAAAACTATAACGCACTGCAATTTTATACTTTTTAAATTAAATATGCCTAATGTAAACAATGCATACTTTGACACCTCCCTGGAAATAGCACCAAAAAATGATGAGCCTCGGTATTGCAACAAGAATGTTACAACTCCTAAGGCTACCAAATTTAATTATCAACTCGGGGTTCGTACAAACTTAAGAGGTGTCAGCACTATATGTGTGGCATACAATGTGTCCTTCCTTTTCTTTCATGATGTAATGGAGTGCATGTGCTAAAGTCAAATCCTAAACTAATTGCAGAAAATAAAATGTTTGAAATGGAACCTTAAACTATTGCAAGAAACAAAGTACAAGGAAAGAGACGAAAATTCAATGCTAAATCACACCATGTCCTAATTAACTGCCAAGAAACTATGCTTTGAAATAACACTAAATTATCATGAAGAAAATTCTACTATCTAAGAATGGAAGTAAGAAGCATCAAACATCACTATTGTGCAAGTAAAGGGACTAAAACAAATATGTTTTTGTCTTCTTCTTTTTTAATGCAAAATCAAGTATCCAAACTAATGTCTTTTGGTGATGTGGAAGGTGAATTAAGGATGTTGGAGGTTGGATGGAAGGGTTAGGAGATGGTTGGATGGTGTGGGAGACCCTTGGGAGGATTTTGGTGACTTCCTAGAGTTTTCCATCAATTCGGCCACAGAACAAGTCGTTTAAGGAAAACCGACCGGATGTACTAGAAACCTACACGATGATCTTGTAGGAATGACACAGAACCTACAGTATACAGTTGAGAGAAAAATTTGAGGTTTTGGAGGTGATGGGAGTCTTAGGAAAGGTGTGTTATGGGTGGAGTGGAGTGGGAAAATTCCTAGGATCACTCAGAACTCAAAACCAAAGTCGGGATATGGATGGATTCACTCAAAAAGCATGGAGACGTTTTCTTGTGAAATGATAAAATTGGTGAGGCTTTAGTGACCAAGAAAATCAAATCCAAATTTGATGGGATATAATTTTTTCTTAACTAGGGTGCCTTAGGTCCCTATTACAAGTGGAATCACTAAAAAATACCTTTGTCAACTCATTCCAAAAAATAAAAAAACATTACTAGTCCAAAATCTAGAAATTCGAGAACTAGTGAGCTATTAAATATAAAAAATTCATAACCAAATAAAGTGAAAATGTAATGCGGTGGTTTTTGTTATGAAATAGAATGTTTTATTAATCTAATGTGGGTAGAATCAAGTCTATTGAAGCTCGTTAGCATGCTCTAAAAAATAGCGAAAATTTACTGTTCTTTGCTAAAAAGGAGGTCTAGCAATCTGGATTTGGGAATAAGAAAACTAATCCAAGAAACTCAATGATTATTATGAACTTACAAAGCTTTTCCAAGGATTAAATAATGCTTGTGATCCTTCAAAAGAACTTACATCAACCATTTAACTCAATGCTACAACAAGAAATCATTAATACTAAATGTAGAAATAGAAAGAAATAAAAACTAGAGATACATGTGAATAAGCAATGAAAAGAAGGAAAGAAAATGATACAATATCACTCTAAGCTTCCTACGATGGCAAAGCCCAATGAAAATCAGAGAGCCGTGGAGGAGAAAAATATTTAGAAGCTGAACATGACACCAATATTCATTATTTTCAACAATAAAATTACCTCCGTGCAAGAAAATACAATGGAGTTGCAAGAATACAAGCTCTCTGCACAATAACACTAATGAAAATCTCCCCCTAGAGGAAAATTCATCTTGGTGCTTATAAAAAATGATTAGGAATCATTCCTCATGAATGGAGGAAGCTTTCCCCACCAAAAGCCCTTGATTAGTGGATCTAGTCCCCAATACTAGGAATTTGCATTAAATGGCAGGGAACACATTCCTAGATTTTCTCAATCATTCCCTAGAGGAAAATTCAACTTGGTACCTATACAAAATGATTACGAATAATTCCCCATTGATGGAGGAAGATTTCTCCACTGAAGTCCATTGATTAGTGGATCTTCTCCCTTGATTGCTTGATTTTCTCCCTTGATTAGTGGAACACATTCCTAGATTTTCTCAATCATTGGAGTTCTACAATTTGCGCCATAATTCCATAATATCTTGTTGAATTATGATTTATTATTTATCCTCTAGTAATAGGGAACAAGTCCCTAAATTATATCCTCCTCCAACTCTTCATAAACCTTCCTAATGAATATATTATAGTTAAAAATGAATTATCGAATGCAAAAACAGAGGTTTAATGTGTTGAAGGATGGTCATAGGCGTTAAATTATGTTTTAAATTAGACGCGTGGGCCTTAATTTATGTCTAATGTAGAGGCCCATCAGTTGTTGTTACTCCGTTGGTGTTGTTACTTCACCACTGTTGTTACTCCGTCTGTGTTGTTACTCCATTGTTGTTGTTACTCCGTCGGTGTTGTTACTCCGCCGCTGTTGTTACTCCACCATTGTTGTTACTCTACCACTGTTGTTACTCTACCACTGCTATTAATCCACCACTATTGTTACTCTGCCACAACTGTTACTCCTCCACTGCTATTACTCCACCGATTACTATGTTGTTACTCGATTGCTAGGTAGGTTGCGAGGTACGTATCTGTTGACTCTTATGGATTCAATTAAAATATTCCATTAATGAGACACATATGTGTCACCGATGACCAAATTTAATTTAGGTGGGGGCCTTGTCATAAACAAAAAATGATGCATTAAAACCATAATAATGATACGTCATTAACAAATCTGGTGCAAACAGTAACCCAAAAATCCCGTGATTTCATAATAATTGCCTACACATTGGAATTTGAATTATGTACGTTCAATAACCAATTGGTGTTTTCCCATTACATTAGAATTAATCACTGTAAGAAATTGACCGTATTACCATGATTTGCCATTATTCTTCACGTTTCTCAAAAATTTACCAGCCACTTTCACTGCTTTTCACCTCGTCCTCCACCATGTTGTCACCATTGTTGTTAATGTTTTGCTACTACTCTCTCTCCAACAGCTGACTACATCCAAGTGTTGTTACTATTTCCACAGCGATGGGTGGTTTGGCCATGCGTCATGAGTCGGAGGATACCACATTGGTCCACAACAACAGGGAAGTATGGTAGATTTTCGTCGATGCAGGTTGGGATGTTTATTTTAACAGGCTGCAGGGATTCGACGAAGATATTGCAATAGAATTCACACTCAATTTGGGTGAAGAGAGCTCTCGTGTCAAAGGGATAGAAATCCCTATCACAAAGGAGGATATCGCAGAGGTTAGTGGATTTCCCTAGTGGGGGCAGATCTGGTTTTGATGAAGAACCTCCTCCCTAGAGTTCCCTAAGGCATTTCTACAGGCTGGTGAGAACGTTGTCCAAAACTGCTAGGGGTAAGACTGGAACTCATTACCGCATGCATGGGGCGAGCTGGTAGGTTTTGTAATGAAATACATAAATTGTGAAGGGAGATACACCACTATATTTAAGTATCATTTCAGGGTGTTAGCTCGCCTTCGATTTCCACAGTCAGAGGTCTTCTCGTTGAACATGCCATTCTTTTTGCTGAAGAGCCTCCAATTGATGGCGCATTCTACTCGGCATTTGCGACAAGTTGCAGCAGTCATTACTAACCATGGTCTGATTCGGCTATTGGTTAGGCATGCACTAGCCTGGTCTCAAATTCATTAGGAAATATTCTAGGAATCGATAGAAGAAGAGATAGCACCTGTTATAGCTACTAGAGAAGAGGGACCGAAAGGAATGGAGGAGGAACCAACAAAGGTTGAGTATGTAGACCAATAAGAGCAGGAGGAGATGGAAATGGAGGATGAAGAAAGGGAGCTTGAAGTGGAAGAAATACTCGAGGTTGTTCCACAGGAACCGGCCTCGACTGTAGAACCTATGGAAGAAGAGGTACCACAGCGAGGAAGGCCTAAGATGAAATAAATTGTTAGTACCATAGTCAAGGTTGTTCCACAAGAACCAACCTTCACTGTGGGACTGATGGAAGAAGATAGGCCTGAATAAGAAAGGCTCAGAGAGGAAGAGACTAGGGAGCTAATGGAGGAAGGAATCATGGATACAATGGACGAGGTTGACAGGGTGATACAAGAGTCCAACTTTATTAAAAACGTGCCAGAGGGGATAGTGCCAGTACAATTTGCTCAATAAGTGTTGGATATGAGTGGTGGTATCACACAAGAACCACCACTAACCCATCCGCTACCAAAAAATGTAGAAGGAGTAAATCGTTTGGTTGACACTGCTCCACAAGAACTAGTGTCAACTGCGGGATAGGGGAACTAGGAAGGAGCTCTAGGCCAGAGCGGAATTGTTGCATATGAAGGAACAGAGCTCGAGGTTACAGTCAAAATTGGTACAGGCAAGGAAGAAATTTTTTTTTAGTTTCCTTTCAATGCCTCCATTCCTACAGGAGTGAGAGTGTCTCATTCTCCCCAATGCTTATAAAAGGAGATTGTTGTCCCTCCCATTCTAAATATTGATGGGTCGATTAAAGGCCTAGTTGATGTTAGTCTGTTGGTTGCTGAATCTTAGCAAGGCTATTCTGAAGAGCAAAGGGAGGAAGAACATCTCGCAGAAGAACAGAAAGAGAAAGTGAGTGAAGAGGGCATTGATTAGGAAATAGATGTTGTGGAGCCTAGAAGGGAGGAAGAAGCAGATGCTTCAGAAACAGGGGGAGAAGGAAAGAAAGTTCCAGTCAAAAATCCTATGGATACTCCTCTTATCGACCCACCACCTGCCAAAACAGCTGCAGAGAAGGTCGAGTTAATTATTAAAAAGAAGGCACTTGCCCCTAAGGAAGGAGGACAAAGTAAGGAGGTCCCAATAGATGGACCCGTGGATATATCTCCAAGTAATCCACCACCTAGGGAACCAACTATGAAGCCAGTCAAATTGGTTGTCAAGCGAGAAGTGATCGCGGGAGAGGAACCAAGGGAGGAGAACCCAGTAGAAAGACCAGTCGAAACTCCTCTGAGCAATCCACCACCTGTTGATCTAGCTATAGGTCTAGACGAAGTGGTTGTTAAGCAGGAATGGATATAACTGTGTGAGAAAAGGAGGCCACCCCTTAGAAATAAATACCAGCTACAGTTCAAAGAGACAATGTGATTGAAAACAGAGGTCTGAAGACTAAGAAGACAATTGCATCGACTTAAGAAGCAGGTAAGAAAGTATAAATTGTGGGTCAAGAAGGCTAAGGCTACAGTGGTCGATGCAAAAACAATAGGTAGAAGATGTGTCGATGACCTCTGCTGCTACTCAAACGGATCCTATCGAGCACTAGTTCAAAGGTTGTGAATTCCCTTTCATAACCAAGATTCAAACTTGGAAATCCACCACGGCCCACTATCAGAATGAGGTGAAAATAATTTAGGAGCAGCTTTCCAAGGCTATCTTAGAATACGTAGAGCAAGTGGATATCTTACGGCTGAGGCATGTGAAGCATCATCAAAGTAGAATGGTTGGAAGGGAAAGTGCTAGAATTGAAGGCTGACAACGAATAGATGTTTAGCCTGGCACAATAGGTAATAGCATGCTGCTCTCCTGCTTCTAGCTATGCCTTGTTCTTGCATGAGCAATTTCTTTTCTTCTATCTAGAAATAATTAAGAAGGAGGTCAGCCATGAGATCGAGGACTCTATATAGTTCCTTCGTATATTTATGATCCATGATGTAGTAACCTAGTATCTGATGTGCGAGTTCTATCTACATGGGTACTTCCTACACGATGACAAATAATTTAACCCGGTCCCATATGTGGGGGACATTCATTTAACGACTCTCACCTCTTATATGCTCAACCAGATAAACTGGCAGGAGGCTTCCAATACATTTGAGTCAAATCAAAACATGAAGCCTTTAATGATGAGAGGAGAGCACGAATAGTACATAAATATGTACAATAAGCACACTACCCTTTTAGAGATCGAGGGAAATAGAGAACGAATGTTGAGGACACAAAAATGGTGCATTGATCTTTGTGTCAAATAGATAGTCACATTTCAAGATGAGGTCATTGATAGCTGCAGGAAAAGATGGATGATGTGACCTACATCTGTCCGGAACAAGGAACCTTTTAGGGCACCAAATTTTGCATGGGCACTAAGACGGGTGCCAAGGTATGTCGCATGTGTCCAAAATGCAGGGTTCGGTAGACAGGACTTCGGTTCAGGTTCCCTGTCATTTTGCTACCAATAGAGCATTATACCCCAGCATATAATGTACCAGGTGATCAGTGGAAGGAAGTCCTTTTTTTAGTGGGATACAAGGTTGCGGGAATAGATATGGTAGAAGGATATGATCTTGCCTAGGTCCACGAGGATCACAGCCATTCTAACCCAAACCTGCAGAAGCAGTGAGCTGCATGAGGGCATGCAAAAGGCTAGTTGGGGTGAGATGTTGGGCACCAAATCTGCTTATCTTTTCCTTACCTTTTCACCCATCTTTCCTTCCTTTTTTCACAATTGATATGCATTTATTATGATAAACTCATGAGGTAACCCTTATTGCTTATGTCTCTTGGAATATTTAATTGATGAAGTAAAGTCATGCAGGTTTTGCCTATGCGAGCTACAAAACTTGTTATTTCCGTAGATTCCAGTGAACAGGTATCGCTTTCACAAAATGTAGCAGTAGTTCCATGATTCACAGTAGTTGTTCGACAATGTTGTGACAGCGTAACCAACTTGTAGCTATTTTCATGCTTGTTTTGGATCATTTCTATTCTCTCTCTCTTGGCATCTAGTTGTTGTTTTAAACTATTGTATATTTTGGGCATTTAGTTGCCAAGTTTTGGGGAATATGTTATTCCCCATGTATTGTATAAAAGGGTTCACCACACAAAGATATGTATTGTAACAACTCTTTTATAGATTAATATAATACAAGCAGTTTTTTTGTTCTTCCTTTAGCTGTAAATTAACGCAACCCTGATCAGAGATTTGGGCTCGCTATTCTGATCACGTGCTACGCATTTCTTTTGTGTAGTTTTAATTTTTGTGCGTTTATTCTTATTTCTGTTACAAATCTCTATTGATTGTTGTGAATGTCTTTTAAGTTTTGCAATTTATTGTCCATTACTATTACAGTGATGCCTTAATTTCTTAGTCACAAATCCTTGATTGATGTGAGACTATAACCTTTCCCCTACATATACCTTGCATGTTACCTTGAAAATTGTACGCACCCAAAAATGATGAATTAATGTAGGAAATGGTTGAATATTTTATTCACACTCAGCCACCAACAGGAGGTTCTGAGACTTCAATGGTGGTTGGGGTATTGGACTTGTGTCCCTATAATTCACAATGGTTTTTCCCTTGTCGACCCTCATCATTATTAAAGGAGCTTGTAGTGAGACCTAGGGAAAGGGAGCATCCTCGTTGTCAAAAAATAGAGAAAGGTATTCTCTGGCTACTGTGACAATGCAGCTTTAGTGGGAAGGGGAAGCAACCTAACACTTGTGGAGCAATTCCTAGGGAATTCTAGAATCTTGAGTTAATATCAATCACCTACTTAATTTGGTCTAAAGGTAAGATAACATAGTAGTATGCTATTTGGGATACTGGGATATGGGATACCCTGCATTCGTGACTGCAATTAGGCGTGTAAAAGATAGTTTTGATGGTTTTCCTCTATGTAGTTGTCTGAAAATTGAGCTTATTTCTTGATTCTCGGTCAAGGAAAATGTAACATAGAGTCCCTACTTTTTATTTCTTTAATTTCCTATTATTGTATTAAGTAGATTTAGTTGGGACATTGTAACTTGTGCAGTAGAGCCCACCCATGACACCCATGATAGAATTTCCCCTTTTTTCTGTTATGTAATGAAGTTATGAATTTTAAATGAATATAATTTTATGTATTTGCCTCAAGATTGGGACTATAGACCCATGATCTAGGAGAGAAGAGGAAAAATAAACTTTTGTGGTGTTAGCTGGCACCATTATTTAATTTATGGTGAAATTATCAAGAAAAATGGGAGGAAGCTTCCAAGAGGAGCATGAAGATTTAAAGAGGAGTGTGAACAGAAACCATGAGGAATAATAAAAATTCAACTATAAAGAAAAAGAGAGGTTGGATTTCCTCATAGGGAGAGCACATGGGAAGTGTTTAAAAGACTTGCAAGGTTGAGGGATGGGAATTACCTGAGAAGTCAAATTGTGGACAATGTGTCAGGTCTAGAGGAGCTCAATAATATTCTAAAGAGATGGAAAAGTGCTCTTGGCAAGAATTTAGCTAACAAATCGCTCAAGTTTCTTTCTAAGAATTTGATAAGAAATGACTTGAGGTTCTTTCTAAGGAATGAGAAACAACCTGCAGAAGGGTCCTTATTGAGAGAGAGGTGATAAACCACATGGTTTCTTGTTGTTGGGCTAATAAACCCCTCTTAAAGTGATTTTCATAGTTGATAAACCACCAAGTATTGTGAATCTGCGTTGTGCTTGCTTGGATAATAAATGGCTTGAACATATCAGTGATTCATATCCTATTTGAGCTGAGTACATGTACCTTTGTTGAAACTATTAAAACATTTCCTATTAGATCGTGGATTTGACTCGGGGGTGTTGAGAAATTGGGAGGCTTGCATATTAAAGTATATTTCTCCTTTAATAACTTCTTGTGAAATTTGTTAACTTCTTATTAATTTAATTACGTTTTTCTCCATCAAATAATTATCAAATGTAAAAACATAAAGGTCATGATATACAAGAAAATAATATATATGCTCAAAGCCATGGAAAAACTCCTCCAAGGGGAAAATGCAAAAAATATATCTTCTTATAGAATAATATCAAAGTGAGATATCCAAGACCCTTGACCAACCTTCTAAATCTCAATTCAAACTCTCCTTCTTCACATAATATCCATCTACAAAAAGATACCAACAACAAATATTCAACAAGAGATATGATGAGGAAATATTTCCACAAATCCTTCTTCAATTTTAGACTTCAACACTCCATATCCTGTAAAATTTTAGAACCAATCAAACGAATGTTTGTGTATAAACGGGATCAATTAAACCTCTATTTATACTGCTTAGAGGGGTTTGAATAGACATGATATTTGGCAGAGGGACGACGTCACAAGAAGGGTTGTATTGGCATCTAGAGGGTTTTTTGACCCAAATTACGTATTTAAACATTAATTTTCCTTTTTCTTTACAATATGTGAAAATAAGACTTTGACTTGTTAACTCAGCAAATCTTAGAAGCATGAAGAACATGCTTAAGTAATGAAATAATAATTTCTTGAGCATGAAGCCAATGATTGAAAACTATTTTTTTTTTCATTTTTCTTTCTACATAAAATATACAATGACATAAGTGTACAGGTAATTATGAATACTTGACCTAGTAACATTTTCTAACACTCCCTCTTAACTCGAGAGGTATTCATAGTTCCATATTGGTACAATGGTGCTTCTCAAATTTTAATATTCTCATAAGAAGATTTGGATTGGGAAGCCATCATTAGGCATCGACATCATAACCAACATTATCAAATGTACAAGCTCTATCTCTCCACGATGTTAGAGCACAAAGCCAGGAGGCATACATATGGAGACCACCTGATCTGGAAATGAGATCTTAGAAAATTATTAAGGTATTACAGACTCATGTGCATGGATTTTCCTATGTTACTTTATGCAATGGATCGATAAGATTGAAAAATACATAGACAATGAAGCAGCTAAAGATCATAATAGCCAAACACACATAATCATAGCAAGTTTAATAAGGAGTTCACCCAACACTCCTGGGCTACATCTCCTAGTCCAGACTTCAGTGGTGACCTCTCTATTATGTCTTCAGAAGAAGCGTTTTTACAAAAGTGAGCTCAATTTGAGTCTCACACAATAGATACAAAAAAACAAGGCTTTACTTGGATCATGCGAGTCTTTCTGAGTACACAGTCTCTCCTCACTAACTCTTTGTCTCTGTTTGCTCTCTGTCTCAGCACTGCTTGCCTCTGTCTCTCTCAATCTATGGCTTTAAAGCCAATCGGTGCTATCTGTTCGTTTCTCCTTCTCAGGCTCTCTAGATTCTTAGCCTCTGTCCCCTCAGATCCCCCTCTTAGAATTAGAAATCATTGCTAAACACTTTCAGGGATGGTGGCCAACTGTTTTGTAACAACATCGGTCATCGGGCCTTTGAAATCCCCAAAAACAACTCTTTTTTTTCAAAGAGAAATACAAAAATTTTCCAAACTATCATTTATCGAATTTGAAATGCTATAGATTCCACCTTATAACTCCTATCAGGTCCACCTTTGTATCGCTTATCGCATCTCCACCATTGACCTGGAAGATCTAGATCCAACTGTTGTGGTTCATTTCGAGCAGCCCATGCATACGGGATTTAACCGCCTGAAAAGAGTGGTTTTCTCTCTCTAGGGCTTGGACATGTGGCAGCCAATGTATAGGCTAGGGCGGAACCTGGCCAAAAGCTCTTACCACCTTCACTCATCCTGAAATCCCACTTGTATCGTGATTTCCCTTTGTATTTAAAAATACATTAAAACATGGAAATCCCACTTATATCGGACATGAAATAACATAATATAACATTCATAGATCCCGTCGAGTCCAATTCATCGCATCGTCGCATTTGTTATCAAACCTGCTCCCTCATACTACTTTGACGCAATATGGTGATATCGCAATCACACATCACATAAGCCCCTGGTCCGTCTGGTAACAGCTCCTCTTTAATCGTCGATTGCGATATCGCAATTCAACTTGGGCTGTCGATCTGCACGCTTGATCGATGGTCCTCGTTGACCCGTGCTGATCATGATTGCAACTATGATATGGTCACCTCTGATGGCCTCTGCCTGTCACTATCAACTGCAATTTGCCGGTCAGATCTTGACCGTTGATCGGCCAGATCCAACAGCTCCTATGCATTGTTGCCAATAACTTGTTTTTCCACTGTTTCTTGTGTTTTTCACTGCCAATCGTGTTTTACGTCTGTTCTAAGAGATCTTCTCATGTGATGGTTTTGATGTTTAGAAGACTTAGAGGGTTTTCTAGGATCCATTTGGATCATGCCTTCCCATTGAAAAAGGTTATTGGAGCACCAAAAGTTGTTTTTTAAGCATCAATCAAGTGAGGATACAACTTCCTCACTTGTCTAATCTCTATTCATCTTGCATTGCTTGGTTTTGAACCCTTGAGTATGATTCTGTGGTACTCAACATCTCCTCTATGTGTACTTCTCACCTTCCTGTTCAAAACTGTATCTTCCTGCAACTCATTGAGATATTTAGGCAATAGATCATCAATAGAAGGCAACTAACTTTGCTTTCCGGGATGTTCAATCAATGAAGGTTCAAATAGTCTCAATTTCTCTGCATTAATTACTTAGTAGATGTGCATGTAAGCTGGAAAATCAAGGTGAAAAGTGTTCTCGCCAATTTTCTCAACTATCTTGAAAGGCCCATACCTTATTGGCTTTAGCTTCTTTCCTTCACCTTGCATTCTACCTTTGTTGATGTACAACCAGACTTGATCACCAACTTGGAAGCTATGTTCAATTCGATGCTTATCATGCCTTGCCTCGTACTTGGTCTTTCTTCTCTCCAGTTGTTCCTACACTTCCTGGTGAATTTCTTGGTGTCGTTCAATGAACTTAGTTGCTTTGTCCACATCATTATGTCCATCAACTTTTATGTCTTCACTAAAGAGAAAATCCAAGGGATACATTAGTGTAAAAGAAAAACAAGTCTTAGAAGGAAATATTTGTGTAGAAGAATGTTTAACACGGTTGTAAGCATGTTGCACACAACATAAATGTTCATCCAAAAGCTTGGGATGCTTTCTGCAATAGCCTCTGAGAAACTAGATCAAAATCATGTTAACTACCTCTATTTGGCCATCTGTTTGTGGATGAAAGGTTGTGCTGTTCTTTAGTCTGTTGTCCATCAACTGCCAAAGACTTGACCAAATCTTCCCAACAAATCGGGAATCTCAATCAGATACTATGGAAGTGGGTAACCCAAAATGCACCCAAACATGCTGAAAGAACAACTTCGTTGTTGGTTCAGCTGTAATTTGTTTGTTACACGGTACTAAAATACACATGTTGTTGTACCTGTCCACAATAACATATAAATTGTCATGACATTTTCTATATTTTGGCAATCCCCCAACAAAGTCCATGGAAACATTTTCCCAAGGACGAGAAGGAACTAGTAGTGGAGTGTACAAGCCTAATTTTATATTGTTGGGCTTGATTTTAGCACACATGGCACACCCTTTAATATATCTAGAAATTGTTTCATGTATTCTTGGCCAGTAACAAAATCTTTGTAGTTGTGCAACTGTTTTACTTACACCAAAATGACCTGATATTAGAGAAGTGTGTGCTTCTCAGATTATATTAACTCTTTCAGTTTGATGAATGCATAATTTTCCCAAATTATATAATATTTGGTCTTTAATATGATAATCCAATTCTTCTACTTGTTTTCTCTGACTTAAAGTTGCATACACATATTTAAAATCAACATCTTGAGGATATTGTTCAATTTTGCATTCATGCAATACTGATTTATGCTTAAGTATAGTAGATGCATTTATGACTAGTCTTGATAACATGTCTGCAACTTTATTGTGTACGTCCTTATTGTATCATATGACTAGATCATACTGTTGTAGAAAACCCATCAACCTATAGTTTCTTGATTGTTGCAACTTAGTTTGTGAGTGTAAATATTGAAGTGGTTTTTGATTAGTATGTATAACTATTTCTTTTCCCATTAGGTAATGTTTCCCCTTTTTCACACTCTGTACTAATGTATACAATTATTTATCATATGTGGGATAATTAACTACAACAGAATTAAATGTATCATAATGATAACATATGGGTTTACCATGTTGCATCAACACTCGTCCCATGGCATAGTCACTGGCATCTATTTCCATCTCAAATGGTCTTTGAAGATCTGGAAATGCTAGTACTAGTGTTGTACTAATTTTTTGTTTCAAGGTGTCGAAGCCTTTCTGTTGTTTGCCTCCCCACTGAAACACCTTGTTCAATCCTGTCAAAGAATGTAAGGGAGCTGCAATCAAGGAAAAGTTAGCAATAAAATTTCTCCAATACTGTGTTGCTCCTAGGAAGCTCCTAACTTCTGTAGCAGATTTGGGTTTAGGTAAGTTCATAATGACTTCAACCTTACAAGGATCTATCTTCAACTCACCACCTCCTACAATATGACCCTAATAATTCAAAGATGTTTTCCCAAATTCACATTTTGATAATTTAACATAAATATTTTCTCTTTTCAAAACATCTAGAGTCTGCTTTACATGCTTCAAATGTTCTTCCCATGTTTTACCGAAAACAAGAATGTCATCTAAATATACAATTACAAAATCATCAATAAAAGGCCAGAGTACATCATTCATAACTCTCTTGAAAGTCGTAGGATCATTATTCAACCCAAAAGGCATAACCAGCCATTCGTACATCCCTCACTTTGCTTTGAAAGCAGTCTTCCATGCATCTTCTTTTGCAACTTTGAACTAATGGTAGCCACTACACAAGTCCAACTTGGAAAAGTAAACAACTTCTTTTAACTGATCTAATAGATCATCTATGCAAGGACGAGGATACCGATTCTTGATCTTATTTTATTGAGTGCTCTGTAATCAATGCACATCCTCCATGAACCATCTTTCTTTCCCACCAACACAATTGGAGATCCGCATGGTGATGTACTTGGCCTTATGAACCATTTCTCGAGCAGCTCCTGTACCTACTTCTTGATCTCTGTATTCTCTAAAGAAGATAACTTGTACATTCCGATGTTAGGCAATGGAGCATCTTTTGTAAATGAATATCATGTACAATTTCCCTTTTGGGTGGCAAGCCTTTAGGTTCTTCAAATAGGATATCATATTCTGAAACAAATTTTTCCAAATCAGCTTTCTGTTTAGCATCACAGCCCTCAAACATATTGGTTTTATCAGGGTTCTTTTCCTTTACAACCATTAGTAAAAATTGCTTGCATGAATTTACAATTCTGTTCATCTGCCCTAAGTTTATCAGAGTATAATTATTTTTGAGTTGATAAGCTCTTACAATATATTATATTCCATATTTTGTGAGTTGATACTTATTCTCAGTTTTGTAGAAAATGGATTTTCTATCATACAAGTAAGGACTTCCTAAAGCAATACCACATATGTCCAAGGGAACTATATCTAACTCAACCTAATCTACAAAAGTTGACCCAAAAGCAAACCTAAGTTTACATTGTCTAGTCCCTTGTAGCTTTGCTTTATCACATACCCAACCTAATGGATATGGCTTCTTGTGAGGTGTGGTTAGTAGTCCCAACTTATTTACATTTGCTTTAGAAATCAAGTTTACTTGTGAACCACTATCAAATAAAGTATCAACCTTTTGATGCTTGGAAATAACTCTAATATGAAAAAGATCATGTCTTTTCCTCTCACTTTCTTCATTATCATTAGATTGTGCAGAATTACTAGTAGATGCTTCATAATTTTTACCTTTTATACCCATGGTTGTGACTATTGTTTCATCACCTAAGTCTGACCCCAAATCTTTCTGAATAGTAGCATCAGTCTTCTTCTTCTTGCCATCAAACTTCTTTGGTTTCAGCTCTAGATGCAAAGACCAGTAATGTTCATCATCATGTCAATCCTCTCTTTCTGTATAGCTTTTGCCTTCCTCTCTTTCCATTTCTGCTTCTTCTCTTCCTTGTTCTTGCTTGCAGTGGGTTTTGATGATCCCCAAATCTCTGGGTTAACATTCTTGCCTCTAGACTCTAGATGTCTAGCCTAAACTAATGCCTCATCTATGATAGCATGGTTAAACATGAGAATGGTGTGCCTCAAATAGCTATGTAGACCACCTATATACTTCAGCCAAGTTTTAGGTGAGTCTAGAGAAATTCCTAGAATTAAATATCTTTTTCTAAATTTCTGGGTAAAGCTTTTACACTTTACCCCTTTAATTGGCAAAGAGTTTTCCAAATCATCATTGCTTGCTGCATATAAGCTAGTGGATATAATTGTTTTTTAATGGAAAAAACAAACTCACTCGAGGTAGAAAGAATTTCACCATGCTTCTTCAAATTAGCTTGTGTCTTGCCTTCCCACCACACTAGGGTAGTTCCTCCAAGGTGAAGGTTGGCTAGCTGAATCTTTCTCCTTTATGAATCAATGTTCTACACCCTACAATATACATCAATCTATCTAATCCAGCTATCTAGCTTTTCTGCATTTAATTCTCCATCATATATTGGAAAATCAAATTTTACATCTAATTTAATGAAAGGGCTAGAAGGAGGTGTTGATAGAGGAGGCTCTTCCCCTTTCCCTTTGCCTTCTGAATGGCCATCTAGAAGAGGTTCCTTTGTTCCTTTCTCTTGTTTGGAGGTTGAAGTATCTTCACCTCGACCTTTCTTAAATTCTCGATACATCTCTTCTACCATTGCTCTTATGGTCATGAAATTGTCCATGAACTGAGAGTATGATTCTAAGGGAATTTCCTCTGCCATTTTCCTCCTAGGATAGACTCTTCCAATTTCTAGGTTAGTCGCAACCAATTCTCTTTCTCTTAATTTGAGCTTTGATATAGTTATCATTCAACAATCCAACACAAGCTTGTCTAACCTTAGCAAACCTAAAGCTATGATACCACTTTATCTGGAAATGAGATCTTAGACAATTATTAAGGTGTTAGAGACTCATGCACATGGATTTTCCTATGTTACTTTGTGCAATGGATCGATAAGATTGTGAAATACATAGACAACGAAGTAGTTAAAGATCATAATAAATAAATACATATAAACATAGCATGTTTAATAAGGAGTTCACCCAACACTTTTGGGCTATGTCTCTTGATCCAGCCTTCAGTGGTGACCTCTCTATTATGTCTTCAGAAGTAGAGTTTTTACAAATGTGAGCTCAATTTGAGTCTCGCACAACATATACAAAACAATAAGGCTTTACTTGGATCCCCCAAGTCTTTTTGAGTACACAGAATCTCCTCACTGACTCTCTGTCTCTGTTTGCTCTCTGTCTTAGCACTACTTGCCTCTGTCTCTACCAGTCTGTGGCTTTAAAGCTAATTAGTGTTGTCTGTTCATTTCTCCTTCTCGGGATCTCTAGCTTCTCGGCCTCTGTCCGCTCAGATCCGCATCTGAGCGTTAGCAATCATTGCTAAATGCTTTCAGGGATGGTGGACACCTATTTTCTAATGGAATGGATCATCGGGCCTTTGAAATCCCTAGAAAGAACGTTCTCTATTTTCACAGATAAATACACTAAAAACACAGGAAATTTGCCAAACTGCCATTTATCAGATTTGAAATGCTATAGATTCTGCCTTATAACTCCTATTGGTGTTGCCTTTGTGTCGCTTATCAAGTCTCCACCATTGATTTGGAAGATCTAGATCCAACGGCTGTGGTTTGTTTCAGGAAGCCCATGCGTATGGGAGTTAACCACCTGAAAAGAGTGGTTTTATCTCTCCAAGGCCTCGACACATGGCAACAAATGTATGGACTCAGGCGAAGCCCAGCCAAAACCTCTTACCACCTTCAGCCCTCCTGAAATCTCTCTTGTATTGTGATTTCCCTTTGTATTTAAAAATACATTCGTATATCCCGTCGGGTCCGGTTCATCACATCGACACATTTGTTATCGGCCCTGCTCCCTTGTACTACTCTGGCACGATATGGTGATTTCGCACTCGCACATGGCATAATCCCCTGGGCTATCTGGTAACCACTCCTCTATAATCGCCTATGGTGATATCACGATTCAACTTGGGCCGTCGATTTGCACCCTAGATCGATGGTCCTCGTTGACCCGCGCTGATTGTGATCCCAACTGTCATATGGTCACCTCCGATGGCCTCCGCCTATCACCGCCGACTGTGATTTTCCAATCGCATTTAGACCGTTGATCGGCCAGATTCGATGCCTCTTGTGCATCATTGCCGATAACTTATTTTTCCACTGTTTCTTGTGTTTTTTGCTGCCAATAGTGTTTTCTTCTTGTTCTAAGAGTTCTTCTCATGTGATGGTTTTGATATTTAGAAGACTTAGAGGGTTTTCTAGGATCCATTTAGATCACCACCATAGCCTCTCAAGGAACATACCCCATGTAGGTTTTCACAAGGTATTTCCTTAGAGGACAATTATTATCTTTGATTTCCAATCCTCAATGAATATTTGTCCTCTTTGACCACTCTTATATTGGATACTCTATTAGATCCTCAAAGTGTGTTGGTGGACGGGACTATTCCCTGTCCTAGATTCCAATCCTCATGGAGTACTAGTCCCACATGCTTATCCAATGCTCTATTCCCCCTTCTACTGTGATACACTATATTTATAATGGTTAGTATTGGCCTAGTGCATGACACATGTGGAGAATATGGTTTCCACCATCACTCCCTCTTAACTAGAGAGAAGGTCTTTACTCCTCCTCAAATATGAAGGATATTTCTTGCTCCCTCTAAATCAAGGAGACATCATTAAAATATGTAGGTGGTCTCAAATTTCATCAATGAATCAACTACTGTACTTCTATGGATATCTTAGTGGTAGTTGCAAGGGCTCCTATTTAGCAATACATCGTATTTGAGCTTCAAACTTCTTTCAATTTTCATATTCATGATAGGGTTTCTCAGCTCCTAATAGCATCACATCATATCAAACTTCGAGTCTCCCGGATCTTGTCAATCAGCAAACAACATTGTCATCAAATGGTTCATCTGTCAAGTTTAAGGATTTGGGCTTCCTGACAGGTGCTAGCATGTATTCTTACTTCATAATAGAGTTCTGCCTCATTTTCATGAAAGAGTCATATCAACTTTCCAATATTAATTCTGTTTTAAATTTTTCCATGTCATCAAAAGTGTTGTTCACTCGACTCGTGTGATTTCAAATTAAATCAAGAAATTTTCGTTACAAAATTATTTAGCATGTTGTCCTTCTAGCGTGTTCACATGCCTTTGCAATGCGTTCTACCAATAATCCAATTCACATCAATGTACATCATCAATATTAGATTTTTCAAAATGTAATATCCTCTAGTCAAAGTGTCATGTCAAATTCTGCTATTTTCTTCCTCTGAAGTCGACATTCCTTTGCATGTTTTGTTTTCCTATTGCAACTCATCAACTATAAGCTTCAATATCATCAGGATCCCTACAACTCCCTCTTTCCATCATGCTCATCATTATCAAGGAATCATCATCAAGCACAAGTCTTACTTTACATTGTTCTTCCATCTTTCTTATCTTGCTTCGACAATTTTGACAACCTTCATGATATGCTTGGAATTTTTATCAACAAGTACAACCAAGGAAAATATAGAAATACAATAGCATGATTATACTATTGTCAATATATGGTTTCCATGATTTCTAAAAAGTGTACTTCTAGGGTTCTAGTTACAAACCTTAAATATTTTTTTATGTAACCCTTATTATGGATTTTACTTTTAGTGAAGACACCTTGTCCCAGGTTTTTGTCTTTAAGACCTAAGCCTTATGTTAATCCAATCCTTGCTAGGATTTGACACATACCATATGGTTTTACCTTTCAAAAGTAGGGTTCGAATACCAAATAACATTTTTCCTTGAAAACCCTTGATATTATTTCCCAAGAGCTAGGCTTTCCTATGAGTGGATAATTAGCGAGGGTTGTGGTTTTTTCTAGCTTAATCCTTTGTTTCTAGTGTTAATTAAACCTAATCTAGGGTTGAGGAAGCCTAACTGCCAGGAATATTCAAGAATTTACAAATTTGCAAGCCCTACAAACCTTAGATTCAATATATTCAAGTAAAAGGAAAAGTGAGAAATCGTAGAAAATATTGGCCCATAAGATGAAATACACATAAACAATATACATAGTTTTGCAAACTTGTCATACCTTATTTGGTCTTGAGAAACTTTATTCAAAAAGGACAATATCATTTATTTATGTTGCCTTCGTTGATGTCACTCGTTCTTCAATTTTCAAGTGTTAACTTTCAAAAGGTACTTCAAATTTTCTAAATATAGTGTCTCCATTGAACTAATAGCTTCATCATTAGTTGATATATATTGAATTCACAGAGGAATGTTTCTCTTACTCGTAATGTAGGGTTAAGATTTATATCTTTTTCATTGATTTGTTCTTCGAGTAATTTAGATTCCATTTATTTTTAAGTTTCTTCTGAATGGGTCGATTTCATGATACAATTCAAGCTAATTATCTACTATCATATATTAAAATCAATGTCAATGACATGCCAAGGTGATTAGGCGATCAAGTTTATGCTCAAAAATGAAAGTGCCCAAAACTTGTTGCAACTAGTGACAAATTGAATTTTTCATCGTTTTGAATCCAATGACGTTAGTTTCACCTCAATCCGACACCGGGAGCTCAAGTTATAGCCTGATGACTGTTTTCCCAAATAGGCAAAAAATGGCAAATTTTGGTTTTTGATTGTGTTTTTTTGGTTTTTGAGGAACTATGACAAACTGCCACTTGGACTTCCATTAGTTAAAAATTCATAGGTTTTCCATTAGTGGATGGTGTGTATTGGGTGGACCAATAGTAAGGAGCCATGTAGGCCAATGCGAGGCAACCACGTGGCCTCCCCACACAGGTCAAAATTTTATATGGGTTGAATAGTAACCCAATGAGAGTCGAACTCATGACCTCCCACTAAACAATAGCAGGCCCACACTAATGCACCATGGGTATTACTTGTTAAACTATAGGTGAAATATCTTATTTAAATGTTGCATAATGCATATATGGGGGAGGGGGTCAGGCTAGGCCCTAGACCCTGACCACCCCAACTCCATGTTACCATAGGCAGGGGGCCAAAGGAATAGACCTTAGCTGAGCCCACGACCATGGCCCAAGCCACAACACATGTCAGATCCAACACCAATGACTAAAGGTGAAACGTTACAGGCCAACCCTGGGTCGTATAACCCTTTATGTGACCAAGTGTGTAGAGCATAAAAGGGGCCTAGCCCTAAGGGACATGCACCATAATGTGACCCAACAACAAAGGAAGAGAGGCCCAGTGGCAAGGGTGTGAGGTTAGTCGAGCCCTTGGCCCCGTGGCCCATATGTGCACGTGTTTCGTCCCTATGGCGTTAGAGGGAAAACTAATCATTTGACAAATTACACATGCATTAGGTGAATTTGCCACTTAATTAGTGATTTTTAGGGTGGAATTGTAGGATCATTAGCTAGAAGGGCAAAATTGTAGGATGATTAATAGTCAAGTTCATGGATGAGCTTGGAGCTCATAATGTTTCGAGTTTTTCACCAATTTGAGCTCCTACTTGGGGGTTTTTGGATACTCTGAATCCATTGGTGACCTTTATTTTATGTTTTGAGCACATATAGATGGCCTTTCTGCACACTGGAGGCTAATGGATGTATGGATCAAACAATGATCGGTAGCATTTTCTAAAGGTGTTGAGCATGAAGAAGACCTTGTAGGGGTTTCTTCACCTTCAGAATTAATTTGTAGCATCTGATACTTGGAAGGTTTAGATATTGGACATTTTTCTCTCTATGTCAAGATGAGGAAATCTTGGATTATGTCCTTCCTTTTTCATGTATTCTCTTTTTCAAATGAGGTTTAGGGTATTTGCATAACAATGCTTGTATTGTTATAGTTTACATGGTGATCGCAGGTTCTCTGTTGTTTTTATGTCATAGTTTTATCAAGGAGAACATTTCCTTAAAAGGGAAATAGCCACAAGTGTCATCAACATACTTTATGTACTTCAATTTTACACTAAAATATGAGTGGTCTACTCATGATTGACAAACTCGGAGATGTAGCCTAGGAGTGGTGAACTCCGTCATCAAACATTGTGTCTCTTATCTATGCTTACATGAATTATATGTGTTATGTTCCTTTTGATTAACTTGCACATGAGAATGAATTCATGCCTGGAGGGACACTAAACAAGCATGTTTCTTATGAAAACCCATTTTCATTCTTGCAAAGTGTCAACACAGTCCTAATAGTTTTTGTTTCATTTGATTTTGGAAAGAGAGGTAGAAATCACCTATTCCACTTTTAGATCACAAGGTTCACTAGCATTACACCATCTTTCTTTGTGACTATCACATCTAGATACTCAGAACTGTGATTCACTAAATGATTAGACACCATTGTAAAGTATAGGTAATGATGTTATGTGATGCCACATAGATATGTGAGCCAGTGTGATGGGATCCATTGTGAGCCACAATATACAAGCCATAGAAGAGAATGAGTCTTTTCAAAATGTGTTCCAATAATTAAACGAGCCATATGTGAGTTTCTGTCATAGTTTGATTTACTACTAATGTCGCATACCATTATCATGTACGCAATGTTATATAGAATATATATAGGCCTTTGAACCATGGAGTATCACAAATATTGAGACACTTAAAATTGATTCCATGGTGCTATGTAAGTCGACCAACACATACAAAGATCAACTAGCATACCATCACGCGACAAATATAAATGTGAACATTAGAGGAGTATAATGCAAGTTATTCATATTAAGCTAGTCATTGTAATGTACTATCACTATAATATATATATATATCTGTGTGTGTGTGTGTGTGTGTGTGTGTGTATAGAGACTTTAATAGGAATGTTGATGGACTTGTTGTGTAGAAGGAGGGTTTAGCTTGGAATCTACACTACAAGAAAAAATGACATTGGTGAGGGGCAAAAAATGTCACCATAAGCTCATTGGTGATAGTCAAAAGAGCCTTCATCACCAAAAACTGAACGTCACCAACAATGGTGTTGCCAAAAGTATAGCTGTTGTAATGACATTCAAAGTATGTCACTAATAATTATTTATAATGACGGATAGTGACCGTCACCATTTCATATGAGAAATGGTGATGGACCATAGCCTCCGTCACAAAAAACTGAATGTCACCAAAGGTGGCATCGCCAAAAGTATAGGTGTTGTGACATTCAAATTCTGTCACCAATAATGATTTATAATGACAGATAGCAATCGTCACCATTTCATATGAGCAATGGTGACGAACCATAGCCTCTGTCACAAAAAATTGAACGTCACCGAATGTGGCGTCACCAAAAGTATAGGTGTTATGGTGACATTAAAGGTCCATCATGAATATTGATTATAATGATGGATGGTGACCATCACCATTCCATATGAAAAACAATGATTTATTGTGATGGATCTTTCATGGTTGTCACTATTGGTGCATATATATGGTGACGTTCGTTGACCCTCACCAAAAGCCGCATTTCCATCAGTATAGGTGTTGTGGTGACATTCAAGGTCCATCATAAATAATGACTATAATGAAAAACATTGACCATCACCATTTCATATCAACAACAATGATTTATGGTTACAGACCTTTGAGGTTCATCACTACAGATGCATATATATGGTGGCGTTCGTTGACCGTCATCATTTCATATTTTGGTGACGGTTGAAAAATGTCACCAGAGCTCATTGGTGATGGTCAAAAGCTCTTTCCATATGGATCTTGTCAGGGCACGATGGAATCGAAACACCAACCTCCTGCTTGCAAAGCAGGTTTTCTTCCATTGAGCTAGCACCCTTTAAAGAATTAGACTTTTAAAATTAGACATTGAAACTTCATAAATTGTAAATTCTACAACTTTCAATAAATTAAAGTATTGGCAATATTTTACTAAACAAGCAAAGAAAGATCAAAGCTGCAGGTCCCTACCTAATAGCTATGGAAGTTATGAAAAGTGGGTGGAGGGAAAAATAATTATGTATAAGAGAATAAATATGTTCAGTTGAATACTCAATTAGAAGTGAAAGTCTTTAGACATTTATAATCTATAAATGACCTGTAACTAGAAAATGCACCAAACACTGCAAAGGAAATGTCATAAGTTGATAACATATGGAAGAAGAACATTCATGAAGACAGATGCAATATGTTATAGGCTGAGTGAAAGAAAAATCTCAATGTTGTTGTTGTTTGGTGTTTAGATATCTGAATGATATCTCAACTTTTGTGCAGATGTAACATGGATCTCCAGAAACCATGAATGACATATGATAAATATATATCGCCTTTACATAAACCAACAGAAGTTTGGAATTTCACAAGTCCACAGTCAAAACATGAAATCAACCAACAAATAAAAGAAATTGACTTGGACAAAAAGCAATGGCTTCACCTTCATTCTTGAGTTGCTTCTGTTTATTTGAATTTGACTCATGACATTCTTTATCTGACAAAGAATCAAAATCGTCACTAGTATTAAATTTTTCCAACACAGACTTGGGATATCCCACTAACATCTGTGTTTTTGTTGCCATTCTTGAAAACCATGGAGTTTCTTGTTGATAGTAGAATAAAATGTGTGCCTGCTACTCAAGAACACAATCCTTATTAACCATTGTTACCTAACAAAAACCAAAGAGACAACACAATATCAGCATAGACAAAATCCCCTACCGAAATATAATCATAACTTAGCAAATAAGTCTAAAATATGTTCTTAATTAATAAACTTTGTATTTGGAAATATTGTTTCTTTAGATTTAAAAAAGACTGTGTTGTACAATGCTTCCGTCTATTTATCCAGGCAATTATATCATTGCATATGTCACACAGTAGCAATCTACAGTATCAAAAGTAAAAAGACAAATTTTCTCAAGAAAATAGATTAAGAAAAGAGATTTGAAAACTATAAGTTTGTCATCAAAGCTTTACTTAATTTAACAACAAACTAGTTGGAGTTTGAAAATCAAAATCATTCATAAGAAATGAATAGGACAATGACCAAAGTCATTATTCATACAAATAAAGCTAAAGTCACTATTTCCATTGTAGATAATTGAAATTTGGGTAGCGGTCTAACAATTAGAGCTTATTTTCTTGGAAGACTCATCAATACCATCATTTTTTTCCACGGTTTGTTATGTCTCTAGATCCAAATTAGATAGCTTTCCATTCTCAAGTTTTACCTTTCAAGTACTAATTTCTGGCTCACCTTTAAAACACAATTCTACCACTCCATTTTATTTTGTTTTTTTAAGAGAATTGGCAGGATCTTCCCATCCTTTGTTTTACATCATCAACAACCATCCGTCAATGATATAAAGAATACCAGATACACAAGAAAGGCCAAAGATGTTCTTGTTGTATACCTATGTTCTAGGAATCATCTAACCTTACTGGTGCAAAGAGCTCACCTTGAAAAAATAACATCCACGTGGAATTTAGATTATTTTTTTTAAATCAAGCTCCAAGTAAACCAATCAAAATACGAACCTACTTTTAATCAATAAAATCTCTGGCTTAAAATAAAAGTGGCCTAGAATTAAATGTTATATCAACCATGTCAAGGAATTGACATCGGGTGAGAAATACAATCCATGCATATTGGATTAGTGAAATAATTGATCTGGTAAAGCTCAAAAACAAATGAATTAGAGCTAAGAAACACAAATAAATGACTTAGAACTAAGACATGAGGTTGCCCTTTAAACCCTGTCGTTAAATAAGTCTTCTTTATGTCACTTACCATTAAGCTTGTTTTGATACCAGTTTGAAGTGGTATTGTAACATTAACCTCTGAAAGTTTGTTTCCATGACTACTTCTCAAGATCTGCTCCATTACCAACATTTGGGTCTAGATAAGATACATGCAAAAACCATCAACATGAAAATCAAATCTACATCCTTGTAAAAAAATGGGAGGAAAAAAAATATCCACAAGATGAAACAGGCTGTAGGATACCTCATTCCTGCAACATGATTATCTTGTCATGAACAATAAAAAAATAAATTAGGAGAAATGTAGTTTATGCCACATTTTGACAATCAAATCTTTTTCATATTCTATGAACAATTGATGAAAAAGGTTAGCTAAAGCTTGTTCGCATTAGGATTATAGTAAAACATAAAGGAACTACTCCAACGCATATATAATCCTAAACATAAGTATCTATACATATAAGTATTTATTGAGGACATTGTATTTTGTGAAAACATGGAAGTCAAATCTTTGAAATAACACAATTTATACCATTGCCTTATAAAGTCCATTCATTTGAGTATTTACGAAGTCCATTCAGGAATTTATTCAAAGTTAAAAGTTCAAACAATTAACATGTAGCCTAAAAAACTCAGATTTGAAAAGGAGATAGCCCAAAGATGTAGAGTATATATCTCACATTTATATCTCCTAATTTCCAGACATTGAAATGACATGTTTTAGCATACTATAATGAATTTAGCCAAAAAATGCTAGAAAAAAATATTGATGGTTATTTTGCTAATATAGAAGTTTTATACATGCATTTATTTAAATAGTTAGCTTGCAATGCCAAACATATCTAAGGATGCACACAATACGTTGCATCATTAGCGCTGGTGTGTGAAACTGAGACAATGAAGTCCAACATTAACAGTTTGCCAACAATATGCACTAGCGGAATAGGTGAACAATAGTATTGTAGGTATGTGTTATGAATATATGTATTGCAGGCCAATAAGAGTATCGTTGGAACATTCACGTCCAACCCTTCCAATTTTGCCTATAATGTTCACTGGTCTAATAGGTGAATAATACAACTATAGGTGTGCATTTTGTATCACTTACCTAAATCCAACACCTTCAGCATATAAATTTCAAACAATATGTCCAAAACTGGTAGGTAATTTGCAAAATGAAAGAGTTGGCTTGATTGTTTCTGGAGAAGACTATATTCTTACGTTATTCAATGTAAATTGATGACACTTTTCGAAGCTTAGATGGAACAGAAAGGAACTAAGCTAGAAGGTTATTTAAATAATCCTTACTTAGCTAGGGTAAAATGTTAGCCCTTTTTTGTCAAAAATCATAAATGTAAAAACTTTAAGAAATTCAGTGAAGAGACTGTAGAAATGTTCTTGTAAAACCACTAACGTAAACAAACCTAAGAAATATTGCTTTTTGGAAGAGATATTCATGGTCAAATTAACAAGAAAGTGACCTTTTAGCATAGTTAATGCATTAGTGCTCATGTTGTAGTGTCCCAAGGCATGCTAGGGACTACAGGGAGTGCTCCTGTACATCTAGAGAAGAGGTGGGGAGACATTGAGTTGTAGTTAGGAGGACTACAAGCGATGAGGGGAAAATACTTGAGGTACCCAAACTCTTGGATTATACCTCACTATGGGAGCCCCAAAGAGAGAGTAGCAGGACTGGCGGATGTGGGTAGAGACATATGTGGATGAAGCAATAGAGAGTACTACAGTGCAGAAGTCCTTGGGCAGTACGAGGCTAGCAGGCTACAATAGTGTGAGCCCTAGTTTTGGTCACAAAGGAGCCCTAGCTACAGTCATGAAGGGACACGTAGACATAGTCTTGTAGGACCTCTATCCACAGTCGAAAAGGAAGCCCTAACCGCAGTCAAAAAGAGGCTTAGCCACAACAAGAGAGAGTCGTAAGAAGCAGTCTAGAGAGAGGCCTAAGGTGCAGTCAAGAGAGGCATAAAGATGCAGTCAAGAGAGGCCAGGTACGCAACAAAAGGAAGGCTCTTATCCACAACAAAGGAGGCCTTTATCAACCATCAAGAAGAAGCATATAGCCACAGTCAAGGAAGGTCTAAAGCAGCACTCAGAGAGGCCCTAGACGTAGTCAAAGGGATGCCCTAGCCACTGCAATAAGGATCCATTAGACAACAAGAAAGAAGCCCTAGAAGCAATGTGGAAGTCTTATGTTTTGTTGTAGGTACAAAGTGTGAAAGGGAGGTTGTTTTGAGTGTTTCTCTTGGGTGCTCTTGTAGGGAGAAGAGCCGAAGTTTGAAGTTTAAGATCACAACAAGAAGAGTCATTCAATGTGGGTTAAATAGGGTTGTTCTGTAGCTATTCCAGGAAGACTGAAGGGTTGAAAAGAGGGCGAGTATCTTGCTTGAAGCTTCAACTAAAGGATGACTTAGCTTAATAATGTTCACGATGGCCTTTTACAATCATATACTTATGAGTGAACCCAACTCTTATTATTGGGACTTATCCTAGTGTTCTGATAGGTGGGATATAGAGGATAAATACGATATCCCTTTCTCCATTGCATTCCTCCCACCTTGAAAATCAAAAGGGGACATAATGAATTTCATATACACATACTTAATAGATATATAACCCAATCTCTTTCCATCTACTAATTGCGTCTGCTTGAGCTAGGCTCAAGCAATTAGTCAATCCAGAGCATGCATATCCCTACTTATTCTCCACACGCCTCTAGGTGGATCTCTCTATCCCTATAGTGCTAGTAAAAAGGTTTGGGTATGGTAAGGGCTGCAAGCTAGTTTTTTGAACCTTTGTATTTACATCTATTTTTGCCCGACCTTACCATACTCTCATCTCTATGTATTCTCAAATTAAACTAACTACACAATTGGAAACTTTGTTCTTGTTTGGTATCTCAAAATACTTTTCAAACACAAAATTACAACATACTGTCAATAGGAGACTAATCATGGTTTAAAAGATCAAACTTGACATCTTACATTAACAATTTCCTTTTATGTGATGCCAGTCTTCTGCCCAGATCTTAGAACCATGCCTAAATGGGTATTCTACGTGACCGGGGGTTTGCACTGCTAGTAAACTTAATTATGGCTAATTTTGAGAACAAGATAGCATTGTATATATACCATATTGCTTAAATTAAAGATTAGCTTTGTGTATGAATTACAGTGCATTGACAGAAGCAAAGATAGTTTCCAACAAAAAGCACGCAAAAAAGCAGCAAAAGTCATAGGGGACACTTATTTCACTTCTTCAGTGCTAGTCTTTGAAGACCTCCACCACCATCATCACTTCCAAATTCATCCTCCTGCACCTCAAGAGTTGCAGGTACCACTCTGCCCCTGTTTCTTGAAATCTCTATGATTGGAGTCTCTACAGCCTTCTCAAAACAAGGAATCATAAGTGGATTGGTTTTGTGAGGCATCAGCTCCTCACCACTTTCAACAGCTTCCATCATCAACTTCCATCCTTTAAAATTAAATAGAAAAAAAAAATAGGTTGTAAGAAGATTCTCCAGATGCCATTTCTGTAGCTCTAGGAGCATTTTTGGGCACAACAAAATGTTTTCCATTTTCATCGACATTTATTTCAACTCTACCATCCTTTACTAGAAATGATAACGCAAAATTGTTTTCTACTGTCTGGGAAAATTATATTTTATTTAGAACCAAATTCTCTAATATAGCTTGCTTCTGTTTTCGCAAAATGTTAAATATGCTTACCATATTCTTGTCTATTTCTAATTTTTCATCTTCCGGGGACTCTTTCACTGCTTCAGGTCGAGTGCTTTCGATCGACTTAGTATGTTTTCTCTGTACTATAACTTTCCTTTGCTTTGGTTCATTATCCATTGGTCCAAGCATAGTGAAAATTCCTGCCACATCTGGGAAAACAAAACCATCTAAAAGCCCAATATTTCTCCATGATATTTGGGTTTGATCATCATTTCCTTCCAAAGACCTGCTTCCATATGCCTGGTCACTATAGTTTCTTAGAATATCACTACTAATAAAATCAACTGGAGTATCGCCATCATTGTTTTGTGATCTGTTAAAAGTAACGAGGAGTGTGGATGTGAGATCAAAGAGTGCACTAACATCTGTAACTTGCTCATGATATCTCTAAACAAAATTGTGCAAGCTTTCCACTTTGCTAATTATAGCCTCAAATTTGCTAGATTCTACTTTTAAAATATTTTCTCTCTCCCCAGAAATCAAAGTCTTTAGGGGATGATAATGGTACCTTAATATATAGTGTTGCACCATACTCTGATTGTTACCAATGCATGGAGTAGCATCTTCTTTCTCTCTCAAGGGCTTACTGTGGCCTTGTTTTGATCCTTTTACCCCATGAGAGGAATCTTCCAGTGTCTGACTCAATGTTTATTCCTCTTTAACTCTAGCTTGGGTACCAAGCCTTCTACCCATCCTTTCTATCACTTCCTTTTGGAGTTGATAGAAATGAAAATATTCAACCAAAGCTAGAAGGAAGGGCTTGAAATTGAGATTTAAGATTGAAGAACTATCGTGAAATTGAAAGAGAGAAAGAAAATATTTTCATGTTGCATTGAAATGACGGAGGGAAGGGAGTTGTGATTTCCCCTACCCTAAGAAGTCTATTTTGTAATAAAAGAGGGATGAAAGCCCACTACAGTGGATATAAAGTCCCAAAACATATGCATTGTCAAATGAAATGCGTAGGTGTGGTGTGCCAATTAAGCGTGAGGATTGGGAGAAGTGAAACATGTGGGAGAGTGGCCATATTATTGAAGAATTGTTTACATTGAGGAAGGACACAATTTGAATATGGTAACAATGTCAATTCTAACGTGGAGAGTTTCCAACACCACTTTCTCATCTACATGAGGGAGTTTACAATTTTTATATCTTTGTCTCAGTCCCATGGTGAATCCACTGTTTCATGATCCATATGTTGGATGCTTTACTGAACTTGAGCTTTATAAGGAAATCTCTTTAGATATCCAGAATGTCTCAGAAATTTATTTGAACAATTATTTTCTTGCAACAACATTTATTGATGATAAATTGCTTGGTAATGTACACATGCATACAAGAGTGTGACTGATGGCATGGATACTCAAACTTTCGAGTTGAAATGGCCACCTCTAAAGATAATATTTGGAATATCCTTTGAGCCTTTGTTTGATATGGCATCCAAGAAATTGGAGTGGAGACATCAAGGAACTCTATATTTTCACATATTCCAGCTGAATCGCCAAACATGCGAGAGAAACTAAAACCAGGGGTTATATAAGTAATAGCCTCGGTGTATGGGAAATCCAAGCTTTTAGAGGAATATTTCCACATTTAATAATTGGATGAGAATGAATATTTCTGTTACACTATGTGTGTTATTGATATGTTTGGACGTTTTGGGTGAACACTTGGCCCATCTTCAACAACATCCAATAACATTTGAGTCCAAGACATATTGAAAGAGATCATTTATCAAATTAGTTGTCTAGCTATGAAAGACAATCAAGTTTTGGAAGAGATACATCGTAGTACTATCAAATCAGATTGTGGACCATGTTAGAAAATGGATCAAAAAGGTTTTTATAATGTCTGCTAAAATTTGACATTTAGCATTGTCTTAGCATTTTCTTATCAACTTTCATGGAGACAAAAAGTGACAGGAGAAACTTGCACAATAATGGCGGCCACTAGAATGAGAAACACAATGAATTAGAAAAATGGAATCTCTTGCTATAATGATACATGGGAATATACTTATTACTCTCAACGTGGTTGTACAGGAAAAATAGTTTTTTCCTTTGAGTATAATTGATGTATCATAATGTAGCAGTTGTTTTCCTGCTGCAATAAGACAAATATATATCAATCTCAAGGTGAAAGAATAACACCAGTATATCTTCGAATGATATGGATTAGGTGTTGTGATCAAAATCTAGGAAAGTCTCTATCGGTCGTAGTGCGATGAAGCGATGGGTTCGGGTTTCTGTGCCCATGATGTCAAAGTATATCGATACAAGTGATGAAAAAACATATGTTCAATTCCCTAGAACATATCGTATTTTCATTACTTGTCTAGGATAAATCTACAATGATAGTTGAGAAACGTAATCAAAAGAAAATAAATATGTTGTTTATTTAAACAATTGTGGCATGAGCGGAAAACATATGCACCAAATTACAAAATGCAAAAGTCAAAGTTTTGTGTAAAAGTTTGAAATTAAAAAAAATTCAAACGGTTGCCAGGAAGTTTAACAAATGAAACTACCCAGTGCTCATCCAATGGCCATTCAAGGAGGGTCGAAGCCATCCATCAATATGAAGAGATCTATAAAAGAAAACAAGGACTTTGAAGAAGGGATCCCTGATTTTTCATACCCAAATGTTGCCTGATTATTGAGCAAGGGCCTGACGAGTTAGTGAGGGTTTCCCTTTTGTTTTTGTTTCAATATATTTTAATGCTTATATTTTTGCTAATATGATGTCATTGGTGTACCTTAATATATGGCACTACACCATACTCTGATTGTTACCACTGCATGCGGTAGCATTTTTGTTCTCTCATGGGGGCTTACTGTGGCCTTCTTTGATCCTTTTACCCCACGAGAGGGATCTTGCAGTGTCTGACTCAGTGTTTCTTCCTCTTTAACTCTATCTCAGGTACCAAGCTTTCTACCCATACCTTCTATCACTTTCTTTTGGAGTTGAGAGCAATGCAAAAATTTAACCAAAGCTAGAAGGAAAGGCTTCAAATCTATGTGACTAGAAACTAGAAAGGGGAAACGACAACGAGATGAGAAATGGAGTTTGGAGATTTCACATTCAAGAAATGAGGAGAGATAAAAGCAAGACAAATATGAAACATACAACCAAGCATTTGTTTCACATTTAAGAAACGCAGAGAGAGAAAAAATAAGAAAAATATGAAACTTAAAACCAAGCATTCATAATTAACATTCTCGAATACTATGGTTCATAGGTAGTTCTTCATAGCTTTAGCTGCTCACATTGGCCATTCCTTAATACTTATAGTGATCAACAAAGCTTCCATTTTTCACATAAGCCATTCTTGAATACCCATGTTTGATCTTCTAGGCTATCAAATACAATAGTGAAGAAACACTTTCCAGTGAATTCAAGTTTGATTTAGCCTTTTCATTTTACGGATGAGTACATGATCCGACATACATTGTATATATTCTTGGATGTGACATGAGTGGACCTCAAATTTGGGATCTATTGTATCACTTTCCACACAGTTATTGGGTTATTGTTTTCATGGTTGGGTAACAAGATGGTGGAGATTGAGTTGATCTCAATTGTATATAGAGCCAAAAATAGAGGGTTTTCTCGAACTATTTCCACTTGCAGAACCATAAATACTACAACACGTGTTTGAAGACATAATCTAAAGAGAAAGCTTTTAAAAATTTATCTTTAATCCATTATAATAGAAAACTAATCTTTATAATAATAAAATAATATATTTTAAAAGTATAGTTGAACTAGATATTAAATTGCTAGTTTGTGAGAAAAAAAATTAACTAATTTATTTAACTACTAATTTATAAAAATATATATAAAATATCTATACACATTACTAATTTAAAAAGAGATTTGATCCGTTTAGGGTGTTGGTATATCCGAAATTAAGATGGATCTAGGCTAGTATATATTATTTACCATAATTATTGTGAAAGTGTATAATGGCTATCTCATATTTGTATTTGCAGTGATTAGATGATTATTATATGTAGTCATGTTTTATATTAATTATTTTAATGCATCATATATATGGTTTTGTATAGTAAATTTATTTTTATGTTAAATTTTAACAGTTAAATTTAGATATTCTGTCTTGATAGTAGTTATTTTTTATGAATTTTCATTTTATAAAATTTGTTATGTGAGTCAATGTTTCCAATTAACAAGTGTGGTTCATCAATATAAAGAAGTGAAATAAATTATTAAATTGTGTTTTTTTCTTTTTAATTTCTACTTAGTTAAATATTATATATAAATATCACTCGTGGTTATAACATACCAAACCATTCATTTTTAGTTGTTAAATATAATTATGGTAAAATAACTTTAAAAAGGATGTTATCACCCACGGTTAGAACTTACCAAACCATTCCTTTTTAGTCTCTAGATTAGTTTATGTTAAAATAACTTTTGAAAAAATGTCATGGCCAATAGTTTTGTTATATTCCATGGTCTTTTAGTTTATATTCATTTAATTTGCTATTTTCTGCACATGGTTTTGTTAGATTCCATGGTTCTATATTTAATATTTATTTAATTTATTAGTTTTTTCTCATCAATTTTCTTTCATAAATTAAAATAAACGAGAGAGACCTCGAAGTCTTGAAAAGAAATGTCATAATCTAGGTATTTTATTCTAGGCCCCTCTTAAAATATTTTTAGTTGTTAGATTTTTGTGCCAGGAGACCCTTTCCACCTGGGGAACATGTTATAATATTTGGAATTTTAACTTAGTCAAGAAAAAAACAAAATCAAATCAAATAAAAAAAATTAAAAAACATAAAATTCTCCAGTGCATAGTTTTTTCTTTCACATGGTTTTTTCCCATGGTATTTTTATGCAATGTAGCCTATTCAAAGGCTGACAAGTAAAGAAACCCAGATCCATTTTAACTGTGAATCAAGAATTGAGAGGATCAAATCTCTTCACTTAAAGAGTTTTGTAGAGAGAGAGAGAGAGAGAGAGAGATTTGATCTCTCTTGATGCTCAGGAGAGATAGATCTACACTGGTTATTTATGAATGAAGAGGAGTATTTTCTTGTAGTAGTGATTTTATTTGTTTTGTATTTAAAATTTATTAAATGATGGATTTCTATTTTGTATTTTGATTTTCGAGACTTGTTTATTTTTATAAATTTACAATTATTTCTATCACTATTTTTATGTAATTATGAAACTTTCCATATTTATCATAGTTGAAATTATGTTTGTATTATAGACATATTAATCAATAGATTGTTGCCCTTAAGATTTATTATTGCAAATTACCTAACATAATCTCTCTTATCACTGATGAAAAAAGTATTTATGGGATAAAACTATTAATGGGATGGAATATATAATTATTATTTTTTATATATTAAATTAACTGCTTTGATTGATGATATTTAATATTATAGATAGTCTAATAGTTGATAAAAGTTTCTATAGGATGGTTTTATCAAAACCCTTTTCCAATCATTTGAGAGGTTATAAACCAGACCAATGGAAAAAAAAATATTGTGTCCCAATGTTTATATAAAATAATTAATTAACTAGAAAAATTAAGTAAATTATTTAACTACTAATTTTTAAAAATATATATAAAATATCTATATACATTACTAATTTATAAAAATATATATAAAAAAACCTTATACATTTAAATTTATAATTTTATATAAAAATACACATTTTAAATATTAGATACAATCACTAAATCCACTTTTAAATAAAAGCAACACAAAAATAACAATTTTTTTTTGTAAAAACTTAACAATTAGAAAAATAACATAAGTTTAACTAATAAAATCCCTAAATAGTCAATGTTGTTAAAGATATATTAAGCACTATTGCAAGCTACTGTCACTAGGGAGAACACTCAACCTATTTTCAAAAAACCTGTTCCGTTAGCACCTAAGCTATATATGGTTGACTTCTAACCATAGACTATGAAAATGCCTTAAAAATCTATCCAGAAAACCAATGATTTTTATGATTCATGTTGACGTCCAATTGGGAAGAGATCCATATATTGCAAATGAACCACGTTTTCCATAAAACGGTTTCAAGAAATGAACCATTTTTGGAAAACCCAGTTTCTTGCATTAAAAAACGAAAACTACCGTATAAAACACCATTTTCCATACCGTTCCATTTTTTATACGATTTTTTTTAGAAACGAAGACTCCCATTTTGTTTCTGGTAACAGAGCTAGAAATTGAGATTTCTAATTAAGAACTACAGTGAAATGGAAAGAAAGCAAGAAAATATTTTCGTGTTGCATTGAAATGAGGGAGGGCAGGGAGTTACCCTGAGAAGTGTACGTTGTTGTTTTTTCCTCGGTTTTCTGGTGTGGTATACTACCAAACTGTTATTTTTGTAATTTCTGGTGTGATATACTACCAAACTACTATAAGAGTTCAACGTATATTTAATATAAATTTCATTGCCAATATAGTAATTGTGGGGCTAGTTCATTTGAAGCTAAATTCTTTAAAATAAGAACCCAAATAACCTAATTTCGGGTGAAAAAGTTGGTAGATTGTTTGAAGCATTTGAAATCGAGGAAGGAATTAAAGGAGAGAAAGGGTACCTGTGCAAGTGTTTTCTTGAGCTCTTGAAAGAAGGCCAAGGCTTCTGATCCTTCCATCATGGTCCAAATTTGCCCAGTGAAAATAGATCCATGTTTTGTGAGCAACCCATTGAAGAGATCCTCCTCAATATTATTTCTCAACGCATCCAAATTCAACCATGAAAAAATAACTACTAGTGAATTACTGCAACATTTCATGTGAAAATATAAAACAAATTTGCAAATCAATTCTAAGAATGGCCATCGATCTAGAAACCCTAAAAATTGATCCAACTACATGTACCTGTTTCCATATAGCCACAGATCATATTGTACTGTGCCCATGGTCTTTCATTTTTTTTTCAACTACTCAACATACATTTCATGTGAAAATATAAAACAAATTTGCAAATCAATTCTAAGAATGGCCATCAATCTAGAAACCCTAAATATTGATTGAGTGACCTGTACCTATTTCCATATAGCCACAGATCAGATTGTACTGTGCCCATGGTCTTTCCTTTTGTTTTCAACTACTCAACATTCATTCGAATACAATAAGCCGGGGAAGAAAACTTGTTGTAGTCTTTCCTTTTTTTTTCAACTACTCAATATTCATTCAAATACACTAAGGCGAGGAAGAAAACGTGGCATAATGGTCTTTCCTCCTTTTTCAACTACTCAACATTCATTTGAATACACTAAAGTGAGGAAGAAAATGCAGAATAATGGTCTTTCTTTTTTTTCAACTACTCAACATTCATTCAAATACACTAAGGCGAGAAGGCAAATGCGGCAGAAATTAAATTTTTAATTTGGATGATCGTTAAAGTTTTTAATTATAATTATTTATATTTTTATCAATTTTAGAAACATTATATATTATGAATATATCAAAATGTGTGGAATGTATATTTTCTTATCTTATTGTATACTCATTTGAAAAAATTATATATATATATATATATATTTTCAAAATTACAAAATAATTAACCATGTTGTAAGTTGAAATTATAAACAAATTAGGATTTGGATTTTATATAGTTAAACAAAAAAAAATATAAATATTTTTTATTAATGTTTAATTATCTAATACTAATATTATGGGTTTCCATGTTATTTAAACAAATGAGATTTGGTTTTATAATTATTATGTCAAACTTTAAAGCTAAAATTTAACTTTTAACAATGCAATCTCTTATAACCAATTTGGATGTAGTTCATTGTTATGGCAGTAAAAAATGAATCTCATGAGTCAATTTGGTTGTATTTCATTGTGATGGTAGTAAAAAATGAATCTCATGAGCCTAGTCCCACCAAAACATTGGTATAGTTCCACCCAAGAAACCATTGATCTTTCTCCATGAATTAGTAATATTGTACCAAGAAGCACCATAATGTATGGCATTTCTATTTCCCACAATTGAAAAAGCACCATAAATCCTTCTACATGAGATTTTTTCTTCTGTATTATTGAACTAAACATGGCAAGGCTTTCCTATGGCAATAAGAATTTCTGAAACCCTCATCCCCCCTATCACAATATATCTTAGAATCCGTCATGTTGGAGTGTAGTATCCATAGTAAGCATATAGGGGTGTAGGGGAACACAACCTCAAAGTAAATGGGAAGCCAAGGGGAAAGGTTTGTGCATCTAAGAGGGATACCTCAATTACATAGATGTGGTTTTCTAAGATTTTGAATTAAGCAAATGTATGTTTGACGGGGAATTCATCCATAAAAAAATGCTTGACTGAATTTTCATACGCAATGGCTGATTCTACTTCAAATTCTGATACTTTGTGTTTACACACTTCAATGTCATTGCATATAACTAATAATTTGCAAGTCCTTGTTTCATTTTATCTCATTTTATTTCAATTGTGAAGTGACTAAGCCTTGAACCCCAAATCGTCATAGCTAATATTTACAAAGTATGCATTGCCACATTTTCTATCATTTTACTTCAGTTAAATGGAGCAACTATTCCTTAGCCCCAAACCCACACAACTAAGCTTTGCACCCTACATAATCCTCTCTGTCCCTGGTGTTGCACTTGGTTTAGATATACTTTTCTTATAAGAGAAGAAATGTCTCACTAAATACCTTACATGTCAACTTATCATCTGATCCCATTACATTTTCCAAGCATTGAGGATAATAATAAAATTTCAAAATTCAATTTCACACTCATTTGATGTAATCACCGTTCCATCAATTTCAGGTAAACTCTACAAATAAATGTAAGTAAATTTTTTTTTTCATTGATTCTAAATTAACAATTGAGAAAATTGTAGATGCATCCTTATTTTTAAAGTACAATCATCCAAAAAAACTCATCAAAGACTAAAGATAGGTTAAAACCTTTATGGAGTGAAAAATATTGTTGGTATCCTCCAGAATAACACTACTTTCAGAAGTTGGGTTCAAATTTTACCACAAATGCAAGAACCAAAGTGAGAAGCTTATTTTAAAGTTCTTATAACATGATATATTATTAAAAAAATTGAAGAGGCACACAATACAAAAAAGTTTTGTATCTAGTATCATTCTAGATAGAGAAAATTATTCATTAGGCTATCTATGACATGAGTAAGAATTGCTACCCACCTAATGTCAAAATCATCATGGACATTTAAATATTAAAAAAAGGATTTGATTAGGCTACCTATGACTACATATGAGTTATTCCCTACTTTTCCAAACTATCATGTACGTTTAAGTTATCATATTTTATCAACATCCTTTCTATGATGCAACACGTTACAACTTTCCATTATATTTATGCATTATATGAGTTGATGTTCTTGTAAGGTGCATAAATTCCAAAATAATTGTTCAAATACCCATGTTTCCACTAAATTAATTGTTTAAGTAAGAGACACATTCTATTGTAGGAAGCATGCATCAATCAAGCACTACTCTACTAATAGTTTACAAACCCAACCAATTTTCCATACACAAACACATTCAAGACTAATCCACAATAACAAACAATGCTCAAAAAAATATTCTTCATCAGACATCTACAAATGAATAAACAATGAGGAGACAAGAGACACATAGAATATGTGATCAACCAGTGCCAAAACCTCTCCAACATGAGAGGAAAACCCAAACGAGATCTTCTTCTTATATAGGCTTCAATTGATGAATACCAAGACCATGGCCTAGACCCTTGACTCAACAACCTCTCCAAGACCAAGTCACAAGCCTCCTTGATTCAACTTCCATATTTTTCCATGAGTCAACAATGATCAGGTTTCTTCCTTCAATAACTTGACTATCCTTCAAATTCTAGTTCCATGGATCAGATCTGTAGTTCTTGGCCCTCTTGCATAGACCCTAGAATGTGTGGTTGACCAAGCTTTTGAACCTTAATCTTCTTCACTTGGATGGTATGAACTCTTATTATAATTTGGTCTGTAACCTTGCATATCTTCTTCCTTGAATCGACTTCTTGGACAACAACAAGATCGTTGACCTTTCTGTAGTAGATATTTCTTCCTTCCTTCGCACGTGTGGATCTATTCGCCCTAAAATAGACCCATAAACAACACCAAAATATTCTCTCTATTTTTCCTCCTCTTGGTTGGTTATCTTCGCACTTATTATTAAAGAAGTTTACTTAACCAAATTTTCTTGTCCACAAATGGAGGATGATCTTCCCTATATATAGTGTTTTTTCCATCAAAAACACGTGCTAAGAAGTGTTAAGGAGTGCTAGGGGAACACAAGGGAGAAATAGGTGAAAATAATGCATGCAAATGAACGATTAAGATTTTGTGACAGGAAGTGTTAGTGAGTTCCATGTTTGCTAAGGAGGGAGTGATAAGGTATGCTAGGCAGTGTTAAGGCATATTAGAAGCCAGGGAAACATGCCAAGATGTGTCAGGTGCTAGGGTGTGCCAATGCATGCCACAGAGTGTTATGGATTGCTATGGAAACATAAGGGAGCAATAGCTTCAAATGCATGGAAACGAATGACTAAGAGTGTGTGACAAGGAGTGTCAGCGAGTTCTAGGTGTGCAAAGGAGGGGACGACAAGGTATGTTAGGTGGTGCCAATAAATGTTAGAGTGTTAGGGTGACATGCCAGGGTATGCCAATGCATTTCAGGGTGTGCCAATGCATGTCAGGGAGTGTTAGGGAGTGTGACATGGACATAAAGGAAAACTAGTTCAAAATGCATGGAAATGAATGAATAAGAGTGTATGATAGGGAGTGTCAGCGAATTCCAAGTGTGCTCAGCAGGGAGTGACAAAGTTATATGCTACGTAGTTCCAAGGCATGCAAGAGTACCATGACATGTCAAGGATTGGTACGGTATGATAGGGATTGCTAAAGCATGCCATGGCATGTAGAGAATGGCAACATGTGCCACATAGTGCCAAGGGATTATTAGACATGCCAGGTGTTATGCCATGTCAAGATGTAAACTATGTTTCTTAATTGTTTTATGGCCATGGTTAGACATGAGCCTTGAATCGGTATCTTCTTAAGTGAGATGAGCTAAGATTAGGCATGAGTAGCCTAAGATGAGTTATAGTCCATTCTTAGGTGAACAAGGGATAGTATAGTTGTAGTAATTGTAACTTGGTCGAGATGTTGTAATCGAGGTAGGACTTGGTTGGCTCCCAAGTCTTAAAACCAATAAGGGTAGTTATGAGGGCATGATAGCTAAGGACTGTCAGGGCATGCCAAAGAATGAAGAGGCATGATAACACATGCCAGAAAAAGTCAATGCATGTCGAGGAGTGTTGGGGAGTGTGAGGGTATCACAAGGGAGAACTAGGTAAAAGTGCATGGAAAAAAATGAATAAGAGTGTCTTCCAGGTATCCCAAGGACGAAGTGTATTAGGATAATTTCATAATAGGACTTACAATAGGTAAGCCTACGATTACGATAAGGGGATGGAAAAAGCAATTTTAGACAAAGGGAGACTTTTGTTTAGGGACAACGCTATTCTTTTAATGACTTGATAGGGTTCCAAAGTCGCAAAAAAAGTAAGGCTATCTATGAGGGCATGAAAACTAGGGAGTGCCAAGGTGTGTAAGGAATTACATGAAGTTATAACACATGCTAGAAAGTTCCAAGGCATGTTAGTCATTCTAGGACATGCCAAGTGCTAAGGCATGCCAAGAGGTGTCAGGTGCTAAGGTGTGGCACCAACACATGGTAGGGAGTGCCAGGGAAACACAAGGGAGGACTATTTTCAATTTCATGTAAATTAATGAATAAGAGCGTGTGATAGAGAGTGTTAGCAAGTTCTGGGTGTGTTAAGGAGGCATTGACTAGGTATGTTCAGCAGTGTCACCGAAACACAAGGAAGGACTAGTTTCAATTGCATGGAAATGATTGAATAATAGTGTATGATAGGGAGTGTTAGCAAGTTATGGGTGTGCTAAGGAGGCATCTCTAGAAAACATTTGGGAGGGTTTTGGAGAAATTTTTTTGTTTTGGTGCAGACTTGCAATTTTTTGACAATTTTTTGTCTAACAGCACAGCGAGTTCATGCTTTGCTTCTTCCTCAATGCTCCAAATGATGTAAAATAAACATTTTTGGAAATATTATGACCCCATCTCAAACCCCATTCTCCCACTTTCCTGGTCTGGGGCTCAGGTTTTGAGAAATTTCCAAAAAAGAGGCCAAAAATCACCTTTCTGCCCCACTTTCCATTTCGTTGGGCACCTAGAGACACCTTGGGAGAATGGCCATATCTCAACCAAAAATTGGTAATTTTGAGTGAACAATATTGTAAAGACATACAAACTATCCTAGATTTCTGGAAAAGGCTTCTGATCTGGATTTGGACTTCAAAAAGGCACTCAAAACTGGCCTCCAATGGCTCACTATACACCTAGAAATTTTTGAGATTTTTGTAAATTTTTCAGTGTGTAATTTTTTATAATTCCTAGTTTAACTCTGGTAAAAGTCAAAAGGGTGAAGTAGATGAATGTGAGGGGTAAAAGTAAATTTAAGTAATGGGTGGTTAGTATTTATAAGTTGGTTTTACGTAAATTTGACCTCATTTATGAGATAGGTTGGAGTCAAAGTTAATTGTAGAAGTCATTTTTAATGTCCCTAGACATTAGGGTTTGGTTAGAACACCTCATGGAACAGTTCCTAGAGTCATGATTCAACCCTAAGAGTGGGGAGATGCTTTTTTGTTCTTTATGTATAAGGTTCTCAGTGATATAATGGGTTGTATTTCAGAGGAGAGAACTATTGTAGCTTGTACTTGGACATTTTCTAAAAATCAAAGGACAAACTTTGCAACTATTATCTAGGAATTCATGTGTAGTAAGTTTGTGATGTTATTTTTTCTTTTTTATAGATTTATATGAAAGATATTAGTCTTCTCCTTCCATTCATCAATTATTCAATGGTTTTCCTTACATTTTATAAACAAAATTCTTTGCATAAATCTCTATTTTGATGGAAAATTCATTATGTGTTACTCTATTTCTTGCTTAATGAATTCATGTTTCATGCTCACTAATACCTTTCCCTTCTTCTAAACACTACGCTACGCTGAAAACCCCTAAGATCCATAAAAAAAAGTAATGCTACATTTCTCCTTTTTGTATTTTTTGTTGTAACCCTTTTATCCTCTAACCTAGCTACCTGGCTTTTCTCCCTTATCTATCAGCAAAACCCTAAATTTTCCAAAACCCACTTGAACCTAAAATCCTTTACATTCCAGTCATCTCATTGTTGTGATTTCATAGAGACATCCCTCTCTCGTTTAGTAGGACTAGCTACCAAATTAAAATCTTGGTCGATGATTACCTTCGTCGATCTCCTCATCAGCCTAGGACATTGTGGAGGAAAACAAAGGGCATGAGAACTAGGGAGTGCTAAGGTGTTCTAGTGAATGTAATTTTCCCCATTCATGGAACAATGTAATGCTAGTTGCAAGGTCATGACTACCAAGGTGTGTTAGGGAATGCTAGGGCATGCTAACATGTTCCAGACAGTATGAATACATGTCAAACAAGATAATATGTGCCAAGTGCGAAGGCATCCCAAGATGTACAAGGGTGTCACAATGCATGCCAGGGACTGTCAAGGGAACAAAAGGGAGGAACAAGTTAAAATAGAAGTAGATGAGCACATAATAGGGTTAATAAGTCATCAATTTACATTTTCCATGAGGGTCATGCTAGGAAAACCAACACTAGGTGCCAATATGTGCCAAGTGCCAAGTGTCAATGCATTCTAAGTGCCAAATCTTCCTCTGTTTCTTCTCATATAGTTTCCAATAATTGATCTCAAATAACTTTAATATTAAACCATGCCAAATCATATGAAGTCATGTCAGCGCTTTCCAATCATGCTAATACTTTCCAAGTGCCAAGACGTGCCAAGTGTCAATGTGTGCCAGGGAGTGTGATGCATGTTATGAAGTCGAAGAGCATATTGAAGAGTGCTAAGGTGTGCTAGAGAGTATCAATGCATGTTGAGGAGTCTTAGGGAGTACAATGACAACACAAGGGAGCAATAGGTCAAAATGCATGGAAGTGAATGAATATAAGGGTGCATCGAGGAGTATTAATGAGTGCTAGCTATCATGCCAAGGAGGGAGTGACAAGGTATGCTAAGCACGGTAATGCATGTCAGGTAATATCAGGCAATGAAAAGAAGTACTAGAGTGTGCTAGGTATTTTCAGGGTGTGCTAGCATGTGCCAAAGAGTGCCAAGGCATTCTAGGTGCTAAGACATGCTAGGATGTGCATGGTGCCATAGTATGCCAATATGCATCAAGGAGTTTCAAGGCAACAAGAGGAATAAAGAAGATAAAATGCAAGGAAATAAACACATAATAGGGTTAATAAGTCGAGACTTTATCTTTTTCAAAAGGGGCATGCTAGGCACACTTATAATATGTTCCAATACATGGTGAGTGCTAATGTGTGCCATGTTCTAATGTTTTTCAATGCAATATTTTTCCAAGGTGTTCTAGGGCATGCCAACACATGATATGGGAGTGTTATGATATGCTAGGGCTGCCAACATGTGCTCGGGCATCCTACTCATGGCAAGATGTTGTAGGTACAAAGATGTTCCAAGACATGCGAGGTGCTAAGGAATGTTAGTGTACTGTTCCAAAACAGCCTAAGGTGTGCCATGAGTGTTGAGGAGTGTTAGGTCTCTCTCATTAATAGAATTGATAGAGCTTAATTATATATTAAATATTATAGTTCCTACACACACTAGTGGAACTTTATTTAAAGGAAATTTGTTAGATAATAAACCTAATGGAGATGAATCATGTGTTGACTCATAGGAAAACTATATTATTATGACTTGAGGGAAATGATACTCACTAATTAATTCTTAACAAATTCACTGACTATTATAACCACTATGACCTTGGACACATAATAAAAAAGACTCCACAAAAATGGTCTTAAATCATTATCTTTTGACAAAAAATATAGTAACAAGTACATAGCTTCATCAAAAACTCATTGGAATGATCAATGATGACGAACATTTTTTGACCGTCACCAAAAGTAACCAAAAACAGCATTGGTGAGTTTCAATAAAATATCGTCACTAGAAGTGTCACCAAAAAGAGAATTAGTGATGGGCCTTTAACGACCCTCACCAAAAGTGTCACCAAAGAGAAAATTAGTGATGGGCCTTTAACGACCCTCACCAAAAGTTTCATTGAAAATGGATTTGGCGACAAACCTTAAAGGACCGTCACTATATACACTTACAACAATGATTTTTTAAAGACCATCAGGATATGCAACATTGGTGATAGACCTTAAAGGTCTGTCACAGGCATGAACCGTCATAAAAAACTCACTGGAGTGATCAATGATGACGAACATTTTTTGACCATCACCAAAAGTAACCAAAAAGATCATTGGTGATGGTCAATAAAATATTATGACGAGAAGTGTCACCAAAGAGAGAATTAGTGATGGGCATTTAACGACCCTCACCAAAAGTGTCATTGAAAATGGCTTTGGTGACAAACCTTAAAGGACCATCACTATATACACTTACAACAATGCTTTTTTAAAGACCGTCACCATATGTCACATTGGTGACAAACCTTAAAGGTCCATCATAGGCATGACCCTCACCAATGACCTTTTTTTCTTGTAGTGCTAGAAGGTTGGTCGTGGATATTAGATATCTCACTTTGATCTGGTTGTATAAGAAGATATTTTTTCTGGGTTTTGTCCTTTAAGGCGGTTTTCCCTAGCTTGGATCCTATATCTTGTGCTTCTTGTGTAGTGCGATCTTCAATATTTTACATTTAATAATTATTTGATGAAGAAGAACATGATTAAATTAATAAGAAGCCAAAAAATTTCACAAGAAATTATCAAAGAAAGAGAAATATAATTTAATATGCAATCATCCTAATTTCTCAGCATGGTTTCAAAGAAAAGGTTTAAAGAAGGAGGTATCAAGATCACACTGTGTTGGAATTTGGATCAAAGTTTAGTGCATCCTTGTAGGCTTTCGGATCTCTATGTGGTTTTATTGGACAACATTATGGGATTCTTGTGGATACATCAAACTATCTTCTATGATATATAGAAATACCTTCATCTCATGCTAAAAGTAACCTGAATCTCTATATCTCTAATCACTATTATAGTGGCTCAGTTCTATCACTTTGACTTGCTTATAGTGATCGCATTGTAGAGAGGCTCACAACTATGGTCTATCCTATTGTATCACACTTGTAGATCATTGTCTTTTCTTACATCACATTGGTTCTATGAGAGGCTTGCTTTAAATTTATGAGATCTTATGGGATGGATCAAATTATTCCTTGGTAACATTTCCCTCTATCTCACAATCTTTTATGTGGTGACAAGAGACAATCATGTATGGAAAAAGAAACTTTTGATATTTAACAAATAGACTACTGATATGACAGATGCTTGAACTACTATTGTTGTAAAAGATATATTTTCAATGGCCACCCCAACATATCTTTGTAGCTCGATTAAATTGAAAGTTTCTTCATGCCTCAATTAAATGTACAGTGGCACATTACGAGAAATTGCATTGTGATTTTGGCTACCACACAATGTCTTAACATATGACATCTCACATAATTTACTTGTATATGGCTCGCAAAGGTTTACAACAGTCTTATGGGTTCATTGACTGAGGCCTGCATTAGTTTGATGCTTGATGCTCACATCCATTTTATACAGCTAAAAATACAATTTCATCACACTCATTTATGAGGGTTGACCGTATCACATAGACTATGAAATATTCACGATGTCATCACTCGTATTGAATAAGATATATATATAGATATTTTTCCATTGACTCTCAGTTATATCACTAGCATTAGATATAGGTTTCCCTTTTTTGTAAGATACGCATCACCCACACACAATGAATCACATTTTTATGATTCACATTCCTTTGTTATGCAAAACAACAATTCCTCTTTTATTTATTCTATGCTCAATTCTCTCATACTCTTTCACGTTCTTCTTATTATTTCTAGCAACATTGAGATCAATGGCGCGATACCTTGCAAATATTTTGAAAATTCCCCATATATATATCTTCCCCTTACCTCATACCAACCCCAAGATCAAGGAGATATATCCTTTGTCGAATTTATGTCAAATGTTGAGAACAATATTTTTGATGCTATATGGGATTCTAAGAAGGAACAAGAGAAAGTGACATTATTTTTATTATCAGCAAATGCATTAGAGATTATGCTCTAATGTCCCATTCTTTCATGCAAGTTTAGTGAGTATGAGAGATAAGGTGGATAATCAATATCCTCAATATAAATAATATACTTGACTATCTTGTTGAATAATTTCATTTAGTTTTTTATGTTTTTATAGACCTTGAGAAACTCTCGGTCATAAATATCTTTCTTGAAATAATAATCAAGGAATGTAATCATAATAAATCGACTAAAATGTCTTGTTATTATAGGCCTATAATGTAAGTAGGGTAACTTCATTGCTTTTATAATATTTTCATATAATTACCAACTTTCAATAAAGGCCTCAAAATATACAAGCTCTTTTTTGTTTTTAATGACGCTTAGAATGAATGACTCCCATGGTATGCTGAAAAGATAAATATATGATGCACTGCTTGTGTATTATATAGACACATATATTACATCATAGCTTATATGGGTGTGCAGAAAAAAGTTTGATTATTTAATGATATTTAAAGTTTAATTTTATCATTTTTAACACTTCTAAGAAAATATGAAAACTCATCATCATTATTATTATTATTATAGATATAGCTTATTAAGGGGCTATGTTTGAATATTAAAACTTTACTTATAACTATTTTTTTTTTTTATAGAGATTTCAATCATTCTTATCTTAAATTATAATATTTTTATTGATTGCAAAGGCAATAGTTTATTTAAACTACTTTTTGTGAAATGTATATTTAATTTATTCTTCTTAATAAAGTATATTTACTTTTTCAATTTATTTTTAAATAAATTAAATAAATTACATTAATAAAAGGTAAATTAAAACGTATTTCACCAAAGGTGGTTCTATATTGACCTACGTGGATGGATGTACTGACGTTGACTTTTATTTTTCAAATATACCGATGAGAGAGATTCAATCTGGGGCAAATATTGTTGAATATGTTTTGTCTGAGTCCTAGATTACAATGTAAGTCCCATATCAACGCTCAGGATGTGAGGGAGAGCAAAACAATCAAAAAAAATATTTAAAAGTTTTGTTGGTTGTGAAAATTGGTTGTGACCTGTAACATGACACGCCTATGAGAAGTTAAGGAACCACCGCTTCAACTCTCCAATGAATTTGAATCTCTAATGGAGTGGTTACATAATGGATTGACACCGTGTAAGTACAACATTAGTGGGTTAAAACTTAAAAGAGAAATGTGGTAGCGAATGGAATCTGGAGAACGAATCAAGCCCATAGTCTGCAACATTCATTCCACAAAGAAAACTAACCTACAATCAAATCTAACAATAAGAAAATAATTATAATGACTAATCTCAGAGAAAAAAAAATAGTAAAAGTGAGTTATGTTGTTACCTTGATCACTTGTTCATCCAATCCTATAATAAGTGGGATCATGAAAGCTTGCTAAAATTTTCGTTTACTAACCATAGAAAAACCTAGATCGGTACCCTCGATTTGCATAATATATATATGTTCTTTTACAAAACATTACCACAACCTAAGTGAATAGGCTAGAGAATTTGTTGTGTACTCGTCAAAAGATATAATGACCAATTAATGTTAAAATGGTCTGTAAGAATATATATATATAAACTTGTGTTAAGTTTTACAGTCGCAAATTCTTTGAATTATAGCTCTTATGGTGGTGAATTCTGAGTTTTATAGACTCATTTATTCATATTACCATCAATTTATCTTTTGGTTATAATCCCAAATTGTGAAATGGCACTTTGACTTGCAATGCTTAACCTCTTAACATGGCATATAATCAAATATCGCTTATCTATCCAAACACCTTTTATAATTTAGTCGAATATCGTTTATGTGCCGACACAATTTTTATTAATAAATTATTAATTATTAACGAGTTTATTTTGAAATATCTATGGGTGTATTTTTAATATATAATTGTCAATGCTTATGTTTATAGGAAGAATTTAAATGGTTTAAGTCTGCCGTTTTCTTTAAAAGAGTTTAGTGCTACACTTACTTGGATAGGTCTTTTCTCTAGAGTTTGTTTTCTAATGTGTTAAAGTGCTGCACTTTTTCATTAGTTAGTGGTTATAATTCAAATTTGGAGACGATTACGATCGCATATATTGTAATTAAATGTATGTTTATATAAAGTTTACTGGATAGATGTTTTGGTTTTTTTTTTTTAATTATATTGTATTAATTGTGTTGAATTTTGTTGAGAATTTTTTAAATAAATATTAAAGCTGTATGATTTGAAAAATTAAATTGCTTTAATATATTTATAAAAAAATGGAGATAAAATCGTGTATAGAATTTTATATATTAAAAAAAAACTTAAATTTAAAAAGCACAATTTCACCTGAATTTGTATTTTATAATTCCTAAAACAAAAACTATATTACCTTAAAAAAATATTAGTTCACATATGCATATTCTTATTCATCCCTAGGAAAAATGTGCGCATTGTTTATTCGTTAACTGTTTATGATTTTTTTTTAAATTGCGCATTATGCACGTGGCATTAATTTATTGTTTTAAATTTTCTGTTGGATATCTGTTTACAATTTTATTCTTTTTGCTTGACATTAGGTTAGCACTAAGTACTCCTCTCACTACATTTCAACTAATAAATAATTGTAGCAATAAATACTCGGTAATAAATAATTTATCTATGAAGCTATAATAGCGTGATAAGCTTAGGGACCAATTGTGACATGGTTGACACTAAATACTCGTCTTACTATAGTTCCACTAATAAATAATTGTAGCAATAAATACTTGGTACTAAATAATTTATCTATAAAGCTATAATAGCGTGATAAGCTTATGGACCAATTGTGACATGGGATTTGATGTACTTTGAAAATATTGAATATAAAGGTAAAAAGTTAGAGGTGCAATAATTTATGGTGCAAAATGTTAGACACTATATACATGGGAAATAAACAATATATACTTAGCATGATATTTTGATGTGGTTAATCAATACTGATCCAATTTTAATTTTATTTAGTATTATAAATTTAAATTTAATTGTCGAAGATTAGATAACGACTTTGTTATTAAAGAGATTTTATAATAATAAGTTTTTATTCATATAATTTTGGAAACAAAATTTCTAAAAAAAAATAAAATAAAAATTTTGCGTTTACTTTAAATTTAAATAAATATTTTATTATAGAAAATTACTATAGCAACACTATTATATATTTGTATACATATTAAGTAATAGATATTAAATTAATTAATAAGTTATTAATAATTAATAATTGATTATTCATAATTATTTAGTTATTATTACTTATTATTATTGATTAATTAATTAATTTCTATAATTATAATTATAATTAATTATGATTGTATTTAATTATTTGTTATAAATAATTAATTTATTAATTATTATTATAACTAATTAATTATTATTAATAATTAATTAAATTTTATTAATTATTGATTAATTTTTAATTTTTAATTATTAATTAATTAATAAAAAATAATAATACTTATTTATTATTTAATAATTATATGATTATTAATAATTAATAATGAATAATGAATAAATTAATTATTCATTTTTTAAACCCTTTCGGCTTATAAATATTAACCATAATTATTTACCTTTTCGGCATATAATAATATTAATCTCTTGGGTTTATTGTTATTCCCTTAGGTTCATAATCTCTTGGGTTTTTAGTATTAATCCCTTGAGTTTGTTATTCCTTTGGGTTTATAATATCAATCACTTGGGATTATTGATCTAAGGGTTCAACCATGGTCCAACATGGCATTGTGGCAAAGATTGTCTCAATATGAAAATCAACCATGGCCAACCATGTTTATTTAAGGGTTTATAATATTTATCTCAAGGTTTATATATCTTGGGTTTCTATTATTCTCTTCGATTTAATATTATGTGCTTGAGTTTTTAGTAGTAATCCCTTGGGTTTATAATATCAGTCATGGTCAACCATGATTGATCATGGTCACCCATGGTCAATCATGGTCAACCATGGTACAACATCACATTGTCTCAATATGAAAATCGATCATGTTCAAGAACAATCAGCAATGGTCCAACATCGAATCGTGACAATGATTCTCTTGATATGAAAGTCAACCATGGTCAACCATTTTTATTTTATGGTTTATATTATTTATCTTAAGGTTTATATACTTATAATATTAATCCCCTGGTTATATTATCCCTTTGGGGTTCATAATCCCTTGGGGTCTTAGTATTAATCCCTTTGGGGTTTTAGATTTAATCCCTTGGGTTTATTATTCCCTCAGTTTTATAATATCAATCATGGTCAACCATGTTTTATAAAATCAATCATTGTCAACCATAGTCCAGTGTCGCATTGTGACAAAGATTGTCTAAATATGGAAATCAACCATGGTCAACCATGGTCCAGCATCGCAGCGTGACAAATATTTTCTTCATATCAAAATCAATCATGGTCAAGCATTGCCAACCATGGTCAAACTTCACATTATGATAAGGATTGTCTCAATATGAGTACCAAACATAGTCATCCATGTTTATTTTAGGGTTTGTAATATTTATCTTAGGTTTTATATACATTGGGTTTACAAATTAATCTCTTCAATTTAATATTATTCCCTTGGGTTTATAATATCAGTCATGGTCAATTATGGTCAATCATGCCCAACGTTGGTTAATCATTGTTAACCATGGCCAACCATGGTCAACCATGTTTAATCATGGTCAACCATGGTCAACCTTGGTAGACCATGTTTTGTAAAATCAATCATGGTCCAATGTCACATTGTGACAAGGATTGTATCAATATTTAAATCAACCATGGGGAATCATCATCAACCAAGTTTATCTTAGGGTTTATAATATTTATCTTAGGTTCTATATACATTCGGTTTATAATATTAATCCCTTGGGTTTAATATTATTCCCTTGGGGTTTGGTATTAATCCCTTGGGTTTATTAATTTAAAAGTTCAATTATGGTTGACCATGGTACAACATTACATTGCAACAAAAAATGTCTCAATATGGAAATCAACCATGGTCAACCATGTTTATTTAAGGGTTTATAATATTTATCTTGGGTTTATATACCATGTGTTTATGTTATTCCCTCAGGTTTAATATTATTCCATTGGGTTTATAATCCCTTAGGTTTTTAATATTAATCCCTTGGGTTTATAATATTTATCATGTCCAACCATGATCAATGAAGGTAAACCATAGTCAATAATGGTCAAACATGGTCAACCATGGTCAACCATGGTCAACCATGGCCAATCATGGCTAACCATGGTCCAACGTCACATTGTGAAAAATATTGTCTCTATACGAAAATCGATCTTGGTCAACAATGGTCCAACATCGCATTGTGATAAAGGTATTCTCGATATTAAAATCAATCTTGGTCAACTATGGTAGAAGATCGCGTTGTGACAAGGATTGTCTCAATATGAAAATCAATCATGGTCAACAATAGTTAACATTGTTTATTTTGGGGTTTATAATATTTATCTTACGATTTATATACCATGCGTTTATAATACTAAACCCTTGGGTTCATAATCGCTTGGGTTTTTAGTATTAATCTTCTAGTTTTATTATTCCCTTAGTTTTATAATATCAATCCCTTGGGTTATTAATGGAAGGGTTCATATTCCTAGGGGTTAAAATTATTTCCTTGGGTTTATAATATCAATCCCCTAGGTTTATTAATCTAAGGGTTCATATTCCTATGCTTTAATATTATTCCCTGGGTTTAATATTATTTCCTTGGGTTTATACTATTAATCCCATGTGTATATTATTCCCTTTGAGTTTATAATATCATGGTAAACCATGGTCAATAATGGTCAAACAAGGTCAAACATGTTTTGTAGAATCAATCATGGTCAACCATGTTCCAATGCCACATTGTGACAAAGATTATCTCAATATTAAAATCAACCATGGTCAACTATTGTCATCCATTGTCAACCATGGTCCCATATCACATTGTCAAAAATATTGTCTCAATATGAAAATCAATCATGAACAACCATGGTCAATCATGATCAACCATGGTCAATGACCATGGTCACATTGTTACAAATATTGTCTCATGGTCTAACATCACACTATGACAGCCATGGTCAACCATGGTCCAGTGTCAAACTATGACATGGATTATCTCAATATGAAAATAAGCCATGGTAAACCATTTTTGTTTTAGGGTTTATAATATTTATCTTCTGGTATATATACCTTAGCTTCACAATCTTAATCTGTTGGGTTTAATATAAATCTCTTTGGATTTAGTATTAATCACTTAGGCTTATCAATGTCTTGAGTTTATAATATTAATCCCTTGGGTTTATTAATCTAAGTGTTTATATTCCTATGCATAACATTATTGATAAGGTTTATAATATCATTCCTAGGGTTTAATATAAATCCATTAGGTTTATAATCCATTGGTTTTTCAATATAAATTATATGAGTTTATAATATAAATAATATCTTACGTTTATAATACTAATCTCAAGGGTTTGTAATATTAATCCCTTAGGTTTACTAATCCCTTTGGTTTATAATATTAATCCCTTAACCTTATAATATTAATCATTTGTGTTTAATTTAATTTGTTGGAGTTTATAATGTCTTGAGTTTCTAATTTAGTTGATAATATCATGGTCCAACGTCACACTGTGGAAAGTATTTTCTCAATATGAAAATCAACCATGGTCAGGCATGGTCAACCATTTTTTTATAAAATCAATCATGGTCAACCATGGTCAATCATGTCCAACCATGGTCCAATGTCACATTGTGAAAAAGATTATCTCAATATGAAAATCAACCTTAGTCAACCATGGTCCAACGTCACATTGTGATAAATATTGTCTCAATATTAAAATCAATCTTGGTCAACCATAGACAACGATCGTCCAACGTCGCATTGTAACAACGATTGTCTCAATATGAAAATCAACCATGGTTAACTATGGTCACCATTGTTTTTTTAGGGTTTGTAATATCTATCTTACGGTTTATAAACCTTGGGCTTATAATATTAATCCTTTGGGTTTATTATTCCCTTGGTCCTATAATATCAATCCCTTGGTTTTATTAATCTAAGGGTTCATATTCCTAGGATTTAATATTATTTCTTCAGGTTTATAATATCAATCCCTTAGGTTTATTAATCTAAGGGTTCATATTCCTTGGCCTAAATATTATTCCCCTGTGTTTAGTATTATTTATTTGGGTTTATCATCCCTTAGGTTTTTAGTATTAATCCCTTGGGTTTATTATCCCCTTGGGTTTATAATATTATGGTCAACCATGGTCCAATGTCGCATTGTGATAAAGATTGTCTTAATATGAAGATCAACCGTGGTCAACTATTGTCAATCATGATCCCATGTTGCATTGTGACAAAGATTTTCTCAATATGAAAATCAATCATGGACAACCATGGTCAATCATGGTTAACCATGGTCAATAAACATGGCCAGATTTTGACAAAGATTTTCTCATGGTCCAACGTCACATTGTGACAACCATGGTCCAACATGGCATTGTGACAAAGATCTTCTCAATATGAAAATCAACCTTTTTCAACCATGGTCCATCATCGCATTTTGACAAAGATTCTCTCAATATGAAAATCAATCATGGTCAACCGAGGTCAACCATGGTCCAGCGTCACAATATGACATAGATTGTCTCAATATGAAAATCAACCATGGTTAACCCCATTTGTTTTAGAGTTCATAATATTTATCTTCTGGTATATATACCTTGGCTTTACAATATTAATTCGTTGGGTTTAATATTATCCTCTTCGGTTTTAGTATTAATCCCTTAGGTTTATAATATCAATCCCTTGGGTTTACAAAGTCAATCCCTTGGGTTTATATTCATGTGGTATAATATTATTCATAGGCTATATAATATCATTCCTAGGGTTTGATATAAATCCATTAGGATTTTAATATAAATTCCATGGGTTTATAATGTCTTGAGTTTCTAATATTAATAATCCCTTTAGTTGATAATATCATGGTCCAATGTCATATTTTGACAAGGATTGTCTGAGTATGAAAATCAACCATGGTCAAGAATGGCCAACCATGCTTTATAAAATCAATCATGGTTAGCCATGGTCAACGATTGCCAACCATGGTCCAACATCACATTGTGAAAAATACTCTCTATATGAAAATCAACCTTGGTCAACCATGGTCCAATGTCACATTGTGATAAAGGTTGTGTCTATATTAAAATCAATCTTGGCTAACCATGGACAACCATGGTCTAATGCTGCATTGTGACAAGGATTGTCTTGATATGAAAATCAATCATGGTCAACTATGGTCAACATTGTTTATTTTAGGTTTTATAAAATTTATCTTACATTTTAAATACCTTGGGTTTATAATATTAATCCCTTGGATTCAATGTTATTCCCTTGGGTTAATAATCACTTGGGTTCTTTGTATTAATATTTTGAGTTTATTATTCACTTGGGTCTATAATATCAATCCCTTCAGTTTATTAATCTAAGGGTTCATATTCCTAGGGTTTAATATTATTTCCTTGGGTTTATTAATCTAAGGGTTCATTTTTCTAGGCTTTAATATTATTCCCTTGGGTTTAATATTAATTCCTTATGTTTATCATCCCTTGGGCTTTTAGTATTAATCCCTTGGGTTTATAATATCATGGTCAACCATGTTTTTTAAAATCAATCATGATCAACCACAGTCCAACGTCACATTGTGACAAATATTGTCTCAATATGAAAATAAAAAATGGTCAACCATTGTCAACCATGGTGCCATGTTGCATTGTGAAAAAGATTGTCTCAATATAAAAATCAATCATGGACAATCATGGTCAATCATGATCAACCATGGTCACATTGTGACAAATATTGTCGCATGGTCCAACATCACATTGTGATAATCATGGTCAACCATGGTCTACCATTGTATTGTTACAAAGATTGTCTTAATATAAAAATCAACCTTGGTCAACCATGGTCCAACATTGCATTGTGAAAAATATTCTCTCAATATGAGAATCAATCATGATCAACCGTGGACAACCATGGTCCAATTTCGCATTATGACATAGATTGTCTAAATATGAAAATTAACCATGGTCAATCATGTTTGTTTTAGGGATTATTTATCTTTGAGTATATATACCTTGGCTTTACTATATATATATATATATATATATATATATATATTTTACACTGTGGTTCATGGACACCTTGGTCAACGGGTGGCGCTACGTCCACAGAAAAATCTGGGTTGATCGACCCCAAAGGGAATCTAGCCCCGAAGCCCACTAGCAAGGCCTGACCCCAAGGGCTTCGGGGAGATTGGACCCTGTGACCTCCCGATGGCAAGGCACTGATTTTGACCAACTAAGCTAACCCTTGGGGCTCTTGGCTTTACAATATTAATCTGTTCGGTTTAATATTATTCTCTTCGGTTTTAGTATTAATCGCTTAGGTTTATTAGTTCCTTGCATTTATAATATAAATCGATTGGGTTTATATTACTATGGTATAATATTACTGATAGAGTTTATAATATCATTCCTAGCGTTTAATATAAATTTATTGGGTTTATAATATAAATTCCATGGGTTCATAATATTAATAATCGCTTACCTTTATAATATTAATCCCGAGGTTTTATAATATTAATCCCTTTTGTTCTCAATATTAATCTCGTGGGTTCTTAATATTAGCCTTTTGGGTTTATTGATCTCTTTGGTTTATAATATTAATCCCTTAACCTTACAATGTTAATCATTTGTGTTTATTTTAATTTGTTGGGGTTTATAATGTCTTGAGTTTCTAATATTAATAATCATTTTGGTTGATAATATCAATAATATTATCATATTATTATAAGATAATAATAATTATTATAAATTTTCATTATAATTGCTATAATTATTATCATATTTATAATATAATAATACTTATTATTTTTGAGTTATTATTATATTTTATATTTATTAATATCAGTAATAATATTAACATTAAATTCATATCCATTGATGCTTATCGTCATATATCAACCACTTTTATTAATATAGTTGCACTATTAAATTCAATTAACAACATCTATATTAATATTTGATTAACAATATTAGTATTAATGATAATAATAATTTGTTATTTATTAATTAAAAATAGTAATAGTAATATTAATTATTAATAATAATCATCATAATCATAATTATATGCCTTCTGTGTATATCAACCACATTTACTAATGTAATTGTGCTAGTTTACATTATATAAAGCTCTAAAATTTTTACAATTTCCAAACTAAAATATCAAAATAAACATCTTCATTATTATACAAAATTTGTTAACTTTGTTAATACTATATACCCTAATATAAAAACTAGTAACACAAATAAAATTTAACAAAGAATATAAAACGAGTAACATCATCCAAATCCATACTTATTTGCTTTATTTCTTGGTTTATAATTACCATCTCCGAATCAAACTAATAAGAAAAAAAATTCGTTTTTAGATTCTCCTTTAGCTATGGAATGGTCACCTCTACACAAATAAGGAGCCAAAGTTTTTGATAAAATTATATCTCGCTTCTATAGCAGGTAGCATCGCCCAAATCTATGCTTCTTTGCCTTTTTCTTGGTTTATAATTACCATCTCCAAATCAAACTAATACCAAAAAATCATTTCGCGTGTAGATTTTCCTTTAGCTATGGAATGGTCACCTCTATACAAGTAAGGAGCCAAGTTTTTAATAAGATTATGCCCTGCTTCTCTAACAAGTAGCATCACCCAAATCTCTGCTTAAAGCATAAGGAGTCAAGTTTTTAATAAGATTATATCCCGCTTCTCTAAGCTATAACATCACCCAAATCTATGCTTATTTGCTTTATTTCTTGGTTTATAATTACCATCTCGAAATCAAACTAATACTATATACCCATAATATAGAAACTAGCAGTACCAATAAAATTTAACAAAGCATGTAAAACCAACAGTATCACCCAAATCTATGCTTATTTGCTTTATTTATTGGTTTATAATTACCATCTCCGAATCAAACTAATACAAAAAAATTGATTTCGCCTTCAGATTCTCCTTCAGTATGGAATGATTTCGCCTTTAGATTCTCCTTTAGCTATGGAATGGTCACCTATGTTGTAACTTGACATTCAATATCATGAAATTTGGAACTCTCTAATACATTTTTACTTCCAAAATGTTCTACTTTGAATACAATAACGACATCTATACCTAAGTTCTAGAAACAATGCAGCCGTCAACTTTGACTAGTTGCACCGAAGGCATTGACGGTTGATGTTGACCTCGAAACCTTCCAGAACCGTAGCACCAAGATCACTCCAAACAAAACCCAATCAAAAAGACAACATGTTTGACACCAATAAAAAAATACCAGCAAAAAACACTACCGACGTAGTGTTTGACACCATCTCAATATACGAAAATAGGTAGCACCATTTGTTGTTGCGTTCTATGAATGCGGTTGCTTACGTTTTATGAATGCCGTTCATGCATGGAGCCGCCCCCGAAAGTTATCGACAAAGAAAATAATGTACGACCATCCACCAAACATCTGCACCACACATTATCTCAATATCGGACGTCCTCTCAAATGACAAAATCTGAATTTAATTTAAATGCCATCGAGTCGTCGTCAAAGTCGTTAATGCTAGGTCTTTTGAGGCTTTGGATGAATCAATTTTCATCCAGGCATCTTTATCTCGATTTACCGCGCTTATATCTGATTGCTGAATATTGGGATACGTTCAGGCATTCATTTATCCGACAACTTGTCACACACCATCTCAATGTCTGATTCCAATTTTGAATTTCAGTAATTTTAAAAGTCACTAATCCTAAGTTATATATGTTATATATTCATAAATTAATCTTAAGATTTTAAATTAATATTTTTAAAATTACTTTTTAGTTATCATAAAGAACAGATATTATAAAATAGTAAAAAAAAACTTCAGATATTCAATCATTCATCAATATTTTCGTTTTTAATATTTGATTGATAAATGCGTATCAATTGATCACACTAGATTTTTTTGACATAATTAATTTTTTTTTATTTGGTTGTTATTGTAAATTTAAGTTAATATTTTTTTATGTTATGTTTTTTTTTTTTTTTTTTTTTTTTTTATAATAAATTTGATTTGGATAACATGAATTGTCATGAAAGTTATTTATTTTTAGAAGAAAATAATCAAATTTTATCCCTCAAAAACTTACACCACATATTATTTCACAATAGAAATCTAAAATTGATTTCAATGTCATCTAGTTATCTTTTTAGGGTATTTTTTTCCTAGAAAACACATACCTGCTCTACATCATCAAATTAGACCATTCTCATCTCCTCTAACGAGTTCAAACCCATCCTCAAATAATCATGCAAAGTAAATGTTCAAAATAAATGTAAACTTTTGAAATCACATTTTACTTACTATAATTAGCAAATATTTTAATGCTAGAAGAAAGGTTGTGTTTTCAATAATTCATTAATTTCTTTAATTTTAATGGTGGGTTGGTCAATTATGACTCACTTGTTACACAATACTTGCCTTGGAATCTAAAGATTAAAATCATATTTTTTCTAAACGACTCTTATCTTTTCCTTGACAAGCTGTACCCTTCCCCGAAATATCTTTCATGACATAAATACATCACATAGCCACATAGCCACCACATAACTCACTCCTAAAGAAATATCCTTGATAGGGTGTACCCTTCCATGAAATACCTTTCACAACATAAATGCATTACATAACCACTAAATAACTCACACTTGAATAAATAACCTATCATCATATTGATACATACACCCTTCTATGTGTCACTTAATTAAAACTTCCCCAAAAAGTTTACACTCTCTTTGGGAAACTCCATTTGAGTCCATGTGTAGTGAACATTGTCAATTCTTGTCAACATGGAAATTTCATTCTCATAAAATTCACTCACACTAATTCAGTTTGCTTTGTTATATCTTTTTGTCATACTGCCATTATGCCTTCTTCTTTTTATTTTGGTTATACTCCTGGATTTGTAAAAAAATAAAACAGTTAACCATAAGTTATGGATGTAAATTGTGTTGACATTGGGAGCTTATTAGTAAGATTACTTACCGAAATATCCTTAGTATCAATTTTGAGGAGTGAACAAAAGACATTAAGAAAAACCAAGGAACTCAATTCATCTATCTTTTCTTATAATTTCATATTCCTTCTCTTAACAATACCTACATGTCAATTCATAATTATTTTATTGCATTTATAATGTTATTTGTTTCCTTCTTGACATAGTTATATCTCTGGTATGTAATTTGATTTTTAACATTGGAATATCTATTAACCACTTATTGTGTAATGAATGACAACCCTACTAATACAATAGATAATGGAAACAAAACACATAATATAAGAATTGAATGCAAATAATTCAACAATCCACCAATACTTTATAAGCTAGATTAAGATTATTAAAGATAATGCATAGTTTTTCTTTGTTTTACATAAGAATAATTATTGATTATATTTAGGATTTTAAAATTCCTTAAACCTAGTCAAAGCCTCTTACTTGTATGTTATTGATTGGTTTTAGATATTAACTTACACAAAATGAACATTGTTAACATAAAAAAAAAAAAAACTAAAATTGGGGTCACAACAATGATAATTAGTGATTTTGTTCATTCAATTTATAACATTTAATCAAATATTCATTCCATTGTTCTCCAAAATGACAATGCCTCTTTTCTTAAAGTCATCTTTCTCTCACACTCTTTCACATTCTTCATATTATTTCTAGCAACATTTATATCAATGACACTATACTCTATAAATATTTTGAAAATTCACCCTCCACCGTCTCCCACCTCTCCACACACACATATATTCCCCTTGCCTCATACCAATCCCATGATCAAATGATGGCCCAGCCCAACGTGTGACGCGGATATCTTGACCCACGTTGTCACTCTACAGGCCCTCGGTAGGTGAACTGTCACTTTTTACAGTTTAATGTCAATTATCCGTAGAATCGACTTGATTGCAATCTGTATGTATTTATTACTACCCTCCTTCCCGGTTGGGGATGGCCACCTGCCGGTTCACTCGGTCTATCCGCCTCCCGCTTTTGTTAAACCCTACTCTTTGTGTTCCGGGTCATTTCACTTCCTGTCGGGCTCAGTCAAGTTATGCCCTGTGGTTTTTGGTGATGGTTCTCCGGGCTCGATCCTGGCTCTGCTCCACGGTGTTTTCTATGGACAATACACTTTGCCCATGTCCTGGGTCTTACTCTGTTGCGGTTCCTGATGGTTTGCTGTGCCTTTGGGCTTTCTCTGTTATGTTAATGAGTTGCTTGGGCGCGTGTTACCTTGCTGGTCTTCACCTGTGTGTAATGGTAAGTTTTTGGTTTTATGGGCGCTCTCTGTCACCTGGTTTCTTCTGGTTCCGTTAATTAGCTGTGTTCACTGTACAGATTGACTGCAACTTAAGCGCTCCCGGTTGGCTGAGTTCATCCTCGCCTCTGAAGGTAACATATGGTTCTCTGATTTACTCTATCCCTGCTCCTGTTGCAACTTCTCACGGCTCTTGTTCCTTGTTCAGCTAGGGTTATCAGGTTCGGTTCCGTCGGTCTCCTTGTCAACTTGACTGTAAGTATTGTGCGTTTCTTTCGTTTCACATCTCCATTTCTTTCTTTTTTGTATCAATCTACCTTTGGTTTGCCCAAACTCTGTTCTAACCTCGCTCTGTTTTGTATGCAGGTTGTCTTGGTGGCTAGCTGTCGAGGGTTTGGTCACATTCAACCTTCGGCTCCACTCGAACCTGGCTAATCTCGCAAACTGGTAGGGTTTGCTCCGTCTTTAATGTAACTGTAGACTATGGAGGGTTTGGTAGTTTAGGTGCTAGCTCTGTGATGGTTGTGATGAGTTGGCTATGCCTCTTCCGGCGTTTCGTGACTTTTGTATCTCTGTTCTCATGTAACAATATTTATGGCCGCGTTTTTGAAAGGCGTTTGGTATTTGATAATGTTCAGAGAGTTTGTAATTTGTGTGGCTTTGTAACAACCCACAGTTATGTGGTGAAATGTATTAAATTAACCTCCCTTTCTGCATACAGTATTTGTGTTATTTTATAAAGGAAAATGAAAACAGTAGTTCATATTTCTTGGTACCTGATTATCTGTGCAACAACTGTAAGGTTCTGTTCTTCTGCTTGCTGGAGATGTATGTCCGTAGCGCTCCTTTTGTGGTCTCGATACAAATGGGTGTCTGTGGAATGTCTGTAGTTGACTCGATTTCAAATGGATGTCTGTATAACTCCTTCCATTATCTCGTTGCCTGTTACAGTTAGTGGCTATTCGTTCCAATCTCGTTCTTAGAACATACAGAAAGAATTTGGTACATACATGTGAAAATATCAACAGTAGGTTATTTCGTTGGCAAAAATAATATATAGCATTATTGTATTACAGAGGTTTTGTTTTGCTGTCTGTTTCTCTTGTGCTGGAGGGGTCTCTCCCTCTTTGTCTTTTTTTCTCTGTTTTTAAATACATGGAGAGCATAACTGCTTCCCCTTTTTCGGTTGAACTGTTCAACCAGAATTTTATAACTGCCATCCAGTTTCTTTTAATAAAGAGTTAACTAAATGCTATTCATCTCCTAAGCTAAAACAACTTACAATTATAATGCTGTGGTCTCTAACGACCTTTTGGGAAAAAAAATGAAACAAACAATAATTAAAAAGAAAACAACAACAAGCCCAATGACCTGTCCACCTAAGCATGTACTCTTTGTCCTGTTTCTGTTCTCCTTCCATGAGACAGTCAGCTGCCATTCGTATCCTCAGAGCTGGATGCTCCTGCATCAGGCTCCCGGGGTGGCAAAAAGTCATGGCTCCGTTCCATGAGGTCGTCGACAGAATAGCCTGCTTTCTGTATCTGCGTTGCGTTAAGCCACGAACTGTCCTCTATCGGACGGTTCTTCCACTTGACCAAATACCGTAGATATTCCTTCCTGCGTGTGCGCCTAGCTACCTGTGTGTCCAGAATCCTTTCGATCTCAAGGGGTGGTGCTGTTGGCAACTGTCTCATCCATGAATTTTCTTCATAACTGGTGTTCCGCGGTGGTTTTGCTGCTGTATTATCTTTGGAATCAGCGACATAAGGGAACAGATCTGCCACATTAAAAATGGGAGAAATACCAATCCCTGGTGGCAACTGTAACTCATAAGCGTTCGCAGAAAATTTTTGGATGATTTTACAGGGACCAATCTTCTTAAATTATAATTTGCTGTACTCCCGTTTTGGAAACCTCTCCTTACATAAATACGCAAGGACTTCATCCCCAACATTGAACTGAACTTCCTGACACCTTGAATCAGCTCGCTGTTTATACCTTTGATTGTTGTCCTGTAATTTCAGCTTGACCTGTTCATGTAAATTACTCATTGCTTGAGCGAAATCTTCTCCATCAGCACTTCGTTTTTCGAGCTTCCCCAAATCTCGTAATTCATGCACTCCACGTGGATGCATGCCGTACGAAATCTGAAAAGGACTGTAACTAGTGCTGCGATTAGGTGAATCGTTGTATGCGAATTCCGCCTGAGCAAGTACACGGTCCCACATCCGGGAATTTTCACCTGTTAGACTCTGAAGTAAGTTTCCCAGACTTCTGTTTACTACTTCTGTCTGACCATCCGTCTGCGGATGATAAGCGGAGCTGAACTGTAGCTGGGTATTCAACTTCTTCCACAGAGTTCGCCAAAAATGACCGGTGAACTTTACATCCCTGTCAGAGATAATGGATCTTGGAAGTCCATGCAACCGAATGATCTCAGTAAAAAACAGGTGTGCTATATAAGTGGCATCACTAGTTTTCTTGCAAGGTACAAAGTGTGCCATCTTCGAAAATCGATCTACCACAACCATTACCGAATCGAAGCCCCATTGTGTCTTAGGCAAACCCAGAACAAAATCCATGCTGACGGAGTCCCATGGTCGGCTTCGAATAGGTAATGGTAAATAAAGACCAGTGTTCTGACTGTGACCCTTTGCCAGTTGAAAAACTTTGCATCTACTCACGTACCTTTGCACATCCCGATGCAATTTTGGCCAAAAATAGAAATGTCGTACCTGAGCAATCGTCTTGTCTATACCAAAGTGTCCAGCCAGACCCCCGCTGTGTTTTTCCTGAATAATGTTCTCTCGCATAGAGCAGTTGGGAATACATAATTGTCCCCCTTTAAACAGCAATCCTTCTTGTAAATTGTAGTCTAACCATAGGCTATTGTTCCTCAACAGAGGGTTTTGGCAAGCCTCATAGGCCTCCTTAAATTCTTCATCTGTCTGATATAGTTCCCTCAGGTGCTCAAAGCCCAAAACCTGCATCGTACTCTCCTGTAAGAGTAGGGTCCTCCTACTTAATGCATCTGCCACCTTATTTGCTTGACCACTAATATGTTTTAGTACAAATGTGAAATTCTGTAGGTACTCAACCCATGCTGCATGCTTATGGTTCAATTTATGTTGCTGCATAATGTACTGTAACGCAGAGTTATCCGTAAATAAAACAAACTCATTACCTAACAGATAATGCCTCCAATGCTTCAATGCTTGTATAATTGCGTAAAACTCTTTGTCGTAGGTTGAGTATTTCTGCCTACTCTCGTTCAGCTTTTCACTGAAATACGCGACTGGTCTGTCCTCCTGACTAAGTACTGCCCCAATGGCTGTTCCACTGGCATCACAACGAACTTGAAAGAGTTTGTTGAAGTCAGGTAGCCTCAATATCGGTCTTTCGGTGATCTTTTTTTTCAAATTCTGAAAACCACCTTCCGCTGCCTCAGTCCAGTGAAATGGCTGATTTGTTTTCTTGATTGTATCCAGCATAGGTGCGTAGATCTCGCTGAAATTCCTGATGAATTTCCTGTAAAAACTTGCTAGTCCGTGGAAACTTCGGACTTCAAATAAACTTTTTGGAGAGGCCAGCTAATTATAGCTGCCACCTTTTCTGGGTCCATCTTTAATTCATTTTCTGCAATTACGAAACCCAGATATACTAACTCCCGCTGAAAAAAAGTACACTTTTTCAGATTGATCAGCAGCTTGTTTTGCTGCAGCTTCCTCAACACACTCCGTACATGCTTGAAATGTTCTTCCCTAGTTTTACTAAAAATCAGAATATCAGCCAGATAAACTATTACGAATTTCCCAATGAATTCCTTCAGCACTTCATTCATCAGGCGCATGAACGTGCTGGGAGCATTGCTCAACCCAAATGGCATCACCAGCCACTCATATAAGCCTTCGTTCATCTTGAAAGTTGTCTTCCACTCATCTCCTTCCTGAATTCGAATCTGGTGATATCCACTCTTCAAGTCAATTTTCGAGAAATAAGCTGCCCCGCTCAGACAATCCATCATATCGTCCATTCTTGGTAAGGGAAACCTGTACCTAACCGTAATTTTGTTTATGGCTCTGGAATCTGTGCACATTCGCCATTCGCCTCCCTTCTTTGGAGCCAGCACGGTTGGTACTGCACAGGGGCTCATGCTCTCTCGAATCAACCCTTTGTCCAACAACTCCTGGACTTGTTTCCTAATTTCCTCATGGTCCTTAGGACTCATACGATAAGCTGCTTTATTTGGCAGACTTGCCCCTGGTATAATGTCAATACAGTGACTAATACCTCTCCTGGGTGGTAGTTCATCTGGAAGGTCATCCACCACGATGTCCCCAAATTCCTGCAGCAGCTTTTGGATTTCCTCGGGCAAATCTGAAATCCGTGTATGCAATATCACTGCTTTTGGTCTTCGTATGACAACAAAATTTACTTCACTGTCCTCAATCTATTTTATAAATTCTTTTCCGCCCATCAGCAATGCCTTCACTCCACTGGCTTCTGTTGTACTTTCCTCTTTGATGGGTACAAGCGTGTGCTTGATCCCATCTTTGACAAACTTATAACAATTGGTTTTTCCGTCATGAACTGCGCTCCTGTCAAACTACCAGGGTCGTCCTAGCAGTATATGACAGACATCCATTGGCATAACATCGCAGATAATTTTATCCTTATACATGCCTATCTGAAACTCCACCTCACACTGTTCATCAACTAACAACTGATGTCCTTTCTGCAGCCATGACACTTTGTAGGGAGTGGGGTGCTTCACCTTTTTCAATCACAGTTTCTCCACCATCTCTACAACCACTAAATTGTCAGTACTTCCGCTGTTAATGATCAGTTTGCAGCACTTGCCCTGTGACCTGCAAACAGTTCGGAACAAAGCCTTTCGCTGATCAGGCTCTGCAACTTCTTTTTCTGGTTTTAACAGCACCTTATTCAACACCAAAGCTTCACCTGTCTCTGGTGCGTTCTATACATCTTGAGGTGTTGTCTCAGCATCCTCTGGCTGAGCAACATAAGCTCCTCTTCCTCCTACCGGTTCACCTTCATGACAGTCATACGACTTGTGTCCCAACTTGTGGCAACGATAACACTGGACAGTTCCCCTGCCCCGACCATTTCCTCGTCCTCGCTCAGTTGGTCATCCTCCTCTAGTGCTATTGTCCTTTTCTGCTGTACCAACAGACTTAGAACTGCTGCCTTCTTCACTTGAACCTGTACCTCTACCTCTACCAAAAGCCTTACCCTTGCCCCTGCCAGTTCCACCTCCTCTCCTGGCATTTTGCTTCCGGTTAATTTTCTCCTCTGCCTTTAGTGCAAACTCGTATGCTTCATCCAAAGTTCTGGGTGAGAGGATATCGATCTCATCCAGTATTTCCCCCCTCAAACCATTCACATATCTGGCTGTCTTCTCTGGGGTATCTTCCACATACCCTGCTCGCAAATTCAATTTATAAAATTCCTCTGTAAATTCTTTAACAGTCATCCCTCTCTGTTTTAGGTTCTACACCTGTCTATACAACATGATCTGATAATCTTTCGGCAGAAACTTTTCCTTTAGTTTTGCCTCCATTCTGGCCCACTTCTTAATAGGCTGTTTGTGTAACCTCTTCCTTTCCGCCTGAACGTTGTCCCACCACAATGACGCATGTCCTTTTAGCTTGGTGGTGGCAAACTTCACCTGTTTGTCTTCACTAGTTTCCTCAAATTCAAAATATTTGTTTACTTCACTTAACCAATCCAGCAACACGTCTACAGACAGACTTCCGTCATAAGTGGGTAGCTCGTGCTTTGGCTTATGACTAGACAGCAAAACTGACTTTAATAACCGAAATTCCGGTGTCACCCCTTCAAACTCATCTTCCGGTTCTGCTACATCTTCGTCACTATCATCTGCTGGGTCTCTCCTTCCCCCAGCTTCCACCACTGCCAATCTCTCATGCAAAGCGCGAATCTCTTCACGGAGTTCCTCTTCTGCTACCCTCCAGACCGCTCTTCCTCTTCCTCTTCCTCTTCCTCTTCTGCCAACCTCCATTTGCTCTTACTCAACAAACCTGCTCTGATACCACTTTTGATGGCCCAGCCCAACGTGTGACGTGGATAACTTGACCCACGCTGTCACTCTACAGGCCCTCGGTAGGTGAACTGTCACTTTTTACAGTTTAATGTCAATTATCCGTAGACTCGACTTGATTGCAATCTGTATGTATTTATTACTACCCTCCTTCCCGGTTGGGGATGGCCACCTGCCGGTTCACCCGGTCTATCCGCCTCCCGCCTTTGTTAAACCCTACTCTTTGTGTTTCGGGTCATTTCACTTCCTGTCGGGCTCAGTCAAGTTCTGCTCTGTGGTTTTTGGTGATGGTTCTCCGGGCTCGATCCTGGCTCTGCTCCACGGTGTTTTCTATGGACAATACACTATGCCCATGTCCTGGGTCTTACTCTGTTGCGGTTCCTGATGGTTTGCTGTGCCTTCGGGCTTTCTCTGCTGTGTTAATGAGTTGCTTGGGCGCGCGTTACCTTGCTGGTCTTCACCTGTGTGTAATGGTAAGTTTTTGGTTTTATGGGCGCTCTCTGTCACCTGGTTTCTTTTGGTTCCGTTAATTAGCTGTGTTCATTGTACAGATTGACTACAACTTAAGCGCTCCCGATTGGCTGAGTTCATCCTCGCCTCTGAAGGTAACATATGGTTCTCTGATTTACTCCATCCCTGCTCCTGTTGCAACTTCTCACGGCTCTTGTTCCTTGTTCAGCTAGGGTTATCAGGTTTGGTTCCACCGGTCTCCTTGTCAACTTGACTGTAAGTACTGTGCGTTTCTTTCGTTTCACATCTCCATTTCTTTCTTTTTTGTATCAATCTACCTTTGGTTTGCCCAAACTCTGTTCTAACCTCGCTCTATTTTCTATGCAGGTTTTCTTGGTGGCTAGCTGTCGAGGGTTTGGTCACATTCAACCTTCGGCTCCACTCGAACCTGGCTAATCTCACAAAATGGTAGGGTTTGCTCCGTCTTTAATGTAACTGTAGACTATGGAGGGTTTGGTAGTTTAGGTGCTAGCTCTGTGATGGTTGTGATGAGTCGGCCGTGCCTCTTCCGGCGTTTCGTGACTTTTGTATCTCTGTTCTCATGTAACAATATTTATGGCCGCGTTTTTGAAAGGCGTTTGGTATTTGATAATGTTCAGAGAGTTTGTAATTTGTGTGGCTTTGTAACAACCCACAGTTATGTGGCGAATCGTATTAAATTAACCTCCCTTTCTGCATACAGTATTTGTGTTATTTTATAAAGGAAAATGAAAACAGTAGTTCGTATTTCTTGGTACCTGATTATCTGTGCAACAGCTGTAAGGTTCTGTTCTTCTGCTTGCTGGAGATGTATGTCCGTAGCGCTTCTTTTGTGGTCTCGATACAAATGGGTGTCTGTGGAATGTCTGTAGTTGACTCGATTTCAAATGGATGTCTGTAGAACTCCTTTCGTTATCTCGTTGCCTGTTACAGTTAGTGGCTATTCGTTCCAATCTCGTTCTTAGAACATACAGAAAGAATTTGGTACATACATGTGAAAATATCAGCAGTAGGTTTTGTTTTGCTGTCTGTTTCTCTTGTGCTGGAGGGGTCTCTCCCTCTTTGTCTTTTTTTCTCTGCTTTTAAATACATGGAGAGCATAACTGCTTCCCCTTTTTCAGTTGAACTGTTCAACCAAAATTTTATAACTGCCATCCAGTTTCTTTTAATAAAGAGTTAACTAAATGCTATTCATCTCCTAAGCTAAAACAACTTACAATTATAATGCTGTGGTCTCTAACGACCTTCTGGGAAAAAAAATGAAACAAACAATAATTAAAAAGAAAACAACAACAAGCCTAATGACCTGTCCACCTAAGCATGTACTCTTTGTTCTGTTTCTGTTCTCCTTCCATGAGACAGTCAGCTGCCATTCGTCTCCTCGGAGCTGGATGCTCCTGCATCATCAAAGAATCATATCGTTTGTCAACTTTATGTTAGATGTTGAGAACAATATTTTTGATGTTGTATGGAATTCTTGACTAGGAAAAGAAGAAAGTAACATAATTTTTATTATCAACAAAGACATTACAGATTATGCTATAATATTTCATTCTTTCATGCACTTTCAGTCTAAGTAAGAGATAAAGTGGATAATCAATATCCTTAATATAAATAATACACTTGACTATCTTTATGAATAATTCCTTTAGTTCCGTGCTTTCATAGAGCTGGAGAAACTCACAATCATAAAAATCTTTCCTTAAATAACAATGAAGAGATTTAATGATACCAACAAGTGATGTGCTTATAAGACTATAAGCTAAAGTGGGTCATTTTCATTAATTTTATAATATTTTGATAGAGTTATCACCTTTCAATGAAGGCCTCAAGATTCACAACATTTTTTTTAAAATAAAGCTTAGAATGATGTAATGCTCATGATAAACTACATCATATATTATATAGGTGTTTATAAAAAAATTGATTACTTAATTATATTTACAATTTTATTTTATCATTTTTAACACTTTAAAATTTCTTTTAAGAAAATTTGACGAACTTTAATTGTTGTTGTTTATAAAAAAAAAATTAAAAATACAAACTATACTCATTATTAGTTTTTTATTAAAATTTCAATTAACAAATGCAATATTTTATTTAAAAATAAACATATTTTTTATTAAATTTTCAATAATTAATTGAAGCAATATTTTGTTTAAAATATTTTTATGAAATATCTATTTAATTTATTAAAATATATTTAAACCTTTATGTTTCTAAAATAAATTGAATAAATTACATCAATCAAAAATTAATTTACAACATATAGAGTTCAACCAAATCAAAACTAATATTTACATGTTCTTCCGTAAAAAAATATTAATATTACTACAATCTCAAAATAAACCATCTTTATTATTTTACGAAATTACTCAATGTTATTTGATACTGTATTTAAAAAAAAAAAAACATTTAAGTTTATCGAAAAAAATAAGAACAATAATATATTTATATGTACACACTAGGCGTGTCATCCAAATCTATGTTTGCCATCTTTATTATTTTACAAAATTTCTCAATGTTAATAATAATAATAAAAAAAAAAAAAAACATTTAAGTTTATCGAAAAAAATAAGAACAATAATATATCTATATATACACACTAGGCGTGTCATCCAAATCTATGTTTGCTTGCCTATAGTTACTGTCTCCTTAACAAACTAATACAAACGTTTGTTCCTTTTTAGATTTTCTCTTATTGAATGGCCAATAACATAATATCTGGTTAGCAAAAGTTCCATAATTTTTTTTAAGTAATGTGGTAATTTGACATTTAATCCCTTAAAAATGATTAAAGATTTATGACGAATTATAGTCCATAATATCTGGTTAGCAAAAGTTCCATATTTTTTTTAAAGTAATGTGGTAATTTGACATTTAATCCCTTAAAAATGATTAAAGATTTATGACGAATTATAGTCCAGATTTGGAACACTTTAAAACGTTTTTATTTTAGAAAATGTTTTATTGGGATACAATATTTATATGGAGGGTTGGAATTTGATTTTCTACATAATTTAATTTTTTTTTGTGAATAAAAAATTTTGAAACTGAATTTTTGTTGGCAAATGTATTTTGAAATCATCAATCTAATGTTTAAATATTTAAGATTTTTGTCATAAATTTTGTTGACACCTAACTATCAGGATTGGGTGAATATAATGTAAATAAATAATAATTGATATGAACAATAAGCGGGAGATGAATTGAAGAGTCTCTCCCTCGTGTATATAATAAAGACCAATCTGAAGGAATGTAATATACAAATCAATTTGTGTTGAGGACTTACTACCTGGTCTTACATGGTATCAAAGCCAGCTCCCAATATTAGCTTTTGTGTTGTAAATCCTTGTATCAGTTTTCTGCCATATTCTATCCCTCTATTCTCTACGCTTTTTGGGCTCTCTGCCATACTGTCCATGTGGTATTTTTTATAACCACTGCATAATTGTATTGCTGTATAATTGTTCTGCGTCCACTGCATAATTGTATTGGTGGATAATTGTTCTACACCCACTACATAATTGTATTGTTGCATAATTTTTTTGAACAGATTGAAGGCCATATTCTAGTCAGGATGGAGTGTTGAACCATTGCTCATTCCATGCTGTGGAAATATGCTCATTCCATGTTGCTACGTTGAGAGCATTACTGAATTACTGCATGAATGGTGTGGCTGCTGCGTTGAGAGCATGGTGTAGTTGTTGCGTTGAGAGCATGGTGTAGCTGCTACGTTGAGAACATTTCTGAATTACTGCGTGAATGGTGTGGCTACTGTGTTGAGAGCATGGTGTGGCTGTTGCATTGAGAGCATTGTTGCTAGTATCCTGGACATCATTGGAGGCTTGGGTTTGTTCTTAGACCCCAATGGCCTGTTCTTGGACCTCCGACCTGAAAACGCTCAAATCCGTATTACTAGATTTCTCATATATGCGTGCGGTGAAGTGATTTCATGAAGATTTATTTAAGAGCGTGATTATAAAGTATGATCACCACACCTGCATGCAGTGAAAAGTGAACGCTTTGATACCATTCATTTTTGAGAAAAGCATCCATCCATTTTTTATGACAAGTTCCAATTACATCAGAATTCAAGTTATGATAGGCGTTTGAGTAGTTGACATTCTATATAAAATACAATTTTAATCTTTGTATATTAAATAAAATTCTTACCTAATCAAGAAGGAAGAATAAGGTTGTATTATTCTGAAGCACATTTTTGCCAGAAGAAGTATATTTTTTTTACAATACACAACTTTTTTACACTACAAGATTTTACAATGCATTCAATCATATCCATTGTGGGAATAGTTTTCATTAGCAAGGAGAACTATCTTGAGTGGTCTCGGATGATAAAACACACCCTTATTTTCAATGAGTTGTGGAAAGGAGTGTGTGTTGGAGACGGAGACAAAAAGCCAAAATAGCCTACCTTAGACAAAGAGCTCGTCATTTGGGAAAACAAGAACATCAAAGCTTATGCATTAATCGCAACATCTATAAATGAAGAGGTGATTTGTCATATTTCACCATTTTCAACCGCTTTTGAAGCCTTACAAAAGCTAAAAGAACTCTATGACTCACATTCTTCACTTGAAGTTGTTTAACACATGATTAAATTCTTCACTCTTAAATTGCAAAATAATTATCCTCTTGGTTTTGCATCTGAAGTAAAATCTATAATGCATGATATCAAATCCACTAAGGTTGAATTGGATATTCCTCTTATCGCTTTTCTCAAGGCACTTTATCCTACTTACTCCAAATATCTTGAGTCATTGCAAGAAAATGGAAATCTCAAAGATATCACCTTTGACTCTCTTGTGAAAAAGTTTGCTGAAAGAGAGAAAGCTTTTGGAAAGAAGACAACCCCTAAATATTATGAAGAAGTTGTGTGCCTTGCTCATAAAGAAAAGAATCATGCTCAAAATTCTTCCAAAGGAAGAGGTGGTCAAAGAAGAAGAGGAAGATATTTTAGAGGCAGGGGGTAGACACTCTCAAGGAGAAAAGGCAGATTTTCACTGCATACACTGCAAAAGAAATGGATCACATGACGCCTCTACATGCAAGTTACCATGGGATAAAATTGAGCAGCAAAGAAACCAACAGAAAGGTAAAATTGATGATACAGACAAAAGTAATGCATCTGAATCCACTCACTATGTTGTGGCACAATGTAATATTGGAGTAAATGAAGATATGTTTAATGCTTCACTTGCTTCTTGGAAAAATGATTGGTTGCTTGATTCAGGAGCAACTTGCCACATGACTCATAGAAAATATTTTTTTGAAAAATTTACTGACAATGTTAATGGAGAAGTATACTTTGCAGACCAATCAAAAAACAAGCCATCAGGGCTTGGCACAATTAGGCTTCAATTTCCTGGTCTTCTAGACTTTCTTCTGCATCATGTTCTCTATCTCCCACAACTAAAGAGAAACTTGCTTTCCTTGGTCCACATCTGCCAACAAGGTCACTCCATTCATATGTTTGATGGCAAGCTTGAGGTGAGAAAAGCATCTGACCACTCACTTGTGATGAGGTGAATAGAAGAAGAAAGGCTTCTCAAGCTGTAAGATACCTCTTCTCGTGCATAACATTTCTCATACAATTCTCATCATGAAGAAGGTACACTTCAATCAAGTTTATTATGGCATGATAGACTTGGACATTTGAACTATGACGGCCTCCGCTTGTTGAAGAAAAATGGTGTTTCTAGTTTGCCTACAATTCCTAGGAAATTTAACAAACAGACTTTTCATGATTCACATTCAAGAGCACATAGAAAAATTGAACTCATTCATTCAGATTTATGTGGTCTAATGCCTGTTCCTTCTGCAAATGGAAATAAATATATGATGACATTTATTGACGACTACAATAGAATGTGATGGGTTTATTTATTGAGGAACAAATTTGATGCTTTTCAAACATTCAAGAACTTTCATAAATGGATTGAAAATGATGCACAATTTCATATTGGGTCTATTTGCATTGATAATGGAAAGGAATACACATCAAATGAATTTGAAAACTATCTTTGCCAAAATGGGATCAAACATCAAACAACTGTGCCTTATAATCCCTAACAGAATGGTGTAGCTGAAAGAATGAATAGGACAATCTTAAATATGGTATGATCCATTCTATTCTTTAAAAATGTAAAGATAATGTTTTGGGCTGATGCTATACTATGGCTGCATATATAAAGAATAGATGTCCATCTAATGCTATTAGAAACAAGGCTCCATATGAAATGTGGTATGGACATGTTCTTTCGGTAAAGCATCTCAGCGTCTTTGGTTCCACCTGTTATGCCTTGATACCAAAGGTACACAGAAACAAACTTGGTGCTAGAAGTCGTAAACGTATTTTCCTGGGGTATTCAAACACCTCCAAAGCATATTGTCTCTATGATGAAGTAAATAAAAAGTTTGTTGTATCTAGAGATGTAATTTTTCTTGAATCATCCAAAACTGACAATGTTGTTGAGCAGCAACTTCATCGCTTGGATAGATTTGCAAAAGCAAAATCATTTCAGGAATTTGATAATCAAATTCCACATCTTGAAGGGGGGATTCCTATACAAGATCAAAATGTGGAATCTTATTTTGAAGAACACTCTCCCCTGCATGAAACTCCAACAAAGGATGATGCTTTAAGCGATGTAATTGATAGAATTGGGAGACTCAATCTTGATTTAGTCCCAACTCAATCAATGGAGAAGCCTGGACCATCTGAGAAAGGTCCCCCAAAGTGGATGACAAAGACACTTGAAAGTGTTCATCCTGATGAGGTTGGAAAGACAGGAACTAGAAATTCAAACAGGAAAAATGGAAGTGATGTGGATGAATCTAATTCACCTGTTGGTATGGATGTTTCTTATGATTGTGAATTGAAGTTGTCTACAGATTTTGAACCAACTTCCTTCAAAGAAGCTACTTCTCATGATGAATGGAAAGAAGCAGTGCAAAACGAGTATGATGTCCTCATAAAGAATGGCACTTGGAAGTTGGTTGATCCTCCATTAGGAACCAAACCAATTGGTAGCAAGTGGGTCTACAGGAACAAGTATAAAGTTGATGGCTCACTTGACAAGCACAAGGCTAGACTTGTGGAAAAAGGTTTTGCACAGAAGGAAGGGATCGATTATGAGGATACTTTTGCCCCCATAGCAAAATGGGCTACCATCTGGACACGCTTTGCCCTAACAGCTCAGAACGGTTGGAAATTCCATCAAATGGATGTAAAAATTGCTTTCTTGAATGGAGATCTAAAAGAGAATGTTTTTTAGGTCCCAGCCTGAAGGATTTGTCGTGAAAGGTCATGAACAGAAAGTATGCAAACTTGTGAATTCCTTGTATGGCCTCAAACAACCACCACGAGCCTGGTATGAAAAACTAACTAAGCATCTTCTAAAACTCAAGTTCAAACATTACGATCTTGATGATGCAACTTTATTTGTCAAGAAAGTTGGAAACATAGTTGTAGATCTTGTGGTATATGTAGATGATATTTTGATGATAGGGAACAATGAAAGCTACATTGCATCCATAAATAAGGAATTGGGGAAAAGTTTTGAAATGACTGATTTGGGCTATGTTCATTACTATCTTGGTATTGAAGTAACCCAACATCCTAAGTCCATATTTCTTTCTTGAAAGAAGTACATTGGAGATTTGTTGAACAAGTTTTGCATGACAGAATGTAATCATCTTACTACTCCAATGGAACAAAACTTAAAGCTCACCTCTATTGAAGGAAAATAATTTTAGGATGCAACAAAGTATAGACAACTTGTAGGAAGTCTCAATTACCTAACTACTACCAGACCAAACATTTCGTTTGCTGTTGGAATCCTCTCCAGGTTTATGCAAAAGCCTTGTGAGGGACATTGGTCTGTTGCAAAAATAGTTCTAAGCTACTTGAAGGGAACTCAAGACTTTGGAATCAAGTATACACAGGTGGATGACTTCATCTTGATTGGATACTCTAATTTAGACTTTGATGGAGACAAACAAATTGGGGTATCTACTTTAGGATATGTTATGAATATTGGATCATGAGCTATTTTCTGGAGATCACGCAAACAATCAGTGCCAGCAGATTCCACAACAGAAGCAGAATACGTGGCAGCAACAGAAGCAACAAAAGAAATTGTGTGGCTTAGGAAAATTCTTGAAGATTTGCAAGTGAAACAAGTACAATCAATTGCGCTCATGATTGACAAACCTCTGCAATAAGGTTGGCTAAGAACCCAAAGTTCCATGATTCAACGAAGCACGTCAATAATAAATATCATCTGATTCGACATCATGTTGAGGCCAAAACAATCCATCTCTGTCATTGTTCCACTAATGAGCAAATTGCAGACATCTTCACCAAAGCACTTAGAAGAGAAAATCTTAAACGATTCAGAATGATGCTTGGACTCACCAACATCCCTTTAGATTAACGGGGGGAATGTAGACACCTAATTATTAGGATTGGGTGAATATAATGTAAATAAATAATAATTAATATGAACATTCATTGGGAGATGAAGTGAACAGTCTCTCCCTCATGTATATAATAAAGACCAACCTGAAGGAATGTAATATACAAATCAATTTGTGTTGAGCAATTACTCCCTGGTTTGATAAATTTTAATGAGTGATTTAAATCATAGTTACCAAGTTCCAAGATTATTTGAATGAAAAAAATTCAATTTGTAAAAAAACAGACGCTATACATCTTATATATATATATATATATATATATATATATATATATATATATATATATATATATATATATATATATATATATTCATCTCAATACTTTGTATTCATTTTCTTCCCATTCATTTTAAAATATAAATAATGTTTAATAATTTTAATCAATATAAACAATTCTAAAACTATAATTTACAAACCATAATCACACTTATATATTATCTTCAAAAATTATGTTCTTTTCAAAACTCTAAAGTTCACATCTTATTCAATTTTTTTTGTAATTAATATATATTTAAAATTTAAATATTCAAAACTCAAAACTACATTATGCATGAAATCTTATCTAAACTCTTTTTTAATTAATATATATATATATCTATATATATATATATATATATATATATATATATATATATTTAAATATTTAATATTCTAAACTAAAAACTACATATTTCTTTAGTTTCAAATTTTATCTAAAATCCTTTATAATTAATACATATTTAAAAATTAAATATTTTCCTAATTTTTTTTTATAAAAATACTTCAAAATTTTATTTCCTTATTATCTCAACTATTTAAACTACTAAAAGGCACACTGAAATTCAAAACTAAGATAATTTCTTCACTCACAATTAGTTTCCATTTTACCTCTGATCCCACCACCATTTATATCTATTTTGTATTTAGAAGTCACCTCATTTACCATTTTACACATAAAAATTAACAAATCCATGTGATAAACTATGAATTTTAACTTATCTTTGTGAAGCTACAGTCAACCAAATCAAACATTTATTGAATTATTGGATATACCAATAGAACTCTCTCATTTTTGTACCTTTTCTCCCATTCTCGCCAATTTGGTAACTATAATTAGATAAAAGTTAAGTTTGACCATATGTTTAGTTACAACACCTATTTCTTGCCACCATGTTCAATTTTTGTTGTTTATTGATTGCAAATGAAATACTTACCTACACAAAAATATTAAGGAAAAATTAAATTCGACAAATTAGTGGTCTTTTTGCTAAGAATAAGTACATTAAAACATACCTAACTACAAAATATATATATATAACAACACGTGAAAATTTATATAAAACGACAAACGTCATCAAAATTTTCCACTTCAAAATAAATTTGAAATTCTACAGTTACCTATTTTTAGTTTCCATAAGACATCATTTTTTTTAAAACGATAAACAGGTAAAACAAATTAACGTCATCAAAAATTTCCACTTCAAAATAACTTTGAAATTCGATGCTTACCTATCCTCAATTTGCAGATCTGCAAATGCTATCGAAACCAATAAGTCATCGACTTCGGCCCATTAGTTCCCGGTAGAAATTGATCGTTGATGTTCACATCGAACACTTCAAGAATCGTGTTAGAAATAATAATCTTAACCACTGCAATAAACACCTTGATAGTGGCCATATTTGTGAGAAGTATTTTTGCATGCGTCTCTATTTGGAGATCGAAGGACTGAAGAACAAAAGTACCGTGGAACCATTCTGCAGCAAAGGATTTAAGGCATTTAATGTATTCTGGTAATTAGTAATGGGAAATAATTCATTCCCCGATTATAGTACCGTGGAACCATTCTGCAGCAAAGGATTGAAGGCATTTAATGTATTTTGTTAATTAGTTATGGGAAATAATTCATTCCGCGATTATTGCCCATACTCCACAGACATCTACACGATTTACACACTCAACAACAAAAACATATTAATTATTTCCCTATGATGTATTAATGTCAAATTGTGTCTTGAGATAAATATGTATGTAGAAATCATTTTGCAAGTAAGAGAAAAAAGAGAGCCATAGTCTATGAGGAGAAAATGGTGGAGCAAATTTTGGTGGGCACCTGAAGAACAATAGTTATGGGTTATTCCACGTTAAGTGTAAATCATTGTAAAACCTTTGTTTTACTTGGTGAATGAGACGAAGTCTCATGTGAATGTATTTTCATGATTTAGACTTCAATATTAAGTTATTATTGTGTTGCTCCAAACTTACTCTGTTCTACTTTGTTTTTTTTCCGTGAATGAATATTGTGTTTTTAAGTCTCTGTATGCCTGTGCCTAAATCTAGCTAGCTTTCTTACTCTGTTCTACTTTGCTTTTTTCCATGACTGTGCGAAATCGAGCTTGGTGAAATCAGCTTCGCGAAAGTCAGTACTTTGCCTCTCTATGTAAATTATTTTTTTCCAACATGGTATGAGAGTGAATTAAACTCTGTTAGTTTAAAAACAAGTGTTTTTACTAACAGTTAAAATTGTTTTGAGGGAAGATTATTTATAGCATATTTACTAGCAGGTAGATTTTTTTTTTTTAACTTCACTAAGAAATGGCAACATCAAGCACAAGCTTGACTAATTCTCATATACCTTAGTTCATTGGCAAAAATTGTGATTATTGAGCTATTACAATGAAGGCCTTGTTTTCTTCTCAAGACATTTTGGATTTGGTGGAGAATGGTTTTCAAGAACCAGCAGATGCAGCAACATACAATGCCTTATCTCAAGCAGAAAGAGATTTGTTGAGGGACAATAGGAAGAAGGATTCAAAAGCCCTGTTCTATATTTTCCAAGTAGTTCATGAAAGTATTTTCCCAAGGGTTGAAGTAGCAATGAAGTCCAAGCAAGCATGGGACACCCTCTAGACAACCTACCAAGGCATGGCAAAAGTCAAGACAGCAAAGCTTCAAATGTTGGGAAGAGAATCTAAAACACTTTCTATGAAATAGTCCGAGAATGTGGACTCTTTTTTTACACATGTAAGTGGGTTGGTTACTCAAATCAGGTCTCATGGTGAGACACTTGAGGAATGAAGAACAGTTGAGAAAGTTTTGAGAAGTTTTCTAGCAAGGTTTGATGCCATTGTTGTGGCCATAGAAGAGACAAAGGATCTCTTATAGTTCTGAGTGGATTAGCTTAATTCATCACAAATATCTCATGAACATAGACTAAATAGAGCAACAAGCTCCACATTGGAGCATGCCTTTAAGACACAAGTATCTTTTGGTCAAGGTCGAGGCAGAGGAAGATCATACCATACTTGTCAGAAGTATTTTTGCAGGTAGAGTCTTTGTTTGGAGATGGAAGGATTGAAGGCAAAACAAAAGTTCCAAGCGAACCATTCTGCAATAGAGTAAAGAATTTAAGCCATTTAATGTATTTTGATAATTAGATTTGGGCAAGCATTCATTCCATGATTAATTCCCATACATCACAGACACCTATGCTATTTCTATACTCAACAATAATAGCGTATTAATTTTTTTGCTCTGTCATGTATTAATGTCAAATTGTGTGTTGAGATAAATATGTATGTAAAAATCATTTGCAAATAAGAGAAAAAAAGAGAGCGAGAGTCTCTGAGGAGAAAATGGTGGAGCAAATACTGGTGGGCCCGTGAAGAACAACTGTTATTGTGTTTTAGTGCGTGTTATTCTGTGTGAAGTGTAAATCACTGTAAAACCTTTGTTTTACTTGGTGAATGAGCCATAGTCTCATGTAAATGTATTTTCAAGATTTAGAATTCAATCCCAAGTTATTATTGTGTTGCTCCAAACTTACGCTGTTCTACTTTGTTTTTTTCTGTGAGGGAATATTGTGTTTTTAAGTATCTATATAGCTGCGTGAAATCAACTTCACAAAAGTCACTACTCTGCCTCTCTGCGTAAATTATTCTTTTCTATCAAACCGTAGAACAGGTGGACATTGACCGTTGATGTTGACCTCGAACCCTTCTAAAACCATAACACCAAGAGGACTCCATACTAACCACAAAACACGATATGCTTGAACTTCGATTACCAAGGTCGAGAGCTGTAAATATATTTTGTGCACTTGTTTAATGGAAATACCATTATCACATAATGAGTGATAATCATGCAAGACTAAAATAAAGATACATGTAGATGAGGGGCTCCCGTGACTCGTCTCTCCACAATACAGTTTGTACATTTGGTGAAGTAGTTTGAAATCCAAATATTTTGGTATTGTTCATTAAATTACTCTTATGTTTTGTCCCAATTTAAATCTGCCTCAAGAATAAAGTTTATTTCAACGAGATCTAGTTTTCCTCCAAGTTTTTGAGATATAAACACAACATTGGGTTCCAATCCCAAACCATATTGGTTATTGGATGGACTGATTGTGGAACATGCTCATTTTCCACTTCTAGTTACTATGGCAGCTATCATGACTACAATCTATCTTGAAGCTGATGATCCCTAGACTACATTGGTGGGAGAACAATGTAGCCCTAGCATGTATGTTAATCCCACAACGTTTAGAGACAATCTAGATTTTGTTTTTCAATCCCTATTTTCAAATCTCTCTTCCAATGGCTTCGCTACTTCAATGCAAACCACTTCTAGCAAAACGGATCTTGTCTATGGCCTTGATGTTTGCCGGAAGTATTTGAACGCTAGCGAGCACTCCAAATGCATGAAGGGAGTGTCGATATAAGCAAAAGGAGTCTGTCCTCAAAATAATGGTGCTCGCATTCATTTGGACTATTGTCTTCTCTGCTATGAGAATAATACCTTTTTCATCTAAAATCTTATTTTCAAAATAGATTTCATATTTTATTTTTTGTGGTGATGATTAATGGTGATATATGGAAATAATTTTTTTATGTTTCACATTGTTTTCCTAAACTAATCCAAGGGAAAATAAGTTGCTACTCCATATATCCCACCTTAGGATCTACCAAAAAGTGATTGGAATATCCAAGCTAATATCCTAATTACCATCCCATTTCCAACCATACAAATAACAAGAAAACAATAGATGAATGATCATACTTCAAACCTTCCTAGGCTGATGTATTTTTCGGATCATTATTGTGGCTAGAAAACCTACTCCTAACTAGAGGTCCCACTCCAAATCCTTAATCCAAACCCATGCACACATCCACAAACGAACTAGAATGATATTTTCCTCCATAGAAGGCAAGTTAGAATGCAATGTAAAATTAATACAACAATTATATTGTATATCCATCACATACATAGACATGAGATGAAGAAGGGAAATATTTTTCATTCATATAATAATGAAAGTACATATAAAATTATACCTTAACTATGATATGTGCTCTCCTTTGATCCTCGTTTCTCCTCTTCCCTTGACTTACTGACAAATTGGGATCTTTTAAGATGAGAGAGAAGATTACACTGGAAATATTTCACCAACATTATTGTGCTAAGTCTTTGATTCCTATCCCTCTCACCCTTTAGATGATCTCACTAAATAGGCCTTTCCTAAATCTGAGACGTTGTATCTAGATTCTCAGGGAAATGATATGTTAGGCTTGATGGCATGTGAATTAGGTGGATATAAGTTATGGATAGACTTGATGGAATGTGAGCCAAGAAATTACAAGTCATGCACAAGTTTCATGCTCAATTATAAGCTTTATCCAACTCACTAAGAAAGTTGTTAATTATGACTTTTCTCTCAAATATGAAATAATTACTATTTCATAATTATGAAATTGTCCTAAAATAATTATGATAAAATACCCAACTATGTAATTTCATCCCTCTATCATCTAAAAACTTACTTCAAAGACCCATATGAGAAAAAAGAGGGGTGAAAGGGGATGCATTTTAGCCATAAACTAAGATAATTTCAGCTAGGATTTCTCTCACTGAAATGAAGTTGAAAATAAGGTAATAATAGATTCCCCATTATGGATGAGTTTAGAAGTAACATTGATGGGAAAGAAACATTAATAAGACATATATCATAATCGACAGAAGGAGTCAAAACCAAGGGACCCGATTGCAACCACATTGATAACCAACTATAAAGCATAGTAAGATCATCCGTGAGTTGGGCATATCCATTATGAAGATAAATAATAATTGAGCATGGATGACAACTAGTTTTTAAACAGACACAAGTAACTCCTACAAAGAAATTCTCAATAAAACAAAAATTATTTAATGGTCAACACATACACATTAAAATAAAAATTTTATTCTAGAAACCGAAAACGTGGAAAAGCAACGACATTTTTCAATATATTATCTTTGCGATGCTAAAATACAATATGTACATGCCATGATAAACCCATAATTCATTAAATATATATTATAATACAATTGTAGTTCTTATGACTATATCTACAAAACCATTGGAAAAGACACCATGCACGTAAAATTTGCTAAAAAGTGAAAATAACAAAAAATGAATGAAACAAAGCTTCCCCAAAATTTATTTTTAGTGTCTTTCTTCAAACTCTCTGTAGGGGGGCTACCACTACTTAAATACCTCTTGATCTGAGGGGGATGAAAACCCTCCTATGTGCATGGTACATATAAATTGCACACGGGGTTAATCAAGTAAAAAATATAGCACATACCAAGCATGCCAAGCCATACACTGTAGATCCATGACATGAAATACTCATATATGGACATGAGAAATACATGATGGATCTGTAGAAGGACAAAAAATAACCATATAGACCAAGAAATATAATCTAGATCTATGTCAAAACAAAAAACAATAACACTATGGATACATAGAAGGAAATTGCTCCAAAGTAGCTTTCAAAGTATATAAAATGGTATGAACTCCAACGCAGCCTAGGTGGGGTGTCATCATTAGAGAAATTTGAGGTAGAAAATGTACTTGAAAACAAAAATGTACAACAGAGATCAACTTTATAACAGAATTCAACAAGATGATTTTAACCATGAGGTATGATTCACCATTTTTGGAGTAAAAAAGTAAAAAAAAAAACAAAATATAAAAAAATAAAAAATAAAAACTACTTTTTCAACTTATCTCCCTATGGTTTTACTCAAATTTTAGGCAAGAGAACTCATTGGGTGTGGAATTTAATTCCTCATCCAATGAGTACCCATGTTGCATATTTTTTATGGTCCCTACTACACAAAAATGAGAAATACATGAGACAATGTGATTGCAATCACGTTTTTCATGTATATTCATTTTTCGGGTAGGAGGGCTGATTGAAAGTATGCAACATGGGTACTCCTTGAATGAGGAATAAATTTTTGCATCCAATAAGTTCTGTCACTCAAAATTCAAGTAAAATGATAGGGAGATCAGTCGAAAATATGAGTTGAAAAATTAGTTTTTTTCTTTTTTCCCTCTAAAATTTGATGATGTAATGTAATCTTATTTTATTATTTTCATTATTTTCATTATTTTTTGATAATATTCCTTAGGAGGCCCATTTTATACCTTAAAATTTCTCTCATGATAAGAGTGTGATGTCACAATACTTAAAGTATTCTAATCAACCTTGATGGTATGGATCTATAGCATGTGAATAGATGAGTTGATGTTGATCATGGTAGAAATTATGTGATTAACAATGAGTTAAGGTATATCGTTAACAGATGTGAGGACCCACCAATATTGAAAATGGATCCCAAATTACTTGGTACAATTCATAGAGTGTGTATACATGTGTTAACATTGAACAATCATGGATTATATTGATCCATAGTTAATGATGTAAATGCATTGTTGATCACTATAAGCTTCAAGGTTTTATTGGTTCTTAGATTAATCTCTTCAATAATAAGTTGGATTCAATACAAGATGAACCATTGAAGGAGGGACTTAATTTATCCCCTGCCTATTGACATGGAATATACCAAGATATTGTGTATGGATGATGTCACCAAGTAGAACTGACACAGTGATGGTCGACACAAAAAGAAAATAAGGATTGCAGATGGTCGACTAAGATTTATACGTCTCTTTGAAATTTAATGGCATGAAACAAATTTGACTTTGAAGCATTGACTAATGAGAACCAAATTGAATCATGCAAGAAGCACCCTTCGTAGTGAAGTCAAAGGAGTAAAAGTACTCACATGTATGGTAGAACTCCTATGTAAGCTAAAACCTAATTGTAAGGTATTGACACAAATAGGATTCATGTTCAAGGTGACATTACCAATGCTACCAGTTTCTCTAATATAATAATCAAACAATTTCCCACCCCTGTCTTTTTCTTAATTGGTACTTCCTTCATAGTTTAGTGAAAATGAAATGGAAGACAAGTAAGATTGATTGTGTCTTTCTTGTTAAGTTTTAATGACCCTAGAAAGGAGATAAAATGATATTGGATAGGGTGTCTTATTCATGGTTTAATGAGCTTGAATAAGATATAGTAGTAGGATCAATATAGGGTGTCATTTTCATGAGGTTTTAAAGATATTGAAATATAGGTAAAATGATGCTCAGTAAGCATCAGTGTTTAACAAGCATGAGAAGAAAATTAAGGAAGATCATCCTATAGAAAGAAGTGGCACAAAGGATAAAATATTATTCCAAGTTGATGGAACCATGGGTGAGAAAAGTTAATGTTTGCATCCACTTCTTGAAATAATATTTATAAAAAGGGTAAGAACACCAGGAAAAGGATAGAAATAGGTTCAAGGGAAATTTGACTGCAATGATGCAAGTGAGACCATGGAATTTCAACATGCATAAGTAAGAAAGGAAATGCATGACAATGATCACAAGGTAAAAGTCATTGGATTCAACAACCCTGGGGAAAAATTCATGTAACAAAAGTTAATAAAGGAAAAATAAGACCACAGTTAAGGGACACTTATTCCAAGCTAAATGTTGGGCAAAGATATCCTAGTGGGCATCATCAAATGTGTGTTTTGGCTAAGGAAAATTAGGAAAGGTATTAAAAGGAAAAGAAAGGCATTTTTGGCACATTCATTTATGAAAATAAAAGAAATTAGGATAAAAGTAAGGTGAAAGGTCAAAAGTTGCATGTAAGGAGGAAATTGAAGGAAAATAATGGAAAAGGAATAAATTAGAGGCCTCATTAATAAAAAGGCTTGAGGATTAGTTGGTAACCTTTTTCCAATTCAAGTTTGAAGCTCCCTCATTATTCTCTCTCTCTTTATGACTCTTGGTCACTTAGAGTTTTCTTGGAGCACTATAGCTTTCGATCAAGGAAAGCAAGGAAAGGAAAGGAAAGGAATAAAAGGATCAAGGAAGAAGAGTAGGATCAAGGAGATTGAACATGAATACTTGTTGGTAAACTTTTTCATGTGTGATTTCCTAGTTGGCTTTGGACATGCATGGATTTCCATGTTGGGGTATGGTTCTCTTTCTTTCAGTGGCATGGTTTTGTCATGTTATGATAGTGGTTCTCAGCACGACCTTTCCTTTTTCTGGATTCCATGGTATATTGGGATGTTTATCTTTGTTTTGAGCTTTGGTTTGTCGAATGGATTTCAGAATCAAAGTGGAGGTGGTCTAAAGTTTCAATCCAAAAGGCCTAGGAATCCCATGATCATTTTTTGTGGGACACATGGTAAAGCCCGAGGGAGAAGTCTTGGTCTAGGGACTAGTAATACCGGTTTGGATTGTGGTAAATCCTGAGAGACTTATCTCAGTTTAGGGCCTACTGATATGATATTGGATTACTGTAAATTTAGACAGACAAGGAGATAGAAAATTCCTCAAGGATATTGATGGATCCCAGATGGCATTCCATGTTCAATTTGGTTGTGATCAGAGCACCCGTTTTGGTGTGATCATGGTTTGATGAGGGTGGAGGTGGTTTAACATTCCAGATTCCCTTAGTTTTTTTTGGATAGGTTGTTCGATGACATGCCACATTCATGCTTGGAATATGGCATAGGGGTCATTGACTAAAAGAGAGATTTGGTTGAGCCATGTCTATCGTCGTGTGGTATGTGGAAGTCTCGCACCTTGTAAGATTTGCCTATGATTAATAAAAGCTAAGTTATCTTAATTTTTCACTTTTTTATATGTTGATTTAATGGATGTCATATCTATGATATTTATATGGTTCTATGTTGCTTAAAATCATGGTTATATGATGGGTTCATGTCATGGTTATTTCATGTATTTACTTGTAATTGTTAAATTAAAGGATGCAACATTTAATTGATGATATAATATTTCAATGGAGAAGGTGGTGATCCTTCTGGTTATGTTTCAAAATTTGTTTCATTCATTTATTCTCTGTCTTGTATCCTGCACCTATAGGTTGCATTTATGCCAAGTTTTTGACAAAATTTCAGTCTTGGTTGGGAATGCTCAAGCCTAGTCCTGAGGTTGAATTTTTATTTTTTTATCTTTTCATCATGTATTTGATGGATCCTAAAGGTTATGACAAGTTTTGAGAAGAGGCCAGGATTGTGGGCTAGAAAAGTGGTTCAAATCCCAGGGGTGCTGGCGGAGGTCTACTGAAGAGTCCAGGGACGTTGGGACATAGGCCTATGAGAGCGACTTTGGCTTCTGGATGTTGTCTTTCCTATTTCATGATAGAAACTAGGGGTTAAAAGGCTTAAAACATCATTGAGACTGAGCGACATGATGTCTAAGTGGCTGACATGTCCTCTAAGGGTGTTGTTGCTAATGTGGATGGGTTTGTTTAAGGTGTTCCATCAATTTCATTTTCTTAAGGTCACCAAGGAGGTTGAATCCCTTATAGTAGCCTCTCTTGTCGCATGTTTACCCCAGTTGGTCAGTTTCTAGGTAGACCTAGGAGGAGGGGATGTTACAGATCAGTATCAGAGCCTAGTTGCATTCTCCTTGGGTGAAGGTATTGGTCATGCATGCATGTCAGTTTCATGTGTTTCTCTTACACTTACACTCCATGCTCTTTTTGCATTGCATCATGTTGATCATGCTTGTAGTAAGGTTGTCATGAGGAACTTGATGTTGATTTTGTGGAATGCATCATCACAAGTATATGACTGGTTATATGATTATATGCGGCTTAATTACATCCTTGTATGTTAGGTTGCATTCTTGGTTGTTTGATTACATGTACTAGTCTTGTAGGTTGATTACAAGAATTGATTGCTTATGCTCGACTACATGCATTTATGTGTATGTGTAGTTGATTAAGCATTGCTTATGGATGTTGATAGTTGCATGTGGCAATGTGTACATTGGAGTAATGGTTGTTTTCATGCATGGGGTCATAGTGTGCATTGTTGATATGTCCTTGAATTGATGACTAGACCCTAGCTAGAATGATGTTTATCCATTGATACACTTATTCGATATATGTCTATATGCTATTATGTTTATGTTATACATGTATCGCGCTGATTTGATGATCTTACAGACAAGGTATCCTCCCCGATTTATGCTAAGGTATGTTAGTTTATTGTGATTTGGTTTAGCTGACATAGTATGCCTTGCAGAAAAGAGATCAAATGGTTGGCAAGGTGGTAGACTACATATAATCTCCCTATGCTTCAGATGGGCAGCATGGTTTGGGACACTCTTTTGACTTGGAAAACACATTGAGAAGCGTGAAGGAAGAAATAAGGAGTTGCAAATTAGACAATGGCAAAATCATGCAGTTTAAAGAGAGACAAGCAGAGGTGAATGTGATACTTCTTCAGAGTTTGTCAGAATTGCAATGACAGAGGTGACATCGGATTAGCCATGGACATGAAGATAGAACTAACTAATGAGGCATATGGAAGTAGGTCTCCTAGTCGACACAGGCTGGATAGATTTGACATGATTATAGATGGAAGGTTGTTGGACACTTCGGATAGGAGAGGTGATCGACACATGTACTATTCCAATTCTGGTTCTGATAGGCATCGTGATCATCATCCTTATAGGAGGAGTGATAGGGGATACCTTTTGTATGAGGTAAGAAGGAAAAGCCACTTACCTTTGATGGAAAGATGAAGAAATCACAGGATGCATATGTTGGAAATAATACTGAGAGGGGGGGGGGGTGAATCAGTATTATCTAATTCTTTTTCAATATATTTATACTTTGAATTATTGTATGCCAGTACCATAAAATAATGAGAATGAACAAGAAAAACAGATAGTCACACCAAAGAACACCAGATATAAGGTGGAAACCCAATGTGGGTGAAAACCACGTGCTGCAATATGTCTCTATCTTCTTTCAATTAGAAACTCCTTTTACAATGATTTTGTACTGGTGCAGTCCTTTACCAGTACGCAGGCTACAACCTGTAGAGAGCTACAACTCTCTCTCCTGGAAGGGAGTTACAACCCCCTACTTCTTTTCTTTCAAGGACCACTTTTCATAAATTTTCAAACTGGATCCATGAACATCAATCAATCATCAAGTATATCTACGTCAAACAATCTCCTTTTCCCAATTAGCACTGAATCAAGTAAACACTTCTCTGACAGCTGTACCCAGAACAAAGTAACAGTAACCACACACCAAATTCTGAACCTAGAATACTGCAGCAATAGACAGAGGCAGCTAGATCACAATTTAAAGATATACACTACTTCAACAACCTGAAACCTGCATGCAGATCTATAAAGGATAATTCCTTCTTTCAAATATTCAGACACTAATTAACCCAGATTGTTAGATTTATAGATCAAGCATGCGCCTCATATAACAGATCAAAATCATGCAAAGATACTATTATTCAAGCATAAAGATTATGACCCATCAACAGAACTTATCATTCTTTATGCGCTAAGGTTCCTCCTTCATTCAGATCCAGATCTGCACCATAACCCAATAACAAATATTTCAGATCTAGCACTTATTAGATATTCAATTCATTCGATGATTCTTTGCCAAATGATCTCCTTCCTCTTTTATAGTCTTAGGCCTTCCACAATACCACGGTCCAAGACCATAGGATCAAAAAAATGTTGGACTAATACCGTGAACCAACCATAAAAGTGCGTGAGATCAACACTTTTGGATGCAATACCACGAGCCAAAACCATAGTATCAAAAAACTATAGGACTAATACCATGAACCAACCACGAAAGTGCATGAGATCAACACTTTTGGATGCAACACCACAGACCAAAACCATAATAAACCAATACCATGAACCCAATACTTGGGATCAACACTTCTAACGAGGTACCATGGTCCAAAACCATAGGTTCAAATACCAAGGACTAACTACCATGGACCAAAGGTAAGTTCTCCAACATATACGCGCTTTTCCTTGCATGAAAGTGCGTGAACTTTTTCTGTACATGAAATAAACTTTTCTCTGCACAAAAGTGCGTGAACGTTTCTCTACATGAAATAAACGTTTCTCTGCATAAAAGTGCGTGAACTTTTCTCTACATGAAATAAAATTTTCTTTGCATAAAAGTCCATGAACTTTTCTCTACATGAAATAAACTTTTCTCTGCATATAAGTGCGTGAACGTTTCTCTACATGAAATAAACTTTTCTCTGCATATAAGTGCGTGAACTTTTCTCTACATGAAGGAAACTTTTATCTTCATGAAAGAAACTTTTATCTTCATGAAAGTGCGTGAAATTTGCTGCACTATAATTTATCATCTGAGATGAGTGGGTTGCCATCAAATACAACATATGTATCATAATGCCAACAATCTCCCCCTTTGGACTTGATGGAAACAACAACCAATCACTCTCCCCCTTTGACATCAAGGGCAAAGGGTTATGCTCCCCCTAAGAACATGCTCCCCCTGACTATAAACCAGATCTGCAAAGAAGAACCATAATCCATGACCATGAAAGAGATAGAGACGTATTGCAGCAATATTTAGACTAGCATCCATGATCTCCTTCTATACTTCCTCCATAATGCCAGCAATGCATGATATGCTCCCCCTGAACCTGTGCCATTCGATCTTTGACCAATCCGCAACCCAGCACATGTACGCATATACTTCAGATGAACCTTACGTACAACCAACAATCAGAAGAGATTCAACAACAAGATGATGCATCAACAACCCCCAACTTTTGTCTGAGGTATTCAAAGGTCTCCCTAGGCAATGGTTTGGTGAGTATATCAGCAACCTGTTCCTTAGAAGGAACATACTCCAACTTGACCTTTTGTTCAAGCACTTGCTCCCGAAGAAAGTGATACTTGATTGGTATGTGCTTGGTTTTTGAATGCATGACTGGGTTCTTTGAAATGCTGATTTCACTTGTATTATCACATAAGATGGAGATGGGTGGTGTACAAGTGATTTGAAAATCCTACAAGGTCTGCATCATTCAAAGGAGTTGAGTGCAGCAAGATGCAGCAACAACATATTCTGCTTCAGCTGTAGACAAGGCAATCGAACTCTGTTTCTTGCTGAACCAAGATACTAATCTGGAACCCATATAGAATGCACCACCACTTGTGCTCTTCCTGTCATCCACGCTTCCGACCCAATCTGCTTCTGTATAAGCATGAAGTGTGAGAGCTGTATCTCTAGGATACCATAAGCCATAGTTTTGAGTCCCTTGAAGATATTTGAAGATTCTCTTCACTGTCTGAAGATGAGTTTCCTTTGGATTTGCCTGAAATCTTCCAACTATTCCCACTGCATGCATGATGTCTGGTCGGGTACCTGTCAAATAAAGTAGACTTCCAATCATAGATCTGTAAGTTGGTTGATGCACTACTGCTGATTCATCATTTGCACTGAGGTTACATCCTGTGACCATGGGTGTACATACTGGTTTTGCTTCTTCCATACCATATTTCTTCAAAATCTGCTTGAGATACTTGGTTTGAGACAAGAAGATCCCTCCATTTTGTTGGATTTGCAAACCAAGAAAATATGTCAATTCTCCAAGCAAGGACATTTCGAATTCTTTCTGCATCACCAAGGCAAAGCTTTGACTCATAGATTCTTCATTGCTGCCAAAGATAATGTCATCTATATACACAACAAGTATTAGCAATTTGTCATTTTCAATTTTTATATAAAGATTGCTATCTGCTGATCCTTTTGAAAAACCTTGTTGATTAAGATATTTGTCCAAACGATAATACCAAGCCCTTGGATCTTGTTTAAGACCATAGAGAGCTTTTTTCAATCTGCATAAAAGATTTGGATCATTTCCAAGAATGAAACCATCTGGCTGCTCAATGTATACTTCTTCTTCTAAGTCTCCATTCAGAAAGGCTGATTTCACGTCCATTTGAAATACTTTGAACTTTTGAAAGCTTGAGAGAGAAAGGAACATTCGGATTGCCTCAAGTCTTGCAACAGGAGAAAAAGTTTCTTCAAAATCTATTCCTTCTTGCTGCGCATACCCTTTACAAACAAGTCTGGCCTTTTTTCTAATTACTTCCCCATTTTCATTCAACTTATTTTTGAAGACCCATTTTGTCCCTATAACATTCTTATCCTTTGGTCTAGGAACCAACTCCCAAGTGTTTTTCTTTTCGATCTGCTCAAGTTCTTCATCCATTGCTTTGACCCAACATTCATCTTTGCATGCCTCTTTTACATTTTGTGGTTCAGTGGATGAGAGTAATGCCAAATAGCTTGAATCTTCTGCAATTGTTCTTCTTGTTTGTACACCTACTTCTTTTTGCCCCAAAATCTGAGATTCTGGATGATTCTTCTGAACGTACCTGGATGGAGTCTTTTCTTCTACCCTTATCTGTTCCTCTGGTGCTTCTTGAGGTGTTTCTTCTTCATCATTCTGTCTTTGAGGGTAGTCTTCATCTTCTTCGATATTTTCATGATTTACTTGCCTAGGAATGTATCCTTTTTCATCAACCACTACATCAATGTTGTCAACAATTCTTCCAAGTCTTTTATTGTAGCACTTATATGCTTTGCTGCGTGGAGAATAACCAAGAAGAATGCCTTCATTTGCTCTAGGTTGAAGTTCTCCAAGTTGCTCATCAGTATTCTTAATATAGCATTTGCTCCCAAAGATTTTGAAGTGTTTTACCGAAGGAGTCTCACCATACCAGAGTTCATGAGGAGTTTGAGTGTTGTTCACTCGGACATTTGTTTTATTGAGAATAACAACCGCAACATATGCAGCTTCACCCCAGAAAGTTGCGATAGTTCCGGACTCATCAAGCATAGCATGGGCCATTTGTTGGACTGTTCTGTTCATCCTTTCCACCACTCCATTTTGCTGAGGAGTTCTAGCTGTGGAGAATTCCCTTCTTATCCCATGTTCTTCACAGAAATTGAAAAATTCATTTGAGGTAAACTCCCCACCTCTATCGGACCTGAGGCACTTAATTTTGTAACCTGATTCATTTTCAACCAAGGCTTTGAAGGATTTGAATTTTTCGAATGCTTCGTCTTTGTGCTTCAAAAGTCCTAACCAAACAAACCTGGAGAAATCGTCAATGAATAATATTAAGTATTCTTCTCCTCGAGGTGACCTCGTCCTGAAAGGACCACATACATCTGTATGGACTAGTTCAAGAGGCTTGCTGGCTGATCCTTCCTTCTCCGGGAAGTTGGTTCTGGTTTGCTTACCAAACTGACATGATTTTCATATAGTGTTGTTCAGAATTTTGATATCTGGAAGACCACGAACTGCCTGATATTTGCATGCCTTCCTTATTTGTGAAAAGCTTAGATGCCCCAACCTCTGGTGCCATAACCAATGTTCATCATCCTTTCTCAAATAGCATTTTTGTTGTCCTTCTTCAAATATGTATAGATTATTTGGAGTTCTTCTACCTTTGATCACTGTTTTCCTTGTGTCAAGATCATGAACGCTACATCCATTTGATCAAAATATTACCTCAGTTCCTTGATCGCACATCTGACTGACACTCAGAAGGTTATGCTTCAAGCCATCAACATACAAAACATTTCCAACTTTGACCTTTTCTTTTAACTGAGCTGTGCCTTTTCCTTTTATAGCTGCTGTAGTATCATTTCCAATAGAAACTTTCTTTCCCTTTTCTAAAGTAGAATACGATTCAAGTTTTTCTTTATCACCTGTCATATGCTTCGAACATCCACTGTCGATGTACCATAGATTTTCCTGTCCCTCTGCATAAAAGGCTATCCCACATCTTTCTGATTGTGGTTCCTTTATTCTCCATGTTCTGGTGCTTGAGGCTTGTTCCTTTGTCTGCTGAAATTTGCTCCTGCATTCAGAATCTTCATGACCGAAGTTATTACAAATAGAACATTCAATTTCATTTTCAAGAGCCGAAAAGTTGTTATAGGTCCTTTTTGTAATCCCAGTCATACTTCTTTGTTTTTCAGCTTCTCTAGTCATGATTGTTTTATATGCAACACATTGAACTGCTTTGTAACCAAAGTTATGGCAAGAGAAACATTGGCCATTGAAGAAACTTCTACAGCTATCAAATCTACCACCCAAATGATTGTAATTCTTATTGTCATCCATTCTTGAAGCAAATTGAGAAGATTTTACCTGTGGCTGGTTGTAGCTTTTGTTCACCCTTAAGACAGATTGCCCTTAGTTTACCTGGATGTCTTTGTTAGTTCTTGATGTAATTCGTCCCTGCTTTACCTGGTGATCTCCATTGTGCTTTTGCTCATTCCTTCTTGCTGCATCAAGATAACTCTTTGAGGTGGATGCTTGAGATGTTTCTCCATTATACCCGAGACCTGTCTTGTTTAGCGGAGAACGTTGTACATTGATGATCTCATCCAGAGTTTCAGATCCTTTGACAAACTTAAGATTAATAGCCTTTGTTTTCTCAATTTCTTTTCTAAGGCCAACACTTTCACCTTCTAACTTTTCAAGATATTTTTCTTTTTCATCAATTTGAAATTGTAGAGTATCAATGATCATATTCTTTTCTTCTATACATGTCTTAAGTCTAGAAATCTCTTCATAAAAACTATCCACATCTATAGCATCCATGTAATCATCATCTTCAAATGCCATTAAAAGTTTATAGTCATTACCTCGTTCATCTTCATCACTATTTGATAGACCATCACTGTCTTCATGAGTGTAGTAGCTTTTTTTATTTGCATTTTGTTTCTCGTTCCATCTGGAAGGTTCCTTTCCTTTGTCAATCTTATCCTTATGAAGACATTTGGCAGCATAATGACCTACTCTTCCACAAGAAAAACATTTAAAAGGTAGCTTACCTCTGAACCTTCCAGTACCCCGTTGAAGATTTCTGACAAAATTTGATTCTTCTTCTTCTTCTAGCACATGACTTGATTCATAGTAGTCTCCTTTGCCTAAAGCCTTAAAAGCAGCTTCTCTCCTGTCTAATGGACCTCCTTTTCTCATTTAATAAGCAGTTAAAATTCTGTGTAGCTGAGACATAGTAAGAGTTCGTATATTTTCCTTTTCTTCTATTGCAGACACTTTAGATTCAAACTTGGGGGACAATGATCTTAGGACTTTTTCAACCACAACAACCTCTTTTATTTCTTCACCCAAGTTTTTCATACAATTAACAATCTCATCTACCCGAAGGAAATAGTTAGCCACACTTTCATCATTATACATTCTGAGATTCTCATACTGAATCCTGAGGGTTTGAAGTTTTGCACGTTTTACCTGTTCATCTCCTTCATAGCTCAAAACAATCTTGTCCCATATTTCTTTTGCGGATTTATATTGCATAACCTTCACGAATTCATATTGAGATAGACATCATAGAAGAGTATTAACCGCCTTTGCATTTGTTTCATATTTCTTCTTCTCAGTTGAATCTGTAGGAGTCGTTGATGGAAAAGTATACCCTGTTTCTATAATGTCCCATACTTCTGTACGCAAAGATTGAAGATAGGCAGTAACTCTTAGCTTCCAATATACGAAGTTTGTTCCATCAAAAATCGATGGCCTGATTGATGCTTCCCTCTCGTAGTTGCTCATGATGTTAGATCATCCTTCAAGCGATCAAGCTTCTTCAGAAGGACCTGCTCTGATACCAATTGTTGGAAATAATACTGAGAGGGGGGTGAATCAGTATTATCTAATTCTTTTTCAATATATTTATACTTTGAATTATTGTATGTCAGTACCATAAAATAATGAGCATGAACAAGAAAAACAGATAGTCACACCAAAGAACACCAGATATAAGGTGGAAACCCAATGTGGGTGAAAACCACGTGCTGCAATATGTCTCTATCTTCTTTCAATTAGAAACTCCTTTTACAATGATTTTGTACTGGTGCAGTCCTTTACCAGTACGTAGGCTGCAACCTGCAGAAAGCTACAACTCTCTCTCCTGGAAGGGAGTTACAACCCCCTACTTCTTTTCTTTCAAGGACCACTTTTCATAAATTTTCAAACTAGATCCATGAACATCAATCAATCATCAAGTATATCTGCATCAAACAATCTCCTTTTCACAATTAGCACTGAATCAAGTAAAAACTTCTCTGACAGTTGTACCCAGAACACAGTAACAATAACCACACACCAAATTCTTAACCCAGAATATTGCAACAATAGACAGAGGCAGCTAGATCATAATTTAAAGATATACGCTACTTCAACAACCTGAAACCTGCGTGCAGATCTATAAAAAATAATTCCTTCTTTCAAATATTCAGACACTAATTAACCCAGATTGTCGGATTTATAGATCAAGCATGCGCCTCATATAACAGATCAAAATCATGCAAAGATACTATTATTCAAGCTTAAAGATTATGACCCATCAATAGAACTTATCCTTCTTTATGCGCTAAGTTTCCTCCTTCATTCAGATCCAGATCTACACCATAAACCAATCACAAATATTTCAAATCTAGCACTTATTAGATATTCAATTCATTCGATGATTCTTTGCCAAATGATCTCCTTCCTCTTTTATAGTCTTAGGCCTTCCACAATACCACGGTCCAAAACCATAGGATCAAAAAATTGTTGGACTAATACCATTAACCAACCATGAAAGTGCATGAGACCAACACTTTTGGATGCAATACCACGAGCCAAAACCATAGGATCAAAAAACTATAGGACTAATACCATGAACCAACCATGAAAGTGTGTGAGATCAACACTTTTGGATGCAATAGCACGGACCAAAACCATAATAAACCAATACCACGAATCCAATACTTGCGATCAACACTTCTGACGAGGTACCATGGTCCAAAACCATAGGTTCAAATACCAAGGACTAACTACCATGGACCAAAGGTAAGTTCTCCAACATATACGCGCCTTTCCTTGCATGAAAGTGCGTGAACTTTTTCTCTACATGAAATAAACTTTTCTCTGCATAAAAGTGCGTGAACTTTTCTCTACATGAAATAAACTTTTCTCTGCATAAAAGTGCGTGAAATTTTCTCTACATGAAATAAACTTTTCTCTGCATAAAAGTGCGTGAACTTTTCTCTACATGAAATAAACTTTTCTCTGCATATAAGTGCATGAACTTTTCTCTGCATATAAGTGCGCGAACTTTTCTCTACATGAAGGAAACTTTTATCTTCATGAAAGAAACTTTTATGAAAGAAACTTTTATCTTCATGAAAGTGCGTGAACTTTTCTGCACTATAATTTATCATCTGAGATGAGTGGGTTGCCATCGAGTACAACATATGTATCATAATGCCAACAACATAGGCGTGGTTTCTTGGTATGAATAAATTATTCTGATTGCAAGATTATTCATAACACATGAAAGCAAGGATAGGAACTTTCAATCTCAAAGGTAAATTGGATATTTAGTGGGAAGACATGAAGAATTTCAAAGGTATACATGAGGAAGATTTTACTTGGCATGAATTTGAGAGGCTCTTCAAGAAGAAGTAGTTGTCGGAGAGGTACTATGATGACAAAGCTAAGGTTTTTTATGAGTTGCAGATGGGTTATCTGACATATGATGAGTATACTAGCATATTTTTGGAGTTGTTGAGATATGTTCCTTACCTCAAGGAGGAGAAGGCCAAGGTTCAAAGATTCGTCAGTGCATTTCTAGTAGCATAGAGACAATATTGAGTTCGATGAGCCTAGATTATTGGAGGAGGCCATCCAAAAGTTGAAACATTGTTATGAACAATTGAAGTGTAAAGTTGAGCCTAAGCATGACCTAAAAATAAATGAGAAATCTAAAGGAAAATGGCCACCAAAAAGAGGAATACCTAAAGATGCAAGTGAGAAAGAAAATTCAATTCCTTACAAGAAACTCAATACAACTGATAAGGGACATGGAAAGTAACAAGCTAGAGGCAGTCGTAGGGAACCATTGGAGTGTTGAATATGAGGTAAGGATCATAATAAGAGGGATTGTCTGTAGTATCAGAGTGGTGGTAGACCCCAGATCTACAGTTCTCATGAGGTACATACAGTTGGTGATGTTCGTCATAACAATCCTTAGATCTATGCAGCTATGGACAACAGGTAAGTGGATCATCAAGCATCGATCATTGAGATGGATTGTAAGCTTTGTGATCAAGTTGTTTCTATTTTCAATGATCTTGGATCTAACTATAGTTATATTAATGTTTTCCTGGTGGATAAGTGTGGTTTGAGAAAATAATTGAATGCAGAATGTTGGTTAGTATAGTTGGCTACAAGTACAAAGAAGCAAGTTCACCATTGGGTAAGAGCTTGCACATTTGAGTCAAACGGTATGCCTACAACAACACATTTGAATGTATTTCCATTGGGATCATATAGTATGATTTTGGTTACGAATTGGATATACCTTTATAGAACCAATCTGGATTACTTCGACAAGCCCATTGGGTGTGTGTATGATAGTGGGGAAAAGAGGACCTTGCAAGGAAAGAAGAAGCCTACACCAATGAGGAAGGTTACCATTATGCATGCTAAACATAGTTGTAGAAAAGGTTTCTTGATGTTTGTAGTACACATTTCTAGTGACAAGGGTAAGGAGTTTAATGATGCAAATGTGTTAAGAAAGTACCTAGTTTTGAATTAGTTTCAGGATGTATTTCCTGAGGACATTACAGAGTTGCCACCTCAGAGGGAGGTAAATTTTTCTATTGAGTTGGTTCCAGGAGAAACTCCAACATCAAAATCACATTACACGATGAGGAAATGTGATTTGGTTGAGCTAAATTTGCAATTGAAGGAAATGTTGTACAAGGGATACATTAGGTCAAGTGTATCACCTTGGGGCACACCAATGTTGTTCGTGAAGAAGAAAGATGGTACTTTCATATTGTGCATTGATTATAGGTATCTAAACAAGGTAACAATCAAGACCTGGTACCCGTTACCAGTGAATGATGATTTGTTTGATCAGTTGAAGGGAACAACAATGTTCTCTAAGATTCACTTGACATCGAGATATCATCAGCTATGCATCAAGGAAGAACTTATGTTGAAGACTACTTTTAGGACTAGGTATGGGCATTATGAGTTTGTTGTTTTTCCATTTGGTTTGACTAATGCTGCAACTACATTTATGTGTTTGATGAATAATTTGTTGTGTCCATATTTGGACAAGTCTATTATTGTATTCATCGATGATATCCTGGTATATTCTAAAAATGAGGAAGAACATGCCGAGAATTTAGCAACAATGTTGAGATTGTTAAGAGAGCATCATTTATATGCTAAAATTAGCAAGCGCGGCTTATTTCAAACTGAGGCATATTACTTGGGGCATGTGGTCTCCAAGGATGGCATAATTGTAGATCTATAAAAGATAAGGGATATCGTGGAGCGGGAATCTCCTAGGAATGTGTATGAGGTGATATCATTTATGGGATTGCTAGGTTTCTATAGTAGGTTCATCAGGAACTTCTCAGACATTGAATATCCTATCACATCATTGCAGTGGAAAGGTAAGACATTTGAATGGAAAAAAGAATGTGAGGCTAGTTTTGAGTAGCTTAAGTAGTTGTTGACATATTCACCAGTGCTAAAGATTGTGGATCCGAACAAGGAGTTCGTAGTGTGTACAGATGCTTGCAAGAGTGGACTTGGTGGATTTCTCATGCAAGAAGGATAGGTAGTGTTCTATGAGTTGTGGAAATTGAATGAGCATGAGAAGAACTGTCCAACGGATGATCTTGAGCTATCGAAGATTATACATGTATTGAAGATGTGGAGATACTATCTTCTTGCTAGGAGGTTCACATTGATGAGTGATCACAAAGGGTTGATATATTTGTTTGATCTGCCAAATCTAAATGTGAGGCAAGCTAGATGGTTGGCTACCCTTAGTGAGTTCGAATTTGAGATCAGATACATCAAAGGGAAGGAGACTCAAGTTGCAAGTTCTCTTAGTACGAAGGTATAGGTAAATCATATAGAAACTATGAGCTCCTATGGGACAGAGTTACATCATAGGATCTTACAGGGAGGAAAGAAGGATGATAAATACATGGATATTATGCACAAGTTATATCGAAGCACAGGTACAAGTAAAGGCGATCAGGATGCAAACTGTCGTCTCACGACAGATGGTTTTTTGAGATTTAGGGATAGTATCTACGTGTTGAATTACAATGACGGTAAGAATCTTATCTTGAGATAGCTTCATGTCAAGCCATACTCGGGTCATCTAGGATATCATAAGACATTGACGATGGTGAAGAAGTTCTACTATTGGTCGAATCTGATGAAGGAAGTTGCAAAGTCCATGGCTAGATGTTTAGAATTTCAGCAGGTCAAGGCGGGATGTATACATCTAGTTGTTTTACTACAACCTATAGCGATTCTAAAATGGAAATGGGAGGTCATTTCCATGTATTTCATTACATGTCTTCCAAGGATAGTGAAGCAACATGATTATATTATGGTAATGGTTAACAAGTTGTCAAAGTATCTCACTTCATTCGAGTGAAGACTAAATATTCATCCAGTGAGGTAACATAGGTGTTCATTAGAGAGATAGGGAGACTGCATGGTGTTCTGAAGAATATTATGTCGAAAATGGATGCAATGTTCACTTCCAAGCTTTGCAAGGAGCTATTTGTAGGCTTAGGTATATAGTTTTCCTTCAACAAAACTTATCATCTATAGATAGATGGACAGACATATAGGGTCAATAGAATCTTGGAGGATATGTTGAGGATGTACGTGATTCACCAACACAGGAAATGGGAGGAGTATCTTCCATTGGTTGAGTTAACATACAATAATGGTTATTAGGTGTAGTTAAGGATGCGTTCTTTTGAGGAATTATATGGGTAGGGTTGTATCACTCCCATCAGATGGAGTGATCCAATGAATAGGGTACTTAATGGACTGGATATGTTGGCAGATATGGAGCAGGAAATGCAAGTTGTAAAGAAGAATCTAAAGGAAACACATGATAGACAGAGGAGTTCTGTAGATCAGAACAGGGTGTTCAAGGATTTTCAGGTTGGGGAGCATGTGTATTTGCACATCAAGACCAAGAAATTATCTTTGACGATTGGCTTATGTGCCAAGTTGGCACCACGTATTGAGGGCCTTTCGAGATCCTTGAGAGGATTGGACCAATGGAATATCGACTTACATTGCCTCCAACAATGAAATTCCATGATGTTTTCCATATTTCACTGTTGAAGAGGTATATGAAAGATGTTGATCATCTTATTGATTTGGTCTGTATTGCCACTGGAGCAAGAAGGAGAGCTCCAGCCAAAGCCTCAGTGCATATTACAGCAAAAACATCTCATTCTCGGGAACAAAGACATAGAGCAAGTTAAAGTGCAATGGAAGCACTTTGGGCTTGAAGAAGCTACATGGGAGATAACACATCAAATGTGGACCCTATATCCTTCATTATTTGCCAATTGAGGCAAAGCAGTTTTGGTTTGATGTTGGTTTATGTTTGTCATATGTTTTGTTGATGTTTTGGTATATGTGTGTATATGGATGTACATACCACCATGAGCTATGTTATAAAGTTCCAATAAGTGTTATGGTTGTTATATTGTCATGTTGTCATGATGTTTTTCTTTTGAGGATTTCTTTCATTGTAAATACTACAATGAGCTAAGCTATAAAGCTCCATGGGTAGTATGTTTTCTTTTCAACGGTTTTTCTGAGGTCATGGGGTGGTTTAACACCGAGTATGGTGCTCCCCAAGGGGGAGCATTCTGTAATAGCTCTGGTAAAAAAATTTATGTAATAAGAGTTAATAAAGGCAAAATAAGACCATGGTTAAGGGACACTTATTCCAAGATGAATGTTCGAAAAATATTCCTATTGGGCATCAATGGATGTGTGTTTTACTTAAGGAAAATTGGCAAAGGCTAAGGCAAAGGAATTAAAAGGAAGAAAGACATTTTTGGCACATTTAATTATGAAAATAAAGAAAATTAGGAGAAAAGTAAGGTGAAAGGTCACAGGTTGCATGTGAGGAGGAAATTGAAGGAAAATAATGGAAGAGGAAGAAATTAGAGGTCTCATTTAAAAAAGGGCTTCTAAGGATTAGTTGGTAACGTTTTATTAGTTCAAGTTTGGAGCTCTCTCATTTCTCTCTCTCTCTCTCTCCTTCTCTCACTCACTCTTGGTCACTTAGAGTTTTCTTGGAGGACTCTAGCTTTGGATCAAGGAAGGAAAAGAAAGGAAAGGAAAGGAAAGGAAACTAAGGATCAAGGAACAAGAGCAGGATCAAGTAGCTTCAGCATGAATACTTGCAGGTAAACTTTTGCACATGTGATTTTGTGCAAGTTTGGACATGTGTGGATTGTTGTATGGTTCTCTTGCTATTAGTGGCATGGTTTTGCTAGATTATGAAAATGGTTTTGAGCCTAACATTGGCTTTTTCTAGATTCCATAATATGTTGGGATTTTATATCGGTTTTGAGATTTGGTTCTCTAGATGGATTTCAGAATCTACAGTGGAGGTGGTCTCATGTTTCACTCCCAAATGCCTAGGATTCCCTTGACTGGTTTTGGCAAGATACAATGTAAAGCTTGAGAGAGAAGTCTTAGATTAGGGCCTAGTGATCTAGGTTTCGATTATTGTAAAGATTGAGAGAGTAGTCTTAGTTTAGGGCCTGGTGATCCAAGATTAGCTTGCAGTAAAGCCAAAGAGACAAGGAGACAAAAAATTCCTCAACAATAGTGATGGATTCCAGATGGAATTCCAATTTTGATTTGGTTGTGATCAGAGTGCCAATTTTTGTGTGATCACGGTTTGATGAGGGTGGAGGTGGTTTAACCTCTTTATTTCCTTGGTTGTTATTGGACTGGTTTTTCTATGAGATCCCACATTCATGCTTGGAATATGGTATGAGGGTGACTGGTTGAAAGAGAGATTTGGTTCAGCCATGTCTATGGTCGGGTGGTACGTGGAAGTCCCGAACTTGGTTGGATTTTACTATGATTAATAAAAGCTAAGTTCTCATAATTTTTCACTTATTTATATGTGGATTTAATGGCTATCATATCTATGATATCTACATGTCTTTATGCTGGTTGTAAGCATGATTATATGACTGGTTCATGTCATGGTTATTTCATGCCTTTAATTGTAATTATTAAATGGATGGATGCAAGACCTAATTTATGATATAATAGTTCAATGGAGAAGGTGGCAATCCTTTGGGTTATGTTTCATAAGTTCTTTCAGTCATTTATGCTCTGAATTGTATCCTAAACCTATAGATTGTATTGATGCCAAGTGTTTGACATAATGTCAGTCCTTGTTGGGGATGCTCAAGCCTAGTCTTGAGCTTGATTTTTTATTTATTTATCTTATCATCATGTCTTTGATGGATTCTAAAGGCTATAAAATGTTATGTGCAGAGGTTGGTATTTCGGACTAGAAATGTGGCTCAAATCTTGGGGAGACTAGCATAAATCTGCTAAAAAGAGTTGCAAGGATGCTAGCACATAGGCCTGTGAGAGAAACTTTTGCTTTCAGACGTTGCCTTTCCTATAGCATGGGAGTGACTGGAGGTTGAAAGGATAAATCATTAGTGGGACTAAGGGATAGGATGTCTAAGTGGCTGATATGTCTTCTGAGGGTGTTGTTGTTGATGTGGATGGGTTTGCTTAAGGTGTTTAGTCGATTCTATTTCCTTAAGGTCACAAAGGAGGTTGAATCCCTTATAGTAGCCTCGCTCATTGTGTGTTTACCCTGCTTGGTCGGTTGCCTAGGTAGACCTAGGAGGAGGGGTTGCTACATTGGAATTATCTTGGGGTATAGCCAGAAGGTGACAAATATGAGTTAATGAGGCTAAGATTTATAATCATGAGGAGTAAAAAGGGAAGTATTCTAGGATGAAAGAAAGAAACAACTTAGACAAAAAACTAGAAAACGTGTGCTAAACAAGGATATCCATGTAGAGGAACTGTAACATACCCCCTTACCACCCATAGTCCATAATAAGGTAGAAAGCGAAAATTACTGTGATGACCCAACCTCTAATTTCTAATTATGGAAATCAAGTCTAAAACATTGATGCTTTTCATATTTTTCAAAATTAAAACTAAATAATACCATTTTTTTCATCTCGTTGAGACCTTTTTGACGATATAAATTTTACCTCAATCTGACTACTAGATCTAAAGTTGTGGCCATTTAAAGATATGTTCCTTTTAATCGTACAATGTTATTAAGTCTTGCCACATGGCACCCACGTCATGCCCATATGACAGTCCACCCTAGTGCCATGTCATGATGGGTGAAGTCCACATCATATCTTTGCGATGTGGCACTCCACCATAGTGCCATGTCATCTTGGGTGAAGTCCTCATCATACTTTCCATTAGGTGGTAGTTCCATGTGGCATATGGCATGTCCTTAAGACTGATCCCCACCGAATCCCTCCATAACATGTAAAATATGTCGTTCCTCATTATAATAGATTTTCTACCCATTTTTTAATAGCCCTAGGCATTCCGGGATGGGAAACTAGGCGTTATGAAATGGAGGGATCTCCATCTACTAGAAGTTGTCAACATTAGCCCTTTGGTGCCCTTCTACACTTGACCATTACTTTCTACGCTTGGTGGACTGGTAGTACAGTACAAAAACTTTTTCCAATAATTATTGAGAATATTTTTCTCAATGCACCACCACTAAAAACATCTAGGGTCTAAGATGAAACCCTTTATACATTATCTAAAAATAAGGGTTCATGTCTACCATAGTCCATCAATACTGATTCCTCAGTTCATTGTACCTTGGCACTTGTGTTCAACCAATGGCCCAATGGCCCAATGCCACAGGATGAAAAAATATTTATTAGATGTCAAATACTCCCTCCACCTACTCACCTCCATCCGTTATCCCTTCACAACATTTTCACATCTTCATGATGACGATTGGCCCCATGGTTTGGTTCCTAGGATGGTAAAATTTCCTGTTTATTGCTAGATAAAAATCCATCAATCAAGATCCAAGGTAAAACACCTAGTTCATCAAATGGTGGAGGTGAAATCAGTTTATCAATGGTTTGGATCTCTTCTGCTTCAGTGTTGGTCATGGCACTTAACCATATGGACATAAGAGGCTTAAGGACAATTCCTCCAGTCTTAGGGTTTCCCACTTTTGTGCATTAACAAAAATCAATACATATCTTTATATATACAATGAAGCCTTTCCCCAGGTGAATGTGTATGATGCTATAGAGTTATCCCTTCTAAGTTGTAGATAGACTTTTCCTAGAGTTCAATTGTTGTATGAAAAGTTTAAACCAAAGAAACCATCCATATGTGTGCCCTACACTATCCCTTCTGAGCTTTTATATTGCCTCGACCAATATTGGTCTATAGAGTCAAAGTATATGTTTACAAGTTTACACAAAAGAAAAATGATATAGATATACTTCCTAAGCTTGCATTTTATAAAATAAGGCATGATGACCAGATTGTTTTAATATTGGCATTCAATTTCCTTTTAACAAATATTGTCTTTTTCTCCATACATAGATATTTAGACTAATCTGCAGGCTTAAAATAAACATAGGTGTAAACCCATTCCTTAGGAAAATAAGGATTTAGCCTCTCATTTTCACATAGGATATTAGGATCCCTTGCTATAGATATCAGTGAATTATTAGCATAGAAACACAAACATGATATCTATATGCAAAAAATCAAAAATGTTTTAGGAATTTGGCTAATAGTAGAACAAAAAAAAATCATAAAGTTCATAGGAAATTCAATTATTTCAACCAATAATTTGATGCGCCAACATTGTACAACCATGCCACATTTCTCAAACCTATACGTTAATTTCCATATGAAAGATATTTAATTTCATAGCTCTCAAATGAATGCATTCATTTACAAAAAGAGAAATGGCCAAACTGAAGGTGGCATTTTGATTTTCAACCCAACCTTATACCCAGTATAGCTGAAAATCACTTGCAATAGTCACTGTTGAGCCAAAGACATGATCTAAGGGGATTTTGCTTGAGTAGTTTCAACAGATGGCCATAATCAACTCAAAGAGGACATGAATCACTTATATGTTTAGTTGGTTTATTAACTACGTAGAAACACTATAAATTCACAATATTGGGTGGTTTACTAGTTGTGGCAAACACTCTAAGAGTCATTTATCAACCCAAAAACAAGAACCCAAGTGGTTTGTCAACTCTCCCTCAAGGTGGTTGTGTAAGATACCAAATAATTAAATTTCTAATAGATCGAGCACACTTGAGTGTCTTAATAAAAATTTTTGCAATCAAAAACCACAAACACCAAAGGGATCTGAAAATGCAGCCTCTTATTTACATTAATAACTGAAAACAAGATACATGCTCATATAAGACATACTGAAGTCCCTACAGATAGCATCTATGGCTGCTTAACAATGACTAATCTCGGGGATTTTGTCTCGGGATCAACCTAGAACTAGCTAAGTCAAGTTATCAACAAACCAAAATAAGATAGAAAAACTCTATATGATCCAAAATTCCTAGCTCATATCCCCTTTAATAGGCTTGAGGGAATCTCTAAAAACATTGTTTTATTATTTTCCCTCGAAAAACAAAGGCAAATACTATGGGCAGATTCCATGGGAAAATACCATGGGTAAATTCTGTAATTTTGACCACATCAAGAAAAAGGAATATTACAAATCCTCCTACACAAGGATTGCTTGCCCTCAAGTAATCCAATTCTATCCACAACAAAAGAATCTGTATACTGATAACTAGATCCCATACAATCAAGTGTGTCATTCCATGTCTCCATGATAAATGATCATGAATGGATCCTTAGATACCTGGATACCAAATAATCCTTCGACCAATCCTTCCCTCAATAGATTCACATGGATCCCAGTGCCATCTAAGTCCTGGGACCTATGGGTTATGATACCATTCTAGCTCTCCATCATGGCCCATGCCTAAGGGCCCAAGCTTCAATATTCATTTCACTAAGGGTATCCTCCTAGGAAACATCTTATCGATAGAGTTCCAACACACAATCTCTCGCCAATCCATCCTATGGAAGGGATCTAATGTAGGAATTCCTGCACATGGAATAATTCTACTATGTTGATGTTGCCTACAAGATGAAATAAGTCTACAAGATGAAATTGTGAGCCTCAATTCTTCCCAAGCATGCTACCAGAGTTTGGGTTGTATCAACACAAGCATAGATGGCTTGAGAGCCCAACTAAGTTTCTTCCATTATGGTTGCCCCATCCTAGATAGACATGTGTCTAATTCATCCAACTTATGAAGGTCTATGACTAAATTTGTTTGTTACAATTCAGATCCAAGTTCAAAGAGAAACTTCTTACATCTCCCTTCTGGATATCCTTTGATTGTTGAAGGATAACACAACCCTTCTGAGAGCAGGGCATATTATTTTGTTATTTCTTCTAATCTATACATTTTTTCTAGTTTTAATTCATAGAACTATTGTATCCCAGAGGATCCACTGATGTATTACTATGTTGATTTTTGAGGCATTTCCAAAAGTAAAATGATGACATTATGATTTCGAATCAATGGATCTCAATACTTAGTCTTCCTTCTCTCCTTGGATTTATTAAATAAAAATCAATTTACACCCCTTTGAGAAATTGATCTACACTGGGCTGGAAAGGATTTAAATGATAAATCTTCAGCCTCCATCATGAAATTGAACCCCTGCAAATAAGAGTGGAGAAATAGTAACCCAATGCAACAATAACTATTGTAGATGGAATTCTCCTACAAATAATTAAAGCCTCAAAATTGACCTCCTACAACAAAAGTTGGCAATAAATAATATTTTGTAGATATTTCCTTGAAATAATAAATTTTTGAACAGTCCTCCTCATAAACCCTTGTAATATTAATATTCTCTAACAATAAGAAGAATGATTTGAACACACTGAATTCAACCCAATGTTCAGAAAGACAATATATTGGAAGCAATAATGAAGTAATTTCAACCTTTAATTTTGAAGGAGAATGATTCCTTTGAAAACCCTTTGATCTATGTTTTGTGTGATGGCTTATGACCCTCCAAGCCCTATGCGACACCTAGGATATGTGTTTGGCCTCAAAACCTTAAACAACTATTTGTGCCAGTGACAATATTAAAATTCCCTATGATAATGTTTGCTACCTCTCTTGAAGTTCTTTGCAGTTGACGCTTTAACCGTTGGCCCACTTATGCCAATTAGCAATCGAAATTTCCTGAGAAATTCGACATATCTCTCCTTAGTATCGAATAACTAGGCTATTTTTAAAGATTCTTTGCCAGATCCCATGATAATGCAATTGGATCAGTTCAAGGATGCTTCCATTATTTTTTCACCAAACAAGGCATCAACCTCGACTAACAATGCAACAAATTTGTTGAATGAAGGCACCTTAATTTTATCTCTTACAATAGGTGGAAGATATTTGTCTTAACAGAGATGCAAATAATTAATTGGCCTCTGGTGCCTTCCCTTCGATGCTTAACAACTGCTGGGTAGAATACCTTCAGCTTCTAAATTAAAGCTACCCAAACATTAGTGCAATACTCCCAATACATATAAAGTCATGAAATATGAATAATAATAAATCCTTTATGTTAATGGAGCATGGTATAACTTATGGTGATCATTGATCTAATGGGTAATGATATAATAGACTTATATGACCATTCAACCAATTGGAAAATGATATAATGGTCAACCAAGTGAAATGACCCTTTTTACAAAATACATGTCAGTGATGACTCCTCCCTATAATGAAGAGACGAGGAAACCTCAATGATGTTTATGGTATTTCTGCATGGCACTCTTGTTGTAGTTTGGATCGACACTTTCTTATCTCCATATAGATTTTCATTAAGGAACAAAAACAAAAAAATATATATTTGATGTCCTCCCTTCAGCATGTGAATATAACCTTGACTTTGGTCAGTTCGTGGTTGTGACCAAACCCTTTGCCAATGTGACAAAGCCTTCTACACTATGAGAATATATGCAAGGGTTATCATCCTTTTTCATTAGTGTGTCTTGGATAGATCCATGCCTACAGCTGACAGATCGGCCTAGCACATCGAGCAAATTAAATCTCGACTCCAAGGATACCGGAGCATGATGACAACACATGCAAGCTCAACGTCAACTAGTGTTCATTATGACCAATTCAATGGAGATCAAAGTTGGTATTTCTTTGGAGCACATCGATTGGATGCTAGCCCAACTTGAGGTTAGCTCTGGTCTCTACTTCCACCACTAATTTTTTCTACGAAGCCAAACGCTCTGGACCGAATCTAGTATCCATCATGTAGCTCCAATTCAACCATGACAGTCCACAAGGGATAAGAGCTTAATAATATTTGTGGCATTGATTCTAGACTTGTTACAGATTTGACCTTTCTTTGTTCCAAGACCCTGAACTTCTGTTGTAAACATTGAGCCATAAGAGGTAAACAGATTTTGATTCTTTCGTAGATTCAGCTTCACGAGATTTATCCTTTAGGTTCTCTGATCCAAAATCTTGTGTATTCTGAACCTTTCATCTTCCAAAATCAACAAATGAACCACTGTGATCTTCTTATCCTTCTCACCAATCCATCACGATAGGTTTCAACTTCAGGAAACTAATGTTCGACCTTTATAAATTTAAATCTCAGTCTTACCCAATAGTTCGAAGATACTTGAGATAGGGTTGTACCAAAATTCTACTATCGCTCTATGCCTAAAATAATATCAAAACAAAGACCTCGTTACCTCTTAATTGATACTCCTAATTTAGGATCCAGATGGATCCAGAGGCACCCCGCTTTCTATACATGTTAGCCTCACTCTCTTAAAAATCAGTAATAAATCCAATTATTAAATTAAATAAATAAAATCATGAGAACTCCTCAAACCAAGGAGTCTAGTTTTGGATGAAAGATTCTCTCCAACTAGCTCTCCTAAATTAGTGTGTAAGTTGAGAAAATGTCTCAACCAAGTGAGTCTAATATAGACGCACTATCTTAAGACCACATGCTCATGTATTTAAATGTATTATTAAATTATTTGAGTAAGTGAGAATTACATGAGCATGAGAGACCACATGATGGCTCTCTGCCTTTTCCACTAGTTTGTCTTTTATGAGTTGTTGGTTTCATTATTGTGTGTGTTTAATATGGATCAGTGGTTTCAACATGTGGTATCAGAGCTTGGTAGATCTAGGTGTGTCGATATACTAATTAGTGACTAGAAGCTCTGGGGGTAGATCCGTTGTGGGTTTTTTTTTCGTTTTTGGAACATGGCTATTTATTCTTAGGGTCTCTACAATTATAGACCCTGAGCTCTCCAGGTTCATTTTCGGCTTTGAGATACTAAGATCCAGGTTCAGTGTAAGAAACTAGTGGAAGGCTTGAAGATGTTTCTGTTGGATGGCTAAAAAAAAATGTTGTTTCGTTGATTTTAGATGCATGTTATTATGAGGCAAGTGTAAGCAAAGTGAATTTTGTGAGTTAAATGTTTTTTTTCAAATCGTGTTGGGAGACTGCATTTGGAGGCATTGTGGCTGTGTGGGAGAGAGGCATTCCTCATATCTTTCACTGTGTTGGAGAGCCATGCTGGTTGGAGTTGTAGACCAGATTCCTTGAAAAATTTAAGCATTGCATAAGACTGAAGTGGAGTTTAGTTGTGGTTGCACTAAGAACGGGGTGGAATTCGAAGACGTGAGCTTGTATGTGTCGTTCTTGAAGTCCTAGCGCTAGAGAAAGGCCCACACATTCACCACCAACAATTATGATGTCCATTTGTGCGGCATCCATGTAAATCCAACTCTCATTTATGTATAAATGAGTTTCCTCCGCTGAGTTAAGCGGAAAGGTCTGCTCACCTACTGGAAGGAAACCTAAAAGCTCCCTTGGGTTCAGATACCAGAAACTTAGATCAGTCAGCCATCACTCATATTGCGAACTATGACATTATAGGAAACCATTACGAGGAATGAGTATTATGCTAGAAGAAATTCCATGGAATACACTTTCCATTTGAAAAGAGAAATGGTCAAGCATTGAAGAATATTTCTTAAGTACCTGCATTGAAGAATTTATAATGCATTGCCTGAGAAAGAATATCACCGTGGAACCTCTTTGACTGATCTGTTCTGGAGTACCAGATGTTCAAATTTATACTGCATCATCAAACGAGAAGGAGTGGTGAAGTAAATACTTCAAAGTCGTGAAGTGTTGAAATTAGTGAGTAGTATAAAACCATGAGTTTTAAAATCACTAGTGGAACATAAGTGCACCACATTTCATTGTGAAAGTGGATTAGTCTTAAGTTTAAAAGTAGATTATTATAATAATTTGCTAGTGGTGAAAAGATTTATATAAACATAATTATAATAATAGTTCCGGTGAGAAGAGACAATGTGTGGAATAGTGCATAAGGTGAAAAATAAATGGAATGCGGTCATAAAATTTTGGAAAAAAAATTGTGGTGATCCTGTCATAGATCCACCTTAAGGGGATATTAGGTACACCATGTGTAATGTATGCATGTGCATGACTTGCTTTCAAATTATTTCTTTGTATTATTCTTAAACAAAATGCACATAAGAAAGTTTACATATACAAGTCATCGATCAACGTCCTGAAATCAAAGCTCCGATAATCATTTAAGTTCATAAGCACAAAGCATCACATCATCGACTTGATAAAAGTAATATTCTACAACAACATTTAACAACAGTTAATGCACACCATCAAGTTAAGGATGCTATAAATCAAGCACTTCAAGCCAAGACGACATCAACATCCTCAACACCTTTTGTATCACTTGCAAATACACATTTTTTAACTTAATTGTACGGGTGCATTCTCAGTTGTAACCAACACCCTAATTTGAATTGTTAAGGTGAATGCATTAAGTCAAGTAAGTCTTCAACTAATTCATCAAGATTGAACTTGTCATTTGTATCTTGGGTTCACTTTTGACAGTGTTCAACACCCTTTCTTTTTTTTTACAAATCATCACATTCAGTGAGTACATTAAGGGAATCACAAGTGTTAGTAATCAATGGAGCAAGTTCAACCAAACCATCTAGCAATAAATCATCATTAAACGAGTGTGAATTCTAGTATTATATTCTATAAGCAATAAATCAAGCGAGCATGTCATTCAAACAATTAAAGCAAGCAAGTGTGAGTTCAAACAATCAATTGTTAAAACAAGTTCAAGCAAGCGTGCAACAATCAATAAAACATCAAGCAAGCAAGTTCTATAAATCCAGCAAGTATTAGAAGCAAGTGAGCATGAGTTCCAACAAGTTCACATGGCGAAAATCATTCAATTGTTAAGGATTCTTAACAATTTGATCCTCTCAACTGCTGAAGACATGGTGCAAATCAGTAAATCAACTCTTGTTGATATTCAAGTGAATCTTCAACATGCACATGAAACAATTAAGTTTCTTCAACTGGAGTCACAACTGCAGAGAAATGAGTTGCAATAGAAGAGTGTTGCTTCCAAGTCTTTGACCAATGTAGAGACAGCCGATCATTTGACTTCCTTCATCCAACTAGCTTCAAGTGTTGAAGTTGTTCCATTTCAACTTTCTTCCAAACCCATCATCAAGCCATTGGAAGAAATTCAAAGTAATCGAAATCGAAGCGGATTAGGATATGACAAAGATGAAAACAAATTGCATATCCCTGATTATTCTAAACCAATCAAGTTCATTAGCGACATATTTCTTGATCAAATAACATCAACATGCCATGAGAAAGTTGCAGACAAACACACATGTGCAAAAATTTAAGTTGCAGTCAAAGAAAAATGTCTTCATTGTCAAAGAACTGGTCATTTGGAAGATCAATGTTTCGATCCCCATTCTTGCCACCATTGTGGAAAGTTAAATCATACATCAAAGAAATGTTGCAACCAATGAAAATTAGCTGGATTGAAGACAAATTATTCATTGATTGATCCCTGGGAATGATCATCCATAGCCAAAAGATTTTACATGTTTTACAATCAGATTCACTCACACATGTTGCATCCAATAGGCAATTGAAGATGGTACTCTCATGCACCTGAAAGTGGGAGTACCACAGTGAAACTCTCCTACACTTGAAGGGGGGGAGTTCAGAGTTCAGATTTATTTTGGAGAAGATTGCCTCTCCTTTCAGCTGACAAAGGGGGGAAATGTCAATGAAATTGATAAGTGGTTGTCAGACTGGAAGTCTCTACAACATCAGTGAAGTAGCCAGTGGGCATCTTCATCAGCCACTAGACAATCATCATCAGCAAATACACCAGTGGGCATTCATCAAATTATGTCAGTGGACACCAGATGTTGGTTTCAAGCAAAGCACAATTGGATCCTTTTATGGCTTGGAACATGATGGAGTTGTCAAGTGACATTCAAAGATGAATCTTTCATGTAGCTGACTCATGTTCTCTTCAAATTTGAGTTTTTTCAAGCATCCAGCTTTGGTGATTTTTCACGCAAATTTTTTTTGAGGATCAACTTGAGAACTTGGAAGATGATTCTTTGTTCATTTTGGATTTATCATTGAGGAGGGGACTGTTAGCCTCACTCTCTTAAAAATCAATAATAAATCCAATTACTAAATTAAATAAATAAAATCATGAGACCTCCTCAAACTAAGCAGTATAGTTTTTTTAGATAAGAGATTCTCTCCAACTAGCTCTCCTAAATTAGTGTGTAACTTGAGAAAATGTCTCAACCAAATGAGTCTAAGATAGATGCATTGTCTTAAGACAACTTGCTCATGTATTTAAATGTATTATTAAATTATTTGAGTAAGTGAGAATTACATGAGCATGAGAGACCGCATGATGGCTCTCTTCCTCTTCCGCCAGTTTGCCTTTTGTGTGTTGCTAGTTTGATTATTGTGTGTGTTTAATATGGTTGAGTGGTCTCAACAATAAACTAAATTGTGTTTGGAAACAAATTTCCTGCTGAATGGATGTCCCTTGATCTGCCTAGATGAAATCCATAATTCTTTGATGCAAGGTCCAAGCCAAATATGCCCCATGTCGAATATGCTTGCAACTAGATGTAATTGTTTACACCAATTCCAATGGTTGCAAGGTCCTAGATTAGTATGCCCAAATATCTTTTCTTGATGGAACATTAAATGTAAGATCCCTAGAACCACTTGTAATCTAGCTTGTAGATAATATTAAATACTTAGTTAGTACTTGGATAAAGAAAACCTCCACGATAAATTTGACCACTGGGTTTCGATAAGTACGACAAATCTAAAGATTTTATCCTTTGATTTGAGCTGAATAATTGATAAAACAATTTTCTACAATGGTCAATTAGGGTGGCTATGGAGACCCACCAAAACTGACAAGATATTTAGCTAGGGTGACCATGGAGAATCACCGAAAATAATTTTCCTTAGTTGTAATTTAGAAACCATCAAGATGGAAGGAAAACTTGGCTCTGATACTATTGTAAGATCCCAAACAATTAAATTTCCAATAGATCAGGAACACTTTAGTGTTATAATAAAAAAGTTTGCAATAAAAAACCATGAACAACAAAGGGATCTGAAAATGTAGCCTCTTATTTATATTAATAACTAAAAACAAGATACATGCTCATATAAGACATACTGAAGCCCCTACCAATAGCATGTATGGATGCTCAACAATGACTAGTCTAAAACACTGAAGCCCACTTGTGAATCCTGGATGGATCCACCACACCAATGTCATCATAGTGTTTTCGTCCTAGGATCTACCTAGCACTAGTTATGCCAGGTTCTAAAAAAACACAATAAGGTAGAAAAAAATTGGATGAACCTAAATTCCTAGCTCCTATCCCCTTTCATAAGTTTGAGAGACTCTCTAGAAACTTTATTTTATTATTTTCCCTTGAAAAATGAAGGAAAATACGATGGTCAGAATCCATGGGAAAATACCATGGTAAGTACCATCGGTAAATTTCGTCCATTTTGACCACATCAAGAAAAGGGAATATTATAGGTTGAGTGGTGCACAGAGGAGACTAGAGACTCGTTCAAGTTGGATCATGAGAACATATTCAATCTTAAGGGTGGTAGGGTGGTGTAAGGTGGATATTTAAGTCTCCTTCAAGTTGGAGTCTAAGAACACTTTACTGTGGAAAGGTGGTACTAGGGTAGGAGATTGATGCTAGGAGGGTGTTGGATCATCCTTCTAGTTAGAGCTTGTAAAACTAGAGTGTTTGAGCATCCTTTCAATTGGAGCTCATAAAACTAGGGAGTTGGAGCTTCCTTCTAGATTTTGTTAGAGAGTATCGGAAGTTGGAGCTTCTTATTAATGTAATATTTAAGACATATATTAAAAAACATTAGGTGGTTTTTCTCTTGAAAGGGTTTCCATCTAAAAATGTTTTTTGTATGGTTTATAATGTTATGCATTGGTGAATGGTGTCGTTAACCTTTAATGCTTAATTAATGTGATTAAAATGTTTGAAAGTTCCAATACTAATTCACCCCCCACCCCCACACCCCCCCCCCCCCCCCCCCCCCCCCCACCACCCCCAAGTATTGATGAATATTACAACACTGTACAAAAAAGGGTAGACCCAAACCACCATAACCTTGAACATCAAAATACCCAATAGTGACAACCAGAGAAGGGACAAAAGTCATAATCATACCCACTTAATACACCAACAAGAACTTGAATCCAAAACAAGTAGGGACTCCATGTTGCCTTATTCTTAGACTAAGAGTTAAGAAAGAAGTTCAATTATTAGTTTTCTACACAAAGGAAAACCCAATTGCAATCGTGAATGAAGCGTATCCCATATGCCAAGATCCTAGATGGCGTACTCCTGTGTTATCTTTCCTTTAAACCAAATAAAACAAAATATTGATATTACCTCAATATTCTAGAATTCCCTAGGTGTCACTCCATGAGTGCTCGGTTGCTTCCCCTTCATACCAAGAGTACATAGTGATAGTAGCCATATAAAACCTTTCTCCATTTTTTTGACACCCAAGACTCTCTGTATACCCAAGTTTCATTTTAGGCCCATTTACATTGAATAGGGTCAATAAGGGAAAAAACCATTGTAAATTATAGGAATGCAGGACCAAAGTCCCAACCACAGTGAAGACTCATAACCTCCATCCACTGCATCATCTTCATCGAGCATAAGCGTGCCAACATAACAAGCCTATTAATGTTTTACCACTCCCCAAAATCCCCTTTTCTTTACTCATCCACCCCATCGAAAAAAGTTATTTAAAATATTTAAATAAATAAATTTGATTAAGCTAATTAACAAAAATACCATAATAAATATTGATATCATTTAAGATAATTATAAAAATTTAAATTCAATTCATTAACTATAATATATAGATTAAATAGAAATTCAACTTTGAAATAAATTCAACTAAACTGTTTTTATAAAAATATAATAATAAATATTTATATTCATTAATATAATTATAATTATAAAAACTTAAATTCAATTCGTTAATTATAGTATATAAATTAAATAGAAATTCAACTTTGAAATAAATTCAACTAACCTCTTTCTTTATATATATACATATATAATATCAATGTATATTTTTTGTCTAATAATTAAATAGTTTTATAATAATTTTGTAAATTTGAGTAGACTTAATTATTATTATATTTACACATTAAAATATATTTAAATGAAATGATAATTATCATCAATTAATATCAACTTAATATTGTTGTAGACATATTTTGGCACTGCAACCCCAAACTCATATCTCCATAAACCAAGGGCTTCTAAGCCCCTAAAAGTGTTGTTTCATACCCTAAAGGAACAAGGTCATCTGATTACATCATCTCCCAGAAGTTCTCCCTGAAAATCTACTCAGAACTAGTCAAAACTGGACCATACAGACATCTTAGTGCTAAGGGTGCGATGCATCTCACCTACTACATGCAAAAAATGCAATGCATATTGAAAGGCCCTTCTGTAGGGTGCGATGAGCGAGAGCAAACAAATGGCAGAGGCAGTTGGCTAGGTGGAAACCCATAGAATCTTCTAGAAACTGCCCATTTGACACTCGCCTCTCTGAATTCGCCCAGGGATGAGTAAGATATCATGAAATCTCCAAGTGGAACCAAGAACTATCAGAGAAATGACACTAATCAAAATCCGAGAGGCCGGAACTTTGTATTTTATAAGGAAGCGTTGTTGGTTTCTCTCTGAAACATCATAGTGTTGGGTGATCTAGCTTTTAATGAGGTGAAGAGGGCTTTCATGTTGGGATGATGGCGCTCGATCAGACAGCTTGGTTGTAATTCTCACTTCTACTACTTCTGTCAATAAAGCTATTCGATTTTTCCTCCATATACTTGTATATTTCTGAATCTTGTATTGACATATGCATTTGTATGGTTAATATATATGTGATTGTATATTGTTTATGGTTATAGATCTCTATTGTTTGATGGTATTATGTTGCTTTGACTCTACAGGTGTTCTTTGAAGCGGGACAAGTAAGGAAGGAGTGGCATATCTCTGTCCAAGGAGAGAGGAAAAAAGCAAGGAGCCAATAGGAAGACTGAGGTTGGTACTCTCTGCTTCTTTCTCATCTATCTCTCATAAAGGAAAACACAAGTAACTTTAGTTTGTTTGTTTCTAACATATCTACTCGTCTTAGTGGGACTAGTAGCTCTGAATGGATAGTAATTTTCCCGATAACAAATATATAATCATTAAATAAATTAAACTAACTCTAAAATAGTTCAATTAATATTAATTTTTATTAATTTAAAAATATCTATATTTTATATCTAATACTGATTAATATTAAATACAATCTAAAAAATAAATAAAGATAAAAGTAGTACATAAGTTAATTAAATGTATATTTGATAAATAATTTCTCAACATCTTTTTTATTTCTAAATTCAGGTTTTTGTGATCCATAATGAATTAAGAAAACTCTTTCTGTAGAAATCGCATAAGAGAAATTTTTGGTCGACGCGTTTTGAACCAAGAAGCATGGTTCATCATCAGGACCAGATGAAGAGATAGACCATGGAAAAGGCTTAAATAAAGAGCAATGTAGAGACCATAATTTCATGCAATGACTATATATAAACAATAATATTTAAATTATGATATTAATTTATTAATACAATAAAAAAATATTATTAAGTAATGACTATATCAAATGACTAGTTTTTCAAAATTAATATTTAAATTATGATATTAATATAGTAAAACGAAATATTAATAAGTAGCAGATAATTTTTGAAAAAAATCAAAATCAAACTCTAAACAAGGAAGAAAATGATTTTTTTTAAAAAGGAGTTAAGACCCTAAAAGAGATAAGATCAATAATGGTTTGGAGATTTCTGTGGTGCGGCTTTTGAGATTGTGGGCTCAGATATTCCACAATATGCATTTTTATGTCAATGTTTCAAGTCTAGAAGAAGACTCTTCCTGAGGACTGATTCTACCAAGAAGTGAAATGGGGTTATAAATATGATATGCTGTCAAAGTGGGGAGCCAACTAGCTCAAGGTGAATTTGTTGAACTGGTCGAAGGCTTTGTGCTTTTCTTGGTTATGTAGTCTATGCCCGACGTAGGCAAAGTATGGAGTTGGATTGGAATCACGACAATCACATTCCCTTTTTTGTATCTTAACCCTCGTTTGTAGAATCAGTCCCAAGGATGGGTCTTATTCTAGACTCGAAACGTAGACATTAAAATGCATACTACGAGATAAAATCATTTAATAAATAAAAAAAATTAATAGAAGTAAAATAAACTAAAATAAAAAGAGATAAATAGATAAAATAATATATATATATATATATATATATATATATATATATATATATATATATATATATATATATATATATATAGATAGATATATATATATATTCAAAGAAAAATAATCAATAAATAAAACATGATCAACAATATAATATGGGGTTGAGGCACATTAAACAAATAAAAAAAATTCTAAAAGACGTTAAGAATGAATAGGATGGTAAAATACTTAAGAAAACACAAAGGATCAAGAATATAAATTCTAATGAAGAATAAATCAACAAAAAATACTATAAAAAGGACACCAATACCTACTTAGATAAATAAACAAACAAAATAAATCCCAAAAAGAAACTTAAAAGCCTAGGAGCGCAAGACAGGGACCCAACTTCTACTAATAATCTAACGATTGTATCTATTCAAATTATTGGGTCTTTTTTCAATTCTAGGGCCTCCCTCAGTTTACGGTGATGGAAATTAGTAACCCTAGAAATGACTTAGGCATACTCAATGCAGATGTGATGCTTAGATTATTCTGTGTGCTCTTCCAAACCAAAGGAGTGGGTCCTGCCATGCTTGATGTCAACGGCATGCTCACGAATCCTTTGGTTAATCGAGTGACAAGTCTCACTGGTGTAGGGAGTCCCATAAGATCATTGGATAACATAAACACCGTTCATATTCTTGGGGTCCACTAGCTCGTTTACGGATCCAAGTGAGCTCCAGATGGTATTTAAAGGCCTAAATGTTGAAGTCACCTTATTCTTCCTCAGGCTCCTCATAATCTTGTGAGTGGTCCTTTGGATAAAGGAAGATGAACACAAAAAAATCGATCACTAGTATCTTTCTTAGCACTAGGACCTTCTTTAGCTTCAAGGAAATCCTTAGTACATTGGTGTTTACTATACCCATTATTAAAGAAAACACTTAGGAGATGTTCTTTCTCTCCATTGAGATGGTTATCATCATAAACTCTTCAAGATCTATTCACTAAGGTCTTGAGAACACCAATATTTTGAGTTGGGAAATGATGAGAATTAACATGAAGATATTGTTTAGTATCATTTTTCTTACGAAATACCTTATGAGAATAATAGCCATCATCATTCCTTCAGAGGAGGATGTCAAGGAAGGGTAAACTACCATTACTTTCAAATGCCATGGTGAACTTTATGGAACTAGATTAATTGTTCAGATGGAGTAGAAACAATTCCAACTCTTCCTTACCATGGGAAGAGATGACACAAGTGTCATCCAAAAACATCTTCCACATCTTAGGTAGAAACCAAGAAGAAGTTAAGGCCTTTGATTCAAAATCCTCCATGAATATATTAGCTACCATAGGGGAGCGGATAGAACCCATGGCGACACCGCAAATTTGCTCATGGAATTCCCCATTGAATGAAAAGAATGTAGATGTATGATAAATACCAACTAAATTAACACTATTAGGATCCATAATGTGCTTGGTGAGTTCAATGGCCTCATTTAAATATTATTTTTTAAAAACTAGCTGCTTAGTATAGTCGTTACTTAATAGTATTTGTTTTTAATATACTAATAAATTAATATCATAATTTAAATATTATTGTTCAAATATAACCGTTACTTGAAATGACGGTCTCTACATTTCTCTCTATTTAAGTCTTTGTCACGGTATACCACTTCATGTGGTCCTGATTATGGACCACACTTGTTTGTTCGAAACATGTCAGTCAAAAATTTCTCTTATGTGATTTCTACCGAAAGAATTTTCTTATTATTTTTTATTTTTTTACTGGTTAGATTTCTTATTCTTTAACTAGTTTTACTGTTTCGTGTTCTTGATAGTGGGTGAAGTGTTAACTCGAAGCCTCTAACATTTCACCTCTTTATCACACAATTTTCTCCAAAAATCACTTCTACATAAAAAATGATTAAGTATGCACTACATCTAGACTCTATTCATCTAAAAATTATATACCAGCCTAAATCCATCTTGACCATGGATCTATTAAGCATCGAGAGGGATCAAATCGCTCGAGGTGCAAACCTCTTTTTTGAGTGAAAATTTTGAGGAAAGGTTTTCACGTCGAGAGATTTGATCCCTCTCGCTTCTTGAGAGATCAGGGGTTAAGATAGATCCGTAGTTAATATTTATATTTATATTTATATTTATATTTATCAATAGTTACATTGGTAGATATATGTATTTATTTTTTAATAGTCTTATTCTTTTAAATATTTTTTTAATTATTAATAATTATTAAGAAAATAGCATGTAATTAATCTCCACTAAATATCTTATAATATTTTTAATAGTAATCAAATATTAAAATATCTTAAAAGTAGTTATGCTTGATTAGTTAAAAATAAAATCATATAAAAAATTTCATATGAAATGAGTTATGGTTTTTTGGGCATCTAATATTGATAAGCCATGATATTGTAACACGTCATATTCACATCTTAAGAATATACATGGTTAATAATATTGTTACATGTTTTTTGTACGTGTATATATTTAACTCACATATTAATTTTTTATAATTAATTATAAAAATAATCATTTAAAATAAAATTATAATTTAGTTTACTTTCAAGATTATTTTAGTCTTGACCATGTGAGATGTATAATGAAGCATAGTCCATATCCTTGTTTAATACCCATTTAATTTATATGGCTATCCTAGTATGCTTGCAGGTGTATTTATTTTGGAATATGATTTTTAGAATTTTAATCTAACTCTCCACTAGTTCAAGCATCTAAACTAAATGCTTGGTAAATGTTGATAGAGATCAAACCTTAACATGAATCAAAGTATTTCATCATATATTTTAAGTTGCTAAAATTGAAATAATCATTAAAATTATCTAATTTATAACTTTATTATTATTGTTATTATTATTATTAAAAATAATTTATATAAGTTAAATGTATATACATTTTAAAGAAATATGATGATCTAGATTCTTAATCAATAAGTAGGCTTTGTTACAATACCATGAGCGAATACCATGACTTATCAATACAAGATTCCCGAAAAATCATAACCATTTCCTATAACATTTTTCATATCAAATATTTTTTAATTAATCAGTTTGATTAAATGGGAAAAAGAAAGCATAACTATTTTGAAAAGAAAATATGATTGTATAATTTCTGTATATTAGTAAACATATTCTAAAATATTTTATGGGGCTTAAATCTCTATTCAAAAATAAATATGTAATAATAATTATTAGATCGATGGTAGGGATATAACTATAATGTAATATTCTAAAATAATTTTACTAGTATTTACAATTAAAAGTATTTATCCCTGAAGTAGTTATTTTGTTTCCCCCTTTTAATTAGTTAAATTAATCAAAGAAAATGTCATATGAACAAGTGTCACGCGATTTAGCTATAAAGTATTTTCTATTTTTTCCCCTTTAATTGAATGAATTAATTACAGGAAATGTCATATGAAGAAGTGCCACACTAAATGGGTTATCATGGTATTGTAGCAAAGTATGTTCAAAAATTTTGAATCTCCATAGTAAAATAGGGGTGAATCTTCCTAGTTAATAATGTTGTGAAATGTATCTTTTTTAAAAATAAATATACGTTTAACTTATATATTAATACTTTTTAAAATTAATAATAATAATAATAATAATAATAATATAAAATATGGTTATAATTTAGTTATTATTATTTTTTTTTAAATTTTAAAATGTGAGATATATATGTTTGTCATGGATTGGTGTTTATTGGACTTTACCAACCATTTAATTTATATCATTATGTTAATATATATTAATGGAAATCTACAACCCTAACCAGTGAAGGATTTTTTTCCCTAATCACATTTATATCAATCTAATAAAACTTTTTAAGTATATTTCATCTTCTCCATGCACCCATTTATAATATACTTAACACATAAAATACATTTAGAGGCCAAAAGTATAAAAATTATGCCTATTTAAAATATTATGTTTGAATAAGAGTTAGTTTAAGAGAGAGAATTTCATTAATAAGCATTTTGTAATAAAAATATAAGGAAGATTTGTAATTTATTCAATATTTAATATGGCTTTGAAACTTATAATGTGGAAAATATGAATCATAAATAAAATATTTCAATGTCAATTATGTATACATTATATAAAATGAGTGAAAACAAAAAAATATTATAGTATTAGTTAGTGATATATATATATATATATATATATATATATATATATATATATATATATAATTAATAACTAATATTAGTTATTTTTTAATATATAATTGTTTTTAATTAATATATATCTCTATATATATATATATATATAGAGAGAGAGAGAGGGGGGCATATAGTTAAGTCCAATTTAAATATAATATTTTAAATTAGTATAAATCTATTTTAAAAAAACATATTCTATTTGAATATATTTAATACTATAATATAATATTATAGTATTAGTTATTTTGAATATATATATTTATATGTTCCCTCTTAACTTAAGATTTACCAATCAAATCTCTTAAGGTACAAATTTTTTATAAACACTAGGAAAGATGTTTTCTTTGAGAGGGATTTATGCCAATTTAAAATATTATATTTAAATTTGACATACCTAATTTTTTTAATTGACAATTATTAGAAAAAATATATTGTTAATAAAGATAACTATTTTTTAAAATTTATAATCATTTAATATCATATTTCAAATAAAATTGATGATATAGAAAATAACTTTCTAATTTGTTAATGCTATAATATTATCACATATTAAAACTATTAACAATAATATCTATGTAGATTTGTACTTGTAGGATCAAACTGCTTATGTAATATGCTAAAACAAAATACTTGAATCTACTCTACTCATCAGCGGAAACAAAATTTGATCAATGAAAACACTAAGAAGAAAAGGAAAAATTTCAATCACACATAACACAATATTTTTCTCAAGAAAGAAACTGCTCAAAACCCTGACTATCTATATTCCATTGACTAGAAGATCTGAGAAGAAAATACAATTCTTGTTCAACTTGAACAACTCCTGCACATGTACAACCTATTTCTCTTCCTTACAAACCATCTCAAGTGAAAACTTAGCCAATTCTGCATCCTGCCAAGCCCCTACTTCCTTGCGCAATTCCTGAGAGAATTATCTGATATTTTCTAACACCACATCCCAGGTATACCCAAAGTAACCATGCCAACTAGGGTAAACATGAGGAGTATGTTACTATGATAGTATTTTACCTCCTATGTCACCTTAAGGAGGTGGAATCAATGGAACATCACATACAATCATTCAATGTCATCAACAAAACCCTTAGGAGACAAGTCAACCACTCAGAAAACCTGTCCCGGGGTCCCACTACTATTCTATAGCCCTTGGTTCATAGTCGCTCTCATGCTATGGGTAAGGGACTAGCCGAAAACCTAATTTTGCTCTCACAAGCATGCCTGCGAGTGACTGTGGTCCAAAATTTCTTGTTTTCTGCCAGCGACCATGAGATGTAAGCCACTTTTCAAGCCTAAAATGCTGGCCTCTATTAAGAACTTCTTATAACTTCTAGAGTTCATTCAAAACATGATAAAAATGTTGATCAATCAAAAATCACCTCAAAACAAGGCCTGAGCATATCTAATCGGGACTAAGATTCTGTCAAACACTCGCCATCAATGCAACCTACAAATCTAGGATACAAGATAGAGCATAAATGACAAAAAAACTTATGAACCATAACCAGAAGGATCACCTCCTTCTCCATTGAACTACTACATCATCAATTAGGTCTTGCATTAATCCATTTAACAATTACAAGTTAATATATGAATAATCACGACATAAACCAATCATTCAAGCATGCTTATAACCAGCCTAAAACCATATCAATATTAGAGATATGAAAACCATTAAATCCACATATAATTTAGTGAAAAAGTAAGAGAAATTAGCTTTTATTAATCATAGGTAAAATCCGACCATGTTCAAGGCTTCCACGTACCACTGAACCATAGACATGGTTGAACAAAATCTTTGTTTCAGCTATTCATCCTCATGCCATATTGCAAGCATGAATGTGGGATCTCATAGAGTAACCAATCCAAGAAAAACCAAGGGAATCTAGTGGTTAAAACACTTCCAGATTGATTAAACTGTGATCACACCCAAATTGGTGTTTTAATCACAATCGAACCGAACTTAGAATGCCATCCATTATCCATCACTATCCTTGAGGAAATTTTGTCTCCTTGTCTATCAGGCTTTACCTCAATCCAAACCCAGATCATTAGGACATAAATCGAGACTTCTCCCTTAGGCTTTATCGTGTTTCCAACCAAAACTAGTCAAGGTATTCCTAGGCCTTTCGGGATGAACCTTAAGAGCACCTTTTCCCTAGATTCTGAAATCCATCCGACAATTCCAAAGCTCAAAAATAGAAATAACATCCCAATAGACCATGGCATCCAGAAAAAGACTAAGCTAGGCTGAAATCCACTGTCATAACCTGACAAAACCATGGTATCGACTACAAGAGAACCATACGCCAACATGCAAAGACATGCATGTCCAAACCAACTAGGAAATCACACATGAAAAAGGTTACCTACAAGTATTCTTGCTTAAGCTACTTGAGCATTGCTTTCCTTTCTTTGATCCTTTCTTTCTTTTCCTTTCCTTTCCTTGCTTTCCCTTTCCTTTTCTTTCCTTTCCTTCCTTGATCCAAACTAGAGTGCTCCAAGAAAACTCTAAGTGACCAAGAGGGAGAGAGAGAGAGAGAATAATGAGAGAGCTCTAGACTTTAACTGACAAAAGGTTGAACAAAAAAAAGCCATGAAGTGATCTTCAAAAACCTTTTTATGAATGCGGCCTCTATTTTCTTCATTTTTCATTATTTTCCTTCAATTTCCTCCTTACATGCAACCCGTGACCTTTCACCTTAATTTTCTCCTTATTTCCTTTATTTTCATAAATAAATGTGACAAAAATTCCTTTTTTCCTTTTAATGCCTTTGCCTTAGCCTTTGCCAATTTTCCTTAGCCAAAACACACATCCAATGATGCCCACTAAGATATATTTTCCCAACATTCAGCTTGGGATAAGTGTCCCTTAACAGTGATCTGATTTTTTCCTTTTTTAACTTTTATTACATGAAATTTTCACCAAGGCTATTACAAAACCCTCTCCCTTGGGGAACAACATCCTCAGTGTTAAACCACAGCAAGAGCTTAGTAAAACCATTGAAGATCAAACATACTGCTTATGGAGCTTTATAAGTTAGCTTCCTCTAGTATTTATAATGAAGAACCTGCTCAAAAGAAATACATCATGACAACATGACAAGATAATGACCATACCTCTTATTGGAGATTTATAACTTAGCTCATGGTGGTATTTACATCCATATACATATACATAAACAAATATCAAAACATGAGCAAAACATATGCCAAACATAAACAAACATCAAACCAACACTGATTTGCCTCAACCAGAAAACAATGAAGGATATAGGGCTCGCATACGATCTTCCATCTCCCATGTAGCTACTTCTAGCCCAAAGTGCTTCCATTGCACCTTAAATTTCTCTACATCTCTGCTTTGGAGAATGAGATGCTTCTGCTGCAATATGCACTAAGGCTCAAGCTGGAACTCTCCTTCTTGCTTCACCTGTAATATATACCAATCAATAAGATGATCAACATCCTTTATGTACTTCTTAAGCAATGAAATAAGGAAAACATCATGGAATTTGATTGTTGGAGGCAATACAAGCTGATATGCCCTTGGTCCAATCCTCTCAAGGATCTCGAAAGGCCTGTAATACTGTGGTGCCAACTGGGAACATGAACCAATCCTCAATGATCTTTTCTTTAGCTTGATGCACAAATACACATGCTCCCCAACCTGAAACACTTTGAACACCCTATGTTGATCTACATAACTCTTCTATCTATCTCGTGTTGTATTTAGATTCTTCTTTCAACATGTCTGATCCAATAAGTACCCTTTTCAATAGATCGCTCAAGCTAGTGGGAGTGTTACAACTCCATCCATACAATTCCTCGAAAGGACTCATCCTCAATGACTCTTGATAACCATTATTATATGTGACCTCAACTAATGGAAAATACTCGTCCCATTTTCTCTGTTGGTGCATCACCTACATCCTCAGCATATCATCCAAGATCCTACTGACCCTCTCTATCTATCAATTTGTCTGTAGATGATATGCTTTACTGAAGGCCAATTTTGTACCTAAGCCAACAAATAGCTCCTTCCAAAACTTGTAAGTGAATAGTGCATCCCTATCTGACACAATATTCTCTAGAACACAATACAGTCTCACTGTCTCTCTAATGAACACATGCGCTACCTGATTGGTTGAATATGTAATCTTTGACAGAATGAAGTGCGTTACCTTGCTCAACCTGTAAATCATGACCATAATAGAATCATGCTTCCTCACTTTCCTCGAAAGACCTGTTATGAAATCCATGGAAATGACCTTCCATTTCCATTCTAGAATCAAAGTAGGTTGTAGTAGACCAACTGGATGCTTGCATTCCACGTTTACCTGTTGATAGTCAAAACATCTAACCACGAATTCTGCCACTTCCTTCTTCAGATTCGGCCAATTGTAAAACTTCTTAACCATTGTAAATGTCTTATGATGTCATAAATTAAATGAAAATGGTTTCACATGAAACTCACTCAAGATAAGCTTCTTGAGGTCACTAAGATTTGACAAATATATCCTGTCTCGAAACCTTACCAAGCCATCTTCCATGAGATGATAGTCTGCATCCTGATCCCTTGTAATTGCACCTAAGCCTGTACCTATGCTTGTACCCAGTTGTAACATGTGCATGACCTCGATGTATTTGTCATCCCACTGTCTTGCATGCAAGATCCTATCCTGTAGCTCTATCCTAGATGAGATTATAGCTACTATATTATTTACCTTTACCTTCCATCTAAGAGCATCTGCAACCCAGTTCTCCTTCCTTGGATGTATCTTATCTTGAAGTCAAACTCAGTAAATGTAGCCAACCATCTATCATGCGTCACATTTAAATTCAGTTGGTCAAACAGAAACCTCAACCCATTGTGATCGATCATCAATGTAAACCCTCTGCCTAGAAGATAATGTCCCCACATCTTCAATGCATGTATAATAGTTGTTAGCTCAAGATCATGTGTTGGATATTTATGCTCGTGCTCATTCAATTTCCATGACTCATAACACACTACCTTTCCTTCTTGCATGTGAACTCCATGAAGTCCCCTCTTTCAAGAATCCGTACACACTACAAACTCCTTGTCTGGATCGACACTACAAACTTCTTGTCTGGTTACTCAAATCATGTCTCGTGGTGAGACATTTGAGGAATGAAGAATGGTTGAGAAAGTTTTGAGAAGTTTTCTAGCAAGGGTTGATGCCATTGTTGTGGCCATAGAAGAGACAAAGGGTCTCTCACAGTTCTAAGTGGATAAGCTTAATGCATCATTGATATCTAATGAACATAGATTGAATAGAGCAACAAGCTCCTAATTGGAGCATGCCTTCAAGACGTAAGTATCATTTGGTCAAGGTCAAGGCAAAGGAAGATCATACCATACTTGTCAGAAGTATTTTTGCAGGTTGTGTCTTTGTTTGGAGATGGAAGGACTGAAGCTAGAACAGAAGTGCCAAGCGAACCATTCTTTAACACAGTAAATAATTTAAGGCATTTAATGTATTTTGGTAATTAGATTTGGGCAATAATTCATTCCGTGATTATTTCCAATACTCCACAAACACCTACATGATTTCCACTCTCAACAACAATAGCGTATTAACTTTTTTGCTCTGTCATGTATTAATGTAAAATTGTGTGTTGAGATAAATAGGTATGTAAAAATCATTTTGCAAGAGAAAAACAGAGAATGAGAGTCTCTGAGGAGGAAATGGTGGAGAAAATTTTGGTGGGCCCGTGAAGAACAAAATTTACTATGTTTTATTGCGTGTTATTTTGCGTGAAGTGTAAATCACTTTAAAACCTTTGCTTTACTTGGTAAATAACCCATAGTTTCATGTGAATGTATTTTCATGATTTAGAATTCAATTGCTCCAAACTTACTATGTTCTACTTTGTCTTTTGCCACGAGTGAATATTGTGTTTTTAAGTCTCTGTATCGTTGCACAAAATCGAGCTGCGCAAAATAAAATTTGCGAAAATCACTACTCTACCTCTCCGTGTAAATTATTCTTTTCCAGCAAACCATAGAATAGGTGGACATTGACCATTGATGTTGACCTCGAACCCTTCTAAAAACATAAGACCAAAAGGACGCCATACTAAGCACAAAACACGGTATGCTTGAACTCCGATTACCAAGGTCGAGAACTTTAAATATATTTTCTGCACCTATTTAATGGAAATACCATTATCACATAATGAGTGATAAGTATGCAAGACTAAAACCAAGATACATGTATATGAGGGGCTCCCGTGACCTGTCTCTCCATAATATAGTTTGCACATTTGGTGAAGTAGTTTGAAATCGAAATATTTTGGTATTGTTTATTAAATTACTCTTATGTTTTTTCCCCATTTAAATCTGCCTCGAGAGTAAAGTTTATTTGAATGGAATCCAGTCATCCTCCAAGTTTTTCAGATAGAAGCACAACATTAGGTTCCAATCCCAAACCATATTTGTTATTGGATGGATTGATTGTGGAACTTGCTCATTTTCCACTTATGGTTACTATGTTGGCTATCATGACTGCAGTCAATCTTGTAGCCAACAATACCCAGACAACATCGGTGGGAGAAGGGTGTAGCCCCATCTTGTATGTTAATCCCACAGTGTTTAGAGATAATCTGGATTTTGTTTTGCAATCCCTATTTTCAAATCTCTCTTTCGATGTCTTTGCTACTTCAATGCAAATCAATTGTGGCAAAACAGATCCTGTCTATGGCCTTGATGTTTTTCGAAAGTATTTGAATGCCAACGAGCACTCTGAATGCATGAATGGATCATCGATATAAGCGAAAGAAGCATATCCTCGAAACAATGGTGCTCACATTCATTTGGACGATTGTCTTCTCTGCTACAAAAATAATACCTTTTATAGTCAAGATGTGGACCCTGGGGATTATGTTTATTGTGTCGGTATTAATTCTGGTGATGCATAGACCTTCCTTCAAAGAGCTCAAGACTTATCCATAGAGCTCATAACCAACACTTCTGAAAATAATGGTTATGCCATTGCGTCCATTGATGGCTCCTTATATGGTTTCATTCAGTGTTGGCCCTCGCTTACCATTAGTAGTTGTCAACGACGCATGATTGAAGCTCAAAATCAATTACTTACCTATCCTCACAAGACTGAAGGCTGAGGTCTCAAAGCAGGCTATTTTATACGCTACTCAACATACTCATTTTTCAAAGATAACTAGACTTAAGGTATGAATTTTATATTTTCTACAACTATTTGGGGTTTGATTTTCATATAACATATATGTTGATTGTTTTTATTTTGTTTTAAATGCAACATCCTAAAATTTAACACCCTCATTAGGGAAATCATCATCGAAAACATTGTCTATATTTCTTCGAAGCATTGGCGGAGCAGCTCTGGTTACGGTGATGTGCTTCGTACTCTTCTGTTGATTCAGTGGACGTATTAAGCAAAAAGATAACTATAAATGAACAGGTGAATGTATCCTTTCATTATAGCTATTTCCTTGCTAAATTGTTATGATTTACTTAAATTGGTTGTATTCAACACCTATGATGAAATTGCTTTAATGATACTCTCTGCAGATGAGAATATTGCTATGAGGGGAAACTTCGAGGAATTTATCTTTGATTACGAGCTTACAAGGTATTCAACCGCAAATTTTGACAGAAACAACATGCTTCATAGATGAGGATTGAGTGACGTTTACATGATATAATATCAAACATTGACTTGATGGGTTCCTCCAAATATAGAGTCTCTGAGGAGGAAATGGTGGAGAAAATTTTGGTGGGCCCGTGAAGAACAACGTTTACTATGTTTTATTGCGTGTTATTTTGAGTGAAGTGTAAATCACTTTAAAACCATTGCTTTACTTGGTAAATAAGCCATAGTCTCATGTGAATGTATTTTCATGATTTAGAATTCAATTACTCCAAACTTACTCTGTTCTACTTTGTCTTTTGTCATGAGTGAATATTGTGTTTTTAAGTCTCTGTATAGTTGCACAAAATCGAGCTGCGCAAAATAAAATTTGCGAAAATCACTACTCTACCTCTCCGTGTAAATTATTCTTTTCCAGCCAACCATAGAATAGGTGGACATTGACCATTGATGTTGACCTCGAACCCTTCTAAAAACATAACACCAAAAGGACGCCATACTAAGCACAAAACAAGGTATGCTTGAACTCCGATTACCAAGGTCGAGAACTTTAAATATATTTTCTGCACCTATTTAATGGAAATACCATTATCACATAATGAGTGATAAGTATGCAAGACTAAAACCAAGATACATGTATATGAGGGGCTCCCGTGACCTGTCTCTCCATAATATAGTTTGCACATTTGGTGAAGTAGTTTGAAATCGAAATATTTTGGTATTGTTTATTAAATTACTCTTATGTTTTTTCCCCATTTAAATCTGCCTCGAGAGTAAAGTTTATTTGAATGGAATCTAGTCATCCTCCATGTTTTTCAGATAGAAGCACAACATTAGGTTCCAATCCCAAACCATATTTTTTATTGGATGGATTGATTGTGGAACTTGCTCATTTTCCACTTCTGGTTACTATGTTGGCTATCATGACTGCAGTCAATCTTGTAGCCAACAATACCCAGACAACATCGGTGGGAGAAGGGTGTATCCCCATCTTGTATGTTAATCCCACAGTGTTTAGAGATAATCTGGATTTTGTTTTGCAATCCCTATTTTCAAATCTCTCTTCCGATGTCTTTGCTACTTCAATGCAAATCAATTGTGGCAAAACAGATCCTGTCTATGGCCTTGATGTTTTTCGAAAGTATTTGAATGCCAACGAGCACTCTGAATGCATGAATGGATCATCGATATAAGCGAAAGAAGCATGTCCTCGAAATAATGGTGCTCACATTCATTTGGACGATTGTCTTCTCTGCTACAAAAATAATACCTTTTATAGTCAAGATGTGGACCCTGGGGATTATGTTTATTGTGCCGGTATTAATTCTGGTGATGCATAGACCTTCCTTCAAAGAGCTCAAGACTTATCCATAGAGCTCATTACCAACACTTCTGAAAATAATGGTTATGCCATTGGGTCCATTGATGGCTCCTTATATGGTTTCATTCAGTGTTGGCCCTCGCTTACCATTAGTAGTTGTCAACGACGCATGACTGAAGCTCAAAATCAATTACTTACCTATCCTCCCAAGACTGAAGGCTGAGGTCTCAAATCAGGCTATTTTATACGCTACTCAACATACTCGTTTTTCAAAGATAACTAGACTTAAGGTATGAATTTTATATTTTCTACAAATATTTGGAGTTTGATTTTCATATAACATATATGTTGATTGTTTTTATTTTGTTTTAAATGCGACATCCTAAAATTTAACACCCTCATTAGGGAAATCATCATCGAAAACATTGTCTATATTTCTTCGAAGCATTGGCGGAGCAGCTCTGGTTACGGTGATGTGCTTCGTACTCTTCTGTTGATTCAAGGGACGTATTAAGCAAAAAGATAACTATAAATGAACAGGTGAATGTATCCTTTCATTCTAGCTATTTCCTTGCTAAATTGTTATGATTTACTTAAATTGGTTGTATTGAACACCTATGATGAAATTGCTTTAATGATACTCTCTGCAGATGAGAATATTGCTATGAGGGGAAACTTCGAGGAATTTATCTTTCATTACGAGCTTACAAGGTATTCAACCGCAAATTTTGACAGAAACAACATGCTTCATAGATGAGGATTGAGTGAGGTTTACAAGATATAATATCAAACATTGACTTGATGGGTTCCTCCAAATATATCTATTGTTTGCAGATCAATTATAATGGATTTGCTGAGTAGGGTACTCTATTAAATGGGAGGGTTGTTGTTGTTAAGAAACGAAATGAAAATCAGGAGACCACTGAAGCCATGAAGGAGTTTCTTATAGGAGTGATGGTAATCACTAGTGTCCATCACTGTAAACTTGATCGTTTGCTTGGTTGTTTCACGCGAGGGTGTGAACGTTTGCTTGTTTATGAGTATATGTCCAATAATAGTCTAAACAACCATTTGTTTGGTACATCTCCTATTAATTCTATTGTTTTCAAGGTTCAGTTTCTTAATTCCTGAAATCATGCCAACTTGTACGAGGCTTTAAGATATTGATATTGGAACTACGCAGGAGAGACATAAAGTGATTTGAGCTGGGAAAGGCATTTAAGCATTATAGTGGGAACAACTCAAGGGCTTGCATATCTGCATGTGGATTCCATTTTTCACATTATACATAGATATATCAAATGTGGAAATATACTTTTAGATGACAAATTCAATCCTAAAATAACATATTTTAGATTAGCTAGATTCTTCCAAAAAGATAAATCACATGTTTCGACGAGATTCGGAGGAACAATGTAAGTTGTGTATATCATTTAGTAATTTCTATCAAATGACCTTTAAAGATTAAAGATTCCACTAATTCCAGATGAACTATCAATTCCACTAATTTAAAGATTACCACTAAATTATCATGAATCGGAGGTTAGACTGCACCGGAGTATGCTGTCCACAGACAATTAACAAAAAGGGAAGAAATTTATAGTTACGGGATTGTGGTCCTTGAGATCATGTGTGGGAGAAAGAGCATGGACAGAAACCTCCCAAAGCCTATGCAGATTCTTCTCCTGGGTGTGTTGTTTTAATAATTTGTTTGTTATATAATCCCGGTATGATTATTATAACTTGAAACTCATTTAAAAATATAGAATTTGAACTATTACCTTGATGATGTTGTAGGTTTGGAATCAATACGAGAAAAATCAATTTTTTGATATTGCTCATCCAATGTTGGAGGGGAAATTCCCAAGAGAGCAGGTCTTGAGGGTCGTCATGGTTGCACTTCTTTTCACTGAAGGTTCTTGGGCGCTACGACCAACAATGACACAGGTTGCGTCAATGTTAACCAACCATTCTGAGATTGTTACCCAACCTATACAACCAGCGTTTATAGATTCCTTAGGTAACAGACATACAAATTCCTCCACTACCTCCAAATCTGCAACACTAGCTTCAACTTCTGCACAAGGTCACTAACTACTCGCTAATTGGCAGGCCATCGTAGAGGCAAACTTTGATTTTTAGTATGTAAAATTAGCAGTTCAATGAGGTTGTTTTTCCATTATTCAATACATCTTCAGTTTTGAAGAAACAATGTAGAAGTTCCCATTGCAAGTTACACGAAACCACAAGGTAGATTATATCTATGTATCCGAAGTAATGTGTTTTGTTGTGACATTTTATTTTGAGTTTTCGAGAGTCAATCCACATGGTTTTGTAGTTGTAGTAATAATCTAGGTAGTGAAAGTCACATATTTATATCTTATATATGTAACTATTATGATCTTCACAGTGTGTTTTAAGTGTTGTCGTTATAATTTAGATATGTGAAAGTAACATATTTATATCTTATATATTTGTAACTATTATGATCTTATCACAATATGTGTTTTATGTTGTGTAATAGCTTTTTTCTCTCTATTTTTCTAAGCCTATGTTGGATGAGATTATGCTTAAATTAAATGGAATTTGGTGAATGCAATTGTCTGAATTTATTTAAGTGATCAATTGTTTAGTTCCACGACCACTCCACCACTCTGTAAGTTTTGTTTTCTCTTCTACCTTGTTCATCTAAATTCAATTTCATTACACATCAATTTCAAGATGGTTATAAGATGATTCCTACTATTTTCTATTTGAAACCTGGAAAAATGCCAAAGTTCACCTGCATTTTGTCAAATTTATCCGAGGGTTAAATTTCGTCAAATTATGCTTTTCAGCTGAAATTTTATCTCTTTAAAAATCGTATTCTATGCTTCATTTTTTTTTTGAAAATCATGGTAATGAGGCTTCAAATTTTCCTTTAAAATCATGGAAATTTTGTGTATCTTACAATTTTTTTTTTCTAAATTTGAGTTATAGTTGTTAAGATCTAAAATTTTCGGAGCCAAGGAATTTTTTATGGTATTGAATTTATTTTATCCATTAATTCAAACAGTCATACTATAAGATTCAAAATTTTGAATGCTAATCAAGAAATATTGATGGTGTTGAATCCATTTTCACCATCATAAAAAATTCACAGTCTACTATCATATTTTTAAGAAAAAAAAAAACTATAACGAAGATTCTAGACCATCACAACAATTTTTTGAAAGCTAGGTAGACAACGACTTCTTAAAATTCATAGGATTCTAACTGTGTGAGTAATCAAAAAGGTTACACCTACCTACTTGGTAACAAAGCCGTTTTTTATTAGGAAATGTGTTTAGATAAATGGAATGATAATCAACTCTAGGGGCCCAAATGGGGAAGATTCCTTGTCTCTGTAATAGTCAATATGTCTGCAGAAACTATACAAATTCCTTTTTCACCCCACATCAGACTTTACGAGATACATCCCTGCAATATGCATTTAAAAGTTGTAATAATGTGTTGAACTGCACTTCTTCTTAAGTGACACTCAAATGAAAATTCACATTGAGTCATGTCTTAATGCATTGCGTATTTGTTAAGCAAGTGAGGTACCCATTCCATTTTATGTAGAAAAAAAAGAAATAATGTAACCCTTGGTGGGTTCTTTCCTAGAAAAGCATTGCTATACCATTCCAGAAAAACCTATTTGACTCGGGAATTTTGTCTTTAGGCTTTAAGCAAAAACCATGGAACAGTTGCCCACATTGCCAGATGGAGCATTGAAGGAACCTCATGGGGTCGTACCAAGAATTAGTTTATCTCTTATGGGTTTACGTTTAGTGATAGAAATAGTAATTACTCCCGCATGTGGAGTTGGTTAAACATAGAGAGTTAGTTAACTGAGTGATTGAGTATTTGAGTGTTGAGTCAACTCAAGTGATATATAACTTTTAGTGTTTGGTTGCATGTAGATGCATGTCAAGATATTTTAGGCAAGTCGCTAGTTGGGAAAGGTTAAATACCCTTCACTGGGTTCATTACAAGAATCATGTTTTGTGTGAACAATAGTAGAGCAACAACGTATGTTTTATGTGTGAATTTCTGTTTTGTTTCCTCTTCCCTTCCAAAAAATTGGTATCAGATCCAAGTTACAAAGCCAAAAAATATAGAAAACCGAATATCTACAGCTGCAATTTGTAAAGCCACATTGTGTGAGTGATACAGAGAATTACTGTCCAGAGCAAACTAATTCCGTCACCAACTTCCATTGGCTTCAATCCATACAAGTTTTTTTTGTGTCGTTGATGCCTTAGTAGTGACGCAACTACGATATAGAGAAAAACTGTTAGCCACCTGGCCCACAAAGATGTTAGAATTGCACTCAGACGACCATTCTACAACTCAGTCCACTGATAGTGGCATGCAATCAACAAAACAACTATAAGAAAAGGAGTAACCATAATCTTGGCTCGCAAAGCGCGAATGAAGTATATTAATAACAGAAATCGAAAAGAAGAGGAAAAGGTCATTTCCATGGTTAGAGAGGTTGAGGCTGCAACCAAGGAACTGAGAATTCTAGCAAAAGACAAAGAAGAAATCAAGGGTGATTTGTGTAGCTCTGATTTGCTACAACCTCCTATGTTTACAAGTGAATATTTTGATCATTGTGTTATCAAGATGCTAACTTTTCTTAGAGCTAAATAGTTAATCGAGTATGAATCTAATAAACCATATGATGTAGTATGTGATGTTTTAGCATTGAATTTTATAAAATATGCAATGAATGAAAAGTGCTTGTGCAAGTTAGGAAAAGCTACAACTTCCAAGGAATCATGGAAGATCTTGGAAGCAAATGTTTGGGACAAAGGAGAGTGACATGCAATAGCAGGTTATGTCACAAGCAAATAAGTCACTAACAGATCTGAGAGTAGATGAGAAAGACTCTGGGAGTAAAACAAAGCTTGGATAATCCCACTCAAAACTGAATGATGGTTGTGAAGACCATAAAATTGAAACCCATTATGCAAACATGCATATGGATAAAGAAGATGCAAGAAAGATTGCAGAGAGAGAAGTTGAAGACTATGTGTGTGAAGCAGAGCAAGAGAAAATAAATGCTCATGGATTCCACTATAATGTGGATTATACAGATGATGGTGAATCCCACTATGATGAGGCACATGTGGATGATGACTGCAAATTTATATGTGAATTCATTAATCCAGCCACAACTGATGGATTTGGTAAAGTTGAAATTGTTAGTGAAATTGACAATGAGCACATGCATGCTCGGATATCCCACCATAGTGTGGATGAGCATTATGTTGATGATATGTGTGATTTCCTTTTTGAAACAGGGATTGATTATGGCAATATGGTAAGCACCATGTTTGATGAAGCATTGAAGGGTGAAGCTGCCACTGTAGGAGAAAGATATGAAGCAGTTGAAACAGCTCATGAAGAAGTATGTCATCTAGAAACAGTTGATGATCAAGAACATGATAAAGTGATTGAAGAGTTTTTGATGAGAATATCCACTAAGAGCATAAATGTGGAAGGCAACCTCCATGCAGTTGAAAAGAAGGCAGATATAGAACAGGTAGTTCTCACTGAACAGAGTCATATTAAAGATGTTTTTAACATTGTTTTTGAATATAGAAGTGTTCAAAATAGAATGGGAGTAGAAGTTGAAAGAAAGGTTGTTAATAAGTTTGTTGTAGATTATAGGAAAAAAGCAACAGTACCTAATGATGAAAGTGAAAAGAATCATATGGATGTTTCTGAAGACAAAGATGAATGCATTGAAACCATTTTTCAGTAATGGAGTCAAGAGGAGATAAGATTCTTCTATCAAGAAATATGGCAGAAAGAAAGTGAGGAATATGAAGTGCAAGAAGCATAGAAAATAAGACATTTTGAAGATGCAATGTTATGGAAGCAGTCCATGGTTGAACGAATATTTGAAGAGGCAGGTGTCAAATACATGATCCAATTGTTTTTTAGAACAAGTTCAAAACAAGTCAAAGAAACATTGCCGCAACAACAAATGAATAAAGCCTACAACAAGAAATTTCAACACAGAATGAAACAATTCTGAGGATATAGAATCTGGACCTAGAGAAAAATAAAATGCGAAATTGTAAAATTCTTGAGTCATTGTAAGCCTAGCTGTGACATAGACCAGCAAACAGGTTTGAGAGGTAGTTGAGTCATGTTTGAGTTATGTTGATTCATACGGTCATAATTAAGGGGGAGTGTTACAAATAGTAATTACTCCCACATGTGGAGTTGGTTAAACATTGAGAGTTAGTTAACTAAGTGCTTGAGTGATTGAGTATTTGAGTGCTGAGTCAAGTCAAGTGATAGACGAACATTAGTGTGTAGTTGCATGTGGATGCATGTCAAGATATTTTAGGCATGTTGCTTGTTGGAAAAGGTTAAATACCCTTCACCAGGTTCATTGTAAGAACCATGTTTTGTGTGATCAATAGAAGAGTAGCAACTCGTGTTTTATTTGTGAATTTTTTTTTTTGTTTCCTCTGCGCTTCCAACATTTAAATCTCAACATGATTGATGCATCATGCAAAATATTCAAATAGCCTTCAACCCAAATGAAATTCCAGTTTTAGATTACTTTATAGCAACATGTACAAAGATGTGTGTGTGTTTTTTGGGGAGTAATATTAATTAAATTTGAAATTTTAATGTTATGAAATTGTTATTTCTAATTTGAATTTGGTTTAATATTTTTAAATAGTTCTAATGTAATTGTATGGTTAGATATTTAATTTTACTAAATTTAAATTAAATATATATTTTTTAACTTAAAACAAATCATAAATATATAAATGTTTAAAATAAAATTTATTAAAATTATATGTGTTGGATTAATATTAATTAAAATTGAAATTTTAATATTATAAAATTGTTATTTTTTATTTGGAAATAGTTTTAATATTTTTTAATAGTTTTAATGTAATTTTTGAATTCAGGTTTTTGCGATCCATACTACGTTAAGAAGATTTTTAATGTAATTATATTATATATCTAAAAAAAATCATAAATATATAAATGATTAAAATAAAATTTGTTGAAAATATGACATTATAAATTTTTATAGAGTTTCAAAATTGTATTTGATTTTATGAAAGGTTTTATTAATTTCTTTTATATTTTTCTAATTAGGATGATTTTAAGTAATATCATTTTAAATGTTGAATGAAAGAATGATTCCATAACTATACACCCAATAAGGGTTCTTGTCATAAGGATTGTGTCTTACTTCTATTTGATTGCCCCTTAGGATAGGTTCTATCACCCACAATTATCTCTCACTCTCAACACTTCGTCATAAAATTTGAAGATCTAAAGGAAACTAAATGCCACAAAAATATCCTAACATACACCTAATAAAGTACTTCATAGGTAATATAAGTAACAATACCCATATAATGGAAATTCATAAACACATGTATATATCTATTGTATTTGTGAAATGATCATTCCATCCTCAACAAACTCTTCCATTTCCATCCCTGGCATTTAGTCTTTCCTCTCATACCTTTCGTATGATTGGATCGAAGTGTATTTTGCATCCATAATCTCATACCTCTTATACTATTGCATCGAGTGTATTTGGGATCCTTCCTCTCATACCTCTTGTATGATTACATCTTGTATTGTCTTGGATCAGTTTGTGGATGAGGAGGTTAGGGTGGGAGAGAGATTTTGATTCTCCCACATTTGGGATTTCCTCTTTCTTCTAGCTCCCCATATGGTCACGTCATGTCTCTAGTTGCCTCTTTAGTCCCCATGTTCTTGGCTTTCTCATACATCATTCTTTGTCCCATTTATATGTTTCACCTACTTCAAATTGCATCCAAATATATCAAATTCATTTTTTCATGCATATGGTGATGATTTGATCATTAATGGATTCTTTGGGTCTTTCTTATATTCATTACTACTTGGTTTCATGCACTTAGGACATTTACAATAATAAATGAGTACCTTCCTATTCAGTCATAAGATGTTTCCCTATGTGAAGCATATGGATGGCAGTGACTTATAAATTATTCACAACTATCTAGATCAATTAGAGGAAAAAAATGTGAATATGGAAATTCATTCCAATGACAAGTGATGTATGTTTCCATGTTCCAAACATCCATATCATTCTCATAGATCATTGAAAAGATATCAGTGTTCTATTTTTGGAAGGGTTTCATGCTCTTGCGGTCACAAACTTAAACTGAAGTAGATCCCAGCGTTGAATAAAATAAAGATAAGCATAATGTCGTTATACCTCATGCCATTGGCTAAGGGTCTCCTTTTATACTTTTGAAATTGATGTCCACTCTATTAGAGGCATTCAAACAATATCTATGAGGGAAAATTTAAGTGCATGTCTTGACAACTTTTGAATTTTCGACATATTACTTGCTTTGAGGCCATTACCCCTAATCCCTAGGTCCTTTATTATTATTTTAAAAAGTAGACATGTGGAATGTGATGAACACTTAAAGAAAAAGGCATAATAGGGTAGAAAGAAATAGTTATGAGGAATGGTAGGTCTACGTTAAGTTTCCTCCTTAAAGGCTTCTATATGCAAAATGTGTAGCTCTTGAAACCTACATGATTATAAATGTAAAAAATTCACATCATTACTATAATTTGAAATTCATTTCATGAATTCTCCCCCCTTCCTTTTCCATGACTTTCCATCACATTCCCTATCGTTTACTTAGGGACCTAGAGAACGCACATTTTCTTAGAACTTGACACACCTATAAGGCCTAATTATTGATCCACCACAATAATACTTAGGACAATTATAAAAGTAACCCTTGTTATGTTTTGTTTGATGAAATCACCTAGGGTAGGGCATCATATGCCACACCAAGAACTTGGATGCACCACATCAAGTGAGAAGTTTGCATTGTGATCCATTTACCATGCCTTGGGATCCATGACATCCTAATTGGATACATATACTTATTTTTTACCATATTTGAAGGGATTTGGATCTATGATATTTTCTTTAGAAACATGTCGTGACATTGGGATCCATGACAGTGCACCAAATTATTACAAGGATTCCATATCATCACACATCTTACATGGATCACTCTAAGAGGAACTCCATACCTAGATGGATGAATTTCTCACATATTGAAATGTTTATTCCCCATTAGAAAAAATGTAGGTTGTTTATTAGGACGTTGGAGCTCATTTTAGAGATGGTTTTAGTTACTTATGGTGGCTATACGATAAATAAATAAAAAATTGGTCTAGTTTCATACTCATGTGACACAAGGTTAATTTTAACTACTACCATTATAACCCATAGGTTCCTACCTATTCCCCTTCCATACACATGGGTAATTTATGGGGATTTGAAATTTGAATCTCTCGTTAGATAATAGTTCATTTTCACAATGCTTTCTAGTTGAGAAGCCTCCTAGGGGTTGGTGAAAAGTTACTATATTAGTTGAATGATGATGTGTCATTAAGGACAATATTTTATTTTTATGAAAACTATAGATGGGGAGAATTATGTATGATGATGCATTCAATCCTTCATGTGATGTATCATGTGTATGGGTATGCTATAACACTTCTAGAGGTGGTTAATTTTTGTTTTAGCCACTTCCTCACTAATGGGATTTAGTTATAGCAGTCTCCTAGTCTTGTGCGCTTGCTTGATCATGTATTCACTAATTTGAGGAATTTTCACCGCATTGGAGGAAGGCACACTTGGCCAAGCCACCATATATCAATGAATATGGAAAAATTCTATTTTTTGGGCCATGTTTTAGGGAGCATCTAGTGTTGAGGTTGGTAAATGGGTCATTTATGCAATTTACCATATTTTTCTACATTATTTAGCTTAGGATACTTCAATTTTCCAATAATTTCAGTAAAGAACATAGTGTTTCACTTGTAATGCGGAGGGAAATTTATTTATATAGGGAGAATGCCTCTCTCATTTCCATTTTGTTGGATATTAATGAGAAAAATAGCTTGAATGGATTTTGAGCATTAATAATACTTTTTAATGATTATTTTTAGATGCTGTTAAATGGATATGCTAGGATATTTTGTAGGATTGTTTAAGGCATAAGCTACAACAAAGCTAGATAAGGGTGCCATGCTCCAATTGGATGGAAGTTTAATATATAAATCCCTTACCCTTTCCTTTGATTATTGAAGGTTGCCTTCTGAATCCTTTGACCAATGAAGGTTCCCACCTTTCTCATTGAAGTTGGACGTCTTAGAGCTCTTATATCTTTCCTTGGACATCCTTCAAGCTCATCCTAGTTTACCTAGATATGAATATGGCTTGAGAGGACATCGTCTAGGTGCCATCAACACAATCCCCAATTAAGTCCAAGACCTCACTTGGATTCTTCCTTGAAGACTTGATAGTACACATAACACTATTATATCACACATATTCAAACAAAAAATAACAAAATTAAACAATCACCTTTTGCCCTTCTCTTTTTTTTTTTGTATTTACAACCTAGGTTTTACCCCCTTAAAATTTATAATCTAGCTTCCTATAATCCAAAAGTATTTCGTTTATTATATATTTTCTTGCTTGTATCTCTTATGATAATAAATTTAACAAGGAACTATTTATTTGAATTAGCATGGAAAGCGTTTGTGTGGTTTATTTAAAAATTTCAAGTTTATCCGTGAATTAACCAACAACTCAATCACGTCATATCCTTGATGAGTTTGTAATATTTGGAAATGCTAGTTAAATTAATGATACAACTCTTACTTCTCGACTTTTGTGAAAACGTTGAAGATTTTTATGGAATACAATTGACACTAGGTGAATCAGAACTCAACACATTAATTCAGATACCTTGTCTATTTTGCATCTAAAATCTTATTTTCAAAATAGATTTCATATTTGATTTTTTACAGTGATGATTAATGGTGATGTATGGAAATAATTTGCTTATGTTTCACATTGTTTTCCCTAAAGTAATCCAAGGGAAAAGAAGTTGCTACCCCACAGATCCCACCTTAGGATCTACCAAAAAGTGGTTGGAATATCCAAGCTAATCTCCTAATTACCATTCCATTTCCAACCATACAACTAACAAGAAGAAAATAGATGAATGATCACACTTCAAACCCTCCTAGGCTGATGTATTTTTTGGATCATTATTATGGCTAGAAAACCTACTCCTAACTAGAGATCCCATTCCGGCTCCTTAATCCAAACCCATGCACACATCCACAAATGAACTAGGATGATATTTTCCTCCATGGATGGAAAGTTAACATGCAATGTAAAATTAATACAACAATTATATTGCATATCCATCACATACATATACATGAAATGGAGAAGGAAAATATTTTGTATTCATATAATAATGAAAGTACATACAAATTATACGTTAACTATGATATGTGCTCTCCTTTGATCCTTGGTTCTCCTCTTCCCTTGACTTACTGACAAATTGTGATATTTTAAGATGAGAGAGAAGATTACACTGGAAATATTTCACCAACATTATTGTGCTAAGTCTTTGATTCCTATCCCTCTCACCCTTCAGATGATCTCACTAAATAGGCCTTTCCTAAATCTAAGAGGATGTATCTAGATTCTTAGGGCAATGATATGTTAGGCTTGATGGAATGTGAGCCAAGAAATTACAAGCCATGCACACATTTCATGCTCAATTATAAGCTTTATCCAACTAACTAAGAAACTTCTTAATTATGAATTTTCTCTCAAATATGAAATAATAACTATTTCATAATTATGAAATTGTCATAAAATAATTATGATAAAATACCCAATTATGTAATTTCATCCCTCTATCATCTAAAAACTTACTTCAAAGACCAATATGAGAAAAAAGAGGGGTGAAAGGGGATGCATTTTAGCCGTCAACTAAGATAACTTGAACTAGGATTTCTCTCACTGAAATGAAGTTGAAAATAGGGTAATAATAGATGCCCCATTATGCATGATATTAGAAGTAAAATTGATGGGAAAAAAACCTTACAAATACATATATCATAATTGATAGAAGGAGTCAAAACCAAGGGGCCCGATTACAACGACATTGATAACCAACTATAAAACATAACAAGATCATCTGTGAGTTGGACATATCCATTCTCAAGATAAATAATAACTGAACATGGATGACAACTAGTTTTTAAACTGACACAAATAACTCCTGCAAAGAAATTCTCAATAAAACAAAAAATATTCAATGGTAAACACATACACATTAAAATAAAAATTTTATTCTAGAAACCCAAAACGTGGAAAAGAAACAAGATTTTTCAATATATTATCTTTGCAATGCTAAAATATAACATGTACATGCCATGCCATTCATAAACCCCTAATTCATTAAATCTATATTATAATACAATTGTAGTTCTTATGACTATATCTACAAAACACTTGGAAAAGACACCATGCATGTAAAATTTTCTAAAAAGTGAAAAGAACAAAAAATGAATGAAGCAAAGCTTCCCCAAATTTTCTTTTTAGTATCCTTCTTCAAACTCTCTGTAGGGGGGCTACCACTACTTAAATACCTCTTGATCTGAGGGGGATGAGAACCCTCCTATGTGCATGGTACATATAAATTGCACATGGGGTTAATCATGTGAAAAATATAGCACATACCAAGCATGCCAGACCATACACTACAGATCCATGACATAAAATACTAGTATATGGACATGAGAAATACATGATGGATCTATGGAAGGAGACAAAATAACCATATACACCAATAAATACAATTTAGATCTATGTCAAAACAAAAATCAATAACACTATGGATACATAGAAGGAAATTGCTCCATAGTAGCTCTCAAAGTACATAAGATGGTATGAACTCCAACGCAGCCTACGTGGGGTGCCATCATTAGAGAAATTTTGAGGTACAAAATGGGCTTGAAAACAAAAATGTACAATTGAGATCAAATTTATAAGAACCAACAGGATTCAACATGATGGTATCAACCATGAGGTATGATTCACCATTTTTGGAGTAAAAAGTAAAAAAAAACAAAAAATAAAAAAATAAAAACTACTTTTTAACTTATATCCCTATGGTTTTACTCAAATTTCAAGCAAGAGCACTCGTTAGGTGTGGAATTTAATTCATCATCCAAGGAGTACCGATGTTGCATAATTTTATGGTCCCTACTACACAAAAATGAGAAATACATGAGACAATGTGATTGCAATGACATTTTTCATGTATATTCATTTTTTGTGTAGGAGGGCCGATTGAAAGTGTGCAACATGAGTACTCCTTGGATGAGGAATTAATTTCTGCATCCAATCAGTTCTGTCACTTGAAATTCAAGTAAAATCATAGGGAGATAAGTTGAAAATATGAGTTGAAAAATTAGTTTTTTCTTTTTTCCCTCTAAAATTTGATGATGTAATGTAATCTTATTTTATTATTTCCATTATTATTTGATAATATTCCTTAGGAGGCCCATTTTAGACCTTAAAATTTCTCTCATGATAAGAGTGAGATGTCACAAGACTTAAGGTATTCTACTCAACCTTGATGGTATGCATCTATAACATGTGAATAAATGAGTTGATGTTGATCATGGTAGAAATTGTCCAATTAATAATGAATTGAGGTATATCATTACCAAATGCGAGGGGACCCACCAATAATTAAAATGGAGCCCAACTTACTTGGTACAATCCATAGAGTTTGTATACATTTGTTAACATTAAACAATCATGGATTTTATTGATCCAGAGTTAATGATGTAAACGCATTGTTGATCACGAGAAAGCTTGCCACTGAGCAATGTAACCTTCAACGTATTATTGGTTCTTAGATTAATCTCTTTAATAATAAGTTGGACACAATAGAAGATGAACCATTGAAGGAGGTACTTCATTTATCCCCCACCTATTGACATGGAATATACCAAGATGTTATGTATGGATGATGTCACCAAGTAGAACTGACACAGTGATGGCCGACACAAAAAGAAAATAAGGATTGTAGATGGTCAACCAAGATTTATACTTCTCTTTAAAATTTAATGGCATGAAACAAATTTGACTTTAAAGCATTGGCTAATGAGAACCACATTCCATCATGCAAGAAGAACCCTTCATAGTGACTAAAATAGTAAGAAGTCAAAGGAGTAAAAGTAATCATATGTATGGTAAAACTCCTATGTAAGCTAAAACCTAATTGTAAGGTATTGACGAAAATAGGTCTCATGTTCAAAGGTGACATTACCAATGCTACCATTTTCACTGATATAATAAACAAACAATTTCCCACCCATGTCTTTTTATTAATTAGTACTTCCTTCATAGTTTAGTGAAAATGAAAGGGAAGACAGGTAAGATTGATTGTGTCTTCTTTGTTAAGTTGTAACGATCCCAAAAAGGAGATAAAACGATATTAGATAGGGTTTCCTATTCATGGTTTAATAAGCTTGAATAAGATATAGTAGTAGGATGAATATAGGGAGTCTTTCTCATGAGGTTTTAACGATATTGAAATATAGGTAAAATGATGCTCAGTAAGCATCAATGTTTAACAAGCATGAGAAGAACATTAAGGAAGAACATCCTAGAGAAATATCTGGCATAAAGGATAAAACATTATTCCAATATGATGGAACCATGGTGAGAAAAGTTAATGTTTGCATATAGTCATTGCAATAATATTTCTAAAAAGGGTAAGAAGACCAGGAAAAGGATAGAAATGGGTTCAAGGGAAATTTTACTACAATGATGCAAGTGATACCATGGAATTTCAACATGCATAAGTAGGAAAGGAAATTCATGATAATAATCACAAGGTAAAAGTGGTTGGATGTAACAACCCTGGGGAAAAATTCATGTAACAAAATTTAATAAAGGAAAAATAAGACCGCAATTAAGGGACACTTATTCCAAGCTAGATGTTGGGGAATGATATCATAGTGGGCATCACTAGATGTGTGTTTTGGCTAAGGAAAATTAGGAAAGGAATTAAAAGGAAAAAATGCATTTTTGGCACATTTATTTATGAAAATAAAGAAAATTAGGACAAAAGTAAGGTGAAAGGTCAAAAGTTGCATGTGAGGAGGAAATTGAAGGAAAATAATGGAAAAGGAATAAATTAGAGGCCTAATGCATAAAAAGACTTCTGAGGATCAGTTGGTAACCTTTTTCCAGTTCAATTTTGAAGCTCTCTAATTATTCTCTCTCGCTCTCTATGACTCTTGGTCACTTAGAGTTTTCTTGGAGCACTATAGCTTTGGATCAAGGAAGGAAAAGCATGGAAAGGAAAGGAAAGGAAAGCAAGGATTGAGGAAGAAGAGTAGGATCAAGAAACTTCAACAGGAATACTTTTTGGTAACCTTTTGCATGTGTGACTTCCTATTTCGTTTTGGACATGCATGTATTTTCATGTTGGGGTATGGTTTTCTTTCTTTCGGTAGCATGGTTTTGTCAGGTTATGATAGCGGTTTTCATCATGGCCTTGCCTTTTTCTAGATTCCATGGTATATTCGGATGTCTATCTTTGTTTTGAGCTTTGGTTTGCCGAATACATTTCAAAATCCGAGTGGAGGTGGTCTCAAGCTTCAATCCCAAAGGCCTAAGAATCCCTTGATCGGTTTTGGTGGGATACATGGTAAAGCCCGAGGGAGAAGTCTTGGTTTAGAGCCTAGTGATATCGGTTTGGATTGTGGTAAATCCTTAGAGATTGGTCTCAGCTTAGGGCCTAGTGATCGGATATTGGATTGTTGTAAAGCCAGAGAGACAAGGATATGGAAAATTCCTCAAGGATATTGATGGATCCCAGATGGCATTTCATGTTCAGTTTGGTTGTGAATCAGACGATTGTTTTTGGTGTGATCATGGTTTGATGATGGTGGAGGTGGTTTGCCCTTCCTAATTCCCTTAGTTTTTTTTGTACAGGGTGTTCTATGAGATCCCACATTCATGCTTGGAATATGGCACAGGGGTGACTGACTAAAAGAGAGATCTGGTTGAGCCATGTTTATGGTCGTGTGGTATATGGAAGTCTTGAACCTTGTCGGATTTGCCTATGATTAATAAAAGACAAGTTATCTTAATTTTTCACTTTTTTATATGTGAATTTAATGGATTTCATATCTATGACATTTATATGGTCCTATGCTGGTTATATGATGGGTTCATGTCATGGTTATTTCATGTATTTAATTGTAATTGTTAAATTAATGGACGCAATACTTAATTCACAAGTTCTTTCAGTCATTTATGCTTTGTCTTGTATCCTATACCTATATGTTACATTGATACCAAGTTTTTAACAAAATTTCAGTCTTGGTTGGGAATTCTCAGGCCTAGTCTTGAGGTTGATTTTTTATTTTTTTATCTTTTCATCATGTATTTGATGGATTATAAAGGTTATAACAAGTTCCGGGAAAAGGTCAGGATTGTGGGCTAGAAAAGAGGCTCAAATCCCAAGGGCGTTGGTAGAGGTCTGCTAAAAAGAGTCCAGGAACACTGGGACATAGGCCTATGAGAGTGACTTTGGCTTCTGGACATTGTCTTTCCTATTGAATGAGAGAAACTAGGGGTTAAAAGACATAAATCATCACTAAGACTAAGCGACGTGATTTCTAAGTGGCTAACATGTCCTCTAAGGGTGTTGTTCCTAATGTGGATGGGTTTGTTTAAGGTGTTCCATTGATTCCATTTTCTTAAGGTCACCAAGGAGGTTGAATCCCTTATAGCAACCTCTCTTGTCACATGTTTACCCCAGTTGGTCGGTTTCTTGGGTAGACCTGGGAGGAGGGGATGTTACAGATTGCTATCAGAGCCTGGTTTCATTCTCCATGGGTGAAGGTGTTGCTCATGCATGCATGTCAGTTTCATGTGATCCTCTTACAGTTGCATTCCATGTTCTTTTTGCATTGCATCATGTTGGTCAAGATTATAGTAAGGATTTCATGAGGAACGTGATGTTGATTTTATGGAATGCATCGTCAGAATTATATGACTGGTTATATGAGTATATGCAGCTTAATTACATCCTTGTATGTTAGGTTGCATTATTGGTTGTTTGATTACATGTATCAGTCTTGTAGGATGGTTACAAGAATTGATTGCTTATGCTTGACTACATGCATTTATGCGTATGTGTAGTTTACTAGGCATTGCTTATGCATGTTGATAGTTGCATGTGGCAATGTGTACATTGGAGTAATGGTTGTTGTCATGCATGAGTTCATAGTGTGCATTGTTGATATGTCCTTGAATTGATGACTGGACCCTAGCTAGAATGATGTTTATGCATTGATACACTTATTCGATATATGTCTATATGATATTATGTTTATGTTATGCATGTATCATGTTGATTTAATGATCTTGCAAACAAGGTATCCTCCTTGATTTATGATAAGGTACGTTGGTTTATTGTGATTTGGTTTAGCTGGCATAGTATGCCTTGCAGGAAAGAGATGAGATGGCTAGCAAGGTGGTAGTCTACATATAATATCCCTATGCATCAGATGGGCAGCATGGTCCGGGGCACTCTTCTGACTTGGAAAACACATTGAGAAGCCAGAAGGAAGAAATAAGGAGTTGCAAATTAGACAATGAAAAAATCATGCAGCCACAAGAGAAACAAGCAGAGGTGAATGTGATACTTCTTTAGAGTTTCTCAGAATTGCAGTGATAGAGGCCACATTAGATTAGACATGGACATGAAGACCGAACTTACTAATGACACATATGGAAGTAGGTCTCCTAGTAGACACAGGTTAGATAGATATGACATGATTAGAGATGGAAGGCTGTTGGACACTTCGGATAGGAGAGGTGATCGACACATCTACTATTCCAGTTTTGGTTCTAATAGTGGGGAAAAGAGGACCTTGCAAGGAAAGAAGAAGCCTACATCAATGAGGATGGTTACCATTATGCATGCTAAGCATAGTTGTAGAAAAGCTTTCTTGATGTTTGTAGTACACATTTCTAGTGACAAGGGTAAGGAGTTTAATGATGTAGATGTGTTAAGAAAGTACCTAGTTTTGCAATAGTTTCAGGATGTATTTCCTGAGGACATTACAGAGTTGCCACCTCATAGGGAGGTAAAGTTTTCTATTGAGTTGGTTCCAGGAGAAACTCCAACATCAAAATCACATTACACGATGAGGACACGTGATTTGGTTGAGCTAAATTTACAATTGAAGGAAATGTTGTACAAGGGGTACATTAGGTCAAGTGTATCACCTTGGGGCACACCAGTGTTGTTAGTGAAGAAGAAAGATGGTAACTCTTAGATTGTGCATTGATTATAAGTTTCTAAACAAGGTAATGATCAAGAACTGGTACCCATTACAGATGATTGATGATTTGTTTGATCCGTTGAAGTGAGCAACAATGTTCTCTAAGATTCACTTGACATCAGGATGTCATTAGGTATGCATCAAGGAAGAACATATGTTCAAGACTGCTTTTAAGACCAGGTATGGGCATTATGAGCTTGTTGTTTTTCCATTTGGTTTGACTAATGCTCCAACTACATTTATATGTTTGATGAATAATGTGTTGTGTCCATATTTGGACAAGTCTGTTATTGTATCCATCGATGATATCCTGGTATATTCTAAAAATGAGGAAGAACATGCTGATAATTTAGCAACAATGTTGAGATTGTTAAGAGAGCATCATTTATATGCTAAACTTAGCAAGTGCGACTTATTTTAGACTGAGGCACATTACTTGGGGCATGTGGTCTCGAAGGATGGCATAACAGTAGATCCAAAAAAGATAAGGGATGTCATGGAGTGGGAAGCTCCCAAGAATGTGGATGAGGTGATATCATTTATGGGATCGCTAGGTTACTATAGGAGGTTCATTAGGAACTTCTCAGACATTGCATATCCTATCACATCATTGTAACAAAAAGATAAGACGTTTGAATGTAAAAAATAATATGAGGCTATTTTTGAGTAGCTTAAGTAGTTGTTGAAATATTCACCAGTGCTAAAGATTGTGGATCCGAACAAGGAGTTTGTAATGTGTATAGATGCTTGAAAGAGTGGACTTGGTGGATTTCTCATGTAAGAAGGATATGTAGTGTTCTATGAGTTGCGGAAATTGAATGAGCATGAGCAAAAGTTTCCAACGCATGATCTTGAGCAAGCGATGATTATACAAGAATTAAAGATGTGCAGGTACTATCTTCTTGGCAGGAGGTTTACATTAATGAGCAATCACAAAGGGTTGATATATTTATTTGATCTACCAAATCTAAATGTGAGGCAAGCTAGATAGTTGGCTACACTTAGTGAGTTCGAATTTGAGATCAGATACATCAAAGGGAAGGAGAAACAGGGTGCAAATGCTCTTAGTAAGAAGGTATAGGTAAATCATATAGAAACTATGAGCTCATATGGGACATAGTTACATCATATGATCTTACAGGGAGGAAAGCAGGATGATAAATACATGGATATTATGCAAAAGTTACAACATAGGATAGGTACAGGTACAGGTGAATAGGATGCAGAATATCATCTCACGACAGATGGTTTCGTGAGATTAAGGGACAAGATCTATGTGTTGAATTGCAATGAGCTTAAGAATCTTATCTTGAGATAGTTTCATGTCAATCCATACTCGGGTAATCTATGATATCATAAGACATTGACTATGGTGAAGAAGTTCTACTATTGGTCGAATTTGGGGAATGAAGTTGCAAAGTCCATGGCTAGATGTTTAGATTGTCAGCAGGTCAAGGCACGATGTATGCATCTAGGTGTTTTTCTACAACCTATAGCAATTCCAGAATGGAAATGGGAGGTCATTTCCATGGATTTCATTTCATGTCTTCCAAGTATAGTGAAGCAACATGATTATGTTATGGTCATGGCTAACTAGTTGAGAAAAGTATCTCACTTCATTCCAGTGAAGATTAAATATTCAGCCGGTGAGGTAACACAAGTTTTCATCAGAGAGATAGTGAGACTACATGGTGTTCCAAAGAAGATTATGTCGAAAATGGATGTAATGTTCAATTCCAAGTTTTGGAAGGAGTTATTTGTAGGCTTAGGTATATAGTTGGCCTTCAACACAACTTATCATTTGTAGACATATGGACAAACAGATAGGGTCAATAGAATCGTTGAGGATATGTTGAGGATGTACGTGATGCATCAACACAGGAAATGGGAGGAGTATCTTCCATTGGTTGAGTTAACATACAATAATGGTTATTATGAGTAATTAAGGATGAGTCCTTTTGAGGAATTGTATGGATAGAGTTGTATCACTCCCATCAGATGGAGTGATCCAGTGGATAGGGTACTTAGTGGACTGGATATGTTGGTGGATATGGAGCAGGAAATGCAAGTTGTAAAGAAGAATCTGAAGGCAACATATGATAGACAGAGGAGTTCTAGAGATCAGAACAAGGTGTTCAAGGAGTTTCAAGTTGGGGAGCATGTGTATTTGTGCATCAAGACCAAGAAAATATCTTTGACGATTGGTTCATGTGCCAAGTTGGCACAACGTGTTGAGGGCCTTTCGAGATCCTCAAGAGGATTAGAACAGTGGCATATTGACTTACACTGCCTCCAATAGTGAAATTCCATGATGTTTTCCATATTTCTCTGCTCAAGAAGTATATAAAAAATGTTGATCATCTTATTGATTGGTCTGTATTGTAGCTAGAGCAAGAGGGAGAGCTCCAGCCAGAGCCTCAATGCATATTACAGTGGAAACATCTCATTCTTAGGAACAGAGCCACAGAGCAAGTTATAGTGCAATGGAACCAATTTGGGCCTGAAGAAGCTACATGGGAGTTAACACATCTGATGCGGACCCTATATCCTTCATTATTTGCCAGTTGAGGCAAAGAAGTTTTGGTTTGAAGTTGGTTTATGTTTTTCATATGTTTTGTTGATGTTTTGGTATATGTGTGTATATGGATGTAAATACCGCCATGAGCTAAGTTATAAAGCTCCAATAAGTGGTATGGTTTTTATATTGTCATGGTGTCATGATGTTTTTCTTTTCAGGATTCCCTTCATTGTAAATACTGCAACGAGCTAAGCTATAAAGCTCCATGGGTAGTATGTTTTCTTTTCAATGGTTTTGCTGAGGTCATGGTGTCGTTTAACACTGAGGATGGTGTTCCCCAAGGGGGAGGGTTCTGTAATAGCTCTAGTAAAAAATTCATGTAATAAGAGCTAATAAAGGTAAAATAAGACCATGGTTAAGGGACATTTATTCTAAGATGAATGTTGGGAAAAGATTCCTATTAGGCGTCAATGGATATATTAGGCATCAATCGATGTGTGTTTTGGCTAAGGAAAATTGGAAAAGGCTAAAGCAAAGGAATTAAAAGGAGAAAAGACATTTTTGGCACATTTATTTATGAAAATAAAGAAAATTTGGAGACAAGTAAGGTGAAAGGTCACAGGTTGCATCTGAGGATGAAATTGAAGGAAAATAATGGAAAAGGAAGAAATTAGAGGCCTCATTTAAAAAAGGGCTTCTAACGATCAGTTGGTAACCTTTTGTTAGTTCAAGTTTGGAGCTCCCTCATTTTTCTCTCTCTCTCTCTCCCACTCTTTGTCACTTAGAGTTTTCTTGGAGCACTCTAGCTTTGGATCAAGGAAGGAAAAGAAAGGAAAGGAAAGGAAAGTAAGGATCAAGGAAGAAGAGTAGGATCAAGTAGCTTCAGCATGAATACTTGCAGGAAACCTTTTGCTTCTGTGATTTGGTTGTAGGTTTGGACATGTGTGAACTTTCATGTTGTTGTATGGTTCTCTTGTTATCAATGGCATGGTTTTCCTAGCTTATGACAATGGTCTTTAGCCTAACATTTCCTTTTTCCAAATTCCATGGTATGTTGGGATGTTTATATCAGTTTTGAGATTTGGTTTTCCAGATTGATTTTAGAATCTACGGCAGAGGTGGCCTCAAGTTTCACTCCCAAATGCCTAGGATTCCCTTGACCGATTTTGGCAAGATACAAAGTAAAGCCTGAGAGAGAAGACTTAGATTAGGGCCTAGTGATCCGGGTTTGGATTGTTGTAAAGCTTGAGAGAGTAGTCTCAGTTTAGGGCCTGGTGATCCAAGATTGGATTGCGGTAAAGCCAAAGAGACAAGAAGATGGAAAATTCCTCAATGAGAGTGATGGATTCCAGATGGAATTCCAAGTTTGGTTTGGTTGTGATCAGAGCACTGCTTTTTGTGTGATGATGGTTTGATGAGGGTGGAGGTGGTTTAACCTCTATATTTCCTTGGTTGTTTTTCGACTGGTTTTTCTATGAGATCCCACATTCATGCTTGGAAAATGGCACGAGGGTGACTAGTTGAAAGAGAGATTTGCTTCAGCCATGTCTATGATTGGGTGGTACATGGAAGTCCCGAACCTGGTTGGATTTTCCTATGATTAATAAAAGCTAAGTTCTCTTAATTTTTCACTTATTTATATGTTGATTTAATGGCTATCATATCTATGATATCTATATGGTTTTATGTTGGTTATAAGCATGGTTATATGACTGGTTCATGTGACGTTTATTTCATGTCTTTACTTGTAATTATTAAAAGTATGGATGAAAGACCTAATTTATGATATAATAGTTCAATGGAGAAGGTGGTGATCCTTCTGGTTATGTTTCGTAAGTTCTTTCAGTCATTTATGCTCTAACCTCTATACTAGACCTGTAGATTGCATTGATGCCAAGTGTTTGACATAATGTTAGTCCTTGTTGGGGAAGCTCAGGCCTAGTCTTGAGCTTAATTTTTTATTTATTTATCTTTTCAGCATGTCTTTGATGGATTCTAAAGGCTATAAAATTTTATGGGCATAGGTTGGTATTTTGGGCTAGAAACGTGGCTCAAATCTTGGGGAGACTACCATAAGTCTACTAAAAAAAGTCCAAGGACACTGGTACGTAGGCATGTGAGAGCAACTTTGGCTTCTGGATGCTATCTTTCCTATAGCATGTGAGTGACTAGGGGTTAAAAGGATAAATCATTAGTGGGACTAAGGATAGGATGTCTAAGCGGATGGCATGTCTTCTGAGGGTGTTGTTATTGATGTGGATGGATTTGTTTAAGGTGTTTAGTGGATTCCATTTCCTTAAGGTCACCAAGGAGGTTGAATCCCTTATAGTAGCCTCGATCATTGCATGTTTACCCTGGTTGGTTAGTTGCCTAGGTAGCCCTAGGAGGAGGGGGTGTTACATTAGAATTATCTTGGGGTATAGCTAGAAGGTGACAAATATGAGGTAATAAGGGTTAGATTTATAATCATGAGGAGTAAAAAGAGAAGGATTCTAGGATGATAGAAAGAAACAACATAGACAAAAGAATAGAAAACATGTGCTAACATAGGGTATCCATTTAGAGGAACTGTAACATACCCCCTTACCACCCATAGTCCATACTAAGGTAGAAAGTGAAAATTACTATGATGACCCAACCTCCAATTTCTATTTATGGAAATCAACTCTGAAACATTGATGCTTTTCCTATCTTTCAAAACTAAAAATAAATAATACCATTTCATTCATATTATTTAGACCCTTTTGATGATACAAATTTTACCTCAATCTGACTACCAGATCTAAAGTTGTTTCCATTTAAAGATATGTCCCTTTTAATCCTAAAATGTTATTAAATCTTGCAACATGGCACCCATGTCATGCCCATGCGACAGTTCACCCTAGTGCCATGTCATGATGGGTGAAGTCCACATCATATCTCTACGACGTGGAACTCCACCATAGTTCCATGTCATCTTGGGTGAAGTCCACATCATATTTCTCATTAGGTGGCAGTTCCATGTGGCATATGCCACGTCCTTAAGATTGATCCCCACCGAATCCCTCCATAACATGTAGAATATGTAGTTCCTCATTATAATAGATTTTCTACCCATTTCTTTTAATAGCCCCAAGCATTCCAAAATGGGAAACTAGGTGTTATGAAATGGAGGGATCTCCATCTACTAGAAGTTGTCAACCTCAGCCCTTTGGTCCCCTAGCGCGCTTGACCATTACTTTCTATGCTTGGTGGACTGGTAGTATGGTACAACAATTTTTGCCAATAATTATTGAGAATATTTTTCTCAATGCACCACCACTTAAAACATCTAGGGTCTAAGATGAAACCCTTGACACATTATCTAAAAAGAAGGGTTCACATCTACCAAATTCCATCAATACTGATTCCTCAATTCATTGTACCTTGGCGCTTGTGTTCAGTCAATGGCCTAGTGCCACAGGATGAAAAAATATTTATTAGATGTCAAATACTCCCTCCACCTACTCACCTCCATCCGTTATCCCTTCACAACATTTTCGCATCTGCATGATGACCATTGGCCCCGTGGTTTGGTTCCTAGGATGGTAAAATTTCCTGTTTATTGCTAGATAAAAATCCATCAATCAAGCTCCAAGTTAAAACACCTAGTTCATCAAATGGTGGAGGTGAACTCAGTTTATCAATGGTTTCGATCTCTTCTGCTTCAACTATGCATATGTGTGCCCTACACTATCACTTTTGAGTTTTTACACTACCTTGACCCATATTGGTCTATAGAATCAAAATATATATTTACATGTTTACATAAATGAAAAATGATATAACTATCCTTCCTAAGCTTGAAATTTTATAAAATAAGGCCTAATGACCACATTGTTTTAATATTGGCATTCAATTTGTTTTTAACAAATATTGTCCTTTTTTCCGTACATAGATATTTAGACTAATCTGCAGGCTTAAAATAAACATAGGCGTAAACCCATTCCTTAGGAAAATAAGTAAGGAGTTAGCCTCTCATTTTCACACAGGATATTGGCATCCCTTACTATAGATATGAGCAAATTATTAGCATAGAAACACAAACATGATATTTACATGCAAAAAAGAGAAATGTTTTAGGAATTTAGCTAATAGTAGAACAACAAAAAATGATAAAGTTTGTAGGAAATTCAGTGATTTCAACCAATAATTTGATGCAACAACATTCTACAACCATGCAACATTTCTTAGATGTATACATTACTTTCCATATGAAATATATTTAATTTCATAGCTCTCAACTGAATGCATTCATTTACAAAAAGAAAAATGACCAAACTGAAGGTAGCATTTTGATTTTCAACCCAACCTTATAGTAGTTGTAGCTGAAAATCACTTGCAGTAGCCACCCTTGAGCCAAAAACATGATCTAAGGGGATTTTTCTTGAGTAGTTTCAACAGATGGCTATACTCAACTCAAAGAGGAAACGAATCACTTATATGTTTAGTTGGTTTATTAACTAGTTGTGGCAAGAACTTGAAGAGTGGTTTATCAACCCAAAAACAAGAACTCGAGTGGTTTGTCCACTCTCTCTCAAGGTGGTTGTGTAAGATACCAAATAATTAAATTCCAAATAGATCGAGCACACTTGCGTGTCTTAATAAAAATTCTTGCAATAAAAAACCATGAACACCAAAGGGATCTAAAAATGCAGCCTCTTATTTATATTAATAACTAAAAACAAGATACATGCTCATATAAGACATACTAAAGTCCCTACAAATAGCACATATGGCTGCTTAATAATGACTACGCTAGAACATTGAAGCCCACTTGTTAATCTTGGATGGATCCACCAATGTCACCACAGGGATTTCGTCTCGGGATCAACCTAGAACTGGCTACGTCAAGTTATGAACAAACCAAAAGAAGATAGAAAAACTCTATAGCATCCAAAATGCCTAGCTCATATCCCCTTTAATAGGCTTGAGGGACTCTCTAAAAGCATTATTTTATTATTTTCCCTTGAAAAACAAAGGCAAATAGTATGGACAAATTCCATGGGAAAATACCATGGGTAAATTCTGTAATTTTGACAACATCAAGAAAAGGGAATATTAAAAATCGTCCTACCCAAGGATTTCTTACCCTCAAGCAATCCAATTCTATCCAAAAGAAAAGAATCTGTATACTGATACCTGGATCCCATACAATCAAGTGTGTCATTCCATGTCTCCATGACAAATGATCATGAATGGATCCTTAGATATCTAGATCCCAAATAATCCTTCAACCAATCCTGCCCTCAATGGATTCACATGGATCCTAGTGCCATCTAAGTCCTAGGACCTATGGGTTATGATACCATTCTAGCCCTACACCATGGCCCATGCCTAAGGGCCCAAGCTGCAATAATCCCTTCGCTAAGGGTATCCTCCTAGGAATCATCTTATCACTAGAGTTCGAACACATAATCTCTCGCCAATCCATCCTGTGGAAGGAATCTAATGCAGGAATTCCTTCACATGGAATAAGTCTACTATGTTGATGTTGCCTGAGGCTCAACTCATGTTGCTCCACTTGGTCACCCAACATGATCAATTTGGATAATGTTTCGCTTCTCTCCCCGATATATAAAGGCAAGTTGGTAGCGTTGTAAGCCCTATCTATGTACCACTAGAGAGGGATGTTTCGGAACTCCCAAATGTACTCCTCTTATTTCCTTGTGAGGGACTTGAGTTGTTCTTCAACACTAGATATTTTGGGCACTGATTCAACACATACCCCTATGATATCCTCAATTTTCCTATTCTCGTATAAGACAGTGTCCGAGACTATCCTAACTCTCTACTTTAACATCATAATATCTGTACTGAAATGCATGATCTGCACCAGATGCTTAGCTATCATATCTCTAGATTGAACCTTTGAACGACTCTAGAAATGGATCATCCTACATACTATATTTTTCATGTTGCACCTCATGATAATGACCATCATGATGGTTCAGTATTATTAGCTCCTCACTCAAATTTCCCTGGCCTCGTCCATCTGTGAATACAATATGTTGTCCATCCTCTCCAATTGTCAAACATAGATGCAATGGTGGACTACTATCTATACTTGATTGTTCATATTATTTATTGGCATCCCCCTTGAGACCTATGGACTTAGTTCTACAAGTTTCTACCACATCATTAGGAAGAATGACTTCCTTTCCTTCCCCACGTACTTTGTCAAGTTGACTGATTGGCTTGTCCTACTAGTCTCTCTTAATAACATTGTGTTGTTTCTCACCATCTGTACTTGAATGCTTAGATCCTTTAAATGAATCCTCATGTTTTGTGCTTGTTTCCTCCTTCCTTCCACCTAGATTTGAATGGTTAAGTGCCCAAGTTCCCTTATAGATAAAGTATAATCCTCTACTTATCAATTCATTCTTGCTACAAGTTTTATTTTCTTTTTTGTTTCTTCCTCTATCAATCCTCTTCAACTTCTTCCTAGTCAACACTTTTCTAAGAAATTCTATGTTTTGCATGACCAACTTTTCAACTAGATCATAGGCGGCTAGTGATACAACTAGTTTGTTTCTCCAATTGATCAACAATTTGGATCTTAGGATCTTACAAATGTCGGCACCTCCTCCTAAAATCAATGACATAATCTTCTACATACTTGTTTTGACATGTTTTGGATGAGTTAATGTAATGTCGATGTAAAAGTTATGAAATACTTGAAAGATTAAGTCTTCACATTCCAGATTTAGCATGAATGTGCCAAAGCTAAACTTTGCCATGAGTTCTAATATTTTTCACCGCTTCTGAAAGGTATGAAGCATGATGTTTTTCAACCCCTAAAGGGTTTCCACTATCATTTTTAATATCTCCCTCATGAGATCATTGCTAGAAGGAAATATAGGTGATGTTAGAGCTATGATCCTTCTAAGACAAGATGAAATTGTGAGTCTAAATTTTTCCCAAGCATGCTACCAGTTTGGGTTGTATCAACGTAAGCATAGATGGCTTGAGAGCCCAACTAAGTTTCTTCCATTGTGGTTTCTCCGCCCTGGATAGACATGTTTCTAATTCCTCCAACTTATGAAGGTCTATGACTCACTTTGTTTATTGAAATTCAGATCCAAGTTCAAAGAGACACTTACTTCTTACATCTCCCTTCTAGATATCCTGTGACTGTTGAAGGATAACACAACCCTTCTGAGAGGAAGGCCTATTGTTTTTTTCTTTCTTCTAATTTGTACATTTTTTCCATTTTTTTATTCATAGAAGTATTGTATCCCAAAAGATCCACTGATGTATTACTATGTTGATTTCTGAGGTGTTTCCAAAAGTAAAATGATGACATTATGATATTGAATCAACGCATCTCAATACTTAGTCTTCCTTCTCTCCTTGGATTTATTAAATAAAAATCAATTTACACCCCTTTGAGAAATTGATCTACGCTGGGCAGTAAAGGAAATAAATGATAAATCTTTAGCCTCCATAAAGACATTGAACCCCTGCAAATAATAGCGGAGAAAATAGTAACCCAATGCAACAATAATTGGTGTAGAAGAAATTCTCCTGCAAATAATTAAAGCCTCAAAATTGACCTCCTACAACAAAATTTGGAAATAAATAATATTTTGTAGAGATTTACTTCAAATAATAAATCGTTGAACAATCCTCCTAATAAACCCTTGTAATATTAATATTCTCTAGCAATAATAACAATGATTTGAACACACTGAATTCAACTCAATGTTAAAAAAGACAATCTATTGGAAGCAACAATGAAGTAATTTCAACCTTTAATCTTGAAGGAGAATGATTCCTTTGAAAACCCTCTGATCTATGTTTTGTGTGATGGCTTATGACCCTCCAAGCCCTATGCGACACCTGGTATATGTGTATGGCCTCACAGCCTTAAAAAACTGTTCGTGTGAGTGACAATATTAAAATTCGCTATAAGAATGTTTGTTACCTCTCCTGAAGTTATTGGTAGCTGACGCTTAACCCTTAGCCAACTTATGCCAATTAGCAGTCGAAATTTCCTGAGAAATTCAACATATCTCTCCTTAGTGTCGAATAACTAGGCTATTTTTAAATATTCTTCTCCAGATCCCATGAGCATGCAATTGGCTTGGTTCAAGGATGCTTCTTGTCCTTTTTCACCAAACAAGGGATCAAACTCACCTAAAAATACGACAAATTTGTTGAATGAAGGCACCTTAATTTTATATATTACAATAGGTGGAAGATATTTGTCTTAACAGATATGCAAATAATTAACTGGCCTCTGGGGCCTTAACTTCAGTGCTTAATGACTGCTGGGTAGCATACTTTTAGCTCATAAATTAAAGCTCCCCAAAAACTAGTGCAATACTCCCAATACATATAAAGTCATGAAATATGAATAATAATAAATCCTTTATGGTAATGGAGCATAGTATAACTTATGGTGATAATTGACCTAATGGGTAACGATATAATAGACTTATGTGAACATTCAACCAATGGGAAAATGATATAATGGTCAACCTAGTGAAATGACCTTTTTTACAAAATACATGTCAGTGATGACTCCTCCCTATAATGAAGAGACAAGGAAACCTCAATGATGCTTATGGTATTTCTGCATGGCACTCTTGTTGTAGGTGGGATTGACACTGTCTTATCTCCATATAGATTTTCATTAAGGAACAAAAGAAAAAAATATATATCTGACGTCCTCCCTTCAGCATGTGAATATAACCTTGACTTTGGATAGTTCATGGTTGTGACGAAACCTTTTGGAAATGTGACAAAGCCTTCTACACTATGAGAATATATGTAAGGGTTATCAGCCTTTTTCATCACTTTGGCTTGGATAGAACCACACCTGTAGTTGACAAATCGACCTAGCACCCCGGTCAAATCAAATCTCAACTCCAAGGATCCTGGACCATGCTGATAACACATGCAAGCTCAAAATCAACTAGTGTTCATTACGACCAATTCAATGGAGGTTGAAGTTGGTATTTCTTTGGAGCACATCAATTCAATGTTAGCTCAACTTGAGGTCAGATCTGGTCTCTGCTTCCACCACTAATTTATGCCGCAAACCCGAACGCTCCAGACCAGATCTAGTATGCATCATGTAACTCCAATTCAACCATGACAGTCCACAAGGGATAAGACCTTAATAATATTTGTGCCACTGTTTCTAGACTTGTTATAGATTCGACCTTCCTTTCTTCCAAGACCTTGAACTTCTGTTGTAAACATCAAGCCATAGGAGGTAAACAGATTTCGATTCTTTCATAGATTCAACTTCACGAGATTTATCCTTTGGGTTTTCTGATCTAAAATCTTGCATATTCTGAACCTTTCATCTTCCAAAATCAACAAATGAACCACTGTGATATTCTTATCCTTCTCGCCGATCCTTCAAGGTAGGGCTCAACTTCAGGAAACTAAGGTTCGACCTTTAGAAATTTAAATCTCGATCTTACCCAATAGTTTGAAGATACTTGAGATAGGGTTGTACCAAAATTCTACTATCGCTCTATTCCTAAAATAATATCAAAACAAAGACCTTGTTACCTCTTAATTGATACTCCAAGTTTAGGATCCAGATGGATCCAGAGGCACATTGCTTTCTATACATGTTAGCCTCACTCTCTTAGAAATCAATAATAAATCCAATTATTAAATTAAATAAATAAAATCATGAGAACTCCTCAAACTAAGGAGTCTAGTTTTGGATGAGAGATTCTCTGCAACTAGCTCTCCTAAATTAGTGTGTAAGTTGAGAAAATGTCTCAACCAAGTGATTCTAAGATAGACGCACTGTCTTAAGACCACTTGCTCATGTATTTAAATGTATTATTAAATTTTTTGAGTAAGTGAGAATTACATGAGCATGAGATACCACATGATGGTCTCTGCCTTTTCCGCCAGTTTGTCTTTTGTGTGTTGCTGGTTTGATTATTGTGTGTGCTTAATATGGCTGAGTGGTTTTAACATGTGGTATTAGAGCTTGGTAGATCTAGGTGTGTCGATATACTAATCAGTGACTAGAAGCTCTGGGGATAGATCCGTTGTGGATTTTTTTCCATTTCTGGAACATGGCTATTTATTATGAGGGTCTCTGCAATTATAGACCCTGAGCTTTCCAAGTTCGTTTTCGGCTTTGAGATACTGAGATCTAGGTTCAGCTTAAGAAACAAGTGGAAGGCTCAAAGATTTTTCTATTCTATTACTAAAAAAGAATGTTGTATCATCGATTTTAGATGCATATTATAAGGAGGCAAGCATAAGGAAAGTGAAGTCTGTGAGTTAAAAGTTTTTTTTGCAAATCATGTTGGGAGACTATGTTTGGAGGCATCGTGGCTATGTGGGAGAGAGGCATTCCTCATATATTTCACTGTGTTGGAAAGCCATGCTGGTTGGAGTTGCGGAGTAGATTCCTTGAAATATTTAAGCATTGCGTAAGATTGACATGGAGTTTGGTTGTGGTTGCACTGAGAATGGTGTGGAATTCGAAGACGTGAGCTTGTATGTGTCCTTCTTGAAGGCCCGGTGATAGAGAAAGGCCCTGCGTTCACCACTAACAATGTCGATGTCCATTTGTGCAACATCCATGTAAACCTAACTCATGTTTCTATATACATGAGTTTCCTCCTTTGAGTTAAGAAGAAAGCTCTGCTCACCTACTAGAAGGAAACCTAAAAGTTCCCATGGGTTCAAATACCAGAAACTTAGATCAACCAGCCATGGCTCATAGTACACACTGTGACATTACGGAAAAGAATTTTGAGGACTGCATATTCTTCTAGAAGAAATTCCATGGCATACACTTTCCAGTTGAAAATAGAAATGGTTAAGCATTGAAGAATCTGTCTAGAGTACCCGCATTGAAGAATTTTTAATGTGTTTCCTGAGAAAGAATATCATCGTGGAACCTATTTGACTGATCTATTATGAAGTACCAGGCATTCAATTTATACTGCATCATCAAATGAGAAGGAGCAGTGAAGTAAATACATCAAAGTCATGAAGTGTTGAAATTAGTGAGTAGTATAAAATCATGAGTTTTAAAATATTACTTTACTACTCATAAAATCATGAGTTTTAGAATCACTAGTGGAACATAAGTGCATCACATTTCATTGTGAAAGTGGATTAGTCTTAAGTTTAAAAGTAGATTATTATAATAATTTTCTAGCGGTGAAAAGATTTATGTAAACATAATTATTATAATAGTTCCAGTGAGAAGAGATAATGAGTTCAATAGTGCATAAGGTGAAAAATAAATGGAATGTGGTCATAAAATTCTGGAAAAAAAGTTGTGGTGTTCGTGTGCTAGATCTACCTGAAACTGAATAAGGGGATCTTAGGTACACTGTGTGTAATGTATGCATGTGCATGACTTGTGTTCAAATTATCTATTTGTATTATGCTTAAACAAAATGCACATAAGAAAGTTCACATATACAAGTCATTGATCAAGATCCTGAAATCAAGGCTCCCATAATCAATTAAGTTCATAAGCACAAAGCATCACATCATCGACTTGATAAAAGTAATATTCTGCAACAACATTTCACAATAGCTAATTCATGCCATCAAGTTAAGGATGCTACAAATCAAGCACTTCAATCCAAGACGACATCAACATCCTCAACACTTTTTGTATCGCTTTCAAATACACATTTTTTAATTGAATTGTACGGGTGCATTCTCGATTGTAACCGACACCCTAATTTTAATTGTTAATGTGAATGCATTAAGTCAAGTAAGTCTTCAAATGATTCATCAATATTGAACTTTTTATTTGTATCTTAGGTACATTTTCGACAGTGTTCAACACCCTTTCCTTTTTTTACAAATCATCATATTCAGTGAGTACATTCAAGAAATCACAAGTGTTAGTAATCAATCAAGCAAGTTCAAGAAAACCATCTAACCAGAAATCATCATATAATGAGTGTGAATTCTAGTATTCTATTCTACAAGCAATAAATCAAGCGAGCGTGTCATTCAAACAATCAAAGGAAGCAAGTGTGAGTTCAAACAATCAATTGCTAAAACAAGTTCAAGCGAGCATGCAACAATCAATCAAACATCAAGCGAGCGAGTTCTACAAATCCAACAAGTATTAAAAGAAAGTGAGCGTGATTTCCAACAAGTTCACATGGTGAAAAGCATTCAGTTGTTAAAGATTCTTAACAATTTGATCCTCTCAACTACTAAAGACATGGTGCAAATCAACAAATCAACTTTTGTTGATATTGAAGTGAATCTTCAACATGCACATGAAACAATCGAGTTTCTTCAACTGGAGTCGCAACTACAGAGAAATGAGTTGCAAGAGAAGCATGTTGCTTCCAAGTCTTTGACCAATCTAGAGACAGCTGATCATTTGACTTCATTCATCCAACCAACTTCAAGTGTTGAAGTTGTTCTAGTTCAAATTTCTTCCAAACCCATCATGAAGCCATGGGAAGAAATTCAAACTAATCGATATTGACACGGATTAGGATATGACAAAGATGAAAACAACTTGCATATACCCAACTACTCTAAACTGATCAAGTTCATTAGTGCCAGATTTCTTGATCAAATAACATCGACAAGCCATGAGAAAGTTGCAGACAAAGACACATGTGTGCAAATTGAAGTTGCAGTCAAAGAAAAATGCCTTCATTGTCAAAGAAGCAGTCATCTGGAAGATTAGTGTTTTGATCTCCATCCTTGTCACCATTGTGGAAAGTCAAATCATACATAAGAGAAATGCTGCAACCAATGATAGTCAGCCAGATTGAAGATAAATTATTCATGGATTGATCCCTGGGAATGGTCATCCATAGCCAGAAGATTGTACAAGATTTACAATGGGATTCATTCACACATATTGCAGCCAACAACCAATTGAAGATGGTACTCTCATGCACCTAAAAGCGAGAGTACCACAGTGAAACTTTCCTACACCTAAAAGGGGGGAGTTCAGGGTTCAGATATATTTTGGAGAAGATTGACTTTCTTTTCAGCTGACAAAGGGGGGAAAATGTCAATGAAATTGACAAGTGGTTTTCAGATTGAAAGCATCAACAACATCAATGAAGCAGCCAATGGGCATCTTCATCAGCCACTAGGCGATCATCATCAGCAAATACGCCAGTGGGCATTCATCAAATTGTGTCAGTGGACACCAGATGTCATTTTCAAGCAAAGCACAGTTGGATCCTTTTGTGGCTTGGCACATGCTGGAGTTGTCAAGTGACATTCAGAGATGAATCATTCATGCAGCTGACTCATGTTCTCTTCAGATTTGAGTTTTTTCAAGCATCCAACTTTAGCAGTTTTTCGGGAAAATGGTTTTTGAGGATCAACCTGAGAAATTTGAAGATGGTTCTTTGTTCATTTTGGATTTATCATTATGGTGGGGAATGTTAGCCTCACTCTCTTAAAAATCAATAATAAATCCAATTATTAAATTAAATAAATAAAATCACGAGAAATCCTCAAACTAAGGAGTCTAGTTTTGGATGAGAGATTCTCTCGAACTAGCTCTCCTAAATTAGTGTGTAAGTTGATAAAATGTCTCAACCAAGTGAGTCTAAGATAGACACACTATCTTAAGACCACTTTCTCATGTATTTAAATGTACTATTAAATTATTTGAGTAAGTGAGAATTACATGAGCATGAGAGACCACATGATGGATCTCTGCCTTTTTCTCCAATTTGTCTTTTGTGTGTTGTTGGATTGATTATTGTGTGTGTTTAATATGGCTGAGTGATTTCAACAATACACTCCATTGTGTTTGGAAACAAATTTCCTGCTAAATGGATGTCTTTTGATCTGCCTAGATGAAATTCAGAATTCTTTGATGCGAGGTCCAAGCCGAATATGGCCCATGTCGAATATGCTTGCGACTAGATGCAATTGTTGACACCAATTCCAATGGTTGCGAGGTCCTAGATCAATATGCCAAAATATCTTTTCTCGATGGCACTTTAAATGTAAGATCCCTGGAACCACTCGTAATCCAGCTTGTAGATAAGATTAAATAGTTAGTTAGTACTTGGATAAAGAAACCCTCCAAACTAAATTTGACCATTAGGTTTGGATAAGTATGACAAATCTAAAGATCAAATCCTTTCATTTGATCTCAATAATTGATAGAACAATTTTCTACAGTGGTCAATTAGGGTGGCTATGAAGAACCACCGAAATTGAAAATATCTTTAGCTAGGGTGACCACGGAGAATCACCGAAACTAATTTTCTTTAGTTGCAATTTAGAAACCCTCAGGATGGCAAGAAAACTTGGCTTTGATACTATTGTAAGATCCCAAACAATTAAATTTCCAACAGATTGGTAACACTTTAGTGCTCTAATAAAAAAGTTTGCAATAAAAAACAATGAACACCAAAGGGATCTGAAAATGTAGCCCCTTATTTATATTAATAACTAAAAACAAGATACATTATGATATAAGACATACTGAAGGCTCTACCAATACCATGTATGGATGCTCAACAATGAATAGGCTAAAACACTAAAGCCCAATTTTGAATCCTAGATGGATCCACCACATGAATGTCATCGTGGTGTTTTCATCCTAGGATCAACCTAGCACTAGCTATGCCAAGTTCTGAACAAAACACAATAAGGTAGACAAAATCTGGATGATCCTAAATTTCTAGCTCCTATCCTCTTTAATAAGTTTGAGAGACTCTCTAGAAACCTTATTTTATTATTTTCCCTTGAAAAATGAAGGAAGATACTATGTTCAGAATCCATGGGAAAACACCATGGTAAGTTCCATTGATAAATTCCATGCATTTTCACCACATCAAGAAAAGGGAAAATTATAGGTTGAGTGGTGCACATAGGAGACTAGAGACTCCTTCAGGTTGAAGCATGAGAACATATTCAATCCTAAGGGTGATAGGGTGGTGTAAGGTGGATATTTAAGTCTCCTTCAAGTTGGAGTCCAAGAACACTTTAGGGTGGAAAGGTGGTGCTAGGGTAGGAGATTGATGCCAGGAGGGTGTTGGATCATCCTTCTAGTTAGAGCTTGTAAAACCAGAGTGTTCGAGCATCCTTTGAGTTGGAGCTCATAAAACTAGGGAGTTGCAGCCTCCTTCTAGTTGTTGCTAGAGAGTATTGGAAGTTGGAGCTTCTTATTAATGTATCTTTAAGACATATATTAAAAAACATTAAGTGGTTTTTCTTTCGAAAGGGTTTCCATCTAAAAATATTTTCTATATTTTTTATGATGTTATGCATTGGTGAATGGTGTTGTAGACCTTTAATTCCTAATTAATGTGATTAAAATGTTTGAAAGTTCCAATACTAATGTAGCCTCTTATTTATATTAATAACTGAAAACGACATACATGCTCATATAAGACATCTTAAAGTCCCTACAAATAGAATTTATGGCTGCTTAACAATGACTACTCTAAAACATTAAAGCCCACTTGTGAATCGTGGATGGATCCACCAATGTCACCACGAGGATTTTGTCTTGGGATCAACCTAGAACTGGCTACATCAAGTTATGAAGAAACCAAAATAAGATATAAAAACTCTAGATGATCCAATATGCCTAGATCATATCCCCTTTAATAGGCTTGAGGGACTCTCTAAAAACATTATTTTATTATTTTCCCTCGAAAAACAAAGCCAAATACTAAGGGCAAATTCCATGGGAAAATACCATAGGTAAATTCATTAATTATGACCACATCAAGAAAAGGGATTATTACAAATCCTCCTACCCAACGATTGCTTGCCCTCAAGAAATCCACTTCTATCCACAACAAAAGAATCTATATATTGATACCTGGATCCCATAAAATCAAGTGTGTCATTCCACATCTCCATGATAAATGATCATCAATGGATCCTTAGATAATTGGATCCCAAATAATTCTTCGACCAATCCTGCCCTCAATAGATTCACATGGATCCTAATGCCATCTAACTCCCGGGACGTATGGTTTATGATACCATTCTAGCCCTCCATCATGGCCCATGCCTAAGGGCCCAAGCTACAATATTCCCTTCGCTAAGGGTATCCTCCTAGGAATCATCTTATCACTAGAGTTCCAACACATAATCTCTCGCCAAACCATCCTGTGGAATGGATCTAATGCATGAATTGATGCACATGGAATAAGTCTACTATGTTGATGTTGCCTGAGGCTCAACTCATGTTGCTCCACTTGGTCACCAAACATGATTTATTTGGATAAATTTTCCCTTCTCTCCTCAATATATAAAGGCGAGTTGGTGGTGTTGCAAGCCTTATCTATATACCCCTATAGAGGGATGTTCTAGAACTCCCAAATGTACTCCTCTTATTTCCTTGTGAGGGACTTGAGTTGTTCTTAAACACTAGATAGCTTGGGCATTGATTCAACACGTACCCCTATGAGCTCCTCAATTTTCCTATTCTCCTGTAAGACAATGTCTAAGGCTATCCAAACTCTCTACTTCAACATCATAAGGTCTGTATTGAAATGCATGATCTTTTCTTGAAATTCCTCTACTGGCAATTCTGGTGCCATGTTGAATGCCTCCATACATGTCTGCACCACATGCTTAACTATCATAGCTCTAGCTTGAACCTTTGAACGAATATCTAGAAATGGATCATCCTACATACTATGTTTTTTGTGTTGCACCTCATGATCATGACCATCATGATGGTTCAGTATTGTTGGCTCCTCACTCAAATTTCCCTGGCCTCCTCCATCTGTGAAGACAATATGTTGTCCACCCTCTCCAATTATCAAACAAAGATGCAATGTTGGATTGCTATCTATACTTGATTGTTCATATTCTTTATGGGCATCCCGCTTGAGACCTATGGATTTAGTTCTACAAGTTTCTACTACATCATTAGGAGGAATGACCTCCTTCCTTTCCCCACGTACTTTTTCAAGTTGACTGATCGGCTTGTCCTACTAGTCTCTCTTAATAACATTGTGTTGTTTCTCACCATTTGTTCTTGAATGCTTAGATCCTTCAAATGAGTCCTCATGTTTTGTGCTTGTTTCCTCCTTCCTTCCACCTGGACATGAGTGGTTAAGTGCCCAACTTCCCTTATAGATAAAGCATAGTCCTCTCCTTATCAATTCATTCTTTCTACAAGTTTTATTTTCTTTTTTGTTGCTTCTTCTATCATTCCTCTTCGAATTCTTCCTAGTCGACACTTTTCTGAGCAATTCTATGTTTTGCAAGACCAACATTTTAACTAGATAATAGGCGGCTAGTGATACAACTAGTTCATTTCTCCAATTCATCAACAATTTGGATCTTAGTATCTTATGGACATCGACACCTCCTTCTAAAAATAATGACATAATCTTCTACATGCTTGTTTTGACACGTTTTGGATGAGCTGATGTAATGCTGATGTAAAAGTTCTGAAACACTTGAAAGATTAAGTCTTCGAATTCCAAATTTAACATAAATGTGCCAAAGCTGAACTTTTCCATGAGTTCTACTATTTTGTACCAGTTCTGAAAGGTAGGAAGCATGATTTTTTTCAATCCCTAAAGGGTTTCCACTATCAATTTCAATATCTCCCTCATGAGATCATTGTTATAAGGAAATATAGCTCATGTTAGAGTTATGATCCTTCTAAGACAAGATGAAATTGTGAGCCTGAATTCTTCCCAAGCATGCTACTAGAGTTTGGGTTGTATCAATGCAAGCATAGATGGCTTGAGAGCCCAACTGAGTTTCTTCCATTGTGGTTGCCCCACCTAGATAAACATGTGTCTAATTCCTCTAGCTTATGAAGGTCTATGACTGACTTTGTTTGTTGCAATTCAGATCCAAGTTCAAAGAGACACTTACTTCTTACATCTCCCTTTTGGATATCCTGTGACTGTTGAAGGATAACACAACCCTTCTGAGAGCAAGGACTATTGTTCTATTATTTCTTCTAATCTGTACATTATTTCCATTTTTTATTCATAGAAGTATTGTAGCCCAGAGGATCCACTGATGTATTACTATGTTGATTTCTGAGGCGTTTCCAAAAGTTAAATGATGACATTATGATTTTGAATCAATGGATCTCAATACTTAGTCTTCCTTCTCTCCTTGGATTTATTAAATAAAAATCAATTTACATGCATTCAAGAAATTGATCTATGCTGGGCTGGAAAGGAAATAAATGATAAATCTTTAGCCTCCATCAAGACATTGAACCTCTGCAAATAATAGTGGAGAAATAGTAACCCAATGAAACAATAACTGTTGTAGAAAAAAACTCCTACAAAAAATTAAGGCCTCAAAATTGACCTCCTACAACAAAAGTTGGCAATAAATAATATTTTATAGAGATTTCCTTCAAATAATAAATCCCTGAACAATCCTCCTGATAAACCCTTGTAATATTAATATTCTCTAACAATAATAACAATGATTTGAACACAATGTTTTCAAACCAATGTTCAGAAAGACAATCTATTGGAAGCAACAATGAAGTAATTTCAACCTTTAATCTTGAAGGAGAATGATTCCTTTGGAAACCCTCTGATCTATGTTTTTTGTGATGTCTTATGACCCTACAAGCCCTATGCGACACATGGTATATGTGTATGGCCTCACGGCCTTAAACAACTATTCATGCTAGTGACAATACTAGAATTCCCTATGAGAATGTTTGTTACCTCTCATGAGGTTTTTGGCAGCTGACACTTTAACCCTTAGCCCACTTACGCCAATTAGCAATTGAAATTTCCTAAGAAATTCGACGTATCTTTCCTTAGCATCGAATAACTAGGCTATTTTTAAATATTCTTCACCAGATCCCATGAGCCGGCAATTGGCTCAGTTCAAGGATGCTTCCAGTCCTTTTTCACCAAACAAGGGATCAACCTCAACTAACAATGTGACAAATTTGTTGAATGAAGGCACCTTAATTTTATCTCTTACAATAGGTGGAAGATATTTGTGTTCAAAGAGAAGCAAATAATTAACTAGCTTCTCGGGCCTTCCCATCATTGCTTAATGACTGTTGGGTAGAATACCTTCAGCTCATAAATTAAAGCTCCCCAAAAATTAGTGCAATACTCCCCATACATATAAAGTGATGAAATATGAATAATAATAAATCCTTTATGTTAATGGAACATGGTATAAATTATGGTGATCATTGACCTAATGGGTAATGATATAATAGACTTATGTGACCATTCAACCAATGGGAAAATGATATAATGGTCAACCTAGTGAAATGACCCTTTTTACAAAATATATGTCAGTGATGACTCCTCCCTATAATGAAGACATGAGGAAACCTTAATGACGTTTATGGTATTTTCTCATGGCACCCTTGTTGTAGTTGGGATTGAGACTGTCTTATCTCCATATAGATTTTCATTAAGGAACAAAAACAAAAGCAAAAAAAATATCTGACGTCCTCTCTTCTGCATGTGAATATAACCTTGACTTTGGTCAGTTCGTGGCTGTGACCAAACCCTTTGGCAATGTGACAAAGCCTTCTACACTATGAGAATATATGCAAGGGTTATCAACCTTTGTCATCAGTGTCGCTTGGATATATCCACGCCTGCAGCTGACAGATCAGCCTAGCACCCCGAGGAAATCAAATCTCGACTCCAAGGATCCCGGACTGTCATGACAACACATGCAAGCACAACATCAACTAATTTTCATTATGACCAATTCAATGGATTTCAAAGTTGGTATTTATTTGGAGCACATCGATTGGATGTTAGGCAACATTAGGTCATCTGTGGTCTCTGCTTCCACCACTAATTTATGTTGCAAGCCCGAATGTTGTGCACCGGATCTAGTATCCATCATGTAGCTCCAATTCAACTGTGACTGTCCACAAGGGATAAGAGCTTAGTAATATTTGTGCCACTGATTCCGGACTTGTTACAGATTCAACCTGCCTTTGTTCCAAGACCCTGAACTTCTGTTGTAAACATCGAGCCATAGGAGGTAAACAGATTTTGATTCTTTCATAGATTCAACTTCACGAGATTTATCCTTTGGGTTTTCTAATCCAAAAGCTTGTGTATTCTGAACCTTTCATCTTCCAAAATCAACAAATGAACCATTGTGATATTCTTATCCTTCTTGTTGATCCTTCATAATCGGGTTCAACTTCAGGAATCTAAGGTTCGAACTTTAGAAATTTAAATCTCAGTCTTACCCAATAATTCGAAGATACTTGAGATAGGGTTGTAATAAAATTCTACTATCGCTCTCTGCCTAAAATAATATTAAAACAAAGATCTCGTTACCTCTTAATTGATACTCCTAATATAGGATCTAGATGCATCCAGAGGCACCCTGCTTTCTATACACTCAATTGTGTTTGGAAATAAATTTCTTGTTGAATGGATGTGTTTTCATATGCCCAGATGAAATTCATAATTCTTTGATCCGAGGTCCAAGCCGAATATGCCACATGTTGAATATGTTTGCGACTAGTTGCAATCGTTGACACCAATTCCAACGGTTTCGAGGTCCCAGATCAGTGATTTCTCGATGGTACCTTAAATGTAAGATCCCTGGAACCACTTGTAATCCGGCTTGCAGATAACATTAAATACTTAGTTAGTACTTGGAGAAAGAAACCCTCCTCGACAAATTTGACCAATGGGTTTGGATAAGTACAACAAATCTAAATATTTGATCCTTTGAGTTGAGCTCAACAATTTATAAAACAATTTTCTACAATGGTCAATTATGGTGGCTATGGAGAACCACTGAAATTGACAAGATCTTTAGCTATGGTGACCAAGGAGAATCACTGAATCTAATTTTCTTTAGTTGTAATTTAGAAACCCTCAGGATGGCAAGAAAACTTGGCTCTGATACTGTTGTAAGATCCCAAAAAATTAAATTTCCAATAGATCGGGAACACTTTAACATTTTAATAAAAAAATTTGCAATAAAAAACCATGAACACCAAAAGCATGTGAAAAATGTAGCCTCTTATTTATATTAATAACTAAAAAATTGATACATGTTGATATAAGACATACCGAAGCCTCTACCAATAGCATGTATGGATGCTCAACAATGACTAATCTAAAACACTGAAGCCCAATTGTGAATCCTGGATGGATCCACCACACCAAGGTCATCGTGGTGTTTTCATCCTAAGATCAACTTAGCACTAGCTATGCCAAGTTCTGAACAAAACACAATAAGGTAGACAAAATCTAGATGATCCTAAATGCCTAGCTCATATCCCTTTTACTAAGTTTGAGAGACTCTCTAGAAACCTTATTTTATTATTTTCCCTTGAAAAATGAAGGAAAATACTATGGTAAGAATCCATGGGAGCATACCATGGTAAGTACCATCGGTAAATTCCATCCATTTTGACCACATCAGGAAAAGGGAATATTATAGGTTGAGTGGTGCACAGAGGAGACTGGAGACTCCTTCAGGTTGGAGCATGAGAAAATATTCAATCTTGAGGGTGGTAGGGTGGTGTAAGGTGGATATTTAAGTCTCCTTCAAGTTGGAGCCCGAGAACACTTTAGGGTGGAAAGGTGGTGCTAGGGTAGGATATTGTTGCTAGGAGGGTGTTGGATCATCCTTCTAGTTATAGCTTGTAAAAGCAATGTGTTTGAGCATCCTTTCAATTCAAGCTCATAAAACTAGGGAGTTGGAGCCTCCTTCTAGCTGTTGCTAGAGAGTATTGGAAGTTGGAGCTTCTTATTAATGTAATCTTTAAGATATATATTTAAAAACATTAAGTGGTTTTTCTTCCGAAAGGGTTTCCATATAAAAATATTTTCTATATTGTTTATGATGTTATGCATTGGTGAATGGTTTTGTTAACCTTTAATGGTTAATTAATGTGATTAAAATGTTTGAAAGTTCCAATACTAATCCCCTCCCCCCACCCACCGCACCCCCCCGCACCCCGAGTATTGGTGAATATTACAACACTATACACAAAAGGGTAGACCCAAACCACCGTAACCTTGAACGTCAAATTACCCAATAGTAACAACTAGAGAAGGGACAAAAGTCCTAATTATACCCACTTAATACACGAACAAGAAATTGAATCCACAACTAGTAGGGACTCCATGTTGCCTTATTCTTAGACTAAGAGTTAAGAAATAAGCTCAATTATTAGTTTTCTACACAAAGGAAAACCCAAAAATTTATCCTTCCCCTCCTAGTTGCAATCATGAATGAAGGGTATCCCATATGCCAAGATCTTAGATGGCATACTCTTATGTTAGCTTTCCTTTAAACCAAATTAAACAAAATATTAATATTACCTCAATATTCTGGAATTCCCTAGGAGTCGCTCCATGAGTGCTTGGTTGCTTCCCCTTCATACCAAGAGTACATACTGATAGTAGCCATAGAAAACCTTTCTCCATTTTTTGATACCCAGGACTCTCTGTATACCCAAGTTTCATTGTAAGCCCCTTTACACTGACTAGGTTCAATAAGGGAAAAAAACATTGTAAATTATAACAACGCCGGACCAAAGTCCCAACCACCAGTGAAGACTCATAACCTCCATCCACTGCATCATCTTCATCAAACATAAGAGTGTGAACATAACAAGCCTATTCATTTTTTACCACTCCCCAAAATCTTGGTTTCTTTACTCATCCACCACATCTAAAAAAGTTATTTAAAATATTTAAATAAATAAATTTCAATAAAATAATTAATAAAAATATCATAATAAATATTGATATCATTTAATATAATTATAAAAATTTAGATTTAATTCATTAACTATAATATATAGATTAAATAGAAATTCAACTAATCTCTTTCTTTATATATATATATAATCAATGTATATTTTTTTTCCAATAATTAAATAATCTTATAATAAATTTGTAAATTTTATTAGAATTAATTATTATTGTATTTACACATTAAAATATATTTAAATGAAATGATAATTATCATCAATTAATATCAACTTAACATATAATCATTAAATAAATTAAATTAACTCTAAAATAGTTCAATTAATATTATTTTTTTATTAATTTAAAAATATTTATATTTTATATCTAATATTTATTAATATTAAATACAATCTAAAAAATAAATAAAGATGAAATTAGTAAATAAGTTAATTAAATGTATATTTGATAAATAATTTCTCAACATCTTTTTTATTTTTGAATTCAGGTTTGTGTGATCCATAATGAATTAAGAAAATTATTTTGGTAGAAATTGCATAAGAGAAATTTTTGGCCAAGGCGTTTTGAACCAACAAGCATGGTTCATCATTAGGACCAGATGAAGATGTAGACCAAGGAAAAGGCTTAAATAAAGAGCAATGTAGAGACCATAATTTCAAGTAACAACTATATATGAACACTTATATTTAAATTATGATATTAATTTATTAATATATTAAAAAAATATTATTAAGTAACGACTATATCAAATGACTAGTTTTTCAAAATTGATATTTAAATTATGATATTAATTTAGTAAAACCAAATATTAATAAGTAACAAATAGTTTTTGAAAAAAAATAAATCAAAATCAAACTCTAAACAAGGTGGAATATATATATTTTTTTAAAAGGAGTCAAGACCCTAATCGAGATATGATCAATAATGATTTGGAGATTTCTGTGGTGTGGTTTTTGAGATTGTGCACTCGGATATTCCACAATATGCATTTTTGTGTCTATGTTTCGAGTTTAGAAGAAGACTCATCCTCAGGACTGATTCTTCAAAGAAGCGAAACGGGGTTAGAAATATGATATGCTGTCAAAGTGGGGCGCCGACTAGCTCAAGGTGAATTTCTTGAGCTAGTTGAAGGCTTTGTGATTTTTTTGGTTATGTAGTTTATGCCTAATGCAGGCAAAGGATGGAGTTAGATTGGAATCGCGACAATCACATTCCCTTCTTTGTATCTTAACCCTCATTTGTAGAATCAGTCTCAAGGATGAGCCTTATTCTAGACTTGAAACGTAGACATAAAAATGCATACTGCGAGATAAGATCATTTAATAAATAAAAATAATTAATAGAAATAAAATAAACTAAAATAAAAATAGATAAATAGATCAAATATATATATATATATATATATTCAAATAAAAATAATCAATAAATAAAACAACATCAACAGTGTTATATGGGGCTAGCCCGCGGGGCTCTGGATTGATGGTGAATGGGTGCACTATTAAGGCACTCCTTGTGATAGGTCACTGGTTCAAATCCCCTATGGGTGCTTACCTACTAAAAAAAAAACAATATTATATGGGGTTGAGGCCCATTAAACAGATAAAAAAATACTAAAAGGAGTTAAGAAAGAATAGGATGATAAAATACTTAAGAAAACACAAAGGATCAAGAATATAAATTCTAATGAAGAATAAATCAACAAAAAATACTATAAAAAACAAAACTAATACCTACATAGATAAATAAACAAAAAAAATAAATCCCAAAAAGAAACTTAAAAAACTAGGAGTACAGGATAGGCACCCAACTTCTACTAATAATCAAATGATCGTATCTATTTAAATTATTGGGTCTTTTTTCAATTTCTAGGGCCACCCTTAGTTTACGATGATGGAAATTAGTAACCCTAGCAATGACTTAGGCATACTTAATGCATATGTGATGCTTAGATTAATCTGCATGCTCTGCCAAAGTAGAGGAGCGGGTCTTGCCATGCTTTATGTCAACGACATGCTCACGAATCGTTTGATTAATCGAGCGACAAGTCTCACTAATGTAGGGAGTCCCACAAGAGCATGGGATAACATAAACATTGTTCATATCCTTTGGGTTCACTGGGTCATTTATCGATCTAAGGGAGCTTCGGATGGTATTTAATGACCAAAAGTTTGAAGCCATCTTATTCTTCCTTAGGCTCCTCATAATCTTGTCAGTGGTCCCTTGGATAAAAGGAAGATGAGCACCAAAAAATTGATCCCTAGTATCTTTCTTAGCTCTAGGACCTTTTTCAACTCTGAGGAAAGCCTTAGTACATTGGTGTCTACTATACCCATTATTAAAGAAAGCACTTAGGAGATGTGCTTTCTCTTCATTGAGATGGTTGTCATCAGAAACTCTTCAAGCTCTATTCACTAAGTTGTTGAGAACACCAATACTTTGAGTTGGGAAATGATGAGAATTAACATGAAGATATTTTTTAGTATCATTTTTCTTATGAAATAACTGATGAGAAAAATAGCCATCACCATTCCTTGAGAGGAGGACATCAAGGAAGGGTAAACTACCATTACTTTCAAATGCCATGGTGAACTTTATGGAACTAGATTGATTGTTCAAATAGAGTAAAAACAATTCCAACTCTTCCTTACCATGGGACGAGATGACATAAATGTCATCCAAAAACCTCTTCCACATCTTAGGTAGAAGCCAAGAAGAAGTTAAGGCCTTTGATTCAAAATCCTCCATGAATAAATTAGCTACCATAGGGGAGAGGATGGAACCCATGGTGACACCGCAAGTTTGCTCATACAATTACCCCTTGAATGAAAAGAAAGTAGATGTAAGATAAATACCAACTAAATTAGCCATATTAGGATCCATAATGTGCTTGGTGAGTTCAATGGCCTCATTTAAATAATATTTTTCAAAAACTAGCTGTTTAATATAGCCGTTACTTATTAGTATTTGTTTTTAATATATCAATAAATTAATATCATAACTTAAATATTATTGTTCAAATATAACTGTTACTTGAAATTATGGTCTCTACATTGCTCTCTATTTAAGTCTTTTCCATGGTCCGCCTCTTCATCTGGTCTTGATTATGGACCACACTTGTTGGTTTGAAACATGTCGGTCAAAAATTTATCTTATGTGATTTCTACCGAAAGAATTTTCTTAATATTTTTTATTTATTTACTGGTTAGATTCTTATTCTTTAACTAGTTTTATTGTTTCTTGTTCTTGATACTGGGTAAAGTGTTCATTCGAAACATCTAACATTTCACCTCCTTATTAGACAATTTTCTCCAAAAATCACTTCTACATAAAAAAATGATTAAATATGCACTACATCTAGATTCTATTCATCTAAAAATTATATACCAGCCTAGATCCATTTTGACCCCGAATCTATCAAGCGCCGAGATGGATCAAATCACTCGACGTGCAAACCTATTTTTTGAGTGTAAAACTTGAGGAAAGGTTTTCACCTTGAGAGATTTGATCCCTCTCGTTTCTTGATAGATCAGTGGTAAAGATGGATCCGCAGTTAAGATTTGAGATCTGGAATGTTTTTATTTATTTATAATTATATTAATATTAATATTTATAGTTATAGTTATAGTTATAGTTATATTTATATTTATATTTATATTTATATTTATCAATACTTACATTGGTAGATGTATGTATTTATTTTTTAATAGTCTTATTTTTAAATATTATTTTAATTATTAATAATTATTAAGCAGATAGTATGGAATTAATCTCCACTAAATATCTTATAATATTTTTAATAGTAATCAAATATTAAAGTTGAGATTTATCTTAAAAGTTGTTATGCTTGATTAGTTAACAAAAAAATCATACAAAAAAATGTCATATGAAATGAGTTATGGTCCTTTGGGCATCTAATATTGATAAGCCATGATATTGTAACACGTCATTTTTGCATGTTAAGAACTTCCATGGTTAATAATATTGTTACATGTTTTTTTTGTATGTGTATATATTTAACTCACGTATTAATTTTTTATAATTAATTATAACAATAATAATTTAAAATAAAATTATAAGTTAGTTAACTTTCAAGATTATTTTAGTCTTGGCAATGTGAGATGTATAATTAAGCAAAGAGTTATAGTCCATATCCTTGTTTAATACCCATTTAATCTATATGGTTATCCTAGTAGGTGTATTTATTTTGGAATATGATGTTGGAATATGATTTTTAGAATTTTAATTTAATTGTCTACTAGTTCAACCATATAAATTAAATTCTTGGTAAATGTTGATAGAGATCAAAACTTAATATGAATCAAAGTATTTCATCATATATTTTAAGTTGCTAAAATTGAAATAATCATTAAAATTATCTAAATTATAACTTTATTGTCATTATTATTATTAAAATAATTTATATAAGTTAAACGTATATACATTTTAAAGAAATGTGATGATCTGGATTCTTAATCAATAAGTAGGCTTTGTTACAATACCATGAGCGAATACCATGACTTATCAATACGAGATTCTCGAAAAATCATAACCATTTCCTATAACATTTTTCATATCAAATGTTTTTTAATTCATCAAATTGATTGAATGGGAAAAATAAGGCATAACTATTTTGAAAAGAAGATATCATTGTATAATTTGTGTATATTACTAGACATATTCTAAAATATTTTTTGGGGGTTAAATCTCTATTCAAAAATAAATATGTAATAATAATTATTAGATCAATGGTAGGGATTCAACTATAATGTATTATTCTAAAATAATTTTACTAGCATTCACAATTAAAAGATTGGTATTTATCTTTGAAGTAGTTATTCCATTTTTCCCCTTTTAATTAATTAAATTAATTAAAGAAAATGTCATATGAACAAGTTTCACGGGATTTAGCTATAAAGTAATTTCCATTTTTCCATGTTAATTAAATGAATTAATTAAAGGAAATGCCATATGAAGAAGTGCCACACTAAATGAGTTATCATGGTATTGTAGTAAAGTATGTTTAAAAATTTTGAATCTCCATAGTAAAATACGGGTGAATCTCCCTGGTTAAGAATGTTGTGAAATGTTTTTCCTATTTTAAATAAATATATGTTTAAATTATATATTAATACTTTTTAAAATTAATAATAATAATATAAAATATGGTTATAATTTAGTTATTATTATTTTTTTTTAATTTTAAAAATGTGAGATATATATGTTTATCATGGATTGGTGTTTATTGGCCTTTACCAAACATTTAATTTATATCATTATGTTAATATATATGAATGGAAATCTACAATCCTAACTAGTGAAGGATTTTTTCCCTAATCACATTTATATGGATCTAATAAAACTTTTTAACTACATTTCATCTTTTCCATGCACCCATTATAGCATATAAAACACATATAATACATTTAGAGGCCAAAAATATAAAAAACATAGCAATTTAAAATGTTATGTTTGAATAAGAGTTAGTGTTAGAGAGAAAATATCATTAATAAGCCTTTTATAATAAAGATACAAGGATAATTTGTAATTTATTCAATACTTAATATGGATTTGAAAGTCATAATGTGGAAAATATGAATCATAAATAAAATATTTCAATGTCAATTATGTATACATTATATAAAATGAGTGAAAATAAAAAATATTATAGTATTAGTTTTATATATATATATATATATATATATATATATATATATATATATATATATATATAGATATTCCATATTAACTCAAGATTTACCAATCAAATCTCTTAAGGTGCAAACTTTTTCTAAACACTCAGAGAGATGTTTTCTTTGAGATAGATTTATGCTAATTTAAAATATCATATTTAAATTTGACATACCTAATTTTTTTAATTGACAATTATTAGAAAAAACATATTGGTAATAAAGATAACTATTTTTTTAAATTTATAATGATTTAATATCACATTTCAAATAAAATTGATGATATAAAAAATAACTTTCTAAATTATTAATGTTATAATATTATCACATATTTCAACTATTAACAATTATATCTATGTATATTTGTACTTGTAGGTTCAAACTACTTATGTAATATGCTAAAACAAAAGACTTGAATCTACTCTACTCATCAGCAGAAACAAAAATTGATCAATGAAAACACTAAGAAGGAAAGGAAGAATTTGAATCACACATAACACAATATTTTTCTTAGGAAAGAACTACTCAAAACCCTGACTATCTATATTGCCTTAACCAAAAGATCTGAGAAGAAAATACAATGCTTTTTCAACCTGAACAATTCTTGCACAGGTACAATCTATCTCGCTTCCTTACAAACCATCTCAAGTGAACACTTAGGCAATGTTGCATCCTGCCAAGCCCCTACTTCCTTACACAATTCTTGAGAGAATTATCTAATATTTTGTAACACCCCCTCCCAGGTATACCCAAAGTAACCATGCCAACCAGGGTAAACATGAGGAAAAATGCTACTATGATAGTATTTTACCCCCTATGTCACCTTAAGTTGGTGGAATCGATGGAAAATCGCATACAGTCAACCAACGTCATCAACAAAACCCTAAGGAGACAAGTGAGCCACTCAGATAACCTGTCCTTGGGTCCCACTACTATTCTATAAACCTTAGGCCATATTCGCTCTCATGTTATGGGTAAGTGATTGGCCGAAAACCTAATTTTTCTCTCACAGGCATGCTTGCTAGTGACTGTTGTCCAAAATTGCCAGTTTTTTGCTAGCAACACCGAGATGTAAGCCACTTTCAAGCCCAAAATCCTGGCCTCTACCGAGAACTTGTTGTAACTTCCAGAATTCATTCAAAACACGATAAAAATGTTGATCAGTCAAAAATCGCCTCAAAACAAGGCCCGAGCATATGCAATAGGGACTAACATTCTGTCAAACACTTGGCATCAACGATACCTACAAGTTTAGGATACAAGACAGAGCATAAATGACTAAAAAATCTTATGAACCATAACCATAACGATCACCTCCTTCTCCATTGAACTACTACATCATCAATTAGGTCTTGCATTAATCCATTTAATAGTTACAAGTAAATATATGAATAATCACGACATAAACCAATCATTTAATCATGCTTATAACGAACATAAAACCATATCAATATCAAAGATATGACAACCATTAAATCCACATATAAATGAGTACAAAAGTAGGATAAATTAGCTTTTATTAATCATAAGTAAATTAAACCATGTTTAGGGCTTCCACGTACCATCCAACCATAGACATGGTTGAACCAAATCTCTCTTTCAACTAGTCATCCTTGTGCCATATTGCAAGCATGAATGTGGGATCTCATAGAATAACCAATCCAAGACAAACCAAGGGAATCTGGTAGTTAAAACACTTCCACATTGATCAAAATGTGATCCCACCAAAATCGGTGTTCTAATCACAATTGAATCAAACTTGGAATGCCATCCATAATCCATCACTATCCTTGAGGAATTTTTGTCTCCTTGTCTCTCAAGCTTTATCGCATCCAAACACAGATCACTAGGACATAAATCGATATTTCTCCCTTAGGATTTACCATGTATCCAACCAAAGCCAGTCAAGGTATTCCTAGGCCTTTCAGAATGAACCTTCAGACCACCTCTGCCCTAGATTTTGAAATCCATCCGACAATTCCAAAGCTCAAAAACTGAAATAACATCCCAACAGACCATGGAATCTAGAAAGAGACTAGGCTAGTCTGAAATCCATTGTCATAACCCAGAAAAACCATGATATTGACTACAATAGAACCATACGCCAACATGAAAAGAAATGCATGTCCAAACCAGCTAGGAAATCACACATAAAAAAGGTTACCTGCAAGTATTCTTGTTGAAGCTACTTGAATCCTGCTTTCCTTTCCTTGATCCTTTCTTGCTTTTCCTTTCCTTTCCTTGCTTTCCCTTTCCTTTTCTTTCCTTTCCTTTCTTGATCCAAGCTAGAGTGCTCCAAGAAAACTTTAAGTGACCAAGAGGGAAAGACAGAGGAAGAATAATGACAGAGCTCTAAACTTTAACTGACAAAAGGTTGAATAGAAAAAAGCCATGAAGTGATCCTCAAAATCCTTTTTATGAATGAGGCCTCTATTTTCTTCATTCTCCATTATTTTCCTTCAATTTCCTCATCACACGTAACCTGTGACCTTTCACCTTAATTTTTTCCTTATTTCCTTTATTTTCATAAATAAATGTGACAAAAATGCCTTTTTTCCTTTTACTGCCTTTTCCTTAGCCTTTTCCAGTTTTCCTTAGCTAAAACACACATCCATTGATGCCCACTAAGATATATTTTCCCAATATTCAGCTTGGAATAAATTTCACTTAACAGTGATCTTATTTTTTCCTTTATTATCTTTTATTACATGAAATTTTCACTAGGGTTGTTACAAAACCCTCTCCCTTGGGGAAAAACATCCTCGGTGTTAAACCACACCAAGACCTTATCAAAACCATTGAAAATAAAATATATTTCTTATGGATCTTTATAACTTAGCTTCCTCCAGTATTTATAATGAAGAACCTGCTCAAAAGAAAAAAATCATGACAACATGATAAGATAATAACCATACCTCTTATTGGAGATTTATAACTTAGCCCATGGTGGTATTTACATCCATATACATATACATAAACAAATACCAAAACATGAGAAAAAAATATGCCAAACATAAACAAACATCAAACCAACACTTCTTTCCCTCAACTAGAAAACAATGAAGGATATAGGGCCCGCATATGATCTAGCATCTCCCATGTAGCTTCTTCTAGACCAAAGTGCTTCCATTTCACTTTAACTTTCTCTATGGCTCTATTCCTAAGAATGAGATGCTTTTGCTGCAATATGCACTGAGGCTCGAGCTGAAAATCTCTTTCTTGCTCTACTTGTAATATATACCAATCAATAACATGATCAACATCATTTATGTGCTTCTTAAGCAATGAAATATGGAAAAGATCATGGAATTTGATTATTAGAGGCAGTGCAAGTTGATATGCCCCTAGTCCAATCCTCTCAAGGATCTTGAAAGGCCTGCAATAGAATGGTGCCAACTTGGCACATGAACCAATCCTCAAAGATCTTTTCTTTGATTTGATGCACAAATACACATGCTCCCCAACCTAAAACTCTTTGAACACCCTATGTTGACATGCATAACTCTTCTATCTATCTCTTGTTGTCTTTAGATTCTTCTTTCAACATGTGTGATCCAATAAGTACCCTTTTCACTAGATCACTCAACCTAATGGGAGTGTTACAACTCCGTCCATATAACGCCTCAAAATGACTCATCCTCAATGACTCTTGATAACCATTATTATATGTGACGTCAACTAATGGAAAATACTACTCCCATTTCCTTTGTTGGTGCATCACCTACATCCTCAGCATATCATCCAAGATCCTATTGACCCTCTCCATCTGTCCATTTGTTTGTGGATGATAAGTTGTACTGAAGGTCAATTTTGCACCCAAGCCTGCAAATAGCTCCTTCCAAAACATGTAAGTGAACTTTGCATCCCTATCCAACACAATATTCTCTGGAACACAATGCAGTCTCACTATCTCTCTAATGAACACATGTGCTACCTGTTAGGATATTCCGACACATAGGAAATAGTTAAGTACAACTTGGTCTAGTATAAAGTTAGGTATAGAGTTAGGTAAAGTGTGTTTCTTTACTATGTACATTTTGTAACTTACAATCCGACGGTCACGATATGTAGTGATCCGACAGCTCATTCTCTCCTCGGTATTACCGACACTTGATCCGTGGCTTAACACCTGATTGGTCCATGATTTCTATTTAAAGCGCATGGAGGGTCATTTGTAGGGTAATCCATCTATGAGAGAAGCATATGTAAATTTTCATTCATTAATTAATAAATTGCCTGAAGTGGCCGCGTTGGCTCAGGCCGTGGACTGTTTCCCTCTTTGAGGGTTTTAACCACGTCAAAATACTAGTGTATTGATCTGTGATCTGTTTGTAAGTGGTGTCCTTTGGTGTTCTGTCTGAGGAACTTACCCTGTAAATTCCTACATGGTACCAGAGCTATTTGAGGGCCGCATCCATTGGTGATCCAAATTTGAAGCTGGTAGAACTGCATCCGACTACTGTTTCCTAGATCTACTGTTCATAACTACTTTCAGGCCGAGAGGACTGCTCTGTCATGTTGGTAGCATCTGTTCCAGTGAGGATCCCCTTTCGTTTCACGTGAAAAGGTTTCTGGTAGCCCTAGCTGTGTCATTTTTAAGTTCTGGAGGTATACAGTATTTATTTGCAGTTTACAGTCATTTTCTCTCTGTTTATTTTGGTTTTCGGTTTATTTAGCCTTTTTTATTACCAGATCTATACCTTTCATTTCTACGTATGCTCTTTGCCCTGTGACTCTATACGATCTGGGAAAATCAAAAACAGAAAGGAAGGATTTTTCTCATGCGTATGCTCTTTTCCACTGCGCCTTAGTGTGATCTCGGAAAATCAGAAACATTGAGGAAAATATTTAGTTTCTGGCTAAAGCTAACTTCGAGCCGCAAGGTTCGTTTTTCTTGTATGTCCATGTTGGGTTTTGGGTTTTTTGTTTTGTAGGGAAAAAGAGCTCTCTCAAAGCATGCACGCAACCCAAAGCATCCCCCCCCCCTCTCTCTCTCTCTCAAAATTTTTGTATAGCTCACTTGGTGCAAAGCTAATTTATGAGAGTAGAGGTCTTGGGTTCAAGTCTCCATTTTGTGGGGGCAGATTTTTTCATTTCTGCACATTCCCGCACTTCGTCGGCGACTTCGTAAATTTGTTTTCAAAAAGCCATAACTTCTTCATCTGGAAGCCATTTTCAGAACCGTTTTTTTTTAAACGTCCTAATTTTTCGAGATCTTTAAATTGGTACAGTTAGTTTCAGCATCTATAGCTTCTGTTTCTGTTAAAAATGGAAAGTCCATGCCAAGTCATTCTCTATAGCACTAACTACTTCCAATCGTGGTCCTACATTGTGGATTTACTTAGAAGTAAAGGTCTTTATAGAATAGCCACAGGCGAAGAGACCAAACCAAGAGATGAAGATAAGGCAGCTAAATGGGAAAATAGGAAAGACCAAGCACGTGGGTTGATAGGGATGTCTATTTCTCCAGATCTTAGATTCCATATTGCAGAACTTGATACTCCTGATGAAGCAATACAACAAATTACTAAAGTCTTTGGAATTAAAAATGAACTTAAAGCCCATCAACTTGAAAATGAATGGCTTACATTGGAACCCAATAATTTTTCTTGCATTGAAGATTTTTTGTCCAGGTTTAAGACCCTTAGACTTCTCTTGGAAGGTGTTAAGGTTAAGAAAGAAGATAGTAGCCTTATCTACTCCATTCTTACTAAGTTTGGACCAGCCTATTCTGTGTTTGTTTCCACCTTCCATTCTACAAGAGAAGCCTTCATTTCTCAAGGACAAACCTACAAGTCCCCTTCCTTTGATTCCTTTTGTGATTCTTTAATAAGAGAACAAGAAAAACTCTTACACCTTGGTCTTCTTCATCTTGGAAACTCTTTTAAGAAAGCGTTAGCCGCCCAGCAGCAACCAAATCCAAAGAATCCTAAGAAGTTGTATCCTAAAAAGAATGGTCCTAAACCAAACAAGGGTCCTAAGCAATTTCAGCCTCAAAATGAAAAATCATTTCAACAAAATGATAAGACAAATAAAAACAAAGGGAATAAGACTGATAGACATTGCACCTTTTGTAATCGAGATGGCCACTTAGAATCCAAATGCTTTAAGAAGATGGAAGCCTTGGAAGCAGCAATGAAGAAGCATAACATCCATTTGGAGAAATCTTCAACTTCAACTTCATCTTCAGGAATGGCACTTTCTGCATGTGGTTGTCAATCATCTCGGTCCGACTATGCACTAAATGTATCTTCTTCTTCTCATTCTCATGAGTCGCTCATTGATTCTGGAGCTTCTTATCACATGGCCAAAAACAAAGCCATGTTTTCTTCTTTAAATGATTGTAACACCAAAAATATATATGTTGGTGATGATAGATCTCTTAGTGTTGTAGGGACTGGAATTGTTCATCTAGACAATGGTCAGTTTAATGATGTATTATGTGTTCCAACCTTATCCTACAACCTTCTATCTGTATATCAGATAACCCATTCAGGTGAAGGTAAAATTGTTGAATTTTCACCTCACGATGTTGTAATTAAGGACCTAAGAGATCCTAGACAGATTTTAGCTACTGGCATTGCTGATGATTCTACAAGGTTGTATAAGTTTCACAACTTTGGGTCATCATATCTTCCCTCAGTATTTTTTGCTCATAATGATGAAGTGAGCAAACTTTGGCATGAGTGATTTGGTCACTTAAACTATCGCTCTCTTCAGAATCTATGTAAAGAAAATATAGTGACAGGTCTTCCAATGGTATCTTGTAGAGATGGTGTTTGTTCTGGATGTGTACTCGACAAACATCATCAGAACAATTTTGAAAAACGTGCCTCTTGGAACGCCTCAGCCCCTTTATAGCTCGTGCATAGTGATTTATGTGGTCCACTTCTAGTTGCTTCATTCTCTGGCTACAAGTATTTCTTAACTTTCATTGATGATTTCTCCAGACGCACTTGGGTATACTTCTTAAAACTCAAGAGTGAAGTATTTAACATGTTCTTCGCCTTTAAGGCCTTTGTTGAAAAACAATATGGACATCAAATTCTTAAGCTAAGATTTTATAATGGTGGAGAATATGTTAAAAACACATTCATCAACTTTTGCACTGAGAATGGAATTCAAATGCAACATACTGTTCCATATACTCCACAACAAAATGGTGTAGCTGAAAGGAAGAATCACACCTTAAAGGAAATGGCTAATTGTATGCTTCAATCTAAAGGACTTAGTATTAATTATTGGGCAGAAGCAATTAAATGTGCAAATTACATAATAAATCGCACTCCTACTAAGGTTTTAAAGAATATCACTCCAGAAGAAGCATGGAGCTCAATTAAACCAGATGTAAGTCACTTTCGTGTTTTTGGAAGTGAAGCATGAGCCCATATTCCAAATGAGAAACATAAAGCTTTAGAACCTAAGAGTGAAAAATGTATTTTTGTTGGATATTCTGAAGATGTCAAAGGATATAGACTTATTCCACTTAAGTCCAAAAATGTTATCATTAGAAGAGATGTAAAGTTTGCTGAAAATATATCGGCCTGCGAGCCTAGTTCGGCGGAAGTGCCACCTCTCCCTATCTCTTCTACCTTTGAAAATATTTCTTCTTCATATGATGAAAGCGAGGATGAAACTCCTCCCCCACCTTCTCGGGATCCTCCTTCAGCTCCTCAGCTTCCAAAATGGGTCTGTGCTACTCGGGATGCAGCAGGTGATCTTGCCGGTGATCCTACAGATCAGCGACGTACACATTCTCAGTTCGAGAGAGCCTCTTCTTTACTGGCTCAAGCTTCAATGAATTATGATCTTGACACCTTTGCAGAAGCTTCAGGCCATCCAGATTGGGAAGCAGCTATGAATGAAGAATATCATTCATTATTGGCAAATGATACATGGGATCTTGTTCCTCTACCAAAGGGACGAAAAATTGTTAGATGCAAATGGGTTTACAGAACCAAGTATGGACCAGATGGGAAAGTTGATAAACATAAAGCTCGTCTTGTTGCTAAGGGTTTTTCACAAGTTGAAGCCATTGACTATACTAAAAATGTCTCCTCTGCTGCCAAAATGAACTCTATCTGCCTTGTTATTTCCCTTGCTGCCTCTTTCAAATGGGAAGTCCATCAGATGGATGTTAAATCCGCCTTCTTGCATGGGGACTTGCATGAAGAAATATATATGGAACAACCTATTGGCCTTATACAAACAGACTCCAGCCTTGTATGCCGACTTAAGAAATCCCTTTATGGTCTCAAGCAAGCTCCTCGAGCTTGGTATGCCAAAATGGATAACTTTCTCTTAGAATCTGGCTTCTCTAGGTGTCATTCTAACAATACTGTCTACACCAAGAAAGTGGTCAAGTCCCTTATCATTCTTGTTCTTTATGTTGATGATCTTATCCTGACTGGTAGTGATCCCAACCTTATAAACCATGTGAAGTCTAGCCTTAAAAGGAAGTTTGAAATGACAGACTTAGGACACTTACATTATTTTCTCGGTGTTCAAGTCTTGCAATCCAAGGAAGGTATTTCCCTTTCTCAGTCCAAGTATGCCTGTGATATTCTACGCCACTTTCACATGGAAGACTGTAAGCCAGCCTCTTCTCCCTTTTAGTCTAGAGTCAAACTTTCAGTCACTTGTACTTCTCCTAAAGTTGATGCTATCTTATACCGTCAACTTGTAGGAAAAATTTTGTATCTAACCCATACTCGTGCTGACCTTTCCTTTGTTGTTGGCCTTGTTTCTTAGTTTATGAAAAACCCACGTGAAAGTCATTGGAAAGCAGCTAAAAGAATACTTCGTTATGTTCAAGGTACAATTCAGTTTGGGATTCATTACAGTGCCAAAGCATCTCCTCTATTGGCTGGTTTCACTGATTCCAATTGGGCTGGTGACGCTGATGATCGGAAGTCTACTGCAGGTTATGTGTTCACTCTTGGTTCAGGACCTATTACATGGGCTTGCAAGAAACAAGGTGCCATCTCTCTTTCTTCAGTAGAAGCAGAGTATCGTGGTGTCGTAGAAGCTAGTAAGGAAGCCTTGTGGCTTCGTCAGATCCTGTCAGAGTTTGGCTTCCAATAGCAGCATCCTACACTTTGGTGTGATAATCAAAGTTCCATTCAACTATGGAAAGATCCAGTCCAACATCAGCACAGCAAACACATTGAAATGCACATGCACTTCATCAGAAAGCTCATTCATGACCATGTTCTTGAAGTGCAATATTGTTCAATAGATGATCAAGTTGCAGACATCTTTACAAAGGCTCTCACAAAGGCAAAGTTCACTAAACTTCGATTTATGGTTGGAGTTCAGGAAGTTGTCACTAAGGGGGGATGGACTCTAGTGCCTCCTTCCTTCTCTTATTGTGTCATATTTGTAAATCCTTCAATCCTATCCCAAGTTGTTCTTAAAGGGGGATGGTAGGATATTCCAACACATAGGAAATAGTTAAGTACAACTTGGTCTAGTATAGAGTTAGGTAAAGTGTGTTTCTTTACTATGTACATATTGTAACTTACAATCCGACGGTCACGATATGTAGCGATCCGACGGTTCATTCTCTCCTCGGTATTACGGACACTTGATCCATGGCTTAACACCTGATTGGTCCATGATTTCTATTTAAAGCGAATGGAGGGTTATTTGTAGGGTAATCCGTCTATGAGAGAAGCATATGTAAATTTTCATTCTTTTATTAATAAATCGCCAGAAGTGGCCACGTTGGCTCAGGCCGTGGACTGTTTCCCTCTTTGAGGGTTTTAACCACGCCAAAGTACTGGTGTATTGATCTGTGATCTGTTTGTGAGCGGTGTCCTTTGGTGTTTTGTCTGAGGAACTTACCCTGTAAATTCCTACACTACCTCACTGGCTAAATATGTAGTCTTCGACGGAATGAAGTGTGCTACCTTGCTCAACCTGTCAACCATGACCATAATAGAATCATGCTTCCTCACTTTCCTCGGAATACCTATGATGAAGTCGATGGAAATGACCTCCCATTTCCATTTTAGAATCGGAGTAGGCTATAGTAGACCAACTGGATGCTTGCATTCCACGTTTACCTGTTGATAGTTAAAACATCTAGGCACGAATTCTGTCACTTCCTTCTTCAGATTCGGAAAATAGTAAAACTTATTCACCATTGTAAATGTTTTATGATATCATAAATTAACTGAATATGGTTTCACATGAAACTCCCTCAAGATAAGCTTCTTGAGGTCACTGCAATTCGACACATAGATCCTGTCTCAGAACCTTACCAAGCCTTTTTCCATGAGATGATAATTTGCATCCTGATCCCCTATACCTGCACATAAACTTGTACCCATGCTTGTACTCTTCTATAACCTGTGCATGATCTCAATGTATTTGTCGTCCCGCTGTCCTAAATGAAAGATCCTATCTTGTAACTCTATCCCATATGAGCTTATAGCTACTAAATGATTTACTTGTACCTTCCTTCCAAGAGCAGTTGCAACTTGGTTCTCCTTCCTTTGATGTATCTGATCTCGAAGTCAAACTTAGTAAATGTAACCAACCATCTAGCATGCCTCACATTTAGATTCAGCTGGTCAAACAAATACCTCAACCCACTGTGATCGATCATCAATGTAAACCCTCTACCTATAACATAATATCCCCACATCTTCAATGCATGTATTATAGTTGTTAGCTCAAGATCATGCATTGGGTATTTATGCTCGTGGTCATTCAATTTCCATGACTCATAGCACACTACCTGCCCTTCCTGCATACGAACTCCACAAATTCCCCTCTTTCAAGCATTTTTACACACTACAAATTCCTTATCTGGATCCATAATATTTAGCATTGGTGCATGTGTCAATAACTTCTTAATATTCTCAAAACTGTCTTCACATTCTGCCATCCATTCAAACTTCTTACCCTTCCACTGCAATTATGTGATAGGATATGCAATGTGTGAGAAGTTCCTAATGAACCTTCTGTAGTAACCTACTAATCCGATGAATGATCTCACCTCGTCCACATTCTCAGGAGTTTCCCATTCCATGACAACCCTTATCTTGTCTATAGCTACTACTCTGCCTTCCTTGGAGATAACATGCCCCAAGTAATGTACTTGAGTCTAAAATAAGATGCACTTGCTAAGCTTAGCATACAACTGATTCAGCATGTTCTTCCTCATTCTTAGAATATACTAGTGTGTCATCAAAGAATACAATAACAAACTTGTCCAAATAACGACACAAAACATTATTCATCAAACTCATGAATGTAGCAACAACAAACTCATAATGTCCATACCTAGTCTTGAACACAACCTTCAAGATATCCTCTTTTTTAATGCGTACTTGATGGTATCTCGATCTCAAGTTGATCTTAGAGAACACTATTGCTCCCTTTAGTTGATTAAACAAATCATCAATACTTAGTATGGGCTACTTGTTCTTGATCATTACCTTATTCAGCTACCTGTAGTCAATGCACATTCTAAGAGTACCATCTTTCTTCTTTACGAACAATAGTCATACACCCCAAGGTGGTACACTGGGTCTGATGTATCCTTTGTCCAACATTTCCTTTAACTGCAACTTCAACTCTGCCAACTTAGGTGTGCTCATCATGTAAGGTGCTTTCGATGTTAGAGATACCCTTGGCACTAAATAAATAGAAAATTGTTATGAAACCAGCTCAAGAAAAAGATAGAAAAGATATATCAACGTCTTAAAATTCAGCCTCTTTGAGGGGGCAACCTCCTTTACATTACAGAAATGAACAATTCTTGGATGATACAAATGATAAACCCTACTTTCTATATATAGGAGTCTAAGGAGTCACAATATAACCCAGTCGACCTAACAATAATAATATAAAGCCACAAAAATAACAATAGAGGGATTCTATGGCGCACAGTAATAACAATATAGGGATAATAGGGGCACAACAATATTAATAAGGGGTACAATTACAATAGTAATGGGGTAATCAATGGTATTATAGGGACCCAACTGGTGGGCCCCAATATTGCAACAATAATTTTGCAACTCCTGGAACTCCCTTCTTTAATTTTATCAACCCGGTAGTTCGTAACAAACTTGGAAGCGACTGTGTTGTATGCATAAGTACTAGCTCTTGCCACAACTGTCACTTGGTCAATTGGCACAGGTCCGTTAGGAGATTAAGCCAACTTCTATGAGCTTTGAGAAGAATTTTTTTAACTGATGGATGAAAGCTAACTCAAAGAAGGTTGATCTACTTGCAGAAAGAATCTGGAAAGCTCAAAGGAAACGTAAACCCTAGAAAACCCTAATTTTACCAGCTAGCCCTACTGATGAAAGAAAGAGGATGCAAGCTACTGGAAGAGATTCCATTGACTTCTAAGAAGGCAAAATGCGTGTGTCTAAGCTACTTCTATGGTAAAATCTGAAGAAAACATCTTTTGGTATTTTTGAATAAGTTATCAGAAGTATCATGCATGTGCTTTCACTGATTTTTGATTGTGCAGAGGTGGATTGGCGAGATGAAATGCTTGCAGACGGTTGTGAAGGTTCAAAGAGTTTCACAGAGTTTGGATATCAATAAACCGCTTTCATGAGCTTCTACAGGAAGGCTGTGGGGGTTCTACAGGATGTTTGAGAAGGGGGTTTTGGAGGGTTGATGAAGGAAGAAAGGTGAAGAAGTGGGTATGGAGGTTAAACAAGGGTGTGAAGAGGTCAAAGAATTGGTCGATGGAGCTAAGGAATGGCGAGGATGGTTGGATTTGTTCAAGGAGGAGTGGAGCATTGTTGCACAAAGATATGGGCATTAGGGTAAAGTGAGCAAATGGTAAACGTGAGGCAAGAATCCAAAGTAGAGGATGGAGCAAGTGGGATTGATGGAGTATGGGTAGATGGAGAAGTATTACAAGTGCTTTGCAAGTTGTTTTTCAAACGGAACAGACAATGACTTGAAAAACCGATGACCTAGATACTTTATTCTAATCTGGCCTAGGTAACAGCAAAGGAAATGAACAGAAGTTTATTTGCAATGAAACCATGTATAATAACTATGCAATGAAGCAAGCAAGAATCTAAACATGTAACGAACTTTTGCAAATAAAAATCGAATACTAATGATTGCATGGCGAAGCAAAGACAGTGTTTTTGGGCAACAAGGTCACCTTGATCCCAGCTCCTAATCCCACTGAGGGAGAGGTGAAATCAGAGGTGCTTGATGGACTTTTTCTGAAGATCATCCATGTTATTAACTTATCAAATCAATCTAAACATGAAAATCATTTTTAATCATCAAAAGCAACCTAAACCAAAAAACAAGATTTAAATCTAAATACCATATTTTATTCTAAGAATGCAGCAAAAACACATAAAGGTAAACAAAGGGGGTACTAGGAACTTGAGATGGGCCCAAAACCAAGAGCTACAGCCTCCTAAAAGAGATTAGAGCTGGTGAAAAAGTTGGATTCATCTTTATTGATCAGAAGAAATGCTACATTCCAAAAACTGTCCACAAGGAAAAGCTTGAAAATGCGCTAAAATGCAAAGCTAACCTACTGCCTAAGAAATTACTAAAATCGAACTACAAACTAGCTAACTTCTGCCTACAAAGTGACTAACTGAAATGAGGCCCTAAGCCCTCTTATTTATACAAATTGAGGACCCCAACAGCCCTCCTAAACTTTAGGAACTCGACTACCAAAACTTGTAGTTAACAGCACCTTTACTAGCCCTTGCTCGGCTGCCCTTGTGATAATTGATTTGGTGGCCCTTGAACTCCAAGATGATCGTGGAGAATTCGAGGTAAGGACCCATAAATGAAGGGGACACCTTCCTAAAAATCCTCTCCACGATTTTGGCTGCCAAGTGCTCATTTAGACCTTTGATTTTGTCTCCAAATTGACCAAAAAGACTCCATAAAGCACAAATTAGACTTGTTGGCATAATGACTAACCAAATTCACTCTATTAGCATAAATATAATAAAAAACATGCAATAAACTAATGAGAATGGTGGATAAAGTTGAATTCGGAGGCTAAATGAGCCCATATAATTATCCATTTTTGGGGCTCATCACCAACATGCCCCTCTCCTTCAAAAAAGTGTTTTCCTCAATGCTTGAATAGTTTTGGATACCTCTGTATAAAATTCTCATCCTCCCATGTGAAATCTTCAACGGATAAGTTCTTCCACTTGATAAGATACTCTGAAATTGATCGATTTCGTAGCTGTCAAGTTCTTGTTTCTGTGACTGCTTCCGGTTCCAATATAATTTTTCCTTCCTCGTCAAGTTCTGGCAATATTGTTTGAACTGGGAGCTTGTCGCCTATAACCTTCTTTAAACATGAAACATGGAAAACTAGGTGCAATCGAGAAGCTGCAGGAAGCTCCAATTTGTATGCCATAGTACCAATCTTTTGCAACACCTTGTATGGACCATAATACTTTGGTGATAATTTATTATCCTTCTTAGCTTGCTTGAGGGACATTTGCTTATATGGTTGTAGCCGTAGGAATACCCAATCACCTACATCAAAACTTCTTTCGCTGTGATGTTGATCTGCCTGTTGTTTCATTCTATTCTGTGCCAACACGAGGTTATCCTTTAAGAGTTGGAGGACTTGTTGTTGATGTTCGATGTGATGTTCCACTGCCTGAACCTTAGAATTTTCTCTTAAATATGATGTGATGGATGGTGGTTGATACCCATAAAGTGCCATAAATGGGGTCATTTTTGTTGCTGTATGGAAGGAAGTGTTATACCACCATTCAGCCAGAGGCAACCATTTGACCCATTGTGTCTGTTTATCAGATACAAAGCAACGAAGATATCCTTCCAAACATTTGTTTACTATCTCAGTTTTCCCATCAGATTGAGGATGATAAGATGAGCTATGAGCTAACTGAGTACCAAGACAAGAAAATAATTCTGTCCAAAAATTTCCAGTGAAAATGGGATCTCTGTCACTTACAATAATCTTTGGGTTTCCATGTAGCTTTTGAATTGTTTCCATAAATGCAGTAGAAACTGTACTGGCTTTAAATGGATGTGATAATGCACAAAAGTGTGCATACTTGGTAAGTCTGTCAACTACCACCATGATGACACTCTTTCCCTCAGACTTGGGTAAACCTGTGATAAAATCCATTGAAACCTCCTCCCAACGTTGGCTTGGAATGGATAAAGGTTGTAATAGATCCCATGTCTTAATTGTTTCAACTTTATTTTGTTGGCAAACCAAACAAACTTTTGAATATCTGATTTAAGGCCATCCCAAAAAAATTCCTTCTTAACCCTGTGGTAAGTTTTTAAAAATCCTGAGTGCCCTCCTAAGGGAGAAGTGTGCAATTCCATAAGAATCTTTTGTTTTAGCTGGGAATTCTTACAGAGGTATAAGCGATCTTTGTACCATAATGAATCATTTTGCCAGCTAAATGTATCAGACGTACTGGAATCTTGTTGTAACTTTTGAATAAGTGCCCACACTTCTTCGTCATTCTTCCATTCCTCCCTTGCTTCGTTTATCCAATCTGGTTGGATAATAGAAATGGCGCACAACAATGCTTCCACATCCTCATCCTTTCTTGAGAGTGCATCTGCCACCACATTTTGCTTCCCTTTTTTGTAGATGATTTCAAAGTCATAACCCAACATCTTTGTGACCCACTTTTGTTGCTCTTCAGAGGATAATCTTTGTTCTAAAAAGTATTTAAGGCTATCATGATCCGTTTTTACCTTGAAGTGTCTTCCCATTAGGTAGGGTCGCCATTTCTTAAGTGCATGGAGTATTGCCAACATTTCCTTCTCATAAATAGCTTTGTGTAAAAACTTTCCCTTGATTGGACGACTTTCAAAAGCAATGGGTCTTTCATCTTGCATTAGAACAGCACCAATTCCATTTCCTGAAGCATCACATTCCACAATAAAGGTTTTTGTGAAGTCCGGTGTAGCTAAGACCAGTGCTTGGCACATTGCCTCTTTAAGATGTTCAAAGGCCTTTGTTGCTTCCAGAGTCCATGAAAATGCATCTTTCTTCAATAATGTTGTTAGAGGTGCTGCTATTCTCCCATAATTCTTAACAAACTTGCGATAATACCTTGTCAACCCAAGAAATCCTCGCAGATGCTTTATGGATGTGGGGATTTTCCATTCCTTAATGGCTTTAATTTTGCTAGGGTCTACCTTAACCCCTTCATGAGATACAATATGACCCAGATATTCCACCTCTTGGACTCCAAAGAAACATTTGGATCTTTTTGCATATAATTTTTTTTCCTCCAATAGTTGTAGCACCCTGTCAACATGTTCAACATGATCCTTCCAAGACTTGTTGTAGATTAGTATATCATCAAAAAATACTAACACAAATTTTCTAAGGAATGGTTTGAAAATTGAATTCATCAAACCTTGAAATGTTGAGGTGCATTGGTAAGGCCAAAAGGCATGACCAAAAATTCATAATGACCCTCATGAGTTCTAAATGTTGTTTTCAGAATGTCTTCAATCTTCATTTGATTTGATGATATCCTGAACGAAGATCCAACTTGGTGAAGTAAATTGATCCATGCAATTCATCCAGTAATTCATCAATGACAGGAATGGGAAACTTATCTTTAATAGTGAGCTTGTTGAGCTCCCTATAATCCGGACACATGCGCCATGATCCATCCTTCTTGTGCACCAATACTACTGGAGCTGAGAAAGAACTTTGACTCGGTTGAATTATACCAGCCTCTAGCATTTCTGCAACCATATGTTCAATTTCACTCTTTTGGGATTAGGGATATTTGTACGGCCTGATGTTTGGAGGAACACTTCCTGGAATCAGATGAATAGCATGATCATGATCACGCATAGGTGGGAGACCTTTGGGAGTCTCAAATACCTTGGAATGATTGTCCAGGACTTTTTTGAGATCTGGAGAAATAGATGATTCCGATGTGGAAACATCTAGCGAACATAATTGTGCAATTACACCTCTTTGTTCCTTTTTTAGAAGCTTTGTCATACCATTAGAGCTGATTATCTTTCCTAGTTTCCCTGCAATACCCCTTAATTCAACTTCCTTTCCTTCCGTAGAAAATTTGATGAAAAGTTCTTGAAAATTAAAAGCTATTGTACCCAAGGATTGTAGCCATTGGACTCCTAGTACAACATCAGCACCTCCCATTGGAATGGAAAGCATTGGGCTAGTCAATACATATTCTCCCATGGATAGCTTGATATTATGGCACTTTCCAGAGCAATTTATTGTTCCTCCATTTGCAATCATCACTTGACACTCTGGTGCTGGATATAAGAAGCAATTCAATTCTTTTGCTACCTTACAATGAATAAAATTGTGGGTACTTCCTGAATCAATCAACACTATTACCTTTTATTCTTGATTTGTCCTTCTATCTTGATGGTTTGAGGAGTGGTAATTCCCGCCAATGCATTACAAGATATGGTCGGATTCATTTCTTCTTTATCTAGGCTTTGTTCCTGGAGTATATCCTCTTCTTTTGACCTTTCTTGCTCCTTTTCTTCTTCCTCTTCACAATCTATGTAGAATAATTTCTTCTCAGCACACTTATGACCTTTAGTGTATTTGCTATCACAACTGTAACAAAGCCCTTTTGCTCTTTTTTCTTCCAATTGTTGTGGTGTCAACCTTATAGGTTGTGGAAGACTAGGGGCAACAACACTTCCGTCTTTATAGTTGTGAGTGGTATGCTTCCTGGTTGCCATAATTTTGTTTCCATTTTTCTTGCTAACCTGAATGCCTTCTCTAATGAATCAGGTTCCCAAAGGCGAACATCATGTTGGATATTATCCTTTAAAGACCCTATGAACACATCAATCCTATGCTCCTCTGGAATATTTTTTACCCTTATGTTCAATTTTTGGAACTCCTCAATGTGCTCCATTATTGAACCCTTTTGTTTGAGACTTATCAATTGGCTAAAGAAAGTGTTGCTTTTTGTATCCTCATAATGTGTTATCAATTCTTCCGTAAAAATTGCCCAAGTGATAAATTGTTTACGAGAGCAAAGCCATTGATACCATATAAACTAATTTGGTTCCAAATATAAAGTTGCAATACGTACCTTTTGTGTGTTTTGCACATTATTGAGATCGAAAAATTGCTCCATCTGTAATATCCATGTTGCGGGATCCTTGCCATCAAACTTCCTCATATTGATTTTTGGAATATGGTGGGTCTTCGATACAACATTAGAGTCTATGAAATCATGATTACCATTTCTTTTGTTCTCATCATGAGTTTCCATTACTACCCTTTCACCATTAGTAAGCATTTCTTGTAGAAACTTTGTTAAATCTGTCTTCAAATCTTCCATGCCTGTCTTCAAATCTTCCATGTTAGTCTTCAAATCTATCTTCAAATCATCCATCTTAGCTTCCACGTCAATCATCTTAGCTTGTACGCCTTTCTTTAAACAGTCCATCTTAGCTTCTACACCTTTCTTTAAACCATCCATCTTAGTTTCTACATCTTTCTTTAAACCATCCATCTTAGATTTTGTTCTTTTTTGTGCAAGGGATAGTTGTTGCACTTGGTGTTGTAATTTTGATATATCATGTTGCATTTCTTCCTCTTCTTCATGAGTCATGCTAGAGATTTCAGGTTCCTTACTAGGTGTTTGCATTTTCTTTCCTTGGGGCATTAGTTACCAATAATAATGCTCTACTATGCCCTTTGGATTCCTTCAAAAAAAATTTCAAACCAATCTTAAGCAAAAATTTAAAAGAACCTACACACTTTTTTTCACTTTGTAGGAGCTCGATATTGCCTCTGATGTATCTCTGTACATTCAAATCATCTAGTTTTTCAATTGTGACCTGCAGTAGCCCTCTTTGTCCTCTTTCCAATGCCACCAATCTTATCTAAATGGGATTCTACAAGGAAGAGTTATGCGAAATCTCCCACAGTGACCTGATTATAGACTAGTTCAGTAGAGCAAACTTGTACAACGTGCCACGAGTCACTATTTTGACCTTTGCCTTTGCCAAATATATAAAAGAAACTACAGTCTATCTTCTTTCTATACCTTCTTACAACATTTCAATCTGATGCTCAGAGAGAAAGTTATGATGATTTTCCCCAGGTCAGCTGTTTCGAATGTAATTCAGGAGTCTGCGAAAAGACCAACTTCCTCAGATCATATCTCCGCAAATATAGCGTGAAAAGATCTAAAATTCCGACCCAAGCTTCAACACGATGTCTTCTCAAAAGGGTTTTTTTTGTAGCTTCTGAAATGTAATAGAAAAAACGTTATAGCGAAAATTCCACGATGACCTATTTGGAGCAACGAAACCCTAGAATCCAAAGCTCTAATACCAAATGTTATGAAACCAGCTCAACAAAAACATAGAAAAGATAGATCAACGCCTTAAAATTCAGCCTCTTTGAGGGGGAAACTTCCTTTACATTACATAAATAAACAATTCTTGGATGATACAAATTACAAAACCTCCTTTCTATATATAGGAGTCTAAGGAGTCACAATATAACCCAGCCGACCTAACAATAATAATATAAAGCCACAAAAATAACAATAGAGGGATTCTATGGGGCACAGTAATAACAATATGGGGATAATAGGGGCACAACAATATTAGTAAGGGGTACAATTACAATAGTAATGGGGTAATCACTTGTATTATAGGGACCCAACAAAAATTATACCTCCCTATGAGGTGGCAACTCTGTAATGTCCTCAGGGAATACATCCTGAAACTACTGCAAACTAGGTACTTGCTTAACACCTCTACATCCTCAACCTCCTTACTCTTTTCATTGGAAATGTGTACTACAAACATCACACAACCTTTTCCACAACTACACTTAGCTTGCATAGCGATCACCATCCTCACTTATATAGGCTTCTTCTCTCCTTGCAAGGTCCTCTTTTCCCCACTATCATCCACACACTCAATGGCCTCTTCAAAGAAATCCACCTTGGTTCTATGAAGGTATAACTAATCCATCCCCAAAAGCATGCTATACGATCCCAATGGCAATATGTTCAAATTCGCTTCTGTAGGCTTACCATTTAACTCAAATGCACAAGTTCTTACCAAATGGGGAACTTGCTTCTATGTACCTGTAGCCAACAGTACCAACCAAGATTCTGCATGCACTTCTTTTCTCAAACCACACTTATCCACCAGGTCAGAACTAATATAACTATAGTTAGATCTAGGATCAATCAAGAGATATCAACTTGATGACAAAGCTTATCGTCCATCTCAATGATCAATGTTTGATGATTTGCCTACCTATTGTCCTGAGATGGATAAATCTGAGGAATGATATGACGAAAATCACCAACTATATGTGCCTCCCGAGCACTATAGATCTATGGTTTACTGCCACGCCATTACTGTGGACAATCCCTCTTACGATTATCCTGACCACATATGCAACACTACAATGATTCCCCACCACCGCCTCTATCTTTCTTCTCTCCATATCCCTTCTTGACTGTATTGAATCTCTTGTAAGGAATACATTATCTTTATTACTTCCATCTTGAGGTCTTCCTCTCTTTGGTGTCCATTTTCCTAGCTTTGTCATTTCTCTTCAAGTCATTTTTCGGCTCAAATTTGCGCTTCGAATTCTCATAACAATGCTTAATCCTACAGATTTCCTCCTCCAATGATCTAGGATCATCGAACTCAATCTGGTCTTTATATGCAACTGGCAATCTACTGATGAATCTCTAAACCTTTTCCTTCGCCTCTCTGAGGTAAGGCATATATCTCAACAACTCCAAAAATCTACTAGTATACTCCTCATCTACCATAGGACCCATCGAAAACTCATAAAAATCCTTAGCTCTCTCATCCTAATACCTCTTAGACGAGCACTTCTTCTTGAAGATCCTTTTAAATGCATGTCAAGTCAAATCATCCTCATTAATTTCCTTGAAATTCTTCATGTCTTCCATCCAAATACCTTCTCTACCATTCAGACTAAAAGGCTATCCTTGCTTTCAATTTTTCTAAGTAATCATCCAATCTAAGGAATTTACTCATGCCAAGTAGTGAAGCCTCTGCCTCTTGCAATTTCTTAATGTCTCCATCAAATGTATGTGACTTTCCTTCTTGAACTCATCCGAAATGTATCCCATATGATTCTTCCTGTACGAATGATAATTATGATGATCTGATGTCTATCAAAACCAAAACTAGATTAATACCTGTGTCTATCACCCCTCCTATCCGTAGTGTCCAGCATGCTACCATCTCTGATAGTGTTAGATCTATTTGAATTATGTCTACTATGAGACCTAATTCCATATGCCCTATTAGTTATGTCCTCATGTCCATGGCTAATTTGAGAAGGTCCCTATCACTGCATATCTAACAAACTTTGAAGTAATATAGAATTCACCTACAATAATTTCTCTTGTGCCTACATGATTTTGTGATTGTCTTCTTTGCAACTCCCTATATCTTCTTTCAAGCTTCTCAATGTATGTTCCAGGTGAGAAGAGTGCCCTCCACCATGTTTCCCATCACATTCATAGGGAGATTCTATGTAGTCTACCCAGTTGCTAGCCACCTGATCTCTTTCCTGCAAGGCATACTATGTCAGCTAAACCAAATCACCATAAATCAATGTACCTTCGCATAACTCGGGGATGATACATTTTCTAAAAGATCATCAAGTCAATGTGATGCATGTACAAAATAACCATAATAACATATAGACATATATCAATAAGTGCATCAATGCATAACCATCATACTAGATAGCGTCTAGTCATTAATGAAAGGCCACATCCACAATGCATTCTATGACATCATGCATGAAAACAACCATTACTCCAGTATACACATTGCTTCATGCAACTATCCACATACATAAGAAATACCTAATCACACATATACATATTCACATGTAGTCAATCATAAGCGATCAATTATTGTAATAAACCTACAAGACTGATGCATGTAATCAAATAGCCAAGAATGAAACCCAATGTACAAGGATGTAATAAACATGCATATAATTGTATAACCAGTCATATAATCATGACGATGCATTCCATAAAATTGAAATTAAGTTCCTCATGATAACCTTACTACTTCCATTATCAGTATGAAGCAGTGGAACAACCACATGGAACACAAGTGTAAGTGCCACACACGCAACTGACACTAATGCATGACCAACACATTCACCCATATATATAGCACTAGATATGACCCAAAGATAGTGCAACCATGCTCTGATACTAATATATAACACCCCTTCCCGATTATATCCAAAGTAACCATGCCAACTAGGGTAAACATGAGGAGATATGCTACTGTGATCAAATTCAACCTCCTATGTCACCTTAAGGAAGTGGAATCGATGGAAAATCACATACAACCATCCCACATCATCAACAAAACCCTCATGAGACAAGTCAACCACTCAGACAACATGTCCTTGGGCCCCACCACTATTCTACAGCTCTTAGGTCATAGTCACTCTCATGATATGGGGAAGGGAGTGACCAACAAACTAAAGTCACTCTCACGGGCCGGCCTACCAATGACAGTGGTCCAAAAGTGTTATTTTTGTGCCAACGATCGAAGGATTTAAGCCACTTTTGTAGCCCAGAATCCTAGCCTCTACCCATAAATTGTTGTAACTTCCAGAAATCATTAAAAACATGATAACAATCCTGATCAATCAAAAATCACCCTTAGTACTAGGCCCGAGCATCCCCAACTGGGATTGACATTTTGTTAAGCACTTTGCCTAAACGCAACCTACAGGTCTAGGATAAAAGACAGAGCATAAATGAATGAAACAACTTATGAGACATAACAAGAGGGATCACCTCCTTCTCCATTGAACTATTAAATCCTCAATTAGGTCTTGCATCCATCCATTTAATAGCTACAAGTAAATATATGAACAACCATGACATAAATCAGTCTCTCAACCATGTTTATAAGTAGCATAAAACCATATCAATATCAAAGATATGACAACCATTAAATCCACATATAAATTAGTGCAAAGTAAGAGAACTTAGCTTCTATTAATCATAGGTAAATTTGACCATTTTCGGGACTTCCACGTACCACCGGACCATAGACATGGCTAAAGAAAATCTCTCTTTCACCCAATCACACCCATGCCATATTCCAAGCATGAATGCGGAATCTCATATAACAACCAATCCAAGAAGAATGAAGGGAATCCATAGGTTAAACCACCTCCCCCCTCATCAAATCGTGATCACACCAAAACCGGTGGTCCGATCACAACCGAATGGAACTTGGAATACCATCCGGAATCCATCAATATCCTTGCGGAATTTTTTATCTCCTTATCTCTTAGTATTTACCACAATCCAAACTCGAACCAATAGGCCCTAAACTGAGATTTCTCCCTCAATATTTACCATGTATCCTGCCAAAACCAGTCAAGGGATTACTAGGCCTTTAGGAATGAACCTTGTGACCACCTTCGCCTCGGATTCTGAAATATTTATGGCAATTCCAAATCTCATGAAACCAAAATAACATCCCAACATATCATCACATCAGGAAAAAGGCTAGGATAGGCTGAAATCCACTGTCATAACCTGGCAAGACCATGCCACTGACAACAAGAGATCCATACGCTAACATACAAAGCCATGCATGTCCAAACTAGCTAGGAAATCACACACACAAAAGGCTGCCTGCAAGTATTTCTGCTAAAGCTGTTTGAGTCATGATTTCCTTTCCTTGATACTTGGTTCATTTTCCTTTCCTTTCCTTGCTTTCCCTTTACTTTGCTTACTTTTCCTTCCTTGATCCAAACTAGAGTGCTCCAAGAAAACTTTAAGTGACCATGAGTGAGAGGGAGAGAGAGAAAATAATGGGAAAGCTCCAAACTTGAACTGACAAAAGGTTGAACTAAAAAATGTCACGAACTAATCCTCAGAAGACTTTTTATGAATGTGGCCTCTATTTTCTTCATTTTCCATTATTTTTCTTCAATTTCCTCCTCACTTGGTCCCTGTGACCTTTCACCTTACTTTTCTCCTAATTTCCTTTATTTTCATAAATAAATGTTCCAAAAATGGGTTTTTTCCTTTTAATTATTTTTCGTTAGCCATTGCCAATTTTCTTTATCAAAACACACATCCAATGATGCCACTAGGATATATTTTCCCAACATTCAGTTTGGAACAAGTATCCTTAACCACGGTCTTATTTTTTCCTTTATTAACTTTTATTACATGAACTTTTCACGACGGATGTTACATATTTAATTGGGAAATTCCTCACTCATAATTGTGCATTCCATCCATAGACCTTCTACTATTTGCGTGCACCATCTGTACAACTCATAAAATTATACAACTGATAGTACATTATCCCTAAGCTCTAATCTCAACTGGGTCTTCCTCTGAACTGACATGCATGAGTCATTTATGAGTGAATATATAGTTAATTGGTGGAGTAGCGAAGATTCATTGAAGTTTCTTCCCACTACTAGACCTCCTACTAGTTCCTCCAATTGTTTGAACTAGATTAACTGAATTTAAATCAATTAGACTGAGTTAATTAATTACAACTCAATAAGAACTTAGGTCGGGCCCTAAAATATAGGGATCACTCTACATGAATCTAGATAGACTTCCAACTCAAATTTACTGAGCAAAGTAAGTCATATTAACTTAGTTAACTACTAAAAGTTCTTATGAGAATATAATTTCGATTTAATTCCTAATTTAATTCAATGACAAATTAAATTAGGAATTCTTGTTGTTATTTTCAACACTCCCTCTCGAAAAGAAAGGGATTATCTGCTATCCTAATCTGGCCCCTATGGAACTCGAGTTTGCATCATGACAAGGCCTTTGTAAAAATATCTACATCCATCTCCTCTGTGGGAATGTACTCTAGAAAAATGATTCTTCTCTCCTCTACACACGATCTCGAAGATGGTGATACTGGATATCATTGTGCTTGGACCAATCATGAAAGACTAGATTCTTAGAGAGTTTGATACAACTCTGATTGTCACAGTAAATCACAGTTGGATCCATCTGCTTACCAAAAAAACGAACAAGAATCTTCCTCATCCATATAGCCTTGTAAGTTTCTTGACTAAGAACCATGTACTCTGGTTCTGCTGAACTGAGTGCAACTCATCTTTGTTTCCTGTTGTACCAAGAAACAACTATTGACCCAATACTGAAGATCCCACCTAATGTGCTCTTCCTGTCAGATGGTCTGCCTACCCAATCTACATCGCTGAAGCCTTGAAGCTTCACTCCCTCTATCTATTTGTACCAAAGACCAAGCTAAGTGGTGCTTCTAAGGTATCTCAGCACATGTTTGGCAACGTTTCAATATAGTTTTTTCAACTTAACCATAGCTTGACTAATATGCTTAAATGCATAACACATGTTTGATCGTGTGTTCACCAAATACATGAGTGAAACCACAAGATTTCTATATATAGTAGCCTCCACTACTTCACTACAAGTAACATCCTCCTTGCTCCAGTTACCAGCTAGAGGAGTCTCCATGGGTTTACTTCTCTCCATGCGGAACTTGTTTAGCATCTCGTTGACATACTTTCCCTGAGAGACAAATAGTTCCGCATCTCCTTGCCATACTTGCATCCCCAGAAATTAGTGCATAAGCCCCAAGTCCTTTATTTCGAACTCTCTTAGAAGATCCTCCAACATGGCAATAGAAACCAGGTTCTTCTTCAAACCCAGAAGATACATAACATCTCGAAAATTTAGGGGAGAACCATAATCCATCTAAAAGGAAACTTTACCGATATTGGTTGCACTATTCCTCCCATCATCACCAATCTCAATATGCATATGGAGATCCTTCTCCTCCAAGATACTGAATAGCTCTTTATTACTAGTCATATGGAATGAAGCTCCATTGTCTAGGTACCACACACTAACCATCATCAATGACACCATACAAGCTATGATGGAAAAATCTATTTTGAACTGTGAAGAAATAACTTCATCTACCGCTCCTCTTGAGGGCTTCTCACTAGCCTTCTTATGCAGAAATTGTCTGGCAAAGTGTCCCAACTCGTGATAGTGAAAAGAACTGATTTTTGACATGTCCTTCTTCTTTCCACCCTAATAAGAATACAATTTTGAATGGGATGACTTACCTTTCCCTTTCTTTGCCTTACTAGCTAAGGCATAATTCTCCTCATCATCATGCATTGATGAGGATCTGTCTCTGGTGTTCTGCCAAATAACTTATTGTACCAAGTCAAACCAAAATCACTCCCATTCTGGTATCTTCTACCTCCCATTGACTGAGTCCTGGTAACTATGCTAGCTCTTCGAAATTCCTAGAAGTGTTAGGCTCACCAGATTGTCTTCTGCAACAGTAATCCGAACACTTTCAGGCTCATCCTGACATTTGTTGAACTTGGTCAAGTACTTCAGAATTGAGTTTCCCTTCTCCATCTTCATATTTTTGAGCTTGTCCTTCAGTGCCAGCTTCCTATGGTTACTATTTTTTTGAAGCAGGTTTGTCAATGACTTCCACATTGTAGATGAAGTTTCCTTACCATGGATATTCGAGACAATATGATATTGAACTCCTTCTAGGATAATCCTTCTCACCTTTTCCACACACTTTTTACATTCAGCCAGATCTTTAGCATCAGATGTTGGAGGCTTCAGAATATCATGATCTTTGAATTACTTTAGCCTGTTGTTTTCCAACACTACCTCCATCCCGTCCTTCCAAGCTATGTAATTTGAGCTTCCCTTCAGGGCATACTCAAGCGTCAAACCATAGAATGGGATCCCGATGTTTCTGGAGTATGAAACTGCAAATTCGATTTCACCTACACAATAAACTCGTATTCTCCTCTTCTATAATGTATTCAGATCTGATACCATATAGATTTTTACTTGTAGATTCAAACTTCTTATGTAATATGCTAAAAAAAAGACTTGAATCTACTCTACTCATTAGCAAAACAGAAATGGAACGATGAAAACACTAAGCAGGAAAGGAAGAATTTCAATTGCACATAACACAACATTTTTCTGGGGAAAGCAATTGCTCAAAACCCCAACTATCTATATTGCATTAACTAGAATATTTGAGAAGAAAATACAATTCTTGTTTAACACGAACTATTCTTGCACAAGTACAATCTATCTCTTTGCTTCACAAACTATCTCAAGCCAACACTTAGCGAATTTTGCTGCCTACCAAGGCCCTGCTTCCTTGTGCAATTCTTGAGAGAATTATCCCATATTTAATTGGTAAATTCCTCACTCATAACTGTGTAATCCATTCATATTCTTTCTACTAGTTCCATGCACCATTTGTACAACTCGGAAAATTATACAACTGATAGTACATTGTCCCTGAACTCTAATCTCCACTAGGTCTTCCTCTCACTTGACATGCATGAATTATTTATGAGTGAATCTTTCGTTAACTAGTGGAGCAGTGAAGCTGCATTGAGGATGCTCCCCACTACTAGACTTCTTACATGTTCCTCCAACTATTTGAACTAGTTTAACTAAATTTAACTCAATTAGACTAAGTTAATTAATTAAAACTCAATACAAACTCAACTTGCACCCCTAAAATTTAGGGATGACTCTAGATAGACTTCCAACTCCAATTTACTGAGTCAACTAAGTCAAATTAACTTAGTTAACTATTACAAGTTGCTATGGGAATATATTTTCCATTTAATTCCTAAATTTCATTCAAGGAAAAATAAAATTAAGATTTCTTGTTGTTATTTTTAACAATCTATGTATAAAAATTTAATATAAGTAACACAATAAGTCTCTCTTTACCTGGGCCCCTAATATTTAGGGATCACTCTACATGACTCTAGATAGACTGCCAACTTGAATTTATTGAGCCAACTAAGTCAAGTTAACTTAGTTGACTATTACAAGTTTCTATGAGAATATAATTTCCATTTAATTCCTAATTTCATTCAAGGACAAATTAAATTAGGATTTCTTGTTGCTATTTTTAGCAATCTATGTCTGCAAATTTAATATAAGTTACACAATAAGTCTACCTTTTTGGTGTGCAGTTCTTGAGAGAGACATTTCACAATCTCTTTACTTGAAAATTTTCCATAAAAATATCACATGTTTAAAGTCTAATTTTTATGACTAACCAAGACCATAGGGTTAATGTGAACTACATTTGAGTTGTTTATAATTAAATATTGTATTTTCATGTAATATATTGAGTAATTTTTTTATAAAATGTTGAAAATTAAGTCTTGCACTTTGCTTAACTAATTAATTTTATATATGATTTTTTAGTTTATTAAAATTTACATATCTTTTTTAAATATATAATATTTTCACTAACATATATTGTAAAAAAGTAATTATCCAAACAATAAACCAAATTCAAGTAAATTTATTTAAAATACAATATCTTTAAGATTTTAATTAAAACCCTTAATATAAAGCCCTTCAAATTGCTTTGACATTTTCATTCACGAACTTAAAAATATACTAACAAATAACCAATATTATTTAGATTTATATTAATACTATAAAACAATATAATATAATGTACCAACATTATGAAGAAAAGAATCAATTTTCATGAAAGCAAAAGCTCCCCCACATAATGTTAACACCATTTCAATCCTGAATACCCTGTGTACTATTGAGACCCTCATTGAGGTAACCACAAACCAATTTTGGAGATCAGGACCCAACCTTCCTAATCTCAGAGAGGGCTCTCTCCTTATGATTTAACATTGTTTTAGTTAATTAATTTTAGGCTAGTTATGTTTGTACTTGCGTTTTCATTTGAATTTGGATGGTGGGATCACTTACTTAGATGAACAGAGGTTTGCTTTTACCATTCAGCTATGAGTCAAAATTCAGACAAAATGGACTAGATCAAGCTTCAAAAGACAATGCCTACAGGGAAAGATAGGTGAGTTTTTATAGATATCAGATCCTGAATGGTGAAATTGCTTGTAATCGGATCCAGGGAGAAATTAAGGGTTCCCTAGGCTGGATTATGGAAGGAATTAAAGAGGTCAACCAGGATGGGAGAGAAATTAAGGGTTCTCAATTACAGGTATCAACTGAAAACATTAAAATGACTAATCGTGGAAAATAGAGTGTACTTAAACAAGTTCTGAGTTATATTTCTAGTTAATACATTCAAATTTGGAATTAAAATTAAGTTTATGAAAACATAAGAAGGTAACAAAATCACATAAAGAAGATACTTCTCTACAAATAGCTCATCTCATGAATCCTGCAGTGCAATGCTTTTATTACTTTCTCCAGTCTTTTGACTTGAAATTGGTACAATCACCCTTAGGTTCAAGATCAAAATAACTCTACAAATGTATAATAATCCACCTTCAATACTTTGAACTATGAAGTATTTCTACAAAAGTAATTTACAAAATATCTCAAACTGTATTGAGAATTAATCTAGGAAAAGGAAAATATCTTCATGCAAGAAGATAGAGACAACTTTTCAACTACTGCTTGATGTCCTTGTTATTTAGGTTCTATTGTCTATGATGCCTAATCTTTTTCCCTTTAAGCTACTTGGCTATTTGGTCTTAACACGCGATGTTCTATTTTAATTTTGACCTTTCATCTAATACACTTCGACTTTGCTGACCTGTCAATATCCTTTTACTATGCTCTTTTACTTTTTACTGTACACTTATATTTTTACTGTGCATTTACTACAGTAAATCGTTTAGTTTTTCCCATGTCTCCTCATCTGGTAATTGGATATTGAGCATCTTTCTGTATATTTCATCTTCCTCTGTGTATTTGGCAAAAGTAGGCTTATTGACAAAAATGTGTTTTACCTCATGCTGGAGGTAAAACAAGTTTTCAAAAGTTTGATACAATACTTTGCCTATTGGTATGCCGCTCATGGATGAAGATTTTACCTGATCTCTAGCCACTTTCTTGATCTTCTTATTGTAATCCTCACATCTCATTAGCATATCATTTATAACTAAGGGACTACGTAATTCCTTTTGCCTCAAAAGTTCTAACTTAACCATGAACTTGCCAATGGCCAATTGCATTGTTTGACACTTATCTTCCAAGTTCAACATCAAATTCTCATGGTGAGGACTCTTTTAAATTCCAAAATTGTACATGTCCTATTAGGTATCTCTAACTTCTATAGCTCATACTTGTTCTTGGAGTTGAGGAAGTGGATGATTCTTGTAGCTTCCTCTGGCATGTCTCCAACTTCTTCTTTGAATCTCTGAATGGCTTTTGTAGCATGCTTTATAAACTCAACTTGTTCAAAAATAACCTGGATGGATGGCCAAATATCATTGACAGAGTCAATGATATTGGCCCATAGTTTCTCCTTAGCCTTACCTATAGGTTCAACGAGTGTCAGTTCTTTCTCTAGGCTTTTGATTCTTTTTGTCATCCTTGTGGCCTTCTGTTGTTCTTCTTTGTGCATGATTTGGGCCAATTTGTAATCTATTTCCAAGCTGGAGAATTTCTCCTTAAGTCTATACATCTCAGTGCTCTGAATGGAAATTTATTCCATTGCTTTAACCAGCCTATTTTCTTCATCACATGTTGATTCTATTGGTGTAGATACTATTGTTGATGTAGTTGGTGTAGATACCGGGAGTGTTGTGGCCATAGCAGTAGTGGGGGCCAAGGACGTTGCCAATGTAGAAGGCACAATTGTGGTAACTGTTGGAATGATAGTTGCAGGAGCATGATCGGGACTACTTTGTTTAATTTGAATCAAGCTATCTAATTATTTATCCATATCCTTCAACTAACCATTCAATTGCAGCACTAGGTCCATCATCTCTTCATGATTGTTCTGACTTTCTAGGACCTCCTTTGTCTGTGGGTGTTGTACATGAGGCAGCTTAAGCTATTTCTTGAGGGATGATATGTCTTCATTCTTCTTCTTGATTAATTTCTCTGTGGCCTTAATATCACTTGGGTTATGGCCTAGTTCAATGACTAAGTACTCCAAGGAATTTATTCTGTTGTCTTTGGCCTATGAGGAGGCCTTCTCCAATTTGTATTAGGCTGTCACATTATCTAATGAATCTTGCAGCTCATGGATAGCCATGGCCTTTCCTGTGAGGGTGGAGTAAATCATTTCCCCAACTTTCTTGTGGAACTCTATCTGATCAATGGGATGAACATCCCTGGCCAACACCTCAAAATTTGTCTTCTTGTAGTCTGTTCAGGTCTTTGGTTCTTGTATAGTGGGCTACAAAAATGATACCTGCATCTTCCATGCTTCGATGTCAAAGGCTGGCATCAATTTGGTCTGGTTTGGTGGTGTAAGCTTGAGGTATTGGGCATATGTCTCACCTTCAAATTCTCATTCCTAATCTTTATTCCTTTGAATCTGTCTTTGACATCCTTTTCCCTATCAACTAGCTCGACAAAGGAAGAAACTTCCACACTCTATTTTCTCTCTATCATTTGTGTGTTAGAGGTTGATGGCTACTGTGATTCACCTGATGCAGTTGTTTCTTTACTTCTCTGCCCCATTTCCTCATTGTCAATTATTTCCTTGAAAGAAATGTTCTCCTCCTGTTCAGACACAGGATTCAAGTTGGGCCTCTTTCTTAGTTTAAACAGCTCATCAGTAGTCTCTATGGCAGAGCTGGATGCCTCCTCCCTATTCGTCTTAGTATTCTTCTCCTCATTGGCTGGGGTCTGAAGGATAGGAGGAATTTTCATTGCCTCACCTTGTTCTAGAACCTGCAAGAAAGAGCTATTGTCAAATTGTCTTTCAAGATCAATTAGTGTGTCCTCTACATCCACAACTGTGGTTTCCATATCAATCAATGTGTTCTCCACCAACTGATCTTGGTTAGCAAACTGTTCAATGTCAGGTCTTGGGTGGTCGATGTATGGTGCCAAATTGACCTTGAGTCGAAGTCTATTTATAACCCAATGAGGGTCATACTACCACATGAAGTTGTTGCTGAATTTCATCTGTTGTAGTAACCTATCAGCCTCTAGTCCAGCTTCTCTATTGTTGCAAATGAATGGGCCCAATTGGTTCTTCACCTTGAACTGTGTTTTCTTCTTAGAAGATGGGAAGTGGACCTTATGGAGTACTAAAAAAGGTATGTTTTTTGATGATTATTTCAATATCTTTTCAGTAGAACTTGCAAACCTTTTTGCATCATGAACTCGGAAAACGATAAATAATTATAACAAAACATGTGAGATTAATATGCAATACTAAAACGCTGACAATTGTCATTTCCTTATGCAGGAAGGAGTGAAAATGAGAAGTTGCCATTACAAAGGAAAGGACAAGGACAGGTTAACCGTTGTCCCTTTGATGGGAGACCGAATGCAAACAAGGCAAAGCAAATCAAAGTGAATCACCCAGAAAAGGAGGTGGAGATATCAGCTCGGCGCAGGAGAGAAAAGAAATGATTGAGGATTAACGGTTTAGCGAATCCCTCAGGATCCTTGATCTTGAGGGATCGTTGTTTTATCTATTTTTGCACTTAGACATCTCCGTCGTCACCCTTATAAAAGGGACAACACTGTTAGCTCGGGGAAGAGTTAGACATGATTATGCTTTTATGTAATTTCTTTTAAGATCAAAACATTGATCATCGAGTCTCGATAAGAATTGGTTTATTTTAATTCTGCTTTATGCATTAATACAAACTTGGTGATTACTTCATCTCTGAGTTTGGATTAACTTCAAGCGGTGTACCCCTGGAGGCTAAGGGCCCAACCCTGGAGGACACTTGCTCCTGTATTATTACGTTGGTTTATGCGTGGTCTGCCTTTCATCGTTATTTGGTAATATGATGTGTTTTATAAGTTTACATCACATGCTCTGTTATGTTTAATTCATTAAGGTTTCCACAGGCAAAACTATTGTATTGACTCTGCATCATATTACTGTTCTTTTCAGAGTTAATCTGATATTACTAGTCTTAACATAATATTGTTACTATTCCATTACAGAGTTTTTGTGATGTGCACCTGTTCATTCACGTCACTTAATTCATCTTGGGAGTTATGTTCTTTACGATTGTTGGATTTATAAAAAATGTTGTTCCATTTTGAAACGCAGTTGTATTCCTTCTAACTGAGATTGATACTTGGATCAGATTACTATTTAAGTGTGTTGTGTGCGTGTTTGGTTTTCAAGAACTGTTCCATAGTTCATCAGTAATCAGTGTTGTTCCATTGGTGTGTGTTGTTCGATCTGCCTTAAGAGTGAAAGATTTCCGTTTGATTACGATTACTGCATTTGATTTGATAGATTAAGTTTGTTACTGCTTGTGAGACTTAGTTGCTGTTCTATTTCTTAGCTACTGTCCTATTTCAGAATTGTTGTTCCATTGCAGAATTGTTGTTTGATTTCTTATTTGTTGTCCCATTTTCTTATCTGTCATTTCATTTACTGGCATTTGTTATTTTGGTGTGGGAGACGATCTAGAAGTTTCCAGGACTTCCCCGAGAAACTCCAGACTCATTGGTTGGGACCATACGAAATCCAGAAGGTACATGACAATGGGATCCTTACTCTAATCACTATTGACGGTTCTGGATATGCCTTCAAGGCAAATGGCCACCGAGTTAGTCTCTATCGCAAACCACTCACTTGGGAGTCCTTCTGCCAGCAGCTACGCCGAGACTCTGATATGGAGATTTTGGGAGAGGAAGAGAATTCTTCCTCACCTGTAATTCATTAAGGAATTCATTCCCTTTTACAGTTTGTACATAAGTTCTTTTTCTTTTATTTTGAATCATTTTTTGTACATATTTTTGAATTAATGTTTTGTTGTCATTTTTTGTTGTTCCTTTTTCGAAAAAACAACATTTTCTTCCGGTTGTTCCTTTTTAAAAAGAGCAAATCCCTTTGGATCAGTCGTCATCTCATTGTAATTTAGATCCTTTTCTTTATTTTTGCGTGTTTTGCTCTTCCTTTTTCAAAGGAACGACATTTTTGATTTTTTCCGTTCCTTTTCCAAAGGAATGGAATTTGTATGTTTTTGTTGTTCCTTTTCCAAAGGAACAACATTCTTGATTTTTGTTATTCCTTTTCCAAAGGAATGACATTTGCTTGTTCTGTTGTTCCTTTTCTAAAGGAACAACATTTCGATTTCTACTCTTCCTTTTTCAAAGGAACGACATATCTGCATGTTTTGCTGTTCCTTTTCCAAAGGAACAACATTTTTTATTTTCGCTGTTCCTTTTCCAAAGGAACGACATTTTTGCATGTTTTGCTGTTCCTTTTCCAAAGGAACAACATTTTTTATTTCTGTTGTTCCTTTTCCAAAGGAATGGCATTTTTGCATCTTTTGTTGTTCCTTTTTCAAAGGAACAACATTTTTGGTTGTTGTTGTTCCTTTTTCAAAAGGAACAACATTTCCATGTGTTTGTTGTTCCTTTTCCAAAGGAACAACATTTTTTTTATTTTTGTTGTTCCTTTTTCAAAGGAATGGCATTGGAATGTTCCATTGTTCCTTTTCCAAAGGAACAACATTTGTGTGTTCTGCTGTTCCTTTTTCAAAGGAACGGCATTTTCTGCTATTTGTGGTCTTTTGTTGTTCCTTTTTCCAAAAGGAACACCACTTGCATGCTTTTGCTCTCCCTGTGAAATAGCTTGTTCCTTTTGCTGATCTAAATTAAGGATGCATATTGCTCCTGTTCCTTCAATTATTTTAAAATACAACAATGTACTTATGCAATGGATACAAAATCACAACATCCTGAAATCAACCAATCATAAATCGCTATCTTTATAAGGCTCTGCATTGGTAAGAGGACAAAAGGAAGGACACACTTATTTATCATCTTTTGCTGTCATTGTTCTACTAATTCTGCTATGATTGTTCATCTTTATCATGACGACCCCTTTTTACTCCTCTTTGATTATTATTTAGGAATAAGAGCAAAGGGTTTATATCTTCCTATTGAGATGTTAAGACTTCTTCCACCATTCCTACTCTTAAGGAGTGTTGAACCACCCCTTGTGTATAAATAAGGGAAAGTACTTTATGAAAAAGAAAGAAAAAAGTAAACATGACTTATAAGTTGTCAAATGTAGGATAGGGGGTCTCATCAAGAGCCAGCCTACCATGATCATGACGACGAAAGCGAAGTAGCATTCCCACTATGGCCACCACACCAGGGATATGGTCCAAAAGGTATATCAAATAAACAACCCTTGGAATAGGATGTCTCATCACGAGCCAGCCTGCCCACTTTTCGCTCCTTCCTTGTGAATGGCATTATGGTTAACTGGTCACCAAGCCAGCATAATGGCCTACATTTTGACATCACACAACATTCCCTAAGTATACACAAAGGATCATGGTTCCATGGGTGAAATAAACAACTCTGCCAAGGTTATGGACACCTGGCGACAGCAGAGCACTGTTAATGGTATAGAAGTGACATTATTTACACCAATAGGTGAGTTATTAACACCCTTCTGTTTCTTATACCTTAGTAATTTTTTTTTCTGAATTAAGACTAAATCTATTAAGGAAAGAAATATGGTACAAATAGAGCTTTCAAAGAAGCGAAGCTAAGGAGTAAGGGAGCCATAAATTATATGATATCAACCTCGGTCCCTAAAAAAACCATGACACAAGCAGAAGAAAACAGAGAGGAACCGAAAGAACGAGCTGGTCTAGGGAGTCTACCTAGCATGGGAATAATCTTCCAATCTACATTTTCTTCCTTTCTTTTTGCTGACTTTGACCCAACCAGATGGATCTGGCTGGACCGGAACTATTTGCAAACTGATCTGAGCTAAAGGAGGAGACTCCTTGTCTGAATCAGAAGGCGAAGACTCATGAGGACGTTTTTGCGAGAACAAAGGCGCAGAAGGATCCATGGCGTGGGCTGAGGGCGGGTCCTTCGGTTGCTCCAAATTCTCCTCGTCCACTTCCAAGTCCTCCTCATCAGAGCTAGAGGACTCTATGTCATCGATAGGGGTTCTGTCACAAGGTTTCCACCTCTTGGATTTGGATTTGCGAGTGAAATTTTTCTTTTTGTCGAGGAACGTTGCACATGTGTTTTGGAGATGCCCTGTCTGATGGAAATGGTGACACCTGAAGTCTGTATTCTCATAGTCCAAAGTTTGCGTCCAATGGAAGTCCCTGACTTTGGGGATGATCTGATCTGGCAGCCCTTTACTGATGTCTATTTCTGCACAAATTCTACCATAGGTGTATATTCCTTTCTCCCCCCTTGAGGTATCCGTTGCCAGGAAGCGGCCAAGGGTGTCTCCAATTCCTTGAAAGACAGCAAACTGCCATAGATGCGCAGGGAGATTTGGAATCCTGACCCATATAGGAAGCTTGGAGATGACTGCAGTGGAGGGGTCAAAGTCTGGGAACCAGGGGGAGACGAAACATCCAGCTGATCCCCAGAACCAGGGGCCCCCCATTAAGGCTTTCTGGTAATCTTCATTGAAGGAAATGACAACAATAAAGAAGCCTTTCGAGCAGAAGAATACTTTGGAATTGTTGGTCCAATTAGAATGGATCCACTGGTATAGATCAACAGTGCGGGGCCATAGGCCGTTAAATCTACAGATGAGGGCTGATTCTGCAAATGTCTGGTATTGATCATCCAAAGATGGATGAGTGATTTCAATGGCAGGGGTTTCCTCCATTTTGTCCACCAAGAAGGGTTTGGGAGCCTCGGCAGATTGGGCAAGCTTCTTGGCAGGTTGTGCATGTACTGCATCTTTGTAGGAGAAACCTTTGGAGGCAAAGGATTGCCCGACTGCCCCTCCCCTTAGTCGAAGTGATAGGATCACTGTGGCATTTCTTTCAATATTATAAAAGGAAAGAGGCAGATTGTTATCAAGCTGCTTACGAACAAAGAGGAGCCGCAGAAGGGAGGAAGGGATCCCCAACCTCAGTTCAAGAATCTTTGATAGATGGCACACTGTGAAAGACCGCTGGACTTCTAGGAGTAGGGTTTTTCCAGTCAGAAGAATTATCTGAATCTGGAAACTCGCTTGTTGGAAATGAGTAAGATCTCGGCTGCCTAAATGAGGAATCGAGGTTGAAACATTCAGATCCCAAATTCTCCTTCTAGCCAGATGCAGGAAGCTTGGAAAGTTCTAAAAATGAGATGCAGAGTATCGACTATTCTGGGGAGGCAGAGCACGGCTTTTGTTAACCCTGGTTGGGTTTACTTCTTCTTCGGAGCGGATCCGGTGCGAACTGCTGGATAATCTTCGGCATCTGCGTCTGACGACCACCACAACCTCGGCCTTTCCTGTGGCTTTCGATTTCCCCTGTTGCTGAATCTTCGCAGGGTGAGCAAAACTGGGGCCATTCCTGCGACCATTCCTGTTGCAGCGCCACTAGAGAGAGTGGGGGCTCGGCTTTAGACGCCCCATTCCCCGAACCGTAGCACCAGAAACCCTACTCGATGCATTTTGTTCTTCCATCGCTTTGTCCTGTAATAATCTGTAAACTCTTAGACCTTAGTAATTAATCATATATCATTCCTTGAATTATATAATGCTTGTAAATTTATTATCACCAATCATAGCAGAGTAATTGACAATGACCGCAGGAGATTAGAAAAGTACGATAGATGTTCTATCCTCCCAGCCTCGCATCATATCACAGTAGCCTCTTACGTAATAAGCGATCTAACTCTACGCCTCGATTTTGGTAATTCGTTGTTTTTGTAAACATGGAATATTTCCATACATTGTTCCTTTATGACTCTATTTCAGAGCGGGCGCTGCTCCTTTATTTGACGGCTGGGACAACCTATCACATTGCGGGGGGGGAGGTTAACCTCATTATTCCCTGGATTACGTGTCAGCTCACTATTCGGGAAAGTTGTGTACTAGGGTATGGCATGGCTCAATGGCATACTATTTTTATTTTTTTGCACGAATTGTTGTTCATAAGCCATTTCTATTATATACTCTGTTTTTTTGAACAAGTCTTGCGTCTATTAGCCTCTCTGTGTTTCAACAGCACGAACAATTGCCATTCCATTGAGAGTTTACAATGAAACCATGGGAGGAAGATCGATCCGGAGGGAACCACAGGTGTTGACAGTCTCCGCTGGTACCCGGGAAATCCTAGCAAGAGCAGGGTGGCTGACTTATCTCAACCGCTTGCATGAGTCTAACGAGAGGATGGCAACTGAATTCCTGCAAAATTTGCAAGAGGATTACTCCACAGTGAGGGGGAGACATATAACAGTCACCGATGACATAACCGCAGAAGTCTCGGGACTACCAGCCACCAGACCTGTATGGACGTTAAAAAAGGAGAGATTGTAGAAGATTATAGAAATCTTCCAGGACGAAGGCCAGAGCCTAGCAATTAAAGGAAAGGGAGTTCTGCCAGCAACGCTAGGAGAGCCCTAGGCAGAATTGGCAAGGACCATTAAAAGCTACATCACCTGTGAAGGCAGAAAAGACGTGGTAAGACCACGACATCTTAAACTCTTAGCTGTACTAAAGCAGAAATGCTCTGTAAATTTACCTGCATTTTTGAATTCGTTACCTCATGACATTGGACGGAGCATAAAAAAGGCACAACACTTAGAGTCAGTTGTTAGTCATCATGGGTTGATTCGGTTAATTGTCAGTCATTGCCTCACCCAATGGCAGAGTAGCTGGGAAGAGCTAATTGCCATGATAGATGGGGGGTTGACAGAACCATCCCAAAAACGTAAGCATGCCACCAGTACACCAGAGCGTCCAGAAAAACGCAGAGAATTAGTGAAATAGAAACATGCCACCAATACATCCAAGCATCCAGAAAAACGCAAGGAATTGGCAAAGCGTAAGCATGCCACCGGTACACCTGAACGGCCAGAAAAATGCAGGAAATCGATCCGGTTAGCACGGATACGAGGGAGGCTGGAGAAGCTCCAGGTTAACAAAAGTCGGCTGGTAGAAATTGAAGATGAGCAACCCTCACGGCCAGAAGAAGAGGCCGAGAAATCTGAAGAAGAAGAGAAAGAAGAGGCCGAGCAATCTGAAGAGGAAGAGAAAGAAGAGGCCGAGCAATCTGAAGAAGAAAATGAAGAAGGAGCCGAGCATTCTGAAACAGAAGCTGAGCAATCCGAGCAGGAGGAGGAAATGGAACAGCAGGAAGGTAGCCCATTGCAGGACCTAGTGGGAGAATATGAATTAGCCATAGTCTTGGCCAATATAGGCAAATATGGCCAACCTTCCAGTCCGTCAGACCTCCATGACGAAACGAAACCCCAGGAGGAAAATGCACCTAAAGAATCACATGCAAAGGAGGCAGAAGAAGACAATCTGCATGTTCATGATAAAGAGATGATAGGAGATACTGAACAGGAAGAATCCGTTCCTAACCAGAAGACACCGGAAGGAATTCCGGAGGAAGCAGGGGCAGAAAGAGAAGTGGCCCAAGAAACGACAAAGCCAGTTACGGTTCCTGCCCCAGAACAGCCAGAGCAGAACAATGAAGAAACACCCCAGAAGGAAGATCCGGGAACTAGTCACAGTCTGGGCCACAGTGAACAGCCTGTTGTTCTTTCTAAGGAAATTTTAGAAATTAAAGAACTGCGAAAGGAACATCAGATATTATTGAATATAATAGTCCAACTCCACCAGCAGATTAGGATCCTGAAAGCAAGGCAAATGGTAAAGAGGACTTCAGGTAGGAAAAAGGTGACCACTCCAGCAAAACCCCGCAAGGTAAAGGGGCAGAGGATCAGAATTCGTCCTACTGTTCAAAACCCTGTCGAAAAGCAAGCTGTTGTTCCAAATGATGCTGAGGAACAGACTGTTGTTCCAATTGAAAAGGAATAGCAACAGACTGATATTCACGTTAAAATAGAAATGGATGACATGATGACCTGTGATAAGGAAATTCAGATGGATGCACCACTTTCAGGAGTGATAAGGTTTCTGAACTCAAAGAAACGCAATAGGAAAGTTCAGGTAAAACTCCCGGCCTCCACTGTTGCATGGAGAAGAGATCCAAAAACAGTAACCCTGCGAAATGGGTTGAAGCAAGATCAACAAGAAGCAAAAAAGCATAGAGAGCAAACGGTCCCTCGCGAAAAGTATGAAGAGCTACTGCAGCAGCTTAGGAATGTCAATCAATCCGAAAGCCAGGCTTTTGAACGTTGGCGGAAGGAACAAGAGAAAGTCACAAAGGTAACTCGTAGGCTAGATATCACTATCAAGCAGATGGATACCTTGTGTTCTTTATACAATGACGTCTTAGCATGTAGAGCCCTTGCCAAGAATTATGCCGTGTTTCTACTGGAACGGTATTTGCAATTAAAGATAAAAGCTGTTAAAGCAGGTGCTCCCATACAAATTAACACTGTCAATGATTTTATAGACTACTGTAAGCACTACGGGGTTAAAGTCCAGAGACTGCTTTGTGAGTTCTATTTACATAACCTTGTATTAGACCAGGAGACCGAGCTGAACCCTGGCCCTTTTGTTGGATACATCCAATTACAGGCGTTCATCTCATTTGGGGTTAATCAAATTAATTGGCTTAAAGCCTATAATACTTTACATAGGCAAGAAAACGACTTAGATTTATGGGTAAGGGCTGAGCCTAGGAACCTAGTACAGTTGTGGAAATCACATAGAAACCTCATGAAGACTCCGGGTGTAATTGAAACATTTGGAGCCATGCATGAGGCACTCATTCGACAGGGATTACAATACTTTCTTTCTATCAAAGACCTTGCCATTGATGCAGCTAAATTTCGGTATCAAATCTCTAATCCGAATATCCAGCTTAGGGAACCGTTTAAGTATGAGAATTTTAAATTAGCTGCCAACTGCTTGCACCTCTATGGTGAAATCATTTTGAGGGCAGGGCCATCTTGGTTAGGATATAGGTTCGGGAGTCCAATTAGTTGGCACCCTGCACCCGGATACCAAGCCCTGTATGAGATGCCCAAGGGTCAGACAGGCCATTTCTTTGACTACCTAGTTACTCATCATGGTTGTAGGCCTCCACATGAGATTCCATCTCCAGCCTATTCTCTCACTGCCTTGCATGTCAACTACAATGTTTTCATGAGGGCATGAAATAGGGTAAGAAAGGGGTGTGTGGAGTACTAAAAACGGTATGTTTTTGATGATTATTTCAGTATCTTTTCAGTAGAACTTGCAAACCTTTTTGCATCATGAACTCGGAAAATGATAAAGAATTATAACAAAACATGTGAGATTAATATGCAAGACTAAAACGTTGAAAATTGTCATGTCCTTATGCAGGAAGGAGTGAAAATGAGAAGTTTTCATTCCAAAGGAAAGGACAAGGACGGGTTAACCGTTGTCCCTTTGACGGGAGACCGAATGCAAACAAGGCAAAGCAAATCGAAGTGAACCATCCCAGAAAAGGAGGTGGAGATATCAGCTCGGCGCGGGAGAGAAAAGAAATGATTGAGGATTAACGTTCGGCGAATCCCTCAGGATCCTTGATCCTGAGGGATCATTGTTTTATTTAATTTTGCACTTAGACATCTCCACCGTCACCCTTATAAAAGGGATAGCATTGTTAGCTCGGGGAAGAGTTAGACATGATTATGCTTTTATGTAATTTCTTTTAAGATCAAAACTTTGATCATCGAGTCTCGATAAGAACTGGTTTATTGTAATTCTGCTTTATGCATTAATACAAACTTGGTGATTACTTCATCTCTGAGTCTGGATTAACTTCAAGCGGTGTACCCCTGGAGGCTAAGGGCCCAGCCCTGGAGGACACTTGCTCCTGTATTATTACGTTGGTTTATGCGTGGTTTTCCTATCGTCATTATTTGGTAATCTGATGTGTTTTATAAGTTTACATCACATGCTCTGTTATGTTTAATTCATTAAGGTTTCCATAGACAGAACTATTGTATTGACTCTGCATCATATTACTGTTCTTTTCAGAGTTGATCTAATATTACTAGTCTTAACAGAATACTGTTACTATTCCATTACAGAGTTTTTGTGCTGTGCACCTGTTCATTCACGTCACGGAATTCATCTTGGGAGTTATGTTCTTTATGATTGTTGGATTTATAAACAATGTTGTTCCATTTTGAAACGCAGTCATATTCCTTCTAACTAAGATTGATACTTGGATCAGATTACTATTTAAGTGTGTTGTGTGTGTATATGGTTTTCATGCATTGTTTCATAGTTCATCAGTAATCAGTGTTGTCCCATTGGTGTGTGCTGTTCGGACTACCTTTACAGTGAAAGATTGTCGTTAAATTACGATTAATGCATTTGATTTGATAGATTAAGTTTGTTACTGCTTGTGAGACTTAGTTGATGTTTTGTTTCTTAGCTACTGTCCTATTTCAGAATTGTTGTTCCATTACAGACTCGCTGTTTGATTTCTTATTTGTTGTCCCATTTTCTTATCTGACGTTCCATTTACTGGCATTTGTTATTTTGGTGTGGGAGACGATCTAAGGCTGTAGTGAGCATTGGCATTTATTGTCTGGCTCCTAGATCCACGATCTGTTCTCTGATTTCCTTTTCCATCAGTTTCCAAAGGGATGGTTTATTGCTACTGAACCCTTGACTGATAAGTTACTTAGTCTTTTGAGTGTGTGATTTATTGTTTTGAAGTAGTTAAGTTGTAGGCAAGCATCCATTTACTCTTGTATTTCTGAACACTGTACTACTAGCATTACTCTAGCAAATGATAGCCTCAGACTGAGACACTCTTTGAAATAACAAAACGCTCCCGGATTGACATATTAATGTGAGGTAGTTAGAGGTGAAAGAGACCCTTTTTATAGCTCTACAGACCTCATCTGAGTGGATGATTTGTCTAAAATACTCAAGTACAAATATCATCATAGGGAGGTATTTGGGAAACTTGTAGCCAGTTAGCTCACAGCAATAAATTTTGATCTCATTGTGGTTCTAGTAAAGGTACCAATCTCCCACCTTGCTATTATTAGCCAATTACAACACCCTCTTGATGTCTTGGTTGATCCTTGGCTGAGTATTAGAAGTTAGCATGTTCATGACTAGGTATACAAAGGAGTCTATGAAGCCTTTGTAGGTAAATGATGTGGAAAACTTCTAGACCAAGGGTGTCTAGTAGACCACTGATCTCTCCTTTCCCTTGGTATCTAGCTTCTGAATGTAAATAGGGAACTTGTCTATCTAGTAATACAAAAAAATATAAAACAACACTGAAGAGTATTTGAAAACTCCTTCAGTGGACAATCCGGCGAATTGTTCATGCATTATGTTTGCAATGAACTAAGCATAATCATACATGATAGTAGGAGGCTTGCATGGAGTGAAAATGGATAGGAAGGCCATGATGACCTCATCCACATGCTCATCTGAAGTATATCCTAGGATGCATGAGAGCATGACGATTATGTCTCTACTAGTCTCTAAGAAAATGGTGGCAGCATAGGGTGGGGTATCTATAGGAGTATGGTGGTCTTTAATGATGAAATTGTGGAAGATTTTCTTTATCTTGATAGGGTCTAATGAGATGTATAGGTCCAATAGGTCTCTAATGGATAGAGGGGTTTGATTAGGGCTAGGCTCGATTTGCAGCATTTGGTTGATGGACTCAGGTGTAATGGTGAATAACAACTCCTGGTTTGGGGAAACAATAGCCCTTTGGCTAGGGAGATAAAAGGCATGAAAAAAATGTACAATATATGGGAATAGGTGAAATTCTGGGAATATGTATTTGGGTAAATTTGATTCCCAAAGGTGAAAGTCATATGCATGGTTTACGGACCTGTCCTTACTCCAAAAATAGAGTTGTAGAAGGTGGGTTGGAGTTGCAGTGTCTCTTATTTGGAAATCCCTGTCTGCCAGGGCCAAGTGGTCAATGTCCAGGTGAGGGGTTGACATAGGTCTGTCATCCAAAGAGGTCTGGGCAGCCATCTTTAGGATAAAATGTGGGAGTTAAGGTTATACAGGCTGAAACAAAGAGGTCTTGAAAACTCAGGTGCAGTGATAGGGTAATGGAAGTTTGCAAACAAGGGGTTTTGGTATTTAGGTGGAAATACTCTCAATTCAAGGGAAATGAATTAAATTCAATTACTTTGATGTTTGAATTCACTGTACATTTTTGAATTTGGAAGGATCATTCTGGTTTATTGTCAAAATACATGGAAATAGTGGCATAGGTTGCAAACTGGTGTGAATAGTGGCCGCAGAAGGTACTCTGGCTTCAACTGTGCATTGGATGGCTGAATTGGGCGTCAGGGGTGTATTTGGAAGGTACTCGGTGGTCGAATCTGGTTGCAGAAGCTCGGAGATGTGCATGAAGGCTTAGGAAGCATTCAGAGGGAAAAAAGGGTAAAAATGGGTGTCTTCATCCTTCTAATTGGCAACGGTTAGAATTTGGCACGAAGTTCATAATGAATAGTTACTGGTTTGGGCTTTCATCGGGGAGGTAGTATCGGGGGCCATCCCACCGCTTTTGAACGATGGGTGATATTTTCCTGAGAGCACACAAATTAACGAGGGGTTGCCACGTAACCAATGGGGGCCCAAGGAATACCACTCATATCTCGTGCTCTCAGGCTGGTAAAGGTCGAGAGGTGAATGGACATGATATGGGTCTGCGCCATCAGATTTGGGGTTGACAGATCTAATGGTTGACATGCGATGAAGTTGCATAGCGAGAACTGGAGCAGAAATTATTGGGGTTGAGGGGTTAATTACAATTGATTTGTAATTAATCTATGAGTAATTGTGGGATTAGTTTACCACACTAGGGTGGCGGGTTAAACAAGTTTTTTCGAGAAAAATGACTATGTAGCGGAATTAATAAAGTAATGTGGGGGGGCGTTAAACTTAGGATAAAGGGTTTTATGGGTTTTTTGGGGTTTTTAGGGAAATTAACAAAGGGAAAATGATTTTTTCAAAGGGGAAAAGGGTTTCACACTAGGGAAAAAAGGTTTTTGGGTAGGGGAATGAATTTGGAGGGTAATTTGCTTGGGAATTGTGTGAAACCAAGGGGTAGGGGTAAAATGAAAGGAAAATGTGTTTTCATAAGAAATGAAGGGGTAAAAGAGGAAATTAGTAAGTATGTAGTTGGGGGTGAAATGAAATGAAGGGGAAGTTAACCAAATCAACTTATGAACATCATTTTACTTTTATAAATGCTCCTGCACACTAAAACACATGATTAAGCATGATAAATGTGCTTATGCCTCAAATAGCTTGTATTTCTGCAACCTTTCTTCTACTTACCGTTTTACTTACCCTAGCATTTTTTCTTCACTTTGTTGGGTGCATTTAAGCTAGCACACCCTTTCTTTCCTTTTTATTTTATGAAACAAACTATCTACTTCTAACCTTATATCTTCCAATGACTCATATTAAGCTTATGAGCACATTTTATTTCCCTACCTAACTACTGATCTGCCAAGATTAAACTGTTTGGCTAGATCTTTATTCTCTAACTATAAACATGAAATTCAAAGCATGAAGTAGTCATGGTTAAATAGTTTGAATATCATGGGCTGTGGCATATATGACAAGCTGAACACAACCATTATTTTGCATAATAAAGTAAAAAGTAGTTAGGTAGAGAAATAAAATGTGCCCATAAGCTTAATCTAAGCCATTAGAAGATATAAGGTTAGAAGTATATAGTTTATTTCATAAAAGAAAAAGGAAAGAAAGGTTTTGCTAGCATAAATGAACCCAACAATGTGAAGAAAAAATGTTAGGGTAAGTAAAAGGGTAAGTAGAAGAAAGGTTGCAGAAATACAAGCTATTTGAGGCATAAGCACATTTATCATGCTTAGTCATGTGTTTCAGTGTGTAAGAGTAGTTATGAAAGTAAAAGGATGCTCATAATCTGATTTGGTTAACTTCCCCTTCATTTCATTTCAACCCCCACTACATACTTACTAATTTCTCCTTTTACCCCTTCATTTCTTATGAAAACACCTTTTCCCTTCATTTGAACCCTACCCCTCAGTTTCACACAATTCCCTAGCAAATTACCCTCCAAATTCATTCCCCTACCCAAAAACCCTCTTTCCCTAGTGTGAAACCCTTTTCCCCTTTGAAAAAATCACATTCCCTTTGTTAATTTCCCTAAAAACCCCAAAAAACCCTTTATTCGAAGTTTAAATCCTCCCCGACATTACTTTATTAATTCTATTACATAGTCATTTTTTTCGACAAGACTTGTTTAACCCACCACCCTGGTGTGGTAAACTACTCCCGCAATTACTCATAAATTAAGTACAAATCAATTGTAATTAACCCCTCAGCCCTAACGACCTGAAAGCAATATTAATTAACAAATAAGTTTATCTTTATTCTAGTATTATTTAACAATATAATATCATGAAACATATTTTATATTAATATTTTATAAAAATATAATATACTTTTTTTTCTAAGTAATACTATTCTATTGAAAGGAAGCAAAGTAAAAATACATCGAGGCTCTGGCCTCTGTGGTGTAGAACAGAGTTATATCAAAATTCTCAAAAAAATTAACCTTGGCTGCCCAACGAGGGGAAACTAGATCGAGTGAGTCTCAAAACTTAACTTAAAATACCCACACACGGGTCTTGATTCATAATAATTAGAAAACATGCTAAAGAATTTGACAATGAACAGAAGAAAATCCTCAGACAACATGGTCATGAAACCACTAACGAACGACAAGGCGATAACTGGCAATTGGATCATAAGTCTGCCTCGACCCCTTGGATGTCCCCAAGGGCGAGCTCTTCAACAATTCGACATGCTTATTCATACCAGTCGTCATATTCTGCTGACGTGCCACGTGATATGCCACTGGTTGCTTGTATGCCTGCTGAGCTGCTCGCAGCTGCATGTTTTCCTGACATGTCATCCCAAATTCTTTCAACCGCCTTCATGAGACCCTCTCGACCTGCAATATCATTCTTGCTTCTAGCTGTCTCTACTTCCTGCCGAATACCTTTTTGCCCTAACATCTACTGCTTGCTTGGTTCATGCTCATCCCTTTTTCTCTTAAGAGCCTTCTACTGATTGTTGTTGGTCCTTTTCTCTGGTTCACCGAAATGGGTCTGAGCTCCCTGCTCAGTTTGCGGACTCATTTCCTCAGTGAAGGTAACAAAGACTGTGGCTATCATAATTGGACGATGCAGAGTACTCTGGAAGTGAAAGTGAGTTGAATGGTAAGACGGGTGAGGGGGAATGGGGAGATTTTCAGTTTGGGTAGCAGCGTTCGTTCTTTGGACTCCATTAGCCTGTGACTTGCCTCTACCACTGTAGGTATCAAGGTATCCACCCAAGCGAGGACTATGGGAATGAATGGTGGAGGGGAATGAGGAAGGAGAAGAAGAATCAGCGCTAGGTGCTGCAGGGGTGCAAATGCTGCCGCCTCGTCTACCTCCTCTTCTATTGCGCATACGATGTTGAGTGCACGCCATGACAAAATTGATTTTTGAGTTTTCAGTTGGGGAGACAGAGATATCTTGAGGATTGAAGTGGCTATTTAGAATGAGAGGGGAGGAATTCTGAGCTTGATTTAGCACATAATGGGGAATTTGGGAAAAGTGGAAGCCATTGCCTAGATTGACACAGCTTAGGATCCAACAATGCCTTCCAGTGATGGTGCGGGAGCTCGACACTACAGCTTGGGGGCGGTAAAAGCAATTTAGTAGGGGGGCGATGAATGAATTGTGCTTAATGAGGTCCATGGCCTTATGCTTGCTCCAATTTTCTCGACTAGAGAACCAAAGTAATTGTGCTTGCAGGTTGACAGGAACATGCCATAAATTGGCATGGAAGGGAACACGAGTGGCAATGTGGCCAAGCCGCCTACCGTCCTTCTACATTAACTGCATCATTAATACCAGCATCTGGGTATATAACAATATAATATTATCAAAAGCATTTTACTACAATTTTTAAAACATGATTTTGAGATGCAATTATAGTTGGGTAAATTTAGATATAAATTATATAGATAATTAATTGAAAGTTTTTTAATTATATTAATAAGCATATTTATTTTGAAATACAATTATATGAATTTTAATTTAATTATCAATAATATAAAGTCAGTTGTAGAGATCTAATTTCCAGAAATATTCTAAAATATTTTTCCAAAGTTTTCTCAAATTAAGTTTGAAATTTATCTCCAAAGTAATTAAGCCCTTTTTTTTTCCTTTTAATTAATTTGATTAATTAAAAAATTGTCATATCAACCAATTTCATGTGAAATGAGTTATAATTTTATAAGCATGAGGTATTAATTAAATATGATATTTGTCTATACCTATTTACAAATAAAAAGTTTACATAATAAAATAAAAATTAATATCCATAATTGAAAATCTTATTACATTGTCTCCCATCCAAATCCACAATAACAATAAGTATACCTTCCCTATCTTCAAGCTCTAGATGAAAAAATTCTTCTGAAACCAATAAGCCATCAACTTTGACCAACTAGCTCAATGATACACACGTTACAGTAGTGGTTGCCATTGGAAAGTCTGAGAACCAAGAGAAGCTCCAAACAAAACACAACATGTGAGACCACAGATTACCGCGTATTGATATTTTTGAAAAATACAAGGGGAGTTACTTTTTAAGTAGTTAGAAATAGTTAGAATCAATGATAGTCGAAGAGAGGGCAGAGACAGGAAAAAAAGAAAATCCTCCATATTGTAGGGATAATTTTCGTGACCACCAAGAATTTTCATGATTGGAGAGAAATGTGATGCTTAGAAAAAACGAGATAATTTTAAAAATTAGATATTGTATGAGAGAAAAGAAATTTGAAGAAGTTGAGGTTCCAATGGGAGAGAAAGACTAGACCTTCATTAACAAGATTCTAGCCTAATTATAGCTTGATGCTAGAGTTTGAGGAGGTGAAATTGGGAAAGCTACTGAGTTGTACAATAATCTTAATAAGGAAACTATGGTTGTTACAATTGAATTGGTTGTGATTGAATTGTATAATATATAGAATAAATATATTCAAATATTGCATTGATGTTGTCTAATAAAACTTAATGTTAACAAAAAGATAGATAATGACACCTTTTATATATACATCGTGAGAGAGAGAGAAATATACATATTTAGATAACAAGGTTAGCAAGATTATGGGTCAACACTGAGAAGAGGCTCTCAAGTTAATCCTTAACCCTCATGTAGCCTGTCAAATGACAACCCTTCAAGAATATTGAAGAACTAAAACCCATCATCCAGGAATATTTTTCTTGAATATAAAGAATTCCCCTAAATTATATATATATATATATATATATATATATATATATATATATATATATATATATATATAATGGCTACATGAGTGATATAACGCACCAAGGAAAATTGAACATAGAAATGCATTTTTTAATACATGGGAGGCTGCACTACTGTAAAATTATTAGTCTCGGTGTGATGGTTATGACCATGGAAACCATTAATGGACGAGCCCCCAAACAAAATATGGAACATTGCTAGAGAATTGTTGACCAATTCAAATAACTTCATTGATTTTTCTTCAATTTGGTTCTTGAAATTATCACTAAATTTCCCTTCTACTAGAAAAATTAACTTATGGAATCCATCCTCACATGTTTCCTAGTTTTTAACATCTAGACTAAGACAAGTGCTGACATCTATTATATTGTCCATTGATTATTTTATGTGAGAGCCTAGGGGAATTCAGGAAGACTCCTGATTTTTGATTTTTTTCTGCAAATTAGAAATCTCTAAAAGGAGAGAAAATATTTGTTGTACATATAAATGGATCAATGTTAATAGAGTGGGTAGAGTATAATTTTTTACTCCAATTATGTGCGCTATTCAACTTTTTTCTTTTTTTCGAATGTGAAGTGCTTGTCTCACTCACTCAAAACAAGCAGGTTTTTAGATATTAGTGGGAGGAAGTATTAAAATGCTTTTGTTGTTATATGGTTAATGGGTGTGGAAGTGAAATATTCTTCCTATCAAAAAGTTTTATGTTAACTAACATAACATTTTTCAAGGTGGTAAAGATTTTGATGCTATTTTTAGCAAGCGCAGGTGGAGTTGCCTAAATTTCAGCTAGCAGGAGAGAGTGTTACAGTTCCTATTTTTCCATCTCGAGAAAAGTAAATTCACATGCTAGAAGGATAGGGAAGGCTCATATTGGTAATCCAAGTTTTGTATATTAAAATAAATGACAATAGTTGATAGCCTTTTTCTTGTAGATTAAATACTATTTTCGTTTGATTAAATTGTTCTCACAAATATTTTAATTGGACACTCCACCCATTATCAATACTATATGATAATATTCTGGTAGGCTCAAATAAACCATGTATTATGAAGTTACATCAATTTTTTTAGGAAACAAAACCTAACCCAACTTATTGTGAAAACATTTAGGGAGTATGGTAGAGGCATACTTTCCTTTATGTAAGAGTAACATTTCTTGCGATTCATCCATTCCTAAGATTATACTACTACTGCTCTGTTGTAAAAGGGTTGCACATGGGCGAAAAACAACTCAATATCCTGATATACTATAGAGTCAAGACCCATTTCTGACTAGTAGGCGTGTTGTAACCAGATCTACCATCCTATTCTCTGAACTTGTGTAAGAGTTTTATAAATCAACATGTAAAGTAAAGCCTCTTCAACTACAACTAATTGTTTACTGCATGCAAAAAATAAAGAGATGGGATGTGTCCAACTAATCCCTATTGAAACATCACATGGATACATATAAAAAATATTCCACAACAGTACATCTATCTTAAACATGACTAACAACCAATCAAATAATTAGCAGATTATGAAACTGTTCATTAATTTTTCATGAGTAACATTCAAAAGTTTCTGCTCTTTATTTTATTGTAATTGAAGTTAAGGGATGTTTTATGATATTTCACTCAAACTTAAAGGTTTTTATCATATTGCAATTGAAGTTGGTTGTGTTATTCAAATAGTTAATCTAGGTTTTACATCGTTAAAAATTAAAAGGGACTTCCATATGTCTTTGTACAAATCATTCAATATTTCTTTGTTTGAATTTTTTCTGTTTCTAATAGATATACCCACCCTAGTGTGGGAATTTCCAAGCATTAGGACCTATATATAATAAAATTGCAAATCAAATTCATGGGGTTGACTCGCTAATACAAAATGGCTAATTAGTTACTAAACTAATGACTAAAATTTGCATATAAATGACCACTTTTTAGACAGTGACCAATAGTAGCTAATTTACAGTATCACTAGACCGATTCTCTTCTCTCTCTCTTTTTTCGTTTGTTGCTCCAGTGTTATTTTTCTCTTCTTTCTTCAATTATTATTTCTTACCATCAATATTGAGTTCCTTTTCTGAAAACAAAAGAACATAGACTATAGAGTGTAAGCCATGAAAGGTGATGAACATTAAAATATAAACTAAAGTAGACTACGAAGAATTTATATGGCATATACCTCAACATCAACAATGTCAAAGCCATTTTCCCCCATAAAAGCAAGAAAATTGACCAAGTTTTCTTCAGTTGGGCGATAGTGGCCACTATGTGGCCATATGACTTGTATAAACAAAGAAAATAAAATGTCCCCATAGAAAGGAACACCTTAGTAACTTAGTATTCAATCTTCAGTGAAAGCTTAAGCAGAATCATGCCAACTAAGTTACATGCTAAAAATCTCAAGTTGTACATAACTTGTGAAAACAAATAATGTGAGATGTGATGTCTAATCCTTGTCATTTTATTTGAAACAAAATTTTATTCTCTAATGCATGAACTTGGTCGTGGATATAAACAACATGAAAGTAAACTTTTCTAATAGTCATGAAAATATTTTAACACAAAACAACTAAAAGGAGTTCAATCAACTTCGTGTAATACTAATTTCATCTTCAAGATTTGGTTGTTGTTTAAATGGACATGACACCAAATATTTTCAATTTCATAGTTAAAATACAAAAAAAAAAAATGTCTGAAATACAATCAAACAATAAAGAGAGTATATCATAGAATGGACATTGGAATTATAGAAAAATTGTTCACCTTCCCACTGATGTCTTTTCTCGCATTCCTCAAAAAATATTTTGCCAAAACTAACCAATGAGGTGAAGGAATCACAACATTAAAAACCATAGCAATCCCTACTAGAAACATTTCCAAAGTTGATGGCTCAAGTGCCTCAAGGATCTCCAACAACAAATTAATCATATCCAAGTCATGCTCTGCATTGTCTCCCCATCCTTTTTCCGATCATATTTCCTGTAACCTTCCCACACGAGATTCAAGTAACAATCAAACGAAGGCATTGAAATTTGGTTTTATCTTTTATATCTAAAAACATTGAATCTAAAAATATTTTAACACAAAACAATTATAATACTAATATTGTATTCAAGTTTTGGATCTTGTTTAAATGGATACCAAATATGTTAAATTTTATAGTTAAAAGTCAAAACAAAATCAAAGTAAAATTTCAAATTACAATCAATCAATAAAGAGAAGACATCATGAAATGGGTGTCACAATTATAAAATGTTTTTTTACCTATCCACTAGTGTCTGGAATTCCTAAAATTGATTTCCCAAAATAACCACGAGGTGAAATAATCACAAAATTAAAAAACATAGGAATCCTTCCTAGAAACATTTCCAAAGTCGATGGATCAGGTGCTTGAAGGATCTCCAATAACAAATGAATCATATCCAATACATTCTTTGCATTTTCTCCCCATCATTTTTCCAATCCCATTTCTTGTAATCTTCCCACGCTTGGGTCTAGCAACACTCAAACAAGAGATTTTATATTTTTTTAGAAAGAATGGAGATTTTTCAAGTAGGCTAATTGTATGTGACAAAAATGGTTTCTGCAAATGTATCCATAAATATGATGGATATTATTCATAAATACTTGCAGAAGGTTTGTCAAGTCAGAAACTTGTACGAGTTTGAAGTCCTAGTTGTGTGAATGTTTTACATATTTGATGCAGATTCAATTTTGTTCTTCTTTATTTGAGCTTTGAAAGCCCTTCATCTGGTGAACCTATAATAAGAGTACCTCTACCACCATAACCCTTAAACAATGTTGGTGCCTCACTTCTTCCAGTCCTGTAAGTTGCTAGGGATGCAAAATAACAGAGGTCATACCCATAGAGTATAAATTTACAGACTTTGATTGTTAACCCAACCATTGTTAGTGTGAAAGGCAATTTTATTGCTTGGATCATTTGGAATACCTAGAAGGTTGCCTAGAAGATCACCTCGCTACTCTCTGGAGTTGGCCTTCTATTTTTTTAGATTTGATTATGAGTTTACTTCTGGTATCCTTCTTTTATATCGGGGTCACCTTGTAAATACCACTTTGTATAAACATCATTTTACCTAAAACAGTCTCATTGACCTACTTTAGTAGTCATTTATAGGATATTAATACATTTATCGTATATTTTCTTATTTTATCTTATCTACCAGTCTAACATATCCATAAATTATTTTACAACCAAACAAATATGCTCAATAGATACACTAATACAATCAACAATCATCTAAGTCAAGATTAAGATATCAATTTTGGCATAGGCAACAAAAGAAAACAACTTTCTATTGAATAACCAGCCTTGAATAATTCTTTTGAAATCTCATAACATAAACAACTGGGAAGAAGGCCAACACACCTCTCTTCAACACATCAACAAATAGCATTAACCCACTATAATAGTACAATATGATGCCCAACCAAGAAGGAATAAATCTGAAATGAAATGATGATGACCTTGGGTAAAAATCAACCCTTATTTTTTTTCCAGAATCAAGATTCAAACCTGCAATTTTATCTCCAACCGCAAATACAAGTGTCTACGTAATTTATCCATAATGAATTATTTCCAATCGATAGGAGACCTCCTTTTATAAGCTCTCTTTACAATTTGTATGGAATAAAATATACATGAATAATCTAGAATTTCCTAGTTGTGGGATGTTCTAGTAAGAAAGCCTTCATTATGACCTTGAGATAATCAAACCATCAAAGTTTCACCCTTCTATACTGAATGCTCCACTAAAATATTGTTTTTCCTTAACATTTGTGCCTTTCTAGAGGCTTCTCCATGCAACAACCCCTTAAAATAGGGTTTATTAATCATAAATAACATTATAATAATGTCAAACATATGCATACAATTTTTTAATAAATAAAAACAATATTAAACTACAAATGTATGTGAAAAAAGGTTCCATCAGTACAACACAGATTAATTATATTAAGGACACACTTTAAGTTTCAAAAAGAAAAAGATATATATATATATATATATATATATATATATATATATATATATATATATATATATATATATCTATATATATATATATATATATATATATATATATATATATATATATATATATATATATATATATATATATATATATATATATATATATTAAAGGCTTAGATGCATTTAAATAGGCATTAGAAAATTTTATAAAGTGTTACATGTTCTAGCCCTTACCATCAACCATGTCCAACAACATCCTCTGCAGAAGCATCCAACATGCCAACCATTGAAGTGTGCATGAACACTGTCTCAAAAAATATACCTTCTATATATTTGTCCTAAGATCCAAAAAGAAGGAGGTGCACTATTTAGATTATTGTCTAATGATACTCTAGCTTCCTCACCGATATCTTCAAAGTAGCATATCTTTTCATGTAATCCATCTACAATTAAATATTTACCCTTGTGATCCATTATATAGCTTCTAGGTTCCTCTTTATTAGGTTTTGGCCTTTAGGGCCTTGAAAATTATTTTTTGTTTTTTTTAGAATGAGAATTTGAACTTTAGAGCTCTTGAATCATATTTCCCTTTCTTCTTCAACATTTCTCCCAACACATTATTGAGACATGTATCACTATAGGCTATGAAGTAGAGATTTATAACAATGGCCATGCACGTTCCTTGTGCTCTAAACTTCTATACATTGTGTGTGAGTTTCATGCAAACTCTCTCTTAGCATTTCTTTTGTTTTTCACATGACAAATTTTGGAAGTAGGCAACTAATTATTTTGGTTGTTCAATTCTGAAGCTTCATCCAATGTGTTTTTGCCCAATTTTCTCTGGGGCACAAAGCATGATGCTCTCATACGATTCCTCCAAAAATCTCTACAATTTCTTTTTGGTGTTATGTGTACTTTGAGAATTAGCTTAGACTTTGTAGGGATTCACAAATTCCATGGAGTTTAAAAAAAAATAAACTGTTTGACCTCAATTTCCATTTTTTCTCTTAGGATGTGAGCAAATGTATGATTGTTATTTCCAAGGGACAAGTCGTGCTGACTTAATTCATATGGATCTGCAACATAATTTGTCTCACTCATCATATGGGCCTAAAAATCTTTGGCCAAATATCTCAAATTACATGCTTGAAATTACCTCTTATAAGCATCCCAAGTTTCTGGCAACTTTTCTTTACTTCTTAGATTCTAGTAGTGGGTCTTACCATGAAGTAATTTCAGCCACTTAAGCAAGATGCTTTCAACAAACATCAAACCAAAGGAATCTAAGTGAAAGGTAACAAGATATAAGCATAACGAGGCTTAATTATTGATTGCAAGGGAAAAAAAAGTAATTAATTGTTTGTTTCTCTTGGAATCCAACTCAAATAGTACATTAGCTTTCACTCAAGTCAAACATGATGAGGTATTTGCAGAATTAGTAGTGGATTAGTGCGCTTCTTGTGTATACAAATCTCTTAGGGATATTCTTTAAGTGTATGCTCCCTAATTACGTGTACGATTTTTGATCGTCTAATGGCAGAAAAATTTGTCCCTCTTCAAGGAGACAAAGTGTAACCTTCATTATTTTTATTAAAATACATGTAAAATTTGAATTTCATGTTAAAAAAGAAAAAAGAAAAATCAAATTAAAAAAAAAAAAAACTGTGTAGCTTTCATACTCAAATTGCTAAATTGGAAAGACAAAACTATTGAATTTTGTAAACATTTAATGGTTGATATTTCCAATAGATAACATCATCAAGTATTTCTACTATACCACCAAAATAATATGAAGCAAGATGGAGAATATTGAAAAGAAAAATCAATTATTGTAATTGCAAGAGGAGAAACAAGACATACCAACAATGGAAAACTATGAAACATGAGCACTCCTCATTCACATTACCTAATTGTGATAATACATGAGTGACTATGGATAAATACAAAGAGATAGCCATTAAATTCAGAAAGACACATTACATGTGAAATTTAACCTTTTCAGATGATAGTTATCATTCTATAAAATACATACTACATTGAATATAATTCACCATAGAAAACTACTAAAATAAAACATCATTATAAACATGATGATCATGACTAATCTAATGTTAACTCTAAGATGCTAAATTGGTACACTTGGGAAAAAATAACTCGAACCTTGACCAAGTCACCAAATAATTATTATGTAAGTTGTCTGCTCATTGTTCCTATAGGACGATCATGGTAAAAATTGTTCAAAGCATGCAACTAAGGGGAAAATCCATCATGATTCTATCACTAGGATCGAAATCCACCTATATTGAAAATGTATCCTATTTTTTGAAACGAATCTAATCCAAAATACCAAAAAAAACAAATATTGTGATACGATTTCAAGGAGATTAATGCAATTGCATGTTGTGCTAAGGCATATCCAATAACTAGGAATATAATCCTTTCACCTATGATTCATTTAGGCCCATCTCTCTTTGCCACTTCTTATATAAAATTAAAGGTAAAATCATTACAAGATGACTAACGCTTAGGACCCATATTGTCTAAGATCATTTCTAAAAAGCAGAAAGGTTCTTAAAAAGAAAATGAAAATTTTATGCCCATTGTAATAGCTTGGGAATCCTACATTCCATTAAAAACAAAAAATTACTCTACTTTTCCATTAAGCTAGACTTGTCCATGTCCTATGATGGGGTGGACAAGACCTTTCTAGGATTGTTAATTATACATATAGGACTACACAATCTAGTGAAATTGTATGAGGATTATTATAACTTTGTCCTTTGTGTTGTGCTAATTAATGGAGTTGTTTCATAGTTATTTATTCCCCATGAAGAACTAAGATAAAGATCGTTAGACGTCTTCTCCTTTATTACTTCTATTGATGGAAGGTTTAATCGAGGTCCTAAGAAATACAAACATAAGGGAGATTTAAATGGTATTCAAGTTGCAGAAGGAGTTAAAAGAGGAGTTATCTTGTTCAAAATCCTAAAATAGTAAAACCATAAATATATGAAAACCATAAGCAATACATCAAATTATTAGGTGATAACATATGAAAATGACAACATTTATTACTTGAATCAATCACAAAAATGAATAATCAAACCATCAATAAACATTCACAAGCGAAACTATCGCGTTTCAACAATCGCCATTGTATTTCTCAGTAAATTTAAAATAATGATATTCAAAATATATTTTTATCGATGATACATACAATGCCAAACCTTTCAATTCAACTATTAAGTATCATTGTTGATCTCCAACAAGATTTCCCAAACAAATCCAATCATATGGAATTGAGAAATGGTAATGGATCGACCTTATGTGCTTTTATAAGGTGTGAATAGAGTATAGGGGGCTAGACAAATTTGAGTTGGGATTTTGTTTTTCTTTCTAATTTTGAATGAATTTTTCCAAACGATGATGGGAAATTTTTTGGTCGAGTGCCTTAGGGCCTCCTTTTTTCAAGGGAGTTCCTGAGAGTCCCCTCAAGGAAGGGGAAGATTCCATCCTCTTTGTTGTTGGGTGGGGCTGAGGTAATGTTCATGCTCATGTTTCCTTTTGTTCCTTAAAAAAAACATGGGGAAATGTTTCGAATGATAATTTTTAATATCATAGGGTTGTAGGGAGCATGCCCCTACCTTGGGGAATGCATCCTCTTATAAAGGATAAATATAAACCTGTATTGAACAACTCAATGTATGCCTATCATCCAACAAAAATCAACTGTCATTTTACAAAGTGGTAGTTCTTGGGAGAGAGAATTTAATTTAAAACAAAATAAAAATAGATAAAACCTTTTTTTAGATCAAAGAGTTTAATGATAGTATGAGGTATCTTTGATACAAGATTAAAGAAAATGAATATACATCCAGTGACAGGTTATGAATATGAGAAAATCAAGAAAATAATTTTTTGCTACAATGGGTGGAGCTTGATGGGGGAACACTGCCACTGCTCAAAAGTGTTAGAAATTCTACCCTTGTCTTTTGCATGTTCCTCTTTATCGTTTCAAAAGGTAATCTGAATTTTAACCACATTTAGAAAATTATTTTATCACTACCAGTGTGTTGGAAAAAGTGAAGAGCAAGCAATACCCCTTTTCAAGTGGAAGAAAATCGTTAAACCAAAGAGAGAGGGTGGATGGGGCTCAAAGATATAATCCTTTTTCAAATGCTTTGGCAGCTAAGGGGACTTGGAGGAATCATCACTTTAGAAGGATTGTCACAATTTGTCATGAAAAAGAAGTATGTTGAGCCCCTCGACATTGAAAATTCTATAAGGTATTCAAGAAAACCTGTCACAAGAGCTTTAATAAGTTGGAGAGCAAGTGTCGAGACCATTGTCATACCATCTCATAGGGGATCATTTGGCTTAGCTAGTTGGTAAAAGTTAGTAGGGGAGGTTGCAAGCTAACCCTTGGGTTGGGGCTTTCAAAACTCCTAGATGTCTATGGAGTTAATGGACAATCTTTAATCTAAAAACTCTTTTTAAGTTTTTTGTAAAAAAAATTATGATAAAAACAATGCAATGTCTAAAACTAGAAAAGAGGAGATTAGTTACGATTGCAAGATGATTTGGCTGCTCCCTGTTGACAATTTCAAGAATTACATCTCCTAGACATGCCAAAATCTTGTTAATAGACTGCATATATAAAGATGGAAAACAAATCCGTTAAGCCAAAGAACAACATTTACAAGACACTCCATACAAAATATCTGTTAGGATATCACTTAATAGATAAAACTAATCTAAGATACAAATGTCTTATACGATCTCAACGAATATGGCTTCCCATATCATATGCCACTACATCTAGTAATAAGTGAAATGAGTCAAAGATTTCATAATGTGAAGCATTTTAATAAGTATTATGATTTCATGTGCCAAAAACAAGATTAAATCCTAGAAAACACATTTTTCTTTCACAATAATATGATGGCTAGTCAATTTGAAATATTATGTTCCATTATTTCATGTTTCAAATGGACAAAGGAAGAAATGGAAAATTTAAATCAGGCTCAATTGGACGGAATATTTGATACACTCTTACAATTGTTAAACAAGAAACGCTACTGCTTTACACCATTCATTTAAGGAAGAAATCAGTAGAGAAACTATATAGAATGGAAAAGAGTGCCCAAGATGGCCTTCATTCTATTTTAGTCCCTCAACTACCTAACATTTATCAAGCCCTCCCTCGGCACATCTCCTACGGGATAAAATCATAAATGCATTAAGATATAGATATTTCATCAAAAACCACAGAAATCGAGATTAGAAAAAAATGCAAAAATTAAAGGAAAGAAACCAATCCATTACAATATAAAATAACTATTTTGGGTTCATTCCTCACTTGCGAACAAGAGAATAATTTGACCACATATTTAACTTGCAGAATTTGAGGGCTATAATTTGTCCTGTTGGGTCTAACGCTTCAAGATGTGTCTTAGAGTAGATTCTTGGACAATTCACCATAAAACTAGATATTTATAAATGAGCTTGCATTTGTGAGGTATTATGTTCTTGAATTTTTTACATTTTTTCATTTTTATCCTCTCTAACCACCAACACAATGGAATAGTCCAACAAAATGAACAAAATAAACACCATTGTCCTAAAACAAACTCCATCAAGATAGTTTTGGATACTGGAAGGGCATTAAAAGCTACACTGTGAGCATCTAAAAAAAGTGAGATTAGATTATTTTATGAAGATGGCATGTGTGGCTTGTAGAGTTCAAGGGCTGCACTTTCTGTTGAAGGATTTGAGACTGTGGGTTTGTCCTCAAAGAGAAATCTTGGAGTTGAATACTCACGAAAATATAATAATCACACAATATAGAAACAAAGTAGCTGTAGCCCAAATCAGATTATATTCTATAAAGTTTTGATTTGATACAAGATATTGTTCCCTATGCATGTCCCAAACTGAGTCGGGCTAAACTTGATGATTGAGTTGATTCGAGTTCAATATGCGCATGCTAGGGAGGACGAAATAGGTGTACGAAGATAGGCAATAAACCAGGCAGTACCCATTGAGGAAGGACGTGGGTGGAAGAAATCAAATTGCATATTTGCAAGTATTGTGTAAACTGTAAATTTGACCATCCTCCCCTAAGAAAACTTGACACAACTCATGGTCAGCAACCTATGAAGTTAACTCTTGCAGACTTCCCAAGATGAGAGGATGAGGCTACATGCATGTTCTATATGAAAACTGGAACTTGTAGGAATGACACAACTTGCAAGTTTTATCATCCCCCTCCTGGAGAAGTTGTAGCCAAATTTGTTGCAATGGTTGCAACCACTGAAGATACCTAAGAAAATTATGATAATATAGATTGAGGGAATGTTGGAGCTAAAGCTACAAATGAAAATATAAGAGATTCATGAACATTTCATAAAGTGGATTAAGGTTTCCTATTTTAAGGAGACAGGAAGAAAGGTATATTTGTTCAAGGTTGTAAGCTTTCACCATCAAACTTCTATTTGGGGGATGCAAGAAAATATGTCAAATTTAGGGTTGTCACATTTTCTTGTGAAGATGTTGTTTGGGAGTTTCTCTGAACATGTCAAAGTTTCCATGCATGCCTAATATCTAATATTTTGAGGAGCATTGAAATTTTTATTTTGGTTGTTTCATCTGTTGTAAGTGGTTGATTGTATGACATAGGGTAAATAATTTTACAATGAATATGTTATTGTATCTATCGCATGAATGTTCAAAAATTGGCTATGATTTCATCACAAAAATATAATACAAACCTAGATATATAGAGATTGACTAAAAACTACTTCGATTCTGATTGATAATAAGCAGAGAGAGAAAATGCAGCTAGAGACTAAATACTCACCATTTGGTAAACTCGTCCCAAATCTTTCATTTATACCACTAAATCAAGGGCTCTCCAAACATGTTACTACATTATTGAGGGAGGTGTGTAACAAGTTGATATAAGTGATTCTTAGACAATTACGATCTTAGCATGGCACGCAGAAGCCATTCTATACACCAGGTACTTGGTCCCAGAATTAGCCACTCAAAACCTATTGGTTGAGATTGTCATTTTGCGCTAGACCAAAACATCTTCCAATGGTTAGACTTCAAACGAAGCCTTGTTTTAGCTTAAAATCAAAGGGGTAATAAATATCTCAATATCAAACAAGTTCTTGGATCTTGAAAATAATTTTAGGGAAAAATCCTATGAATTTAATATAGATTTCCTTCCCATAAACAAGTTTCTACAGCAACATTAATAGATTTAATGAGAAGAAATGGAAGAAATTCACACCATGTTTGAGCATTTTGGGAAGGGTGAGTGAAAAATTGTAGACTTTCTCAAAGGAATCGATCATGGGACGATCTGAAGTGGGTGGTCCCATTCCCCCTACTCCTGAAAATATCATCTACAATCTCTCCATGGTTGTTGCTTATGCTTTTGTTTCTGGAATGAACTCCCTAAGAAAGTCCCAAACCTAGGACTTTTCTTCAAGTAAGTCATAAAAAAGACTCTTATGAATCATGGGTAATGAGGGTTTGACAACTACGAGTCATCCAACAACCTGGTCCAGCTCTCTTTGCCCACTGGATGTAATACATCTTCCACCATTGGAATCCATCTCAATAATGTTAATTTTCTCTAGTTGTTGCATTATATGCCATGCTATAGAACCACTGCTCTTACAGAAATGTGGTGGGCGAGACCCATTTCTCATACTCCCACCATAGATCTTGTGGAAAGCACCAACTCCAATTCCATGTCTCATATAAATCTTGTGGCCCACAGAAGTTTCTTTGACATAATACCAATCAGGATCATATGGATCAAGTTCCTTGAATGTGGTGCTCTTCACAAGATCGGTCCAATGGGGAAGCTCAATCTTTCCTGAACGCTTGATATAGGTATGGTCTTAACAAGATCAGTCCAATGGGGAAGCTCAATCTTTACCCAACGCTTAAGATGGGCAGCGTAAGCCTTGACGAATTCGTGAGGTGAAACATCTTTGACAGTACAAGCGATCGCCATGGAATATCCTTGCCACAGGTTCTCTTCAAGCTCCAACTAACCGACAGCTCTTCAAGATCCAACACATGGAAATAATCTATTTGTATTTAAATAATTAAACGAAGGGAGTAATAAATTATACCATCATGAAAGGTGATTGATTAACGATTTTTTTTGGGTTATGACTACCCGTATTGTGTAATGGGTTGCCTTTGTGGGATTTTTGCACATCATTTTAGACTATTGTTGGTTTTGTGAGAAAACATTTTTATTTTTGTGGGTTTTTTTGGTGGTTTTTTGATGTTGTTTTATCATATATCTAATTATTTTTTGTGTATGTTGGAAATAGTTAATCTATTTTTGGTATGGAATTTTATTTAGGATAGAAAAAGGAACTTATTAAAGGAAACAAAATATTATATTTAAATTTTAGATATGGGGTATTATTCATGGAAGAAAGTTAATATTTCTCGTAGTTTGAAAGTAAAAGAGAGGTTGTTGGGGTGAGCCCTCAATATAGACTCGCTTAAGAGCCCAACAAGTTACTCTATTCCAAAGTGTAAACATGTAAACATTCGAGACTTCAACCTAGGTGGGGAGGATAACATCCAACCACCCATGCTAAACTCAATTGACAAAAAAATTATTATATTTATTTATCATTTTTATATTTTTTATGTGTTCTTTTTTAAGAGTGGGAAAATCTATCATAACTTAGTTTTTAATGTGTTTTCATGTGTTATGTTGAGAAAGAATATTAACAATAATATATATTTATTTTGTGGTGTTTCAAAATATTTTATAATATTATGAAATATAGTTTTTTCTTATTAACATTGAGTATAAGAATTGATTTACATTAGCATATAAATTCAGATGCTCCAAGATATTTATGTCAATCAAGGCATCCATAGAGATATATTAGAAATAAAGCATAATTTTGTATAAGCACCTTTTTATGTTTTAATTTTAGCAAAATATTTTAATGAAAGCTAGCAACCAATGGTTCCAATAAAGATTTTATTTTCAGCCCATTTATAATACTTAGGAATATTGGTGCACTACTATGTTTTTTCATTTCTGGATTGACCCACAATAACGGGCTCCAAATGTGTGGGTCAAAAGGGTTTCTATATTAATAGAAAAGCTATGTTTTTCTTATAAGTATGCATAAAGTCAACAGTATCCCTGATGGTCATATGCTTAAAGAATGGAAAATTATAAAATATGCACACTCGTTTTACATCACTACCATTAAGTGGATTATTCTTACTACCACAAACGCCACCATTTTCAATAAACTACATTCTTTTTTATCCATTCTGAATAATGTAACCACTTGTTATTTCCAATGATGCTTCATGATTCTCTTCCTCACAATTGAAACATGATTTTTTTCCATGATATCGATGATCCATTTGAAGATAAGCATGACGCCCACAATAAAAATGCTTGTAAAAACTACTTTAGAGACTCACAAGTTCTTTAAATATATGGAAAGTGGGATGTAATAGCGAGAAGGATATAGATAGAGAGGGAGAGAAGGGGAAGAGAGGGAGAGTGTGCGTGTATATGTTTAGGGGGTGAGATAGAGAGCGGGAATAAAAAAGAGACACAAATACAAATATAGATATTATATAGTATTATATAACCAACGTAGGTCCATATTAACCCTATTCCTATCAAGTGCCAAGATGGATCCAATCTCTCGAGGTGAAAAAATTTCCTCAAGTTTTGCACTAGAAAAAAAAGTTTGCACCTCAAGAGATTGGATCCCTCTCGGCGCTTGATATATCCGTGGTTAAGATTGATCTAGGTTAGTTAATATGAAATTAAAGTAGTTTTTATTTCATATTTTAGTCTTAAAAATTGAAATTTCTCTTCGAATTAAATTCAAACTGAAATTAGATACAATTAGACTCAATGAATATATTTTAAAAAAATATGTAAAATAATTTTTTTTATTCAAAAATATATTTTTAAATTACAAATTATTAGAGATAAATAATTCAGAGTTGGCTCAACTATACACCTTGTGAGGAATCTAAATAAGTGTTTAAGGAAGGATAACCTTTGAACCAATATTTAACAACCTTTCAATCCCCTATCACTTGTAAGTTTACATTGCTTGACACAATTAAGATGACTAACATAAAAAACTAAGTCATATTATTGTAGTATCTTTTAGGTAGTTGTATTTTTGTTCTTAGACTAAATTAGTCATTAATGTTAGTCATTTTTAGTTGTATTACTTATTAGCTAGTCACATATTTTAACCTGCGACTAAATTAGTAATTTATGTTAGTCATTTTTAATTCATTCACTTAAGATTGCTCATTTTTTGTAGTATTTCACTTGGAAAAGCTGTTGTGACTAACTTTTTTAGTCACCTAGTCACTAATTTCAAATTTTCTACTAGTGATGCCCTTGTCTTAGTGAAGATGGATCCTCATGTAGCATGGTGCAATCTCATAACGTTTCCAAAGAATGTGGATTGAACAATGTGACTCAGAAATTGAAAATCATTTGCTTGAAGCAGAGAATGTACAAAAATGCACATGTAGAGTTCTATTTTTGTTAAACCTCGTGTGTCACAAACTAGTCCAAATACCCAAAATAAGTTAAACAAGGACCAACAAAGGTACATCCATTCACCTTAAGAGAAAGTGGTAAATGACTGTAAGATTTTAGTCAAGTGAGATAATTCAATATTGAAAAAGAGCATCTTTTTTATCAAATATTTGGTATTGGAACATGAAAGAGCATCTTTCAAGACTCAGAGGAAATCTATGGTGGAAAGGATAGTGATTTATCTTTATCTTCTAGCTTTGAATGAAATTATGTTTACTAATTTTTATATTCAGTGATCTTCTATATATGACAAATATACACTTTATGATTTTTCCTTTGTAACATTTGGTGCAATTGCTAATAACAATATTATAATTTAAATATTCTCAATTTTATTATTAATGTGTATATATTTTTATTAATAAAAATATTAAAATTTAAATACTTATAAATATAATTCACTTTATGGAAAGGTCAATTTTTAGAATTATCTATCATATTTATTTTTATTTTTTACGCAAATAGGCATCATTCCCATATTTCAACTCAATCTCTCAATATCTGAATATAGACAAAAACAAATAAGAAAAATCAAAGGAAGTAAATTCATGTCTACCTTTGGAAGTAAATTTCATTTCAGTGGGTATTTCTCGGCCTAGTGGCAGAAATCGTCATTGAAAATAGTGCCTAGATTGTTAGGTAGCAATAGCGGCGCAGCTCTGGTTACGGTGATGTGTTCGATACCCTTCTGACCATTCCGTTGACATATTAGACATCAAGGGTAGGTGAATGAATATTCTTTCACTGTAGCATTTTACCTGCTAAATTCATCGGATTTCATTAAATTGGTCATATACAACACCGATGATAAAATTTCTTCAATAACGCTCTTTAAATTTATGATGAAGTTCTGCGCAGATAAGAATTTAACTGTGAGGGGAATTCCTGAGGACATTATCTATCTTTACAAGGTTCTAAGAATTCTATTGAAACTTTATGGAATAACTCCTCTCTGCTCTCGGGATGGCTTTTTCTTGGTGGCCGATTGTATGGTCTCTTTTGGCTTTGCGGCTAGATCTTATTTTCTTTTTGCTCAGTTAGAATATTATACACATATATTTCTCATGGCTGTCAGCTTTTTTTCCTGGCAGGTTTTGTTGATGGTCATCTGTATGGTTTTTGCTTTTTTTTTGTGGCTAGATCTTGCCATCCTTTTGCTTAGTTTGATTTATATGAGACAGATATCTTCTTATGTCTTTGTACATATATACTATTTCTTATATAAATATAATTATGCTTTTTCGTCGTGAAAAAAACTCTTACTGTGAAAGAAGATAAAAAAAAACCTTTCTTCATTTTGTTGAAAGGAAGAAAATAACTAAATCTTAAGTAATGATGGTCAAGACCTATTCGTAAAAAATAAAACATAGGATAATGATATAATTTAGTACTTTTTTCCCTTCCATGAGTTTTTTATCTTCGTATCCTTGTTTCATATTTCTTCATGTGTATTACATGTTATTAAAACCAACAAAATTGTGACAGAAACGACATGTGTGGCAGAGGAGGATTGGGTGTTATTTATAAGATAAAATATCAGACGTGGATTTAATTTTGTTTTCCTAACTATATCCTATGTTTGTAGATGAAATATAATGAGTTTGCTAAACACGGAAGACTTCACAAAACATCAACGTTTGCCTTCGTTTCCTCAATTTTATTTGATGCTTAGATTTCGTCATATCTTAACCAACATGGCAACATCACTTCACTATTGAAATGTTCTTTATTACTTCATGTTCTATCTCATACCGGTCATTCAAATTATGATTTTCCAAAAAAAAAAAAAAATTGTTTTAATTGAATCTTCTGTGATCTATATTGTGTATATTGAAAATTTTTGAAAACTAATCACATGAATTTTTTTTTTTATCTTTATGGTTCATGTTCAGGATAAAATGATGAATCACACTAAATGTTCGAAAAGGGTCCACTAAAATATCTCAGTTGATTTTTCTTGAAAAAATTCCAATATACACTTAATTCATGTTCTTAAAATTCATCGAATTCATACTGTGTGCACTATCAGGGCTTTTATGAATGAAATGATAATTAACTTTGGAAGATTTGTATGGTGGAGCGGAATTCAGAGACATTCCTTTTGTGTATGTAACGTTCAACAAGTACGCAGACCTAATCCAAATTCCTTTTGGACCCCCCACCAGACTTAATGAGAGACATAAAATTTTCCTCCCTGCTAGATTAATTACCTTGAAAAATAGAGAATACATGCATCCCTTGAAGTTGCAACTAATAAGCTGTAATACAGTGTTGCCCTGTTCTCGAAAAACACTCAAAAAAAATCATAGTCACAGTTTTAATACATTGCGTATTTCTAAGAAACTGAGGTAGTCCATTCCATTTTATTTGGAAAAGTAAAAATAAAACCACAACCCTTGGTAGGTTCTTCTCCACAAAAACATTGCTATATCATTTTAACGGATTCTAGCTTGAGATCGAACACAAAGACCACATTGTCAGGTAAGGCATTGAGGGTACCTGGTGGGTTCGTACTAAGATTTATATCTCTTATGAGTCTATATTTAGATCTCAGCATGATTGATCTGCCTTTCCACCCAAATGAGATTCGAGCTTGAAATAATCTCAGGCCAGCAACATAGAGTTTATATTTAGATCTCAGCACGATTGATATGCCTTTCCACCCAAAAAAGATCCCAGTTTTGAAATAATCTCAGGCCAGCAACATGTACAGAGGTATATAGCATCTATACCATATGATGGATAAAAGATAACACGTATTTAATTTTTATTTTACTTTTATAAGGCTCTGATCTTTTTATATTGAAGTAATATAAATTGAAATTGAAATTTTATAAATGTGTTAGTTTAAATTTGGAAATATATTTAATATCCTTAATATTTTTAATGTAATTTGAGGGTGGGATACATTAATTTTACGGAAGATGAATAAAAATTTTAAATAAAAAAAGTATTTTTAAAAAAAATTTAAATAAAAAAATATTTTTTTAAATGTTTTTATAAATTAGTTAATGGAAGAGTTTAATTGATAATCATTGTGTTATAAAGTATTATTTGAACCATGATATTTAAGGTTTAAATTTTCCATAGGTCAAGCTAATGACTCCTTTGGCATAGGTTATATCCCTAGCAAATGAATCTTACTCTCAACCCTTCCTCATGAAATTTGAAGATCTTTCCGGAACTAAACCCCAGAAAAACCAACTTAATTACACCTCAAAATTACTTTATGTAGGTAACAATAGCCTACAATGAAAATCAATATATATGTGTTTATATATCTCATCTTGTTTTTTTGGAATGACCATTACATCATTAGTAAACGCTTTCATTCGGTTCCATCACATTTGGTCTTCCCTCTCATATCTTTGGTATGATTGCATTGAGGGTTTTTGGGTTCCTTTCTCCCATACCTTTTTTACGTTTACATTGCATATTTTGAGTTCTTCCTCTCATTCCTGCTATATGGTTGCACATTGTATTATCTTGTGCTATTTGGTGGGTGAGAGGATTGGGGGGAGGGGGATTTCCATCCTCCCACATTTCACCTTTCCCCTTTCCTCTAGCTCCACCTATGGTCATTCCTCATGTCTCTAGGTTCTTGTTTGATCCCCATGTTGTTGGATTATCCTACACCATTCTTTGACCCATCGCTATGTTTCACTTACTCAAAATTGCATCCAAAAATTTAAATTGGCTTTTCAATGCATAGGGTGGTGATTCAATCATCAAAGTTGTGTTGGGTATTGGCTTCTCACTAGTACAAACGGGACAAAAATTTGATGTATGTTTGTCACATGTTCGACTCATTGTTGTCGGTTATGTGGCACATTAGAGTCATAATTTCCATTGGTGTATTTCCGTGAGATAGCTGACACTTTTACTACTCGCTAGATATTCGATGGCGCGAATATCAAATATCCAAAGCTCGTGATGACCAAGAAAGTATGTAATCATCGAGAATTTTCTAATGAATTATGGTTGGATATTCAATGCAATATATGATGCCAACCTCATCAGTCATCAAATATCTGATAAAAAATTGCATTGGATATTGAATGTCATAATAGCTCATGCGACAAGAATGTTATGACTTTGACAATTTGTTCTTTTTCTCAGAATTTGAATATATGGTGATAGTTTATTATCATGGATGCTGGATATTCGATAATGACTAATTAAAGTTGAAATTCTCATGGTTCTATGAGCATTAAAATATATAAATATAAATAAATAAATAAATAAATAAATAAATATATATATATATATATATATATAATTTAATCCCCATTCCTATGTCTAATGAAGCAGCCCATAACTAGCATTTGCACCAAGAGGTGCAAAGGGCACGTGGATAGTGTTTTCAGTTTTTTTAACCCTTGAAATATATATACAATAAAATATGAAATAGAAGGGTTTCTAATGTTTCACTAGAGGTCGAGGATTAACTAGTCAACCAAGCCCAACCGTTGGTTGGTCGAACGAGCTCGGAAGTTGGGTATCTCTTCAAAAGTCTAAAGTGTTGAGGGGATTAACCATGCGGGACATCATTTTCTAAAAGGGGTTGTTATTTGGAAGGATATTGTAGCTACACATAATCTTATATATTTCTTTGTGATTAAAAACAACTAAACATTACATTTTTTGTGCACTTTTTTTATGAAATCTACATGCATTATTGTGGTTTATATTAGTTAGAATCAAATTAGTAGTTCTGAGGAAAATTGTACATTTTATCAAATGCCAAAATCGTCAAAGGTGACAAGTTTCTATCACAAGTTCCATATATCATGTGATTAATCAAACATTCAGGAACATATCGACAACATAATCAAACATTCAAGCACAAAGCAGATGACATAAGCAAGCTCATACCTTAATGTATCGCATGGGAACATAATCAAACATTCAAGCACAAAGTAGATGACATAAGCAAGCTCATACCTTAATGTATCGCATGGGAGGCTATCCTGTCTGCACAATTAAGTTTGCATGATATAACTTTACAATAGATCATATCAAGCACAGATGAGGTCATGATATCTATAATAGTCACTAGCTAACATGTCTACATCATAAGCTCGTAAACATTTATCATTCATACATAATAATCACATATGCACAATCAATCTAGATTACTACAACACAGTGCCACAAATAAGTCGACTCATACCTGAATGTCATAAGGGTAACCATTTTCATAGACCAATCCAACTTATGATGATAATATAATATCAATATCTTAAATTAATGACCCTAATCATCAAGTTACTTTCATATAACAGCAAGATATATCATGCTCATCAACAACATATAACCTAATCATCAAGCTAACTATCATATAACAACAACAAGTTATATATCATGTTCATCAACAACATATAACCTAATCATCAAGCTAACTATAATATAACAACAACAACTTAACGTATAACATACTCAACAACAACATATGACATAATCATCAAGTTTTCTAACATAAAACAAAATAGCAATGTGTACAACCACAAATTACTATCATTCCTCACTATCTAACACATGTGCACATAACTACACTAATCTACTAGCATAAATTCATGTATGTAACCATAACATCAATAGAATGAAAGGCATACACATAATCATAATGCACATAACAATCCTTAACCTACATACTTGCATGCCCAACATACAAACTTCTATGACAACATGATCTTCCCTTAAGGTCCAATTTTGCAACTTCACTTTAATGATCTTCATCTCCTACTCTATCTCAACCAACATATCAGAATAATAACAAACAACTACCATCATGATGACCTAATTATATACAACGAATTCACAATGCATGTTTGAACTACCATACATGCATAACCATAACCATGATAATGTGTGCATAACAACATATAGACAGTGACATTTATAAAAGATGCATATATAATCATACACTCATGACGACACAACCCAGAACAATTCCATCACCCTTCACATGGAAACGTCATTAAAACCATGATCAAAACCATGCAAATGCAACAAGCACGTGGAATATAAGCATAAGGAACACATATGCTACTGACATGAATGCATGACCAACACACAACCCATCCAGTCCGAGGGGTGAACCATGCTCTGATACAACTCTGTAATACCCTCCTCTCACATATATCGAAGTAACCAACCAACTAGGGTAAACATGTGACGTGAGGCTCCTATAATATGAGATGACCTTAAGGAGGTGGAATTGATGAAAACACATCAAACATACCTTCCACATTAGCAACAACACTCCTAGGAGCCATCCCAACCACACAGGTATCATGCCCTTGGGTCACACTTCATTTTTAAGATATTAAACCTCTAGACGCTCCCATGCTATAGGCATGCCAGTGTATAGAGATCTCTGGATGATCCCGCAAGCCTCCATGCCTGCATCCAGGGACCATTTCCCGTAGACCTATGCCAAAGTCTGGGGAATTTTAGGCACTTTTCAAGCCCAAAATTCTGGCCATCACCCAAAACTTTCTGAAACTTCTAGAATCCATTAAAATTGTGATGACAAGACTAATAGACAAAAAACTAACTCTAGGATTAGGACCGACCAGCCCCTACCGGGACTAACATTTTTTCAGACATATCACAAATTTGTAATCTATAGTTGTAAATAATAGATTTAAGCATACAGGTCTCATACTTATCTAAGAATTGCTAAGAAGCAGTGTTCCCTTACATCATTAGCTGCAATACCATCTAATAGTTCATAGATACATTGTTTATTCATTTACAAATAAAAACATGAGGAGAGCCATATGACATCACTACTATAATATGTAACACCCTCCTCCCAAATCTACCCAATTAACTAGCCAGTTTGGGTAAACATGCTATGAGAGGCCACTATGATATGATTCGCCCTCCTAAATCACATTAAGGAAGTGGAACTGATGGAAACACACCATATAAACATTCAACATCGATATTAAGACCCTCATGGACCAATCGAACACTTCAAGCAGCTTGTACTTGGGTCCCACAGAACTTTTGGACAACTTTCCCTTCTCATGCTATTGGCATGCCATCGTCGAGGGACCTCTAGATGCTCTCACAGGCCTGCCTGCCAGTGTCTCCGTGTATTAAGCCACATTTTCAGGCCCAGAACCCAGGTCATTGCAAAGAACTTCATTACCTCCAGAAAATTAAATTAACAAGGAAAATGGCAGTGTAGAAGTAATCATTTGAATGAGGCCTTGACTGGACCCCTTCTATTCGTGACTAGAATTTTGTCAAACAAATCAATGCCTGAAATCCAAAATGTGTAATGTACAGATGTAAACGATATATTTGAGCATAGGGGTCTCATACTTATCTGAGAGTCACTACCAAGCATTGTTTCCTTATCACATTAGCTGTGGTTTCATTCATTAGACCATAGATAAATTGATCAGTCATTCACAAGTAAAAACATGATGAGATCCATACATAGATTTTGTTATAAAACACATAAACACCTAGCATAATAGCATATGAAATACTCATGAAATCACATCCATATTAACCACATATAATCCAGTATAATACTCATAAAGATAAAAGGAGAAATAACCTCATATTGATGACGTGGAATCCAAACTCTGGATGTGACTTCCATGTTCTACCCTATTATCACTCCAATATTTCTCTAGAGTTGTTATGAAAGAAATGATTAGAGGTAACCACAAACCTACTTTGGAGATTAGGATCTAGCCTCCCTAATTCTTAGAGAGGGCTCTCTCTTTATGATTTAACTTTGTTTTAGTTATTTGATTTTAGGCTAGTTATGATTGTACTTGGCTTTTGACTTGGATATGGTGGTGTGATCACTGACCTAGATGGGTAAAGGGATTTCTTTTACCATTCACCTATGGGGTCAAGTGTCAAGACAAACAGGACTGGAGAATGTTCTAAAACTAGTTTCTACAGGGCAAGGTAGCTGAGTAATTTCAGGTCTTAAGGCTGGAATGATGAAGTTGGTTTCAATCAGATCAAAGGAGAAATTAAGTGTTCCTTAAGCCGGATAATGAAAGAACTGAAAGAGGTCAATTGGGATGGGAGAGAAATTAAGGATTCTCAGATCTGGATATCAGAAGAAAACATAGAAATGATTAACTGTACAAAACAGAGTGTACTTAAACAAATTCTAAGATAAATTTCGAGTTAATTCATTCACTTTTGATAACATGTAAGTTTGTGTAATACATAAGAAGATAACAAATTTGACAAAGAAAGCACTTTGTTGTAATAGCTCAACACGTGAATCCTATAATACAATCTTTTTATTACTCAGTCCAGTCTGCTGACTCTTAAAATTGGTACAATAACCCTCAGGTTTCTAATCAATACAACTCTACAAATGTCTATCGATCCACACTCTAATACTTCAAAAGAAGAATTATTTATACAAAATTTACAAAATATTTACAATAAATGATGTCTCTAACACACAAGATATTTTTAAACTATATATGAACTAAAATCTCTAACTACTGCAGATTAATAGTTCTGGTGGAATGTCCTATGCAAATGCTATTACTGTGGAACTGGGAGCAGGTAGGATGTGGACCCAAATTTTTGGTTGTGTTGGCAGATGAATTAGTGGATGTGGATGTATCTCTCTTTTTCTTAGTAATTCACTCAACTACTTGTTGATCATTTGACTTGATAATCTGAGCCTTCCCTCACTGATGGTTGATATGGTGACTGCCCTACTATTTTATCATCCATTAGTGTCACAAAATATTTTGGAAAATATATAATAATATATATATTTGAATAATATTTCTGAAATATTTTAAATAAAATTTATAATTAAATTTCTACAAAACCATGTGTAGTTTTGTTCTTATCACTCCTTCCTCTATAAATTTATTTTATCTCTATGTAAAATCATTTTACCCTTGTAGAATACCTGGATGGTTTTTTAAAACCATGTGTTGATTTGTATGGTTAGAAGAGTATTTTCACTTTACTCTTTTACTTTCACCTGCAACATGATTTTAACCCTGTAAATTGATTTCACGATGCCTGTAAATTGATTTCACCATGCCTGTAGATTGATTTCACCTTAATCTTTTACCTTGAAATGGATTTACATGAATGCTATGTTTTGTCTCCTGTTCATGAATTTCATGTGAAAATTTCCCTAAATTCATGGCATCCATGAATTTTATTTCATGTATCGTTGTAAAACCATTTTACCTTTGAATCTCATTCCACAACCTTAGTCTTGTAGCTATATAATTTACCCCAGGCATGGTTTCATCTGTAGCTCTGAAATATTACCGCGTTCCAATATCTCTCTGTATTTCACATGAACTTAATCCACCCTATATTCTCGTAACATTTATACTAGCATTTTCACCAGATGTTGCAAAGGAAATGTCGTAAGGCATAAATTGAGGAACAAGCTTGACATGTAAATGATCATTAAAATAAGAATTAATAAAGAAAATTGCATGCAAAGGTGGAAGATAAAGCTAAATTATTTACATTATTAGAAGTGTATAGATAGTATAATGCTTGTAATAAAGCTTGGCTCTTGATCTTCTAAGATGTGAACAACATGATGTTGATATTTCCACATTTGAAATTGCATCACAACTTTATGAATGATTCTTTATACATAGATTGGACACTTGCATCTATATCCCATGAGTTCATTCTATATATGGTCAGTTCTAGGAAGAGTAGTCCATTAAAATTGACAAATATAGGCCAATCAATACTCATAATACATAATACTCATAAAAAAACATATATTCATCTTTTATTAATGTTGTTGAAAAATATAATCATTGAATTAAAGGATATATTCATCTATTATGTGTATTTATTTACGATGTGGTTTATAATCATTAAATTAAAGGATATATTCATCTATTATGTATATTTATTTACTATGTGACTTTTGGAAAATATACTTTTATCTAGATTAAGTTAAATCCAACACCAATATTATATGGAAAAACCATGTATTCACTCAAAAATGTTGTGGCCAAAACTAAAAGGTGATTAAGATTTACCATTATCTACTATTTCCATTTCTTTTTTAAAAAATGCAAGAAGCATAATAAATCCAAACTTGTTAGTGCAATGAGTGCACTTAATAAATCTAGTTCAACAACATTTAAATTTTAAGAGAAACCATTGTAAACAATTTTGGTACTCGAACACTATTTTCCATCCATCATTCCTATAACCAGAAAATCATAAGTTTAAATTTTAAGAGAAGCCATTGTAAACAATTTTGGTGCTTGAACACTATTTTCCATCAATCATTCCTATAACCAGAAAGTCATAACTTGGCAACAACGTATGTTCTGGTGATACAAAATAATTGGGAGAACAACAGAGGGTGAATAACAGAAACCATTGTAAACAATTTTGGTAGTTGAACACTCTTTTCCATCAATCATTCATATAACCAGAAAATCATAAGTTGGAAACAACATACATTATGGTGATACAAAGTAATTGGGGAGAACAACAGAGGGCGAATAAGAATAACAAACCCTACATAGCAATGGAAATAAGCTTAAGTAGTTTGTCAATCTCATTAACAAGATAAATGGAGTACTATTGTTGTTGTCTCCATTCGTTTGAATCCAAAGCTACAACCCAGTACAGCACAGTAGACAAAAGTAACTCTAAGGCAGACACACAGAGGCATAAATTACAATTACAATGAAATTCCCTTAATAAACTCATTTTTTCCCTATAAATAATTCTACGGATGTAAGCTTTCAAGCAGTTTCAAGTATGGTATATGTGAAAAGTATGAATTTTGTGAGTCTCCCTCAGTCTTGACAACTCCATCCTCCATTGTTACTCATTGCCTTCTATGTCAGAAAATAAACCCCACACTCCAAACATATTCTATATAATCTCATATTGTTCCCCTCTTAAATACAAGGAATTTATATTGTTCCCCTCTTAAATTCAGATATTTTCCATTCAAATTTTCAGGTTTTGTGGAGAGGAGGAAGATGTGATTTTGAAGCAGATGGTGCACGGGGAGGACATTGATAACACTTTGCAAAGGGACCAAATGAGTCAACCCAACGCACGAAATTCAACACGCTACCCTACTATCAACACCCAAATCACCACAAATATGTTCACTAGATAAATCGCTATCCAGAAAGGTGGTTAGGGTGGTTTTTCCACACCATTCTGAAAATCAGCCATCAAGATAAAAAAATTATCAATATAAATCCTTCTGAAGGTACAATCAATAATTTATTGAGTTATGTTAATGTGAAAATAAAGGAAGGATAGTGAGTGAGTAAGATGTCTACTTTAAAACATTTTTATTATAGATTTTGAGAATATTCTAAAATTTGATAGATAATTAATCTAATTAAGCAAAGCGGAAATCACATCAGGGATGACGCATTTTGAACCAAGAAGTGTGGTCAATTGCCAACAAGTGTGGCCAAGTGTGGTGTGTGGTCAAGTGCTAACAAGTGTGGTCAAGTGTGGTTCATCATCAGTACCAGATGATAATGAACCACACTTGTTGGTTCAAAGAGCATTAGCGAAATTTTTCTTTTATGTGATTATTACCGAAAGACTTTGTAAGATGTCTACTTCAAAACATTTTTATTATAGATTTTGAGAATATTCTAAAATTTGGTAGATAATTGATCTCATTAAGAAAATTCTTTATAGAAATCACGTAAGAGAAATTTGTTGGATGACGCGTTTTGAACCAACAAGTGTGGTCAAGTGCCAACAAGTGTGGTCAAGTGTGGTTCATCAATTTAGGATGGGTGAGATTATATATAAACACTATTATAAATCAATGTTAATCTTAAATTTCTGATTGGTTGATCTTAAATTTCAGATTGAACCAACAAGTGTGGTCAAGTGTGGTTCATCAATTTAGGATGAGTGAGATTTTACATAAACACTATTCTAAATCCACGTTAATCTTAAATTTCAGATTGGTTAGTCTTAAATTTCAGATTTACTTCACAAGTGTGGTCAATGCTCACAAGTGTGTTCAAGTGTGGTTCATCACTTTAGGATGGGTGAGATTTTATATAAACACTATTCTAAATCCACGTTAATCTTAAATTTCAGATTGGTTAATCTTAAATATTAGATTTATTTCAAATTGAACCAACAAGTGTGAGATTTTATATAAACAATATTATAAATCCATGTTGATCTTAAATTTTTAGTTGATTTCAAATTGAACCAAGTGTGAGATTTTATATAAACATTATTATAAATCCATGTTAATCTTAAATTTTCAATTAGTTAATCTTGAAACAACAAGTGTGGTCAATGCCGACAAGTGTGGTCAAGTGTAGTTTACCAATTTACGATCGGTGAGATTTTATATAAACAATATTATAAATCCATGTTAATCTTAAATTTCCTATTGGTTAATCTTAAATTTCAAATTGAACCAACAAGTGTGGTCAAGTGCCGACAAGTGTGGTAAGTGTGGTTCATCAATTTAGGATGGGTGAGATTTTATATAAACACTATTATAAATCCATTTTAATCTTAATTTTCCAATTGGTCAATCTTAAATTTCATATTTATTTTAGATTGAGCAACAAGTGTGGTCAAGTGTGTGATGAGCCCCAAAAATGGGTAATTATATAGGCTCATGTAGCCTCCTAATTCGACTTAATCCACCATTCTCATTAGTTTATTTCATGTTGTTATTATATTTATGCTAATAGAGTGAATTGGGTTAGTCATTATGCCAACAAGTGTAATGTATGCTTTATGTAGTTTTTTGGGTCAATTTGGAGACAAAATCAAAGGTTTAATGAGCACTTGGCAGCCAAATTCGTGGAAGAACAAGGGAGTGGATTTGTAGGAAGGTATCCCCTTCATTTCTGAGCCCTTACCTCAAATTCTCCACCAGCAGCTTGGAGTTCAAGGGCCCACCATCTTTTTGGCACCGTTGCTGAGGAAGCGTCAGAGTATAGTGATTGCTACTTTTCTTCTATTTTCTACTACAGCCTTCTATTAAGTAGTTTATTTTAGCAAGCGTAGAGTAGATTGTTTCATTTCCATTCTGCAATTTCATTTCCACAAAAGTAGATTAGAAATTTCCTGCTTTCATAAATTAGCATTTCAATTCCCGTAATTTCATTTCTGCAAGTGTAGATTAGCATTTCAATTCCGCAATTTCAATTCTACAAGTGTAGCCTAGCATTTCGTTCTTGCAATTTCATTTCAACAAAATAGATTAGTCCTTTCCTGCTTTCATTTCAATTCCGCATTTTCATTTCAACAAGATAGATTCTGGTGAGTTGCAATTCAATCTATTTCAGTTTTGCATGTACAAGTAGAAAAAAAAAGGCAAAAATCAACCAAAAATATTTCCTTGCATGCCTTATAGGAGTAGAGATAAGTAAAAAAAAATGTTTGCACAACACCCCCCACTGCTTCACATAGCCAACCTTCTCTCTTATTCGATGGCTGTGATTATGAAGAACCCCTAGGTGGACATCAAAACATATTTGAAGAACCTCTAGGGGAGAAGAAGAAGAGAACATTCCTCTGGAGCAAATGGCTACAAATAGAAATGTTGGGAGCAGTACCTTATCCAAAAATGATTTTGCAAATCAGATGGAAGATTTCAAGAGCGAGGTGAGGCAGTTTCTTGCCATGCAACAGGATACCTTGTGGATCCAAAGGAAGCAAGAGGAAGCCAAGAGGGCTTTGGCCATCTTTTGCCCCAGGTGCACTAGAAAGCATCCTCGGAACAAATGTCCATTGCACTCCACAGAAGTGTGTTTTGTCTGTGAAAGAGACCATCCCACGAATCAGTGCCCCTCCTTGCCCGGAATTAAAGGTGCATATTTGAGGGCAAAAGGAGCCACTGAACCACTCTATTATATGAGCCAAAGGAGGCCACATGGACCCATACCTTACCAGCAGGGAATGCAAGGGACATCCCAGACCAATTACAACCCCTATCAATCTACTTCCATGCCTTCTTGGGGTTCCCCTACTCATCCTTCCTCGTCCACACCTCCTCCTTTGTCCTTCACATCTCCATATTATGCCCAACCAACTGCTCTTCCATTTTAGCCCTACGCTCAGCCACATCCTCATTGGAATGCACCTCATGAGGGGTGGAGGCCCCAGTACAACACTCCTCACACTCCTTTTCCTCCACCACCTACCCAACCACAACCCCATCCACATCCATCTCAAATATACACCTCCACTCAACTACCTGTACAACCATTTCCAAACCCGAACATTGGAATAGCTCAACCCAATTGCAAAGCTAAGGCACAAAATGTCTAAACGACTCCTCTTGAACTGAATGATATTCACCGTAGCTCAGGAAGAGTATTGCAAAAAAGAGACTATATTGAAAGCGTTGAAGGACCACATCCAGCATAAGAAGACTCAAAACAAAAGATCAAAGAACCATGGGCTACATTTGATGAAGAGAAGACATCAGAATCAGAGATTGAGAGAGCTCCCTCATGGTTACCATCAAATCCTCCATGTATTCAAGAGAAAAATCAGCGAAAAGAGGAAGATGAGAAGGTCATGGTAGAAGGTGACATGAAACATGATCCAGATCAGGAAAAGGACCAAGGATATCAGAGCTATATTAAGATATGGTTTCGGACGGTCACTAAGTTGTAGCAGTACTCTCTTCCTCAGCTATGCTTGATCCCTTCAAAGTCATATTATTTGGTCTCTGAAATCTGGATCCTTGTCAAAGCATGCATTTGAAGCCTCCACATCATTTTGTCTCTAATCTCGTTGTGCACATGGCTCCATTGGAAGTATTCTTATAATTGAAAATGATTTTGTTTTTGAAGTAGGGTAGGGTAGGAAAAGAAGAAAAAAAGAAAAAGAAAAATGAAAATAAGAGGAAAATAAAAATCCAAGGTGAAAACCTCCTCGGAGGTGCCTTAGATTGGCTCATTTATTGGCTCATTTATTGAAAACCTCCATGAGGCGATCAATGGGTTGGAAAGAAGAGAAAATAAAAGGAGAATAATATCCCTAGGTGAAAACCTCCCTTGGAGGCACCCAGGGCAGGCAATTAGGGTGAAAACCTCCATGAGGCGCCCTAGTTTTTTTCAAAAAAAATAGAAAAAGAAAAAGAAAAATAAACCTAATTTCCATTGAATAATTGTAGGTTGTAGCAAGGACATTGCAGGTTAGGAGGATCACTCAAAACAAAGACAGAGGAAGTTTTGTGCCTTCTACAGGAAGTTTTGTGTCTTCTACAAGAAGCCTACAAACAAGCCAAAATTGATCTCCGAAGAGGACCCGAAGGCTAGAAATATGTTCATGAGTTCTGCACACATCCATGTTTCCATCCCTCACCCTTCTCCATTATTTTTTCCATCTCATTGTGCTTCTTTCCTAAAAACTATGTGTTCTACAGGAAGTTCCTGTAGAAACTACAGGAAGCTAGAAATGGATTTTAAAAGGCAATTTGGCGAACATGATAGCTTCATAAAGGGTTCATAAATCCTCCTGTAATCTTCAAACTCCTCCTCTATCATTTCCATGCCTGCATCAGAGCCCAAGCTCATTTTTTCTTACTGTGAAAACTGCCTGCAGAATGCTTTGAAGCAAAAATACATAGAACAAAAATTTGTTTTTTCCCTCACATGAAAACCATATATCCATTTACAAATTTTTTTTAAGGGGAGATGTATAGGGATGATGGTAACATGCTCGGGCAATTTCAGCCAATTCCAGTGCACGGTTTCCAAGAAATAAGCCTCCATCACCTTCAGCCATTTTTTCACTTTCTCCATATCCATGCATCTGTTTCAAAATCTGTTTCATGGAGAGATGCATATGAGCGATAGTAACCTACCCAAGCAGTTTTAGCCGATTCCAATGCCCGGTTTCCGCAAAATTTACCCCTGTAATCTTCATCCATCTTCCGCGTTTCTCGATATCCATGCATCCATTGAACACACTTTTTATATGGGAGGTGCATAACAATGATAGAAGCATGCTTTGAAAGTTTCAGGTCAATCCAATCTATCGTTTGGGAGCTATGGAGAAAACAAGTTGTTGTCTTGTAAAAATTCAGCATCAACAACATGAGGGTGCAAATCTAAACGCTGAAGTAGGATCCTGCAGCGTAGATCCAGCCAAAGGATACATGCACCAGAAAATAATCCATGTATCAGCAAAAAAACCAGCATGCATCCACAGAATATGAGCATGCAACAGCAAAAAGGACCAAGCAGCACGTCGACTTACAGGTATGTGTCAAAACTAGTTCCTCTATTTGCATCTATATGATTCGAAAGTGCATGAATGAATGAAGTGGTAGGATTAAGCTAGAAGGTTGGCTAGTCAACTCAACACCCTCGGTTGGTTTGATTGCACTCATCCTAGGATCACCAGCACATGTGTATAGTCACTGATGGGAAATTTAAAAAAAACAGGTGGTGGTAGATGTTGAACTCCAACGCAAGTGATGGTAAGGGATTACAGGCAGAAGACATCCAGTCCCATGATGACACTGCAGTAGAGACCAACAGTCCAGATAATGACAATGCACATTTCTGCCACCTCATCTTCTCACACAAATCACGCTGCAGTTAAACGATGCTCGACTGAAACTATCACCACTCTTTGTTCATTGCATCTTCACGACATTCACAACTGAAGAACGCGTACTCCACTTCTAGATCAGCTAACCAGTGGTCCTATACAAGATCCCTGCCTGATTTTTCGAGATTTTTGCCTCTCCTTTTTAAAATCTCCCGCCTATGGGGCTCTACAGGAAGCGCAGTTTCGTTCTATAGGAAACGAGAGCCTTCTACACGAAGGCTTCTACAGGAAAAGTAGAAACAGTGGTGCAGAAAGAAAACCCAGGATTTTCAGCGAATTTCAAGCTCAAAATGAGGTAGGCTCAGGAAAACTTCTTTGTGAACGATTTGTTTATGCAAGGTGGTGAATTAAACATGGCATCAGATTGGAAAATCAGTGAAAAATCTGCCTGTGTATTGGAAGTAAAATGTTTGCCTGTGTATTGCACTAAGTGTCCCAGTTTTTCTGCATCAAAATTCTCCTCCACATTTCCTTTTTAAAAATTCTCCATAGGGAAGATATGTGCAGTTGTGGAGGCCAGCATGTGTGTGTAAAAAAAAAAAAAATTGAATTTGCATATCTATCTTTGTGTTGAGAAGAAAACTTGATCTCTGTGCTCTATCTGTAAAAACAAAATTCTTCCTTTCATAAACAGAGAGTGAAGTTCTGGGTGATAGTAGTTTTCAAATAGGGGAATTTACTGCCATTTGATGTTGTAAGGAGCACATGAAAAATTCCTTCTTGGGTTCGGAAAAAACCGAATTCAGATGTCCTCTATTTCAATGATTGACTGTGTTTTTCCCACTTGAGCATTTTCTTTTTTGGTTAAAACACAAACTCAACAACATGCCAACTGAAGAAATTGAGAAGAACATTGATGAGGGAGCACAAGACATTCAAGCAGAGAAAAAAGAGGAAGAACAAAAGGAAGAAGAGGAATTTGACAAAACTGCTGAGCCTAAGACAAAAAAGGACAAAATAGCAAAAATAGAGAAGGCGAAAAAGGAAAAAGGTTGGGAAGAAAAAGGCCAAGAAAGCCCAAATGAAGGCTGCCACAGCCAAAGCAGGCACACAAAAACAAAAGGAAAATACACACCCTGAGATCTCAGCAACACACACAGAAATAGTTGACACAGGGATTTCTACAGGAAGCAAGGAAAAAGAACAGTAAGAGGATAAATCACTTGAGATATGGGCTAGGGAGGCAATAACTGTGCTTGCTGCCTTAAGCACACTTCCAAAACAAAAAAGGAACCGAAAGAGGCAAACTTCCATGTACTTTAAGGCAAGGAGGAGCACATGGATCAAAGTCGGCAGATCCCAACCACAGTCAAAGGAGCCAATTACCATTGAGGACACCCCAGCTAAACAAAAGGAGGAGTCTCCTTCAAAGATATCCATCACCTATGAATGAGGAAGCCCAAAAACCTCCACCTGGAGAGAGAGAATTAAGATGATGGACCCAAAGACACTTCTACAGGAAGTTGAGAATTCTCTACAGGAAACTCGAGCAAAGCTAAAAGAGACCGAGAAATTGGAGGAAAAGGCATCCAAACCATCATAGGAAGAAGGAAAGGCTGAGGAAATATTGGAACCCAGCCCTTAGCCTAGCTTGGGCTCATACTACAACCTGTTAGAAGTTGGGAAGATAATTCTTCAGAAATTTGCGGTACCACTCTTCTTTGCACTAGAACAAGAAAGGGTTAGGATTGGCCATGGTGAGGCATGTGGAAAGTAGTCAAAGGACCAAAGTACAAGAGGAGAATGAGCTGCTGAAACAGCAGTTACAGCTATAGGGAAGTCATAACAAAGATAGGCCCTCCATTTTGGGAGAATAGCAGCAGTAAGAAGGGCCTCCAGCAGACAAGGAAACATGTGATGAATAGCAGAGAGAGGAAAAGTTGCAGGCTAAGGTTGAGGCTTTAACAAAACTGCTATAGGAAAAGGAGCACAGGTAGTGGGAGGAAGTAGAGAGAAAAGCATTGTTTCATGGCTGGGAAGAGGACATCACCTCAGAAGCCTGGGATGTGAGAGAGACAGTCAAAGAAATCAAAGATGAAGAGATAGATTAGTTTTTTAGAGGATGAGCAACACTTTCAGTACGGGGGTGATGATGAGCCTTAGAAATGGGTAATTATATGGGTTCATTTAGCCTTCTAATTTGACTTAATCCACCATTCTCATTAGTTTATTGCATTTTCTTATTATATTTATGCTAATAGAGTGAATTTGGTTAGTCATTATGCCAACAAGTCTAATGTATGCTTTATGCAGTTTTTTGGTCAATTTGGAGACAAAATCAAAGGTTTAATGCGCACTTGGCAGCCAAATTCGTGGAAGAACAAGGGAGAGGATTTGCAGAAACGCGTCCCCTTCATTTATGAGCCCTTACCTTGAATTCTCCACCAGCAGCTCGGAGTTCAAGGGCCCACCAGTGTGGTTCATTAATTTAGGATGGGTGAAATTTTATATGAAAACAATGTAAAATTTGAAACGAGAACTGATACTGTTACCCATTTCATAGAGATAGTAAAAAAATGACCTGATTTTGAAAATGGGTGATGTAGAATACACGTTTTTTTTAGAGCATAGTTTTTGGCACTTTAATTTTTTTCATGTGAATTATGTTTTAGAATGCTAGTGATTTTCATGTTGATTTTAAAAATTGTGTATTCTGCATCACACCCTTTTTTTAAAAGACCTTTTTTTTAACTTTAAATTTTCTAGTGTATGAAATGTAAATAATTATTTTCTAAATTTGATAGTTTTTGAAGTGGTCATTTTATTCATATTTTCTTGTTTTCTATCTTAATTTTAATTTTTTTTTTTGTACCGGGGTTTTTATTGTTTTGCATTTTTAAATTAGAAAGTCGATAGTTTGAATTTTAGATAATCTACATATTTATACATCTTTAATTAATTTTTCAATCCACATGAAATAATTGTTTCTAAAAGGCAATATTTTTTAACAATGGACATAAAAATAACCATTTTTAACATAAATATAACAAAAAAACTAAATGTTTTGATACTTTTTGGCTAGAATTAACATGTCAAAATCACAATTTTTATACAAAAATATTAACTAAAAATGGTCAAATAATAGTTTTTTTTATAAATTTCATGTCAAAAAAATAATAATAATCACTTCTTTTTTTTAAATAATAATTAACTTAAAAATCAGTGCGAAAATCACAAATTAAAAATATTGAACACATAACAACTTTAATTGATTGATTATTCTTTTCATAAAATGTCAGAGTCAAAACATTGCAAAGCTTGATATCCAGGTATAACTTAAATTTAATCAACAATGTCGCGCAATCCAAACTCTTCGTCCTCTATAGTTTCATCATTGTCTTCTTCCACAATATTTTCTTCTTCCTTTTGCGCATTTTCCTCTTCTAATGGGTCTTTGATGTCTGCAAATCTCCAAATATATGTCTTTAAAAACATTCCATGTAATGGTGGTTGGGGTTCCTTTGCCTTTTTTTCCACACGTGATTCACTAAAGTCCCCTATTTTCAACCCAATTTCTTGCATTGCATCTGGAAGAAATTGAAGAGCATCAATTCTTTGCTGAATGAAATTGCATTATAATGGATCTTTCTCAATTGCAATGCAATTTCTTCCTTTTTGAAGGAAGCATGCTAGTGTTGTACCTAATTATTAGGCACAAAAAAATAATAAACTAAATTAGTACAATGACATATTAATTCAAAAAAGAACATATTGAAATTCAATTCCATGTGGCAAAACCTACCTGAGCCAGAAAATAATTTCAGAACCCAATTTCTTTCATTTGAACATATGTCTATAAGATAGTTAATCAATAATTATGGTTTTTGATAAATGTTAACTATCTCTCCTTTCGTTTCTTTGTCTTCATACGTTGGTTTTCTCACAACAACATCATAATTCAGTATTTGGCTATGACTCTTTCTATCCACCCGATTCAAAATCATAGACATATGGCTATCATCTTTTTCCCAACTATCAATGTGAATGGACTCACAGTCATTTATAAATTGTTGATCTTCATTGTTAAGAAGATTTGAATTTTGCTTGTAACATGAAATAGTAAAAGTTCAGTTAACTTGTACATAAATGAATTTTTCAACATTAATCAAATATACCTTTTAAACGTCTTACCATGTAAGCTGCATCCTTGAATTTTTTTTCCCCTTGAAGCTTGACAATATCATTGCCAATTGTGTGTCTGAATGAAATGTCACAAATCTCCATAATGGTGATGACGTCACTTCTACAAATCCTGCAACCACTTAATTAAAAGCTTGATAAGTATAAGGGTCACTATCATAGTAAATGTTTTGAATATTCAAACCATGGAGAATATCCGCAATAACTAGGGCATAATCCATTTTTGGTATCAGTTTAGCAATGTCTTCACAGTCACCTTGTATTACTTGATATTGAATAGTGTCTAGCCCATTCCAAATCAAATTATTAAGAGTTGGATCAAGTTGAACATTCTTAATACGTTGCTTCCTCAATCTTTCAATCTTTATTTTTTCAATAAAAGTCTTGAAACTGTCTGGTGCTCAATTATCTTCTTTCCTCATCTTTTATCAAATAAATAAAAATATGTGTAAGTTTTAAATTAAAAATGGTACACATATGAATAAAACTGAATGTATAAATCAAGATACCTTTTTAAATGCAAGATAAAAAGCTTTTAATGTTGATGTAGAACTTGAATCTGGATAGTTGCGTACAACATCATCCCAACTATCTTCATTCAAAAATCTAACCATTTGTTCCTGAATTTTCATGTAAACTTTGTGACTGCATAGATAAAGTAAAAAAAAGTTAATATAATGATATGTATAACAAATACTACCAAGAACAACATGTTTTATTTAAAAGATAACTGTAATCCTAGAAATAAGTAAAAATAATTCAGCAAACTTACTTTTGAAATTCTTCAGACATTTCTTCCAATGATAATTCCCCTGACCTCACACGAGACAATATTTTTTTGACAATTTTTTCATCTTTCACTCCTTGCATCGCCCTCCAAGGCGTGATGGTCATATCGTCTGCAAGTTGCTTCAGTTCAGGAGCTAATTTATTGTTGCTACATATCAATGGCTTAGACTTTTTGACCCTCTGGTTTTTAATGCCAATGTCTTCCCACATGCTAAAAATATCATCAATCAACTTCCAAATATCTCCAGTTCTAAATGCCAATTGGAAAATGTTATCAACACCTCTGAATAAATCACTATATTTGTTGTCTTTTCCACCTTTTGAATTGGTTTTATCTTCAATTTGATAGCTTATTTCCATACAACATTCCTTTCGGAAATATGCAGTAATATACATCCTATCCCCACCACATTTTTCTAGGAACTCACTATGAATAAATCTAACCCTTTGGATAAAAGTCATAGACATCCTATATTCATTATCTGAATTATGATCCCATGCCACTAACTTTGCTTCTGTTTCATTTAAACCAACATAAATGATACATTTCATTGTTTCAAAATGTGGGTTATTAGGATATTCCTCCATCAATTGTCTTTGAGCTTCAACAAAATGGTTCCCCCCAAGCACATAATAATTGTATTCAAAACATTTTGACTGATCAAATGCTTCTTTGTTGGGAACTTGAAGTGGATCAACAAGAAGCACATAACTAACCACATGAGCATATGGATTGTACCTCATCAATCTCTTCAAGTTGTGAACATGCAGATGATGTGGCTTTCTGACTTGATATTGGCATTGTCCTTCACTTGCCTTGTATGTTTGTCTGACATTTAACTGAAATTTACAACCACCATCAATTAACTTTCTCTTTGTCAAATTCTATCGAATGGAAATTTGTTTTGTTTTGATAATGCCATCATCTAAATCAGCTCCTGGTGTAATGATTTCTCTGCTTTCTTTTGAAGTTTCACTAGGTTCTTGACTGCTGGTAATGACTACTTCAAGATCTTCAACTCTACTTTTCTTCATCATAACATTCTCAATAGATTTATTCTTAGGCATTGTTACTTTTGGTCTCTTACAACTTTTCTCAGTTCCAATGTCATCTTCAGTAATGGAAACATTTGCTTCACTGTCAATTTCAACTTCATCGTCCTCAAAAGTAACTTGTTTACCCTTGCTAGATTTATCCATCAGAGGCCTTTTTTTTTATTCTTTGGATGTAGTTTTGTAGCATCATCAATTACTACATTTCCATGTTTTCCATATCTTCCTCTGACACTGAGTAAAAATGGCTGACAACTTTCATGATATCATTCTCTATGAAATGAATGCCTCCTAACCTAATTGAACAACATTCAACAAAATTCTGTCAAACAAAATATCATATGTCAATAAAAACAAAGTTAAAAAAATATCGCGAGACACTTTCAAGAACACAAAATAAAAATACAAATAACAATACTTACGATGTTTTGTCTCATCTCATTTAAGATTTGTTTACACAACTTTGTAGATACCTCTCTCGTGTCATATAATGAATATGATAGTCGGTATTTAATCCTTTCATGTGACTTGGGAGCTTTTGTAAGTATGCAAACAACTTCAGTGTTTGGTATCGAACACATATCTATGACTCTTCCCATCACCTCCAAATTTTCATTATTATGGGTATATCAATATATAGATATATATTCACATTTGTGCTCTCTCTTTCTTTCACATACCAGACTCTTTAAGGAAATTTCACCTCTTTCAAATTTTTCCAGTATGAAATTATCTTCTAATCACTCAAGGCACTTGAAATATTTTTACTCATGAGCTTAGGTGGAGTTCGTTCATTAATGTTCTTTGAAGATGCACCTTTAAGAGTCTTTGGTCCAGAAAGATTCACAAAAATTTTCCTTGATGCGATTTTCCTAAAAAATAAAAACACATAAATTAGTAAATAAAAAAACATATTAACTTAAATTAACAACCAAAATATACCATAAATTTTTTATTTGTATAATCAGAATCGCCCAGCCACCTCTAACGGGCAAGCGGGTCGATGGGCGGGCGGGAGGTCGGGTGAGGGATGATGGGGCTAAGTGGACATCTAGGCAAGTATGGGCGAGCCCCACCTACCCACGCGCCCCCCACAACCACCAAGCAACCTATCCCCAACCCATGCCCTCCCCTCTACCCCCCATACATATGCCCCCCTCTACCCAACTGACCCCCCAAGCCCCTTACACATGCCCCCTCCCCTCAACCCCCTTACTCATGCGCCCCAACTCTCCACCCCTCCTGACTCTCCACCTCACCAAAACCCCCTACCCTGGCCCACAACCCTACCCTCACCCATACACCCCTCACCTCTCGCCCCCCCGGCCACCACTAACCCCCTACCCCAGCCACTCCCCTCTCCTCCCCTCGCCCACACCCACTTCCCCCTCTGCCCCACCTCCCCACGCCCACACCCCTACCCTCACCCGCACCCCCCTCACCTCTCGCCCCCCTCAGCCACCACTACCCCCTACCCCAACTGCTCCCCTCTCCTCCCTTCGCCCTCAACCCCCCACCCCGCGAGCCCCGTGCCCACCTCCCCTCCCTGACCCCCCCCACCTCCTGCCACCCTTCACTCCCCTCGACCCCACACCCCACCTCCTCCCCTCCACTCACCACCCTCCCCTCGGCCCCGGCCCGTACCCTCCCCTCCACTCACCACCCTCCCCTCCCCTCCACTCACCACCCTCCCCTCGGCCCCGGCCCCCACCCTCCCCTCCACTCACCACCCTCCCCTCCCCTGTGCTCCCCTCGGCCCCACACCCAACCTCCCCCCAAGTCGCGCCCCCCTCTCCCCTTCACCCGCGACCCTGTGCCGGCCCTCGGCCCGGTGTCGTGCCCCCGGGCGGCCCGCGGGGGCGCGGCGCCGGGCGGAGGGCCTGCACGGGGCTGCTGTGCAGGCCCTCGTCCCAGCGCCGCGCCCCCGCGGGCCGCCCAGGGGCGGAGGGTCGATTCCGAGAATCGACCCTCCACACCCGAGCGACCCGTGGGGGCGCGGCGCCGGGCGAAGGGCCTGCACAGCGGCCCCATGCATGCCCTCTCGGAATCGACACTCCGCCACTAGGAGGCCCGTGGGGCGCGGCGCCGGGTGGAGGGCCTGCACAGCGGCCGCGTACAGGCCCTCCGCCTGGCGCCGCGCCCCCGCGGGCCGCCCAGGGGTGGAGGCTCGATTTCGAGAATCGACCCTCCACCCCCAAGCGGCCCGCAGGGGTGCAGCACCGGGTTGAGGGCCTGCACAGCGGCCCCGTGCAGGCCCTCCGCCCGATGCCTAGCCCCCGCGGGCCGCCCGGGGGTAGAGGGTCGATTCTCGAGATCGACCCTCCACCGCTGGGCGGCCGGCGGGGGCGCGCCGCTGGGCGGAGGGTCCGCACGGGGCCTCTGTGCAGGCCCTCCACCCAGTGCCGCGCTCCTGGGTGGCCCGCGGGGGCACGGCGCAGGGCGGAGGGACTGCACAGGGCCGATGTGCAGGCCCTCCACCTAGTGCTGTGCCCCCGTGGGCTGCCCGGAGGCAAAGGAGGCCGGAGGAGGGGAGTGAGGGGGAGGAGAGTGGAGGGGTGGTACGGGGGTGTGGGGAAGGGAGGGAGAAAGGGGGGGGCGGTCGAGGGGGTGGGGAGGGGAGAGGAGGGGGAAAGGTGGGGCCGACCGAGCGGGAGGGGAGGGGAGGGGGCGTGGGGGATGTAAACGGGGGGCACACGAGGGGGTGGGAAGGGGAGGGGAGGGGGAAGGCGGGGGGTGGTGGAGGGAAAGGGGGTGGCGAGCCCAGGGGGGGTAGGGGGGGGGGGCGGCCGAGGGGGTGTGAAGGGGACGGGAAAGGGGGGGAAAGAAAGGGGGGAAGTGGGGAAGGGAAAGTGGGTGGCGGGCCCGGGGGGGATGTGGTGGGGTGGGAAGGGCAGTCGGGGGGAGGTGGTGTCGGGCAGGGGGGTGTTAAGGAAAGACGAAGGGGGGGGGGGACGGTGGGTAGGCCAGGGGGGGTGCATGGGTTGAGGGAGAGTGGGAAGGGACATGGGCGGTATGACGACAGCCCACCCACGGTTATTGGGCGATTGAGTTTGATCAGGCCCACTATGTTCACGATTGAAAAAATTGTTATTTTGGCTTGGAAAATTTGTTAATTTAAAAAAAAAAAAATATTCTTCATTAAATTAATTTAATATGAAAATTTTGAAGAAAAAAATGAACTTACCTTTCACTTGCGATAATTGTTCGTTGAATATGTTGTTATATAGCTAGTTATATCGCTACTCCACAAATTCACGAGTCTTTCAACGAACTTCAAAAAACCTATATGTGACGTGTGTAATAGTGATAATGAAATTTAATATATAAGTGAAATTAAGAAGATGTTTTTCCATACGATTAATATGGGATAATTTGTTTTAAAATATTATAGAGCGAATATTGTAGAATTGTTTTACAACGGATTGAATGTGGGATTAATTTGTTTTAGAATATATTATAAAAATTAAAAAAAAAATCAGTTGTTTAGTAAATATTATATGCTTTAACTATTAGAATAATTAATGTACAAGTTGTAGTTTACAATTTTAATTTTAGTGATTTATTTCATAAAAAAATTTAGTTTACATTTTTCAATCAATTGTGGAATAAAATAATAAAGCTAAATAAATCTAACAAACTTTTGGAGGGAAATATTTTCGCGAAAATTTTTGGAGGGAAATATTTTCGCGAAATTTTTTGGGGGGAAATATTTTCGCGAAACTTTTTGGAGGGAATATTTCATTCTTTAAGCTATATAATATTCTTAGGAGACTCCATTTGTATCATTCAACATCTCCTATTTGAAAGGGATGGATTGTTCTGATAGTGAAGTTTCGATTTATACACCATCAACATCTTCATCGTGTAACAACTCTATTCATATTGATGAATATAGCGGGAATTCTTCCACTATGAATAGAAAGTCAATTCTTCCACTTAGTCCCGATTCTAAAGACTATGAGAGCAGCATTGATGAAAGAGGGGATGGAGAATTTCAAATTAGTAAAGAGTCACAGATTCCAGTTAGTCCTAATTCTAAGGACTATGAAAGCAGCGGTGATGAAGAGCATGATGGTGAAGTTCAAAGGAATGGAGTGTCACGATGTCCACTTAGTCCTAATTCTGAGTACTATGAGAGTAGTAGTTTTGAAGATCATGATGGTGAAGTTCAAAAGAATGGAGTGTCACGGTGTCCACTTAGTCCTAATTCTGAGGACTATGAGAGCAGCAGTTTTGATGTGCATGATGGCAAATCTCAAAAGAATGGAGTGCCACGGTGTCCACTTAGTCCTAATTCTAAGGACTATGAGAGCAGCAGTGATGAAGAGTGTGATAATGAATTTCAAATGAATGGAGTGTCAAAGTGTCCACTTAGTCCTAATTCTAAGGACTATGAGAGCAGCAGTGATGAAGAGTGCGATAAATAATTTCAAAAGAATGGAGTGCCAAAGTGTCCACTTAATCCTAATTCTAAGGACTATGAGAGCAGCAGTGATGAAGAGTGTGATAATCAATTTCAAAAGAATGGAGTGTCAAAATGTCCACTTAGTCCTAATTCTAAGGACTATGACAGTAGCAGTGATGAAGAGTGTGATAATGAATTTCAAAAGAATGGAATGTCAAAGTGTCCACTTAGTCCTAATTCTAAGGACTATGAGAGCAACAGTAATGAAGAGCATGATGACGAATTTCAAAAGTATGGAGTGTCACGGTGTCCAGTTAGTCCTAATTCTAAGGACTATGAAAGCAGCAGTGATGAAGCGCGGGATGATGATTTTCAAAAGATTGGAGTATCACAGTATCCTCTTAGTCCTAATTCTAAGGACTATGAGAGCAGCAGTGATGAAGGACAGGATGATGCAGTTAGTCCTAATTCTAATGAGTATAAAGGTAGCAGTGACAAAGGACAGGATGTAGCATCTTCAATAAGTAAACAACCACATTTTCAACGTAGTCCTAATTCTATGGACTATGAGAGTAGCACTGACAATGCACATGAAGAAGAATATCCATTAAACATCGACTCAGGTTTTCCATTTAGTCCGAGTTCTAAGGACTATGACAGTAGCACTGAAGAAGGGGAAGATGAAGAGTATCCTCTAAGTCAATATTTGAAAATCAGAGCTGATCATAGTGTGGATAACATTCCTCTTAATGATGATGAAAATTATTATAAAAATGATGATCCAATGATGGAGATGCTGCTAAGAAATATTGTATCGAGGAGTAGGAGCTGGCCTTTTTGTATCAATGCAAACTATTCTAGTTATACAAGGGGTAGAGTAGAATATCTGACGAGAAGAAGTTCTATCAGCGCTCTCATTTCAAGTGAATGTTGCCAAAAGAATTTCTTGAAACATATGGATTTCACATTTGCATTAGAAAGCAGGAAGAGATATTTGTCAATGAATAAAAGCACGAAAAACTCATATTTAGTTGGCTGCATGAAATCTACATTTTCAGGTTATGATTATCATATTAGGAATTTATTATTGTGTAGAAAAGCTTTCAAAATGTTTCATTCAATTGGGAATTTTCGTCTCTCGAGAATTCAAGAAAATTTGGAAAAGGATCCCACATTTTATTGAGAAGTACATCATAAAAGACAGTTTGGGCCATTATCAAATACTGCAATGTCATGGATGAAAGATTTATTTTCAAAGCATGGAGAGTGTATGCCAAATAGAGAGACAATACATATTCCAGATAATTTTTCAAGACGAGAAATCTACAACTTATACAAAGAATATGCAGAAAGTGTTGAGGGACATGGCCAATTTATTACATATCAATATTTTGTGAAGATATGGAAGAAAGAATTCAATAATGTCCGTATTCCTAAGAAGACAAGGATGGGGATTTGCAGTACATGTGCTTCTCTTAAATCAAAAAGGGACAAATGTGAAGTCTCAGAAAGAGGTAAGCGTTCATAACTTTTACTTTTAAGATTGTATAGTCATCAACTATGAAAACATATTTCTTAATGAATTTCTATTATGTTGTGTAGATTTAATTGTCAAAGAACTTCAGGAGCATCGCGAACAACAAACAAATGAATGGAAGAAGTTGTACAAGCATCGAAAGAAGTTTTATGATAATCCGAATAAATATTTGGGTTTGATAATTGATGGTATGGACTAGAATAAAACACTTTTACCACATTTTGTTCGCACACCCAAAAATTTAAAAGAGGAAAATTTTATTCAGTTTCACTTGGTCGGTTGTATGGTCTTCAATGGGAAAATGTTGCCAAGGGTGTACTTCACAGCTCCAAATATTCATAATGATGCAAATCTGACCATAACCATAATTCATGATGTGATTTCTCATTGGTCTGGTAATCTTCCTGAAGTTTTGTATCTACAATTGGACAACACTTGCCGTGAAAACAAAAATCAGGTTTTTTTTGGATATCTGAACATGCTTGTTGGATTGAGAATTTTTAAAAGGTAAAGGTTGGTTTCCTTCTTGTTGGGCACACTCATGACCATATTGATCAGATGTTCAGTCGTTTTTCAGTCACATTGAGGAGGAAGGAAGTTGGGAGCTTACCATCACTAATTGAATGTATTTAGAAATCATACATGCCAGATCCTACTTTTGATGTGTTGGAAGAAACTGTTGACATGCGAAGGTTTATTCTAGGATCATATGGTGAGGGGAAATGCATTGAACAACTTAATGATATTAGCTTCCAACATCAATTTCGTATCAAAAAAATTGATGGGAAAACACTAATATCGGGCAAGCAGTTTTCAACTACTACAGAATGGGCATCGTCATCTGGTTTACAATTTTTGAAGTTCATTCCAGATCGTCCAATATTTGCATCAAAAATATTGTTATTACAATCAATTGGTGAAGTTCAGAATGCACGGAGACAGAATAGACATATAAATTATTCTGATTGCCTAGAAGAAATTAAAAAATGTATTAGATATATATATGAGTACTTTGACATTGCTGATTCAGTTTGGTGGGAGTCATTTTTCAATAATCAAAGTGATATCATTTCAACAACAACAAATGAAGATATACCTTTGAAAAATCCATTTATTTGGCCACAAAATGTGTCGAATGAACATGAGCGAGTAAACATTGTTGAACATCAACAAAGTTAAGGTATTATTAATTCTTCACAGGCAATGGAAAGAGAGATGTATATTGGTTCCAGAAGATCTTGTGCACAACGTGAAGCCATGGAAGACCTTTATAGGGGTTCAGTACATGATATTAAGGAGGGTTGCATGATTGCAGTGCTAGCAGATGGAGATCCCAATGGCTATCCATTTTGGGTTGCTAAATTTATAAAGTTCTTTACAGAAAATGAGGATGTTACAGGTGTTGAAGTACATTGGTATGCAACAAATACAAACCCATTCAATGGTGTGTATAAGCCAGAGATGGTAGTTGACAAAAAAAATGGCGGAAAAGGAAAAAGAAAGGGTACAAATATAAATCGCCGCCGCACATACATATCACAATTGGAGGATGTTGACATACTTGTCTATTACTTCAATTTAACAAAGAGAGGAACTCTTCGCTTCAAGACGATAGAGATTCTGAAAAAGTTGTTACCAGAAGGAACAATGTTGACATGGGAGTCTGCTGAAACCAGTCGTAGATCTAGAAGACTTTTGAAACCTGGAATGTTGGGCATGCATGTGGACTCAGATGGGGCACTAGTTGATGAAAGAGAAGAATATGGAACATCTTCGTCAGCATCCAGTCACTCATCTGAAGATGTGAATTCTGATGGTGTGCAAGAAAATATGAGTGATTTTGAATAATTGTTTAAGACAGTTTATATAACTGATGTATGCATCATATATTCAAATAAAATTAATGTTTTCCATATGTTGTTAAATGAGAAGTTATGAAGCATTTTTATGTTGTTGGATTATATGTCTTAAGTATGATAAATTTTATTGTTTAAATATCTACAATGCAATATCAAATTAGAGATATAATGTTTGTTTATTCAGTATAGAAATAAAGACTTTTGAATTCATTTAGTTATATAATTTGTTCATAATCTCATGGTTTTTAATTTTACAGTTGAAAAAATTTCAATTTCTTTTGTATCTAGCATGTTGTGGTTGAAAACACATTAAATTTATAGTTAGGAAAGAAAAATGATATTCTACCAAAAACATTAATGTGTTTTTTCCTCAAAAATAACTTTGTTTGAGACATAAAAAAATTGGTTTTATTAGTATTTTTAAAAAAATTTGAAAATTGACCCTAAAAAAAAAGATCATTCTTCCAGTACCATTACTTTAATTTTGAAGCTATATTTTGCACAAAAATTTAATAGTAAATTTCGTATTCACTACCATTTTTAAAACATGTTCAAAATTGAGGCCTAAAAAATAAAAACGTCATTCCAGTATACACACTTTTCGTTTTTAGCACTGTTTTTGATGTTTTTTTGGGGTTTTTTGGCCAGAGTTCCCGTTTTGAGTTTATAGTTCCCATTTCAAAGTTTACATTGCTTAAACACTATTATAAATCCATGTTAATCTTAAATTTCCTATTGGTTACTCTTAAATTTCAAATTTATTAAGTTTTACAGCTAGGCTAAATAAAAAAGGATATAACACTTAAATTACTATAAATGCAAGTTGATTCTAAATTCCAAATTTGTTATTTAAATAGAAATACCTAGTTTACAATCCAATTTTATGATGAGTAAAATTTTATATTCATCTCCAATTTAGGATGGGTGAGATTTTATATAAACACTACTATAAATCCATGTTAATATTAAATTTCCGAATGGTAGGATATAGCACTTAAATTAGTATAAATGCAAATTGATTCTAAATTTCAAAATTCCAAATATATTATTTAAATAAAAATAATGTTTGGATTTTTTGTTATTCAGATTGATTTTAAGTGATATATTAATTATTTTAATTGAATGGAAAGTATTTTTCTAATTTGAAAAGCAAACCACTTTCTAATTTAAGTGATATATTAATTAATTATTTTAAAAAAATGTTTGAATTTTTTATTATTCAGATTGATTTTAAGTGACATATTAATGGCATGTCCTCACAATTGGGCGGATTCGATCCCGAGACCTATCGATTTGCTTGGTGAGCTAGGGTTGGAGTCGAATACAGGATTTTGGATTCAGGGTACCATGGCGAGGAGTGCAGGGGGGAGTGCTACTCCTTCCTATAGCCAAGCAGTCAGAAGAGGAAGTTTGGATGTGAGAAAGAATCATTTCAAAAAACCAACGAACAAGATCTCAGAACCTATAAGTCAGGGGACATATGGAAGGAGTGGAGATCAGGATCAGGAAGGGAATCAACAGGAAATGAGAAAATAAAAGGAGAATGGAGGCAATAGTGAAAAACAACTTCCAGAAAGACTACTAGAGTCTGCAAACCCAAGTCAGGCATTATTCCTAGGGTCATATTTAGCGACCCAGTGATACAAGCTCATGGAGAGCATATGATGGAGCATGTAATCATATGTAAGTTCATGGGGTTATGGCCAATGGAGAGGGCGTTACATGTCTGGATAAGGAGGGATTGGAAACCAAAGGGAGAAATACAATTACATCTGGGTTCTAAGGGATTTTTCACAGTACTGTTCACAAGCCTAGAAGACAAAGACAAATTTTTTGAAGGGGGGCCCTATTTCTATGTTGCGGCAGGACTCTACATGTGGCCATGGATGATGAACTTTGTCTCAGAACATGAAACATTCACATCAGTACCGCTTTGGATCAGGCTATATTCCCTTCCTTTGGATTATTGGCTGCCGAAATCTTTGAAAAGCATAGGCAACAAGCTGGGACATTTTCTAAAGATCTCAGAGGCAACTCTGAAAGGAAGAAATACCTCCTTTGCTTGAATATGTGTGGAAATGGATCTATCTGGAGCCCTACCGGAAGTGATCATTTTAGAAGTATATGAGGAAGAATGGGTTCAGACAGTGCACTATGAGCACATACCATTTAGATACCGCAAATGCCATGAACATGGGCATCTATATCAGGACTGCCCCACAATCAACAGGGAAGATAACCAAAAAACCACTATGGAGAGAGATCACGAGGGTTTCACCAAAATTGGGAGTAAAGGAAAAGGGGGAAATCATCCACACAAGAAGGCAAATGAGGACAAACACACGCGACAAAACAGCTTCAAGATCCTGGAGGAAGAAGATGGGAACAAGGAGATAGTCTAGGACATGGAGAATGTAACAAAGGAACAAGACAGGGTAGCTGACATGGAGGATATCACAGTAGAAAACCAGCAAAAGGATGCTCTACTAAGCCTGATATAGATCAGTAGGGACTAGGAGATGACTCCAAGTGAAGCAGGAACAGAGGACCATGAGTTACATGAGATTCTGGATAAGGAAAATCTAGATCTATGGGAATTTCTAGACCAAGGAAAAAAGTAGGGGTGGAGTCCCTGCCAAACGAGGACAATGATAGAGTAAAACAACTCTTTCTCTGGAGGTCACAAGCAAGGGGAGCTAGAGTCAAATGAAATCATGACATCCAGGAGCCAAGTGGGGTCAAGATGATGGAGAATACTCAGGCACATTCTCCAAAGAACTCAAGTAGGAAAAGAGGAAGAAAGAGGTAGAATGAACTACTGAAAAAATGTGGTAAAATGTTGATCAACTCAGGTAAGATGAAAGATCTTGTTATTCCTTTACTAACCTTTCTTAATGAAGTTCAAAACCTGGAATATTAGAGGAATAGGAAATAGGAGGAAACAAAGATATCTTAGTAACAGAATGAAAGAAGAAAAACTAGACATGGTTTTTATTCAGGAGACAAAATGTTCGATGGGAAAGATAAGAGATATTCATAATAAGTGGTTATTTAAATATGATTATTTATAGGTTCAGGAAATTCACTCAGCGGGGGGGATTCTCACTTTGTGGGACCCACAAAAGTTGGGAATTCTAGATACTGAAGCATCCAGGAACTATCTCTCCTTGTTATGCCAACCTGTAGGGGACAAGGAGATATACATGATTACAAATGTTTATGGAACTCAAAAGCAAGCAGACAAGCTCAAGCCTCTCACTTCCCTAGAGGAGCTAAGAGCAAGACATTCCATTTTTCCCTGGATCATTGTAGTAGATTTCAATATGATAAGATCTCTTTTGGAAAAAAATGGAGGCACTAGACAGCTAGGCGAAGACTCCATGGCCTTCCAGAACTTCATTATGAACATGAGGTTGGTGGACACGGAAACAATTAATGGAACCTTCACTTGGAACAACAAAAGCGGAGGGGGCCCATCAAGTTTCTTCCAAACTTGATAGGTTCATGATTTCAGAGGACCTCTTTCTCTCAAGACCTGCCATAACAACCTCCATTCTGCCCTTTGAAGGATCAGATCATTGGCTTGTACAGCTGGAAGCCACCTTTATGGGCACTTCGAGAAAAAAACCTTTTAGGTTTGACAATGCCTAGCTCTCACATCCTAATTTCACTAGTAATGTTGAGAAATGGTGGAGAGAGGAGTTGAATATTCAAGGCTCAAAAATGTACATGCTCTAGCAGAAAATTAAACATATCAAACCCTGTCTTAAAGCTTTAAACAAAAATGAATTTGGGGATATCTTCACAACCAAAAGAGAAATTGAACTGAAGCTCTAGGATATCAATCAGATAAACATCTCGGATGGCTTCACCGAAGAGCAACAAAAATTAACTGACTCTCTACAGGAAGAATGGGAGAATCGATGCTTACAAGAATAAATTTTCTAGAGGCAGAAATCAAGAATAAAATGGATTAAAGAGGGAGAAAGAAACACAAAATTCTTCGACAAAACCATTATGGCTCACAGGGTACACAACAGAATCACAAAGATCAAATATTCTCAAGCCATTGAGCTTGTTTCTCACAGTCATATGGAATCACTCCTTGTTCAGCACTTCTGCAACATTGCAAAGGAGCCTCTGGAGGACAGATCTAGGTTCATTGACCATTTCACTCTGTATATCCCTCAGCTGGTTACCAGAGAGGACAACCACAATCTCAATAGGCTAGTTTCGGAAGAGGAGGTCAGTGAAGTGATTAATGAAATGGAGAGTGGAAAAGCACCCGGCCCGTATAGATTCAATGTAGACTTCTTCAAGGCATATTGGGAAACTGCCAAACATGACATCCTCGAGGTTGTGGATGACTCAAGAAGATCCGAAAAGGTTCTAAAGGCTCTGAATGAATCCTTCATAGCACTAATTCCAAAGCAGGAAAAGGCCATGACTCCGGATGGTTTTTGGCTGATAGCCTTATGTAATGTGGTGTATAAAATTATCTCCAAAGTAATAGCCAATCGACTCAAACCACTTCTACCCTCTCTCATATCGGAGGAGAAAACAGGCTATGGGGAGAGAAGACAAATCCTCAACAATATCATCCAAGCTCATGAGGTGGTACACTCTCTCAAAAGAAACAAACAAGTTGCAATGATCATTTAGTTGGACCTCGCGAAAGCCTATGACAAATTGAGTTGCGCTTACACAAGAGCAATTCTGAAAGACTATGCTTTTGATCAGAATTGGATAAGATGGGTCATGGCGTTAGTTACTTCAACCAGTTTTTCCATACTGCTTAATGGAGCTGCGTCAAGGACCTTCACCCCCTCCAGAGGGCTCAGACAAGGAGATCTGCTTTCACCATTCCTCTTCGTCCTCATGATGGAAGGGCAAGGTAAAGCGATTAAAATGGAAAATTCTAAAGGAAGAATTTAGGGTATCAAACTCACTATGGATGGAGAGGCAAACACTCATCAAGAATTTGTAGATGATACTATGTTGCAGGGCATACCTACAGCCGGGGAGGCCAGAGCAATAAAAAACATCTTAAATGACTTTTCTATGGCAGGAAGCATTGAGGTAAGTCTTAACAAGTACAAAGTTTTTTTCTTTAACACTAATATTGTTATTCAGAAAAATATTACCAGAATTCTTGGATTTCAAAGAGAATAGCTACCTTCCAAGTATTTTGGCATTCCTCTTACTCATAAACCGCTAAGCAAGAAAGTGTGGGAACTGATTTTAAATAAACTTTAGGACAAGATCAAAAAATGGACATGCAGATCAGTAAACCTGGCAGGATGCCTTGTGCTCACACAGGTGTTCTTCAGGCCATTCCGATTTTTATGTTTTTAGCTCTTCCTACTCCTCTAGGTATTATGTAGCAAATAAGAAGCGTCCAAAGGGACTTTTTGCTGGGCAGAGGGGAAGAGAAAAAGAAGTGGGCTTTAGTAGCCTGGGACATGCTTTGCAAGCCCAAGAACCATGGTGGATTGGGGCCTCATGATCCTGAGACCCTCAATAGAGTCTTGGGAGCCAAGCTTTGGTGGAGATGGATTAAGGAACCGAATGCCCCCTGGGCTAATATTTGGAAACAAAAATATGCCAAGCACTAGTAGGAGAAGGATCACATTAGAATGTCAGGGGAAATTAGGGGCTCCCATATTTGGAACCTTGCCTAGGATAAAAACATAATTTAGCACCATTGTTTTTGGCAAATTCGAGTAGGCGATCTTGCTCAATTTTGGGAGGATAACTGGCAATAGGAACCCAACCTTTATAGGGATGAATTTGCAGATCTCAAAAATGACACAGACAACAAAGGTATGGTACTTGTAAAAGACTTCTGGGATCAAGAAAGGAATAATGGAAAATGGAGGGAGTGGAAGGATCTAGGATACAATGATGAAAACCAGTTGAAAACCAAGGCAGAAGCCCTCACCCAGGAGCTAGAGCATAGAAGGATTCTTGTCTCTTCCTCCACGGATCAACTAAGATGGGGAAAGAACTCTGAAGGAAACTTTAACCTCAAGGAGGCCAAACAGGAAGTCACAAGATTTAACTTTGTGAATCCTGATCGGATATGGATGAAACTTTGGCAAAGTCTTTATTGGATGAAAACAAAGCTATTCATCTGGCTATTGCATCAAAGGAAGATCCTAAATTGGGAGAATCTCCTCAAGAAAGGCTTCATTGGTCCTTCTAGGTGTTACCTTTGTGGCACTCATGAGGATACGATTGAACACCTTCTCAACCTCTTTCCTTTCACTTCAAAGGTGTGGGACTGGGTGGCTGTTGTTTTCAGACAAACTGATAGGGATAGTCTCAACATATCCAACACTCTAAGGAACTAGAGGAACAACTTCTCAAGGAATGAGATAGTTAATAAAGCTTGGATTCTAGTTCCAGGTTTTGTCATCTAGCATGTGTGGAAAGAACGCAACAGTCGAATCGTAAAAAACAAAACACACAGGCCCCAACACATAATTGAGAAAATTCTAAGGCATCACAAAGACACAGTAAGAACCTTACTAACGGCCCTTCCTAAAGATCCTCCCCTACCCCATGAGGAGAGAATTTTACTTCACTTAGGTCTCCAATCTATGAACCCGCTGTGAATAATGAAGGAAGTGAGCCTTATAAAAAACTTTGCTACCATCTGGAAGCCTCCTCCTTTTGGTTTCTTAAAGGCTAATTATATTGATGGAGCAGCTAAGGGCAACCCAGTATTAGTAAGCTTTGGGGGTGACATAAGAGACGATCGGGAACAAATACAGATAATCTTCCATGGCCACTTGGGGAAGGCCACAAAAAATGTGGCTAAGCTCATGGCATTAGAACAATGCTTGGAAATCTTGATGAATTCAAGTTCACACAATGTTATAATTGAATCAAATTCTGAATTAATTATTAGAGTGGCAAAGAAGATTAGCAATGGAACCTCTCCAAATAAAGTGTCGAAGAACTGGAAGCTCTTTCAGGTTTTTTACCGCATCTATTCTCACCTACGAACCCTTAAAACTGTCAGATTTGCTCATCTGAAAAGGAAGGCTAATATGTTACCAGATCTATCAGATTTTCTCATGTGAAAAGGAAGGCTAATATGTTAGCAAATCATTTGTCGAATGGAGGAGTCACAAACAGGGGCAGGGATTCTAGGTATGCTTGGGATTCGCTTCCCAGAGGTAAATTGCGAGAGGACTGTCTATGTCACACTACCCAGGAACTAACAGGTTGGATCATAGGAACCCTGAAGACCAGTGGGATGTTGGAGGACTCCACATTGTCTAACCCACCATGGTTCAACTATTTTCAAAGGTTTGGATTCCCTTTGATTGAATGATGAAAGGTTTTACTTAGATAGCTCCACAGGGTGGGGTAGTCCACGTCATTTAGCTTAGGTTGTGGTTGATAGAGAATCTAAGTGAACGGGATTGGCTCAAGTACTTCCCACTGGAAGGAATTAAGGTTCAAAATGTGGTGAATGGACATGTTTGTTTTTTTGCGAGTCAACCAGTCCAATACCACAAGTGGTATATCGGGCGAGGTCTGTACGGGTTCCAGTTTTTTTGTGTTTGGCTCCGATTCCACTCTTTGAGTGACACATTGCAGAACAATGAGAGAGAAAATTGCCCACATTGGACAGTTAACTCTTGCGTTTCTGGTCCTTTCGATATCCACAATGACCATTGGATCTTAATCAGTGGATCAATGGTGACGATTGTTTGTGCGTTTTGGTCAGACCTGAAAAATGTTTAGAGTGTTTTGCTCTAACTTCCTCGGGTCCGTTTGTCCATTTGTCAATTTTCAATTTGACTTGTGGTGGGAGCTTTTTTGGGTCCATGGCGAGTTAGGGACTTTCTAGGCTCCTTGTGCTTTGTTTGGCGGTTCTCCCCAGTTTTCTGGTTCAGGTTCTCTTAGTTTTGGGTGATTGGTTTAGTTTGGTCTGCCCGGTTGACTATTGAACTCTTGCAGAGCGGGTGTGGCTCCTTGTAAATTATGTATATTTGACTAAATTTAATAGAAGTTCCTACTCTTACTTGGTAAAAAAAAAAGTGATATATTAATTACTTTAATTGAATGGAAAGTCTTTTTCTAATTTGGAAATAAAACCACTTTCTATATTAATTATTTTAATTAAATGGAAATACTTTTTCTAATTTGGAAGACAAACCACTTTCTAATTTAAGTGATATATTAATTAATTATTTTTAAAAAATAATGATATATTGATTATTTTAATTGAATGGAAAGTCTTTTTCTAATTTGGGAGGCAAACCACTTTGTATATTAATTATTTTAATTGAATGGAAAGTCTTTTTCTAATTTGGAAGGCAAACCACTTTCTATATTAATTATTTGGAAGGCAAACCACTTTCTCTATTAATTATTTTAATTGAATGGAAAGTCTTTTTCTAATTTGAAAGGGAAACCACTTTCAAATTTAAAAAAAAAAATTGTTTGATTTTTTTATGATTCAAATTGATTTTAAGTGATATATTAATTATTTTAATTGAATGGAACGTATTTTTCTAATTTGGAAGACAAACCACTTTCTATATTAACTATTTTAATAGAATGGGAAGTCTTTTTCTAATTTGAAAGGAAAACCACTTTCTAAATTATTTTAAATTTTTTTTTCTGAATATGACTACTTCTATATTAATACAAAGATAATTTACATCAAGGCCATGGCCTCATAGTGCTAGCCCAAAAATGCGGCATGATTACAAGCATAGCATATTAGTATGCGAAAACCCAGCTGAGTATTGCCCTCAAGAGCTGTAGAGAGCCTGAACATGACTAGAGCAAAAATCCGGAAAACCCCATAGTTGTTCATGGAACTGAGAATTAAACCGGGGCTATGCGACAACCAAAACAATAGAACTAGACCAAATAGCTGTGACCAACTATGCGACAACCCATTACTGATAACAAAAGTAACTGTGACTGCAACCGAAACTGAAAACTGAAGGCTGGCAGAATGCCCCTTTCGCATGAGAAACTGGCAATTTGAGCTAATGCATATATCATGATATCTAGGAAGGTTGTAAGTGAACCTTCTCGAGCTTGTTGAATTCCAGGAAAACCAAAAAGAACTAACCTGTTTAAACATCAGGAGGGGGATTATTCATGCTTTGAGAAGCTTTGGTTTTGCCAGAGCCTAAAGCTTTTCTTTGTTCGAGGTTCGTCTGGATGCAGCCTAGTCTGTCTTTCGCTGGCCTATCCGTAGTCGCCCTGAGGGAACCAGCCTTCTGACCTGAATTAAGCTCATTGAGCTCGATGGTGACCATGGCCATAAAGGAGAAAGTGCCATGACTACAGGGGAATTGTAACCGAGCGACGTTAGTCATGGATTGGAAGGAGCTCGGTGCTACAATTTGCAATCCTCTGCCTCTACCCCGACCACTCCGAGCAGCTAAGTACCTATCTGTGTGGAAGTTCGAGCAGGAAGTTGAGGATTTCGACGTGGAAGAGAAGGCCTGGCATCCAATTTGCCCTCGGGAGCTGCCTCTCCTGTATCTCATCCGCTATCGAAGTTTCGGCATAGCTAGACGAGCAGGGTGGTTCGGGCAACTTGGTAAACAATGGAAGCAGTTAGGGATGAGAACAAACTTTGCTTCAGCTCATAAGGCTGAAAGGGAGAGCAACAAACGAGTGGCTAGAAAAAGAGCAGGGGAAATAGAGGGTAACTTGAGGGCAAAGCCAGAAGTTCCTCCAACGAACCAAAGCCCAGTTTACTCTTGAGAAAGTTCGAGAGCAAACCGCTGCATTTGTGAAGGAGGAGCCAAAGCAAAAGGGAGGAATGCAATTGTGGCTAGCTGAAAGCGCCATGATCAAGAAATTAACCAGCAAAAGAGGATGTACTGGCCTCATTAAAGCATCATTAATCAGGAGCACGAGGGAAGTTATGACTAGAGCTGTGAGAGGTTGAGTGGCAGTAAAGATCAACCACATGCCCATCCAAACAGCAATCCACGTACCTATACTACCGTCAGACACCCGGATCCGGGATCTAAATTATTTTAATTGAATGGAAAGTCTTTTTCTAATTTCGAAGACAAACCACTTTCTATATTAATTATTTTAATTGAATGGAAAGTATTTTTTTAATTTAGAAGGCAAACCACTTTCTATATTAATTATTTTAATTGAATGGAAAGTCTTTTTCTAATTTGAAAGGCAAACCACGTTCTAATTTAAAAAAAAAAATGTTCAATTTTTTTATTATTCAGATTGATTTTAAGTGATATATTAATTATTTTAATTGAATGGAAAGTCTTTTTCTAATTTGGAAGACAAACCACTTTCTATATTAATTATTTTAATTGAATGGAAAGCCTTTTTCTAATTTGAAAGACAAACCACTTTCTAATTTAATACTGAGAAAATGTTACAAAATTATTTTATATTATATAAACATTTTGAATCAATAAAATTAAATTAAAGTTAAAATTAAAATAATATTTAAAAAATAATATTAATAATAATTAATTAAATCAACCTAATTTTCTTTTATATCAATATTACAAAATTATATTATGGAAGAGATATTATAAGCTTACACTATATAAACATTTTGAATCAATAAAATTACATTAATGTTAAAATTAAAATAATATTTAAAAATAATAATAATAATAATAATAATTAATAAAATCAACTTAATTTTATTTTATATCGGGATTTATCAAGCACCCACAATGATTAAATTAAGAAAATTTCTAAGTTGTTAACATTTCTTCAAAATTTCTTATCAAACAATAAGTTCATATAAAAGATTCCATGCTCTCTCAAGGCTAGATAAATCAAAAAAATAAGTTTGAAAAAAAAGAATCCCTCTCATGACTACATAAATCTAGAGTCAAACTGCATCTAAGATGGTCATATATAAATTCAAAACTTATAAAAAAAATTAAAATTATCAATATATAGATATCATTAAATGTTTCACTTTAAAGAAATTATTACTGAGTATTATAAAATGTGTAAATATTCATACCTTTCTCGCCAAAGTTGTCCTATAAGTTAAAATGTGAGCCATGGAAGGTATAAAGTAGATTGTAAAGCTGGGTAGGAGAGAACCTCCTATAGTGTTGATAGTCCTGAAGAAGGGGAAATGATTACAATAAACCATATGGGAATCACCACGAACAGCCTCGCCAATGCACACTTCACAATGCTCTTTGTATCGTGCATTCCGATAACCTTTTCCCACACAAAGTATAAGGGGGTGCATGCGAACTCGAAGGTAATGAATTGCAACCATTTCAAATTTCGAAACTCTCATTTATGCTTCGGATACTACAACAACAAAGAAATTATAATGGAGATTGTTGTTTCAGACCTTTTGAATGAGCATTATAATGACTGCCAAGTCGTGGGAAGCAAGGAAAGGGAATTTGTGTGATCCAATAGTGTGTCTCCAGAAGCCTAGTAAACTGATATTGCAAAGGGGGTAGAGTCAGAGTAAAGACATACAAAGTTGCCAGCATGTAAATTGCCTTAAATTTTTTAGGTTTCCACATGGCATGCATTATTTCCCTGTTACCAAAATTGAAGGTCTGTTAAAAGTGGCATACTTCTAATTTTCAGTAGAAACCCATGAAAGCGAAGGAAAAAAATGATTGGGAACATACACTGTCACAGTGTGACCACCAAAAGTGTCGAGTTTATTGATGGCCCCAGTGAAGTGGAGGACCAGCTTTGTTGGTGCGGAATGCTTTACATCATCTATCTGCACAGTGTGTATCAGGAAAAAAACCATTGTTCAATCATCACACTGATCTTCATAGAGCGGTTCTGCGCTGGGAGCCGGAGTTGGATCTCTGTTGATAATCTAGCGAGTAGTAACAAACATTGAAAATACAATTTCATGGCCTGAAAGATGTAATCAAATTCTACCTTACATTCTTAAAGAGTCTCTGAGGTTGGAAATTGACACAGTTGAGATGTCGTTCGAGTCTCCCAGGCTGGAAATTAACACAGTTGAGATGCCGTCATTGTTGTGATGGGCCGTAGAAATGGAGTATGTGATTGGCATGTGAAAGGCAATAATGTAACAGCTGCAACCAATTTAGATTTGATTTGAACACACAGAAATGAATAGGGAGAATGAGCAATAATAATGAAGTGAGGGTAGTTAGGACACAACTGAAAAGGAGTCAGTTAAGAGATCAATGGAGAGTAAGGAGTTCGTTATGAGATAAACGGAAGGTAAGGAGTAGGGTAAAGAGGAGTCAGTTATGAGATCAATGGAGGGAAACATTTTAATCATCTAAAACTTAATCTGATGGTCTATAAGAATGACAACGAAGCTCAGAAAAAAGTTCATTTCAAATGCAGATGCCTTATGGCGTTAATATTTAAAACCAAAACAATTAATGGTTTATTGCATCGCTTTTGAATGGTGGGTGGTATTTTTTCAAAGGACGTGATATAGCATGAGGCTACTACGTAGTAAAAGGATGGGTTGGGAAACCCACTAATCTCGAGTGCTTTTTGAGTCTTAAGTGTTGGATGAGTTGAGCGTGCGATATGGAATTTTAACCATTCATTTGTTTTTGCAAATCTCGAGGAAAATAAAAAAGGGGGTTTAATTCTCAATGTGAGGTGGGCCATTGGTTGACTTTGCAAGGGGAAGTGATAGTATAGGCTTGCAGGGAGAAATTAATATAAGGGTTTTGTGAAGTAAGGGGTAAAAAGATGGATTCTACATATATATTTTTTTGTTTTATTTTATGGGATTTATCTCTGTTTTAACCATTACTGCCTCTATGTAAATTATTTCTTCTTGCTTTGTGATAATTGTCTTTTCTTTTTGAATAAAGCCTTTGAATACATTTCCTTGCGAATCTTGGAGTAAACATGTTTTGGAACTAGTATCAAAATTGTTTGTCCAAGCTCCCGTTCCGCTAATCACCTGCAAAATAAAACAATCATTAATAAAGCATAGGTCTGGGGGGAGGGAAATCAATGGATTTATTGAAATAAGATGTTTTTGGATGGATTCTGGACTGTGGATGGATCAATTCTATTTGGAAAAGGCTTTTCATTTATTCATTTTAAATAGAGGTAAGGGAATGGTGGAATTTAATATTGTAAAAACTCTATGATTTTTCACATTGTGCAGGTGTGGATAGATGGTTTACCACACAAAAATGGATGATAGGGCTTCCAGGGATACATAGTGAAGCAATCGGAGGAGGCTTTCGGGCAGGAGGAGACAGTTGAAGCTAGTCCTCCTAAGAGGGCTTTTTTTGGTTTTAACCTAAGAGTGGTTAAATTTGGGCACGGGATTAATAAATGAATAATGGGTGGTTTCATTTTACGTGGGGAGGTGGTTTTATGCAATATTGCACGACTTTTGGATGGTGGGTGGTATTTTCTATGAGCACGCAATATAACCTAGTGTCGCCACATAGCCAAATAGCAGTCAGCCAAAACTGTGAATCTCGCGTGCTCTTGGGCTGTTAACTATCGGACGATGACTCTGCATGATATTGATGTGTGTCGTTGGATCCAAAGGTGGGAGATCGGAGGGATATTGCGCGATGAAATTGCGTGGAGGGAGTTGGAAAGTGGTGAGTGGGGCCTGGGGTTTAATTAAAATGAATTGTAATTAATTAACAAGTAATGATGGGTTTTTCATACAAGAAGCGGTTAAATAAAGGAGGGGACCATGGTTTATATTGTGGGGTTTTTAACTATACACCAAGGCTTGGTGGGTTAAAAAGGGGTGTAAGGAAATTATAACTTAGGGGATTTATAAAGCGGGAGTTTAGGAAAAACTTAGGATAAAGGGTTTTTTGTGGGTTTTTAAGGGGTAAAGGGAAATTAATATGGGGGGAAAGTATATTTGTGACGGAAATGTGTTTCACACTAGGGAAAGGGGTATTGGGAAGGGGAAATGATTTTTTGAAGGGTGAGGTGCAGGGAAATGTGTGAAACAAAGGGATAAAAGGTCAAAATGAATGGAAAGTGTGTTTATGAGTAATGAAGGGATAATGAGGGGAAATTAGAAAATAAGTATGTGGGGGTCTAGTGAAATGAGGGGAAATTAGTGAATAAGCTCTGGTATTTAGACCTAAAATCAAATAGAACCTTTTAGGGTAAATACCCAAAGTAATACAAAATTTTTGTGAATGTCCTCTTTCCTTTGATAGTTCCTCCTGCACTATGAAACATAAGATTTAAGCATGATGAAGGTGAATTTTAGCTAGCAACCTTGTGCATTGCAAAACATCTTCTACCTGTAGGAATTTACAGGGTAAGTTCCTCAGAGAGAACACTAAAGGACACCACTCACAAACAGATCACAGATCAATACACTAGTATTTTGACGTGGTTAAAACCCTCAAAGAGGGAAACAGTCCATGGCCTGAGCCAACGTGGCCACTTCAGGCAATATATTAATAAAAGGAACTTCTCTCATGAACGGTTACCCTACAAATGACCCTCCATGCTCTTTAAATAGAGATCATGGACCAATCGGTTCTTAAGCCACGGATCAAGTGTCAGTAATATCGAGGAGAGGATGAACCGTCAGATCACTACATATCGTGACCATCAGATTGTAAGTTACAAAATGTACATAGTAAATAAACACACTTTACATAACTCTATACTAGACCAAGTTATACTTAACTATTTCCTATGTGTCGAAATATCCTAACATCCCCCCTTAAGAACAACTTGGGATAGGATTGAAGGATTTACAAATATGACACAATAGGAGAAGGAAGGAGGCACTAGAGCCTATCCCACCTTAGTGACAACTTCCTGAACTCCAACCATAAATCAAAGTTAGTAAAATTCTCCTATGTGAAAGCCTTTGTAAAGATGTCTGCAACTTGATCATCTGTTGAAAAATATTGCACTTGAAGAACATGGTCGTGAATGATATTTCTGATGAAGTGCATGTACAGTTCAATGTGTTTGATGTGTTGATGTTGGACGGGATCTTTGCATAGTTGAATGGCACTTTGATTATTACACCAAAGTGCAGTCGGCTGTTGCTGCTGAAAGCCAAACTCTGAGAGGATCTAGCGAAGCCACAAGGCTTCCTTACTAGCTTCTATGGCACCATGATACTCTGCTTTTGCTGAAGAAAGAGAAATGGCACCTTGTTTCTTGCAAGCCCATGTAATAGGTCCTGAACCAAGAGTGAACACATAACCTGCAGTAGACTTCTGATCATCAGAGTCACTAGCCCAATCAGAATCAGTGAAACCAACCAATAGAGGAGATGCTTCGGCACTGTAATGAATCCCAAACCGAACTATACCTTGAAAATAACGAAGTATTCTTTTAGCTACTTTCCAATGACTTTCATGTGGGTTTTGCATAAACCGAGCAACAAGGCCAATGACAAAGGAAAGGTCAAGATGAGTATGGGTTAGATACAAAAGCTTTCCTACAAGTTGACGGTATAAGGTAGCATCAACTTCAGGGGAAGTGCAAGTGACTAAAATTTTGACTCCAGACTGAAAGGGAGAAGGGGTTGGCTTATAGTCTTCCATGTGAAAATGGTATAGAAGATCACAGGCAAACTTGGACTAGGAAATTGAAATACCTTCCTTGGATTGCAAGACTTGAAGACCAAGAAAATAATGCAAGTGTCCTAAGTCTGTCATTTCAAACTTCTTTTTAAGGTTGGACTTCACATGGTTTATAAGGTTGGGATAACTACCAATGAGGATAAGATCATCAACATAAAGAACAAGAATGATAAGAGACTTGCCCACTTTCTTGGTGTAGACAATATTGTCAGAATGACACCTAGAAAAGCCATATTCTAAAAGAAAGCTATCCATTTTGGCATACCAAGCCCAAGGAGCTTGCTTGAGACCATAAAGGGATTTCTTAAGCCGACATACAAGGCTAGAGTCTATTTGTATAAAGCCAATAGGTTGTTCCATATAGATTTCTTCATGCAAGTCCCCATGCAAGAAGGCGGATTTAACATCCATCTGATGGACTTCCCATTTGAAAGAGGCAGCAAGGGAAAGAACAAGGCGGACAAAGTTCATTTTCGCAACAGGGGAGAAGGTTTTGGTATAGTCAATGCCTTCAACTTGTGAAAAGCCCTTAGCAACAAGACGAGCTTTATGTTTATCAACGTTCCCATCTGGTCGATACTTGGTTTTGTAAACCCATTTGCATCTAACAAGTTTTCGTCCCTTTGGTAGAGGAACAAGATCCCATGTATCATTTGGCAATAATGAAGGATATTCTTCATTCATAGCTGCATCCCAATCTGGATGGCCTGAAGCTTTTGCAAAGGTGTCAGGATCATAATTCGCTGAATCTTGAGCCAGTAAAGAAGAGGCTCTATCGAACTAAGAACGTGTATGTCATTGATCTGTAAGATCACCGACAAGATCACCTGCTGCATCCCGAGTAGCACGGACCCATTTTGGAAGCTGAGGAGCTGAAGGAGGATCCTAAGAAGGTGGGGGAGAATTTTCATCCTCGCTTTCATCATCTGAAGAAGAAGTATTTTCAAAAGTATAAGAGATAGGGAGAGGTGGCACATCCACCGAACTAGGCTCGTAGGCCGATATATTTTCAACAAACTTTACATCTCTTCTAATGATAACATTTTTGGACTTAAGTGGAATAAGTCTATATCCTTTGACATCTTCAGAATATACAACAAAAATACATTTTTCACTCTTACGTTCTAAAGCTTTATGTTTCTCATCTGGGATATGGGCCCATGCTTCACTTCCAAAAACACAAAAGTGACTTACGTCTGGTTCAATTGAGCTCCATGCTTCTTCTGGAGTGATATTCTTTAAAACCTTAGTAGGAGTGTGATTTATTATGTAATTTGCATGGTTAATTACATCTGCCCAAAAATTAAGACCAAGTCCTTTAGATTGAAGCATACAATTAGCCATTTCCTTTAAGGTGCGATTCCTCCTTTCAGCTACACCATTTTTTTGTGGAGTATATGGAACAATATGTTGCATTTGAATTCCATTCTCAGTGCAGAAGTTGATGAATTTTTCGTTAACATATTCTCCGCCATTATCAGATCTTAGCTTAAGAATTTGATGTCCAGATTGTTTTTCAACAAAGGCCTTAAAGGCCAAGAATATGTAAAATACTTCACTCTTGAGTTTTACGAAGTATACCCAAGTGCGTCTAGAGAAATCATCAATGAAAGTTAAGAAATACTTGTAGCCAGAGAATGAAACAACTGGAAGTGGACCACATGAATCACTATGCACAAGATGTAAAGGGGCTGAGGCATGCCAGGAGGCACATTTTTCAAAACTATCCTGATGATGTCTTCTGAGTACACATCCGGAACAAGCACCATCTCTGTAAGATACCATTGGAAGACCTGTCACCATATTTTCTTTACATAGATTCTGAAGGGAGAGATAGTTTAAGTGACCAAATCGCTCATGCCAAAGTTTGCTCACTTCATCATTATGAGCAACAAATACTGAGGGAAGATTTGATGACCCAAAGTTGTGAAACTTATACAACCTTGTACAATCATCAGCAATTCCAGTAGCTAAAATCTGTCTAGGATCTCTTAAGTCCTTAATTACAACAATGTGAGCTGAAAATTCAATGAATTTACCTTCACCTGAATGAGTTATCTGATATACAGATAGGAGGTTGCAGGATAAGGTTGGAACACATAATACATCATTAAATTGACCATTGTTTATATGAACAGTTCCAGTCCCTACAACATTAAGAGATCTATCATCACCAACATATATATTTTTGGTGTTACAATCATTTAAAGAATAAAACATGGCTTTGTTTTTGGCCATGTGATAAGAAGCTCCAGAATCAATGAGCCACTCATGAGAATGAGAAGAAGAAGATACATTTAGTGCATAGCCAAACCGAGATGCTTGACAACCACATGCAAAAAGTGCTATTCCTGAAGATTAATTTGAAGTTGAAGAGTGCTCCAAATGGATGTCATGCTTCTTCATTGCTGCTTCCAAGGCTTCCATCTTCATAAAGAATTTGGATTCTAAGTGGCCATCTGGATTACAAAAGTTGCAATGTCTATCAGTCTTCTTCCCTTTGTTTTTATTTGTCTTATCATTTTGTTGAAATGATTTTTCATTTTGAGGCTGAAATTGCTTAGGACCCTTGTTTGGTTTAGGACCATTCCTTTTAGGATACAACTTCTTAGGATTCTTTGAATTTGGTTGAATAAATGAACTCCAAATTTTTGAATAGTGTAACCAGTGTTTGTGTAGATATCCTCAACTTTCCTTGTCTTTGCAACCATGACAAGCTATGAAGAATCATTACATTGACCTCTACTTGCTTCTCCTGAGCCCTTGCAAGTATTTCCTGAGCCTCAACCAACCTATCATTGTCTTCTTTGCAACTTTCGATCTCTGCTGTCAAACTCCTCAATGTATATGATAGACAAGGAGAATGCTTTCCTCCTTTCTTCCCAATTGATCTGTAAGGAGAGTCACGTGAACTGTAGTCTACCATTTCGCTCATCATATTTGATTCTCTTCTTCCTGCAAGTACGCCATATGAGATAAACCAAATAGATACCAAAATTAAATCCATACCTCATTTATGTTTAGGGGAGGCTTATCTCATCTGCAAGATCGATCCACATTAGCGTGATACATATATAATCATAATCACAACAATATAACAACATCATGCATGACCATACCAACTGTACACCATATCTCCATGCATGATAACCATAACCATGAAAACATTAGACTTTAACCAAAGAGAGCACAACCTACTCTAATACCACCCTGTAACTCCCTCCTCCCACATTTACTGACTTTCATCGATTTATTGGGGTAAACATGATCTGAGGGTCACTATGATAAGACTCAACCTCCTATATGACCTTAACAAAATGAATTCAATAGGTTAAGACTTTACTGACTTCCCTCAAGTGTTATAGGACCTCTAGGAGCAACCCAACCCCTCCAGGTTTCCAACCCCTGAGATAACTTTTCTTTTCACTAATCTAGAGCCCCAACCACTCCATTTCCAAGGCATGCAAGTGATTTTAGCCCTCCAATCACATTGATAAACCTACCTCCATGCAACAATGGACTTTTCCATTCAATTCTATCCTAGCGACCACTAATTTTGAGCCACGTTTTCAGGGCTGTGACTCAGGCCTCTGACCATAACTCACTGAAACTTCCATAAATGATAAATGACATAGAAAAAAAGTTTATAAACCAAAACTTGAACCAGGACTTGACCTGACCCCTCCCAACCAGGATTGAAATTTCATCAAACACATGGTGAACATGCAACCCACAAGTCATGAATGCATATTTGAACATAAGGATCTGAAAACTTATCTGAGATTTAACAAGAATAGTTTATGCCTTCTCACAATAGCTTTCATAACACTAGTTAGGTCATACATTCATTAAAAATACATTCATTGAGTGAAATGTGATACAGTCTATACTTAGATTTATCAATTAACCATGCTTATAACCAACATATAACCAAATAAATAACAATTATAGAACAAAAATGTAAGCCACATAATAACAAGTACATTTACTCATCAAAATAATAGGAACTTAACTTTTATTACCCATATGCAAAATCCAACCAAGCTAGGGACTTCCACGTACCACCTAACCATAGATTGAGTTGAACCAAAAATTTCTTTTAGCCAATCACCCCCGTGCCATATTCCAAGCATGAATGTGGGATCTCATGGGATAAAACCATCCATAAACAACAAAGGGAATTGAGAGGTTAAACCACCTCCACCCTCACCATACTACGTTGTCACCTAAACCAGTGTCGAGATCACAAATCCACACCAAGCTTGGATGCCTCATAATTCCTTCACCATAAATTAAGAAATTTTCCAGTCTCCACTCACCTCTTGAGGGTTTCCCAAAGAAAACCATCCCCACCCTTAACCATTGGGATTTTCGTGAGACCAACCTACCATGATCCAAAACCTTCTAGAAATATATAGCTCAACTAAGAAAGAATCTCATCACACCATGGCTATCTAGAAATGGCAAGGCAAAGTTGATACCACTGTCAAAACTAGGCAAAATCCATGCCACCAACAACAAAGAAACCAAAATACACACATGAATATGCCATGCATGCCAAAACCAACTAGGAAACCATACATGCAATATGTTACCTACAAGTATTCCTGCTGAAGTTGCCTAATCCAAAATTTCCTTGAGTGATCCTTTCTTTCCTTTACTTTCCTTTGCTTTCCTTATCTTTCCTTATCCTTCCTTTGCTTGATTGCTTTCTTTCCTTCTTCTCTTGGTGCTCTTTTCCTCTTTGATTCTAACTCTAAAACTAAACTAACCAAAGGATACCAACTGATGCTTTGATGCATTTGTATCCTTGATGCCTCTAATTTCTTCATTCTCCCTCTATTTTCCTTCAATTTCCTCGTCACATGAAAGCTATGACCTTTCACCTCCATTTTCCCCTAATTTCCTTTATTTTCATAAACAAATATGCCAATTGATGCCTCTTTACCCTTTCAAAGGATTTTCCATTTCCTTTGCCAATTTCTCCTTAGCCTTAAACACAAAAAGTGCTTCCCACTTGGATATGTTGCCCAACATTCAGCTTGGAATATGTGTCCCATGGTCTTGGTCTTATTTTTCCTTTATTAACTTTTATTACATGAACTTTTAACTTGAGGTTGTCACAAAAATACATAAGAATGAGGGAACAATGTGAAACATTTGTAACAAGTGGTTCCATATATATATTTCTTGTATGGTTAAGACAATCGATCTTTCAGTGCCAGCTTCCTCTAATTGCTGCTCTTCTGTTATAGATCTTTCAATGATTTCCACATAGAAAATGGTGTCTCCTTCCCATGGAGACTCGAGACTATGTGGTCTCGAACTCCCTCTAGAATGATTCTCCTTGCTCTAGCCACACATTTCTTTCATTTTGCCAATTCTGCTGCATTAGATGCTACTGGCTTGGGGACTTCTTGATACATGAAGCCATTTAGACTGTTATCCTCTAATATTTCTTCCATGCGATCCTTCTAGGCTATAATTCGAGCTGCCATCAAGGGCATACTTGAGTGTTAAACCATTGAACGCCATTGGTGAAAATGAGATGTGATAAGAACTCAATTTCTATATTCAGGAACCTCAAACTGCAAATTTTTCCCTTATTATATAATGTTCTTCTCTTTGATCACCTTGGGTCTGATACCATGTAGAAATTCCCACTGTAGATCACCTGATAATGCAATATACTAAAGCAAAATAAAAGATCTACTTCTACAACAAACTGGCGGAAGCTTAATCGAATTTGACCAAGATCAAATAGAACACATATAACAGAGAATGAGAAATAAATCACACATGAACACAGAAGAATAACCCGGGGAAAGCCTCAGCCTAAAACTCCAATGTTTGTACTATCATACAAGTGGAAATATGTTCAAGTTACAAAAAGAATTAGCTCACAAGCTATCCTACTCTCTCTGCAATCCAACAACACTACTCATAGATAGTCAAAGGCTCTCACAACCTTCTCCTCTTCCCTCCAAGCCTCCTATTTCCTTGCGCAGTTTTTCCTGGGGCCCAATGCTTCCACTTGTGTGAATTCCCACCTCACACTACTCACTTGACTCAGAAATAACTGCAAAAACCTGAAGGAGATGAATCCTTCTGCATGGATGAGTTTCCTATATAGGAAAAATCCTCCAATTGATAGTACACTATCCCTTCCTCTGATCTCAACTGGGTCTCTGACTGAACTGACATGCATGAGTTATTTATGTTAGAATATTTAGTTATCTGAAGTGCAACAGTTACATGCATGGATGCATTAACTAACTGAACTCATAATTAATTCAACAAACTATTTGAGCTAATCTAACTATACTTGACTCAGTTAACTGAGCCAACTAATTTCAACTCATCCTTATCTCTTTAATTGATGGATAAATTCCTCAATCAATGGATAAACTGGTTCATGTCCCCAAATAGACTTCATGTTTGATTTTCTACAACTAATTAGCTCAAGATGAATTAATTAATTATTTTACAAACATCTGCTAAGGTTAAATTCGAATTTTACTTCTCAATTTTAGTTCAGGGACTAACTAAAATTGGAATCTATCCCGAAATGCTATTTATAGCAGTGTTATTTTTAGCACTTCCATTTTTCATTCCTTGTTTCTATGTCCAACTCTGGTACCTGAACTGCTATTTATAGCAATGCTATTTTTAGCACTTCTATTTTTAGCATTTCTTGTTGCTATTTTCAACACATAGATCCTCCCAATATGGAGGCCATCATGAAATGGACAATGCCTACTAATATTTTTTTGGTTAAGAGTTTCATTGGGGAAACAGAGTACTTGAGGAAATTCATAGCCTCATTTTCAGTGGTAGAAACAATACTCCATGCCATAATAGCAAGTGGGAAGAGTTTCCAGTGGGGAAAGGGTTAAAAGATGGCTTTCAAGGAGCTAAATAAGAAGATCAATCGAGCACCAATTTTGGAATTCTCAAGCTTGCAACAAATCATTGAGGAGGAGAGAGATGTGAGAGGGTATGTTATGGGAATAGTCTTGATGCACAAAGGGAGGCTTGTATGCTACCATTCATAATTGCTTCATGGGGATGTTCTTAACTATCCTACCTACAACAAGGATCATTATGCCCTGATGCATGTTTTGAAGAAGTGAAAGCACTATCTTATGGGAATGGAGACAATAAGTCACATATACCACTAGCCACTATAGTACCTATAGGCCCAAAGTAAGCTACAACAGACCAGGTATTATAAGTTGATGGTATTTTGTTAAAATTGGAAACTAGGACCATAATACACCTTGGGACATCTCATTTGATGGAGATGATGATTGAATTAAATTCCTCTCTTAGAGAGGACCAAAATTGATATAAATATCATCCAATTTGGACAAGAAGAAGTGTGTTTTTGAATTTAGGCCCACATATGGGAAATCTTTTTAGGTTGGCCACATCATAATGTAGGCTCATCAAGCCTAATTGACACGAATCTTCACCCTCAAAGAGTTGTATAAATACAAGTGACATCTCACCTCATTTGGAATCATCATCAAACACACATTCTTTCCTCTCCTCTCATTGGTTCATACAACTATTAGCCAACTTCTCTCTCCCTATGGCAATGACACATTTCTCAGCTGAATTATAAGGCTGAAAATTTCAGGAGCTAACTAGGTTTTACTAGCATTGACTAGGGACTCTTTGACATGTTTTGACTACAATTTTTGGATAGATATTTTTATTTCTTTAGCCTTCATTTCTGGGCACAAAATTTGATAAGATATGGTTAGTTTGATTAGTGCTGACTACAACTTTGACCGCAAAAAATTACAACAAATTCTCTCTCTCCTTTAAATCAATTGACTAGATTGTTTTGGGTTGATATTGATAAAAAAGGAATGTTTAATTTAATTGAAGTTCACCAAGATCAAGGAGGAAAGTTTGACAACTTCATTGGCCATCTTTGACTTTATCGTTAGGCTAAAGTTTGACTACAGTTCACTACATAATTCTCCGTGTTGTTTTGAATTTGATTTGGAAAGTCAATTTCTACTTTTTTACTCTCTCTCTATTGAACATTTGATGTAATAATAATAAGATTTTTTCAAAGGGTTTTCCCCACATTTTATTTTTTCCCTATCATCCATCAAATCTGGTGTCCTCTTGTCTTGGCTTGTCTTTTTCATCTTGTTTCATGTTCTATCTACTTTTACTATGAATGTGATTGATGTGATTGTTATTGGAAAGCTAAATTGAAAATTTCATTGGGTTGCAAAAGGAATACTGAAGTAATTTTTCTAAGCATATAACATACCATTGTTAACTAAAATTAACATGGTATCGATGCCCAGGTGAAGACAAACCCCAATCAAGAGTGAGAAAAACAAATCACTAAGAGAGATCCGTTGGAAAAGACTATTGGACTAATGGCTACTACATTTTACTTCAAATCTGAGGATAAGCTCAAGGAAAAATTTGACTATCATGCATGGAATATGACTTTGGACTTGACTTGGGAAAAGCATGATGCCATGGACTATGTGAAGAGAAGAGTGGTGGAGTCTCCTTCAAATTCACCTGCTGCTACGAAGACTAAATACAAGAAAGGTGAGTTCAAAGCTAAGAAAATTATCATAGATGTTGAGCCTCCATTTTCTCCAAATTTTCATGATTTAACTGAAAAATTGTACTAAGTGTCTATAATCATTATTATTAATTTAGTGAATTATTAAGTTATTATCTAGAGGCATTTAGAGCTGACAATTGTTGATCTGTGAACTCTTCTTGTTTTGTTAATTTAATGTGAAAATGTAATTAATGTCGAGCTATTTTGTGGCAGGTGCTAACATTCCTATAATAACATTTCCTATACTAGTTGTGCCTGCACCAATATGCCTCCACCAACATGCCTGCACTAATTTGGGGCTTTCATACATTGACACATCTCTAGGGAAATATGAAAGAGGTTTTTGTTCAAAATATTGTTTGAACACTTCCACATAATATAAGATACACCCAGGTCATACGGATTTATGTTTAGGCAATAATTAATTCCTCAGCCCCAAATTCACAGCAGTTTCCAAACTACCAAGTTCTGTGACGTTTTCCATGCAGGTGAACGAGAATAGAGAAATTATAAAACATGGGTTTTGGTCCCAGTATATCAAATTGAAAAAGCCTCAAATTTTTTTCTAAAATTAGTAATGGTATAAAAGTTACATAATGGTCTTTGAGGCAGTTTTCTAAAAGTAGATTGTTTTTCCAAAATCTTAGCATCTAAGATTTCAAACAGTCATTTTAGGGCACGATTTTTGAGGCAATGGTTGTGAACCAGAAAATTATGAGAGAGGTTATTGTTAAAAATGTAACAAGATATATTTTATCCAAACAGTTTTCTGAAATTCGTTGGTTAAGAAGATACGCAGGGTTCTTTGGAGGCATTTTGTTAAAAAAATCGATTTTTCGAGAATTGTAGAAAACGACAAAATTTGGGAAATTCCTACCATATCTTCATTCCTTCAATGGGTAAATGGTTCTATTGATATTTTATTGATGAATATCAGTTTGGATTCAATCCCCATGTTGTTTGCTAAGGAATAGAGCCAAAATTATCATGAAATAACATTATAAAAGGAAGAAGCCACGTAGGTGTGAAGGTTGGGGTTTTTGTATTTAGCAAATTGTATGGTGTAAATCATTTTTCTTTGTAGGAGGAGGGAATCGATCTTGCTGTGTAAGAAGGGAGGAGTTGCGCACTAGTGGGATGATCCATGGAGGGGATAACTACAACCAACACAACATTGTTTTATGAATTTGTAACAAGACTCCTGCAATGAACTTCTTCGACATTTAACTTAGAATTTTGGTTTCTACTCTAAAATGAGTTTATTTGGCAATCGCTTCTGAGTTTTATTTCTCCTAAATGTTTTAAAGCCTATGATTTAAATTGTTGCAAGGGCAACGAGCTGGGCCCACCAGCCAGTCCGTTGCCCCAATTGTCTTAACTTTCTTTTCCTGCATTTTAGTTTTCTTGGTGTGAGTGTCATCTTAGATAATTTTGTAATTTCATTTCATAGCTCTTCCTTTAGTCATTTCATTTCCAATTTTATTCCAAAATATTTATTTGATTACTTTGGTTGTTTAAGCTTAATATCAACGCTTTTGGATGTATTTTCATAAGGGCTGAACTAAAGTAAACAGTGAATGTTTTAACTACATCTCTTATTTATTCTTACAAAGATTTACCGTGATCTCATTGCTGCATAAAAAAGTTTATTTCTAGAATGCAATGGTGAAATAATTGCTGAGAAAGAATTCTGGTTAACTTAAATTAACATGTATTCATGATTTCCTTTGAATATTATGTGAGACAGATTCCTACACTTTTTCAGAAACGCATTTATTGTTGCACTTTTGCAAGCAGATTCTTGGATTAACATAAGAAAAGATTGTGAATCTTGTTGACAAAATGCTCACAGAATTCTTCATTATAGTTAAATGTTGTATATATTATAAGGAAGTATTTAGTAAGATCAGGGTAAATAACACAAATTATATATTGGTTCTTATAGCATATTTATCTTACAACTAAAAATTGAATTTCCTTTAAGAGAAGCAATGTATTATTATCTTGAAACTTTTTAAAGCAATCGATTATTTCCTTATATTAGTTGGAATGCAGTTGTTGTGTGATTTCTAGTTTCATGCTTGGAACATAGTAGCAATTTTTAAGATGTTTTTCATTCCTTATTTCTTGAATCACTTCTTTTGAATGGGGTGTACATTCCTTTATCCTGTGGACAACTAAGGAAGACTTACTGCAGGAGTTAACTCAACCCAGAAGAGGATCCAGAAATAGATTCCCAGAGTGCGTTTAATTTTCTTTGAAGAGGCTTGTTTATTTTTCCTAAATGATGCTCCTTTTGAATTTCTTGCAAGAGCTTGGTTTTTATTTAATAGATCCCCAAGGTCATATTCTGGCATATATTGTACTACGCCTCTAAGTTTACTTACCCGGATTGACAAATTAAATGTTGGTGTAAATCTTGCATTTATACTTTCCTACATTTTGGTGTTGTTGCTAGGGGGAGCATTGTAGGATAAGGCCTCAATGATTTTTTATGTTTTTCCCTTTCCTTCACAATTTCATCTAAAGATTAATGAGATTCCACAGGTAACAATGTGCACAATTAATTTGTGCAACAAATATTTATCCAAATTGTTACAAAGGAGGTTAATTTCCAGAGTACTCTGAAATTTGAGTTAGATCAGTGACCTTAATGTCAAACAATTTCCAACTTCCAACTACTTGAAACATAATATTGAATTCCCAATAAATGTCAAACAATTTCCAACTTCCAACTACTTGAAACATAATATGGAATTTCAAAGTGGGATTCCAACAATCTCTCCTCCTTTTCTCATTCAAGTTTTTTCCCTGAATTAGCCAAAATGGCCATGATTTTCTCTCAAAAACGTGCAATCAATGCACATTAGTCCACTAGGCATAACATCTCACTTTTACTCATCTCATTAAGCAAAATATAATCAAAATATGTACAGAATTATGAGAATATTTGATTTAATTAAGATTGGAGGTGTATTAAGGTCCATATAGTTACCCAATGATGAGGCGCATGACCTCCCTTCAGGGACCATGGTTTGAGGAAGAACTGCCATTCAGCCGCAAACATACATAATTTTGGTTTCTTATGAAATTTAGGGCGTTCTACTAATTAGGTAATCATCTTTTAGTTTTAGAAGATAGGTTGTGGTTGTCATTTCTGATATCTTAAGTTTTGTATTGGATTTTATGTTGCTTTCATAATAGGTTTCAAGCATTTCCATGCATGAACTTGGCAAATAAATGATGCCAATTCTATTTCGTTATATTGTTGTAAACCCTTCTTATTTTGAAATGATTTATGGATAAATGCCAACAATGTGTGTATGTTTCAAGAGTTTCAATATTTTAGGAAGAGCTCATATCATCATCCTCATCCAAACCATACCCACCCATGGTTGCCAAAGGCCACTAAGTTCTCAATCCAAGTTATCATTTCACAAGGACAACTTGCCATTCTTGTTGAGCAAATCCAACCATCATAGGACTTTGGTTTGAGTTCTAAGTTAGTTCCAACCACTTCCTTGCCTTATTCCTTCCATCGCTCACCTTCCCTAAGCTCCATACCACTGTCCAAATCACTCCTTATGCTTTCGGCTTGTTCTTGTAGGAAAATAGGGGATCTTGTAGGTGAACTAGGACATCCTGTAGGAAGACTTGTAGTGGCCTGTTTTGAGCCCGATTTGTGAAAAATTCATCACGGAATATAGGATAAGACCCCTACCTACCTCCCAAGCCATTTGACCAATCACACTCATCTCTCTCCACACCTATCCCACCTGCCATTCAACCAAGAAGGATTAGCATTCATGTTTTCACAAAAAGACAAAAAGAAGAAGGTTGTTATGCTTACTCATATGCACAATAGTTAAGTGCTTGTTTAGATCAGATTTCATGCTTAGGTTAGTTAGGATTTCACATATGTTAAATTAGAATTATTTTGAAGCAAGGTATCTTAATAAATAGCTAGACGAGTTGTGCTTTTTAGGCATCTATTTCAATCTTTCATTATTGCAGTAGGTAGCATTTCAATCCTCTCAATTATAATGCTGCAAACACTCTTCAAATCCAACATGGCATGTTACCATTTGCGACGTTTTACTCTGAACTGAAATTGGAAGCTCTGCTCTAAACTCTGAAATTTACTGAAACAGCAGCTATGGGAGGAACCCTCATTACACATGAGCCTGGCACGACAGCAGTCCTTGAACTCTTTCCAGAGATTTATCAAATTTTCTTGCAAGCAGGATGGATAGAGTACTTCAGGAGACTTCCGGACTTTGACGAGCAGCAAGTCCTTGAATTTGCATGCAATTTAACAGAAGGATTCTCTGTCGTCCAGGGGGTTCAAATCCCAGTCACGGAGGAAATTATAGCCCAAGTTACCGGGCTACCAGCTAATGGCACACGGTGGTTCAGCAGAAAGCACCTGATTCTTAATGCGTAGCAGGATTTTCTCCGACCATGCGAGCAGGTAGAGCCCAAAGGCAGAGGCGTAGCACTTCGGTCGTTACCTCAACTGTGCCTGAAAGTCACTGAATTTGTCAAGCAATATCTGACGTGCGAAGGCCGTTACCAGGTAATTTACCAACACAACTTCGTCCGGTTAAATCATTTGAGAAATGGTTAGTTAATAAACATGCCATATTATCTATTGGGTTGTCTCAAAAACATGTCACGATATGCTGTTAATGCAAAGCGTCCACTTCTTTCCTTAAAACACCACCGCCTAGCCCAATTGCTGATTAATAGAGCCCTCGCTCTAAATAACCCTCCACCGCCCATTAATCCCCATCAGGAGGCAGAAATTCCACAGCCAGAACATGAAATTCTTCATCAAGAAGAGGAAATTCTTCACCAAGCTGAGGACACACCTCAGCAAGATGAAGAACTTCCTCAGCAAACGGAGGACATGCCTGAAAAAATCCCTCTAGAAAACCCTTAGCAAGCAGAGCACATTCCTAAACAACTCCAGCAAACACCCCCGCAAGTTGCTGAGAATGAACAAGCAGCAGTAAAAATAACCACGAGAACAACCCCATCTCCCAAAAGAACCAATCCTTCCATTCCCATACTTGGTATTTCTACTGATGACTCCGATGACAATATCCCTATTACCCTGCTTAAACAAAAAAGGCAGCAGGAAGAGAAAACCCCATCGAAAAGAAGAAGAACTAGGGTTTCAGCTAAGGCACCTGCTACCCCGGCTACTGTCCCCATCCTAAAGAAAGCTAGCCTGAAGAGAAAAACACCTGAATTCCCTGTTTCTCTACCAAAGCGAAGAACTCGGTCATCGGTAGCAGCTGAATCTTCTAATTCCCCCAGTTCAACGCCCATCACTATAAGGATCCACACTCCCACCAGTCCTCAAAACTCCTCTCCCTCACCCTCGGAAGCTGAGATGTAGAGTGTTCATAGGTTCATGACATCATATTTTAAGACAGCTAACACACAAGAACCAGCTGCCGACACCCAAGGTAATAGTGACCAAATGGCTACAACACAAGAAACAGCCACTACCCCAGGTGACACACAAGAACCACCTGTGGGGAATACTGATCAAAATGATGAAACACAACCTCTGCCTCCATTGGAATCTACTGCTCCACAAGACCAGCCTACCATACCTGCCCTAGAGGAAGAAATTGAATTTCTGAAATCTCAGATTCAGGACTATCAGGAGGAAATAATAAGGGTTAAGGAAGCATATCAGAATGAATTCTGCCTGCATGTTTTAGCACGGGTAGCGTCTGCAGCAGAGAAGAGTAAAGATAATGAATATGTGTGTACCAATTGTGGTGAAATATATACTCAAGCAGGATATAAGGTAGTGGCAGAACCAATGAAGGAAGCCTCTACTGTTGTAGATGAAACAAAAGAGCCTGTTGTTACACAGACGAAAATGCCACAATCCTCTACTGAAATAAAAGAACTTGTTGACACACAAGAACCAACAGGCTCCCCAGAAAAGGTAGACGCAGAAGAACCTGTTGTCACACAAGAACCAACAGGCTCTCTAGAAAAAGTGCAGACAGAAGAACCTGTTGTCACACAAGAACCAACAGGCTCTCCAGAGAAGATGCAGGACCAAACTGAAGAGCTTACTGACACACAAGAACCAGTAAGTTCCCCAGAAACTGCACAAGACCAAACTGAAGAGCTTACTGACACACAAGAACCAGTAAGTTCCCCAGAAACTGCACAGGTCCGAACAGAAGAACTTACTGACACACAAGAACCAGTAAGTTCTCCAGAGATTGCGCAAGAACAAGCAGAAGGGCTTGCTGACACACAAGAACCAGCAAGTTCCCCAGAAATTATGCAGGAAGAAACAAGGAATGAGAAAGAGGAGAATACAGATTCACCTCGGCCTACCCAAATTGCTATGGAAGAAGTAGTTACACAAGAATCAGGAAATGAAGAAGAAAACACAGACTCATCTCGGCCCACTCAAAGTGTCATGGAACGAGAGGAATAAATAGAAGGAAATAAGAAAAAAGGTATAGACTCACCCCGGCCTACCCAAACTATTATGGAGAAAGAAGAAATAGTTTCAGGAGGAAATGAAGAAAAATTGGACTCACCCAGCTCTATTCAAATTGCCAAGGAATCAGAAGAAGAAGAAGGAAGTGAGGAAAAAGGCACAGACTCACCCCAACCCACCCAAATCACCATGGAACAAAATGAATCAGTACAACAGGAAGAAGAGACACTAGCCAGAAATGAAGAAAAAGATGTTGGATCATCCGAGCCTACTCCTACAGAGTAGGTTATCCTTGTGGATGCCTTTACACAAACAGAGCTTCCCTTCGTTAGTGATGTATGCACAGAAACAGATAGTTTTCAAGCATTAAAGGGAGAGTGGTGGAGAGATTATGAGCAGTCACAAGGCAAAGCATTCCAACAGCAAAAAGGGATCTGGTTTAGTCATGCATACAAGAACTGGGAATCACTTGAGAAATGCAGAGCCCAGTACAAAGAGATCAAGGAACTAAAAGCCAGATTGACCCAGATGTTTGAGTTGTTCCAAAGACTACTTGCCACAAGGAAACCCTCTTTTAATTATGCAACATTTCTAAGGGAAAGACTCACATCTTTGCAAATAAAGGTTGTTAAAGAAGGTAGACCTCATCAGGTAGTTACATCAGAGCAGTTTATGCAAACCTTTGCAAAGGCACCTAAAAATGATCAAAATTTGTTATGCGAGCTCTATCTCCATAATGAAGCCATGTCCGAAGAAAGAAATATGAATATGGTACCTGTAGTTGGCGACATACAGCTGAGAGCCTTTATCTCCTTTTTAGCTAATCAACTTACATGGCAGAACACCTTTGCTTCAGCTCAACATAATGAACAAAATTGTCTTCTGTGGATTAGAGCTGAACCGCAGAACGCGGCCACCTTTATTGCACAACACCTGAGAATGGTAAGCGATCCTGAAATGAAGGACCATGTTAAGCAACTGCAAGCAATGGGCCTGAAAGACTGTCAGCATTATGTAAAGACTAAGGTATCCTCGGCTGTGAAGGCAAACAAATTGTTTTGGGAGAACTGCCCCAAGGAGAGGTAGGAATATCACCCTTATAATCCACCTAATTTGCAGGTAGCACTCTCAAGGGTACCTCATTATGTTCAATGCATGCAACACTGTGCTGAAAATTGGATGGGTTACAGATTTAGATTTCCACTTTTATGGCTATCTGGTGAACAATACAAAGGACAGTTTGGATTATCGAACAGGGAAGAAGCAGCAGCATCGAGGCAAATACAGACTGCCTGTGGATTCAGGAAGAAGTTTGATGCCACTTCCTATAACTATTGTCTCAGTAATCTACATTGTTCATCCCAGTACTCCGACTTAGACTCAGAGTAGGCATTGCATAGGGAGATGCAATCTCTTCAGTTGGGGGGGATGTTAGGACTCAGAATTGACCAATTTTGACCTTATATTTTTGCCATAATATTATCCTTTTCAGTCATAAGTTGTAAGCTTTGATTACATAATGACTTAATCTCCCCAAGGTACGAAGTAACTTTCCGCATATCTATATGTTTAATTGTTCATTGCATATTCGTGAGTATCTTTATATTTATCTTTGAAAAGCTGACTAAGTTGCCAAGTAATTGTCTTAAGCCTGCAGGAATTATAATTTATAGTTGCTGTAACACCAGAAACAACAACTACACAGTTTCCGCAACACCAGAAACAGCAACTACGCAGTTGCTGCAACACCAGAAGCAGCAACTACGCTGTTGCTACAGTCAGCAACAACAACCATCTAAAGCAGGTTATTTTGCAACAGCTGGGAATAACAAACGGCAACTATCTGAAGAATGCTGACGCGACATGATCACGCAGCTGTCTAAAGCGGGTAGAACACAGTTACCATTGCCTAAATTAGGAACAGCATGGGGAAACGATAAAGGAATACAAGGATCCCAAGAAGACGGTTGAAGTCGGTTATCAGCTGTGTAACAGCCAGAACCCAAGAAAGAATATACTATTATACTGTTGTAACGGCGTTCAGTAATTCTTATTTTTGATAGAATGGGTTAACTGAATGAACTGTAATAATCTATTGTAATAGATGTCTCCTCTAGAAAGAGGAGACATCTACATTAGAAGGGGGGTTATTGTGTGATCTGTAAAGGAGATTTTGAGAGAGATCAGCAAGTCTGAACTTTATTGTACTTGAATCTTTTGGCAGATGAATAGAAGATTGTTATGAGCACTTAATCTAGCCTTTGTTTTCTGGGGAATCTTGTGAGAGGGACTGGGCCCACCTTCCTCACAAGATTCACCCGTTTACTTTTCTGTCAAGTGTGTGATAGTTTCTTTCTGCTGGTACTCTGTTTGGATTTTGTAGCATTACCTCTCGTATTTCCGTTTTGCTAGTACTCTGTTTCATTAACTGCTTGAAGTTGTGCAAGGATATTTCACCGGTGAATTAGAGTGCAGTGTGTGTTAGAAATCTGGTTACAGGGGCAGGTGCTGAACGTCCTCACCTGGAGGATAGGGTCCTAATCCTCTGCCAACAGAGCATCCATCACTTTGCTTTTCAGATTTGTAATCTTAATTAATTATTTGTATTGTGATAACTTAGCGTAAGAATCACGTATACTACAGCTTTTTAATGCTTTTAGAATTAAGTACATACAGTACGCGGTAGCCTTTCGAATAAAAATACTTTCCGAGGTTGACAATTAATGTGGTACTTGATTGTTTAATCAATAAACAATTCAACTAGCCAACAACCATGACAACAAAGAACCACATGCAATACCATGCATGCCAAATCTAACAAGGAAATCACACATGCAAATTAATACATACAAATAATCCTGATGTGGTTGCTTTATCCTTCTCTTCCTTACTTTCTCCTTCCTTCCTCTTGACTTCCTTTCCTTTCTTGATCCAATTACAAAGTGCTCCAAGAAAAATCTATGTGTCCAAGAGTGAGAGGGAGAGAGAGAGAGAGAGAGAGAGAGAATAATTAGAGAGCTCCAAAACTGAACTGACAAAACATAACACTAACCAAGCTTGGGAAAAACCTTGCGAAATGATCCTCATAATCATTTTTATCGATGTGGCCTCTATTTTATTCAATTTCCATTATTTTCCTTCATTTTCCTCCTCACATGCAACATGTTACCTTTCACCTTCCTTTCCTTGTAATTTCCATTATTTTCATAAATTAATGTGCCAAAAATTTCATTTTTCCTTTCCAAAGCCTTTTTCATTGCCTTTGCCAATTTCCTTAGCCATAATAAACCAATGAACACCCACACTAGGATGTCTTGCCCAACACTCAGTTTGGAATGTGTGTCCAATGACCTTGGTGTTATTTTTTCCTTTATTAACTTTTACATGGAATTTTTACCAGGGTTGTCAAGTGAGCAATGAAAAAACCTGAACATGATCACACACTTAAAACAATTGATGACATAACATTGATCACTCATAACATATAAACAACATACTTCCCTCAATGCAATGACATTGCGACAAAGTTCCTCAAGTGCGACACTAAACATACACTTTACAACGACAATGACGACATGTGTGAGATAGTGCTTGATACTTTTGGAATGAGTGTTATACATGTATACATGATCACAATGACTCATTAGCACCAAGGTTAGCCCTTGAAACAAACAAAAACTAGATATGTGTGATGTACAATGCTTGCCATGCTAAATGAGGGCACTTTGATTTTATTCTAAACAAGACTAGATCACTTAAAGAAAACACACGTGATGTATCTTAATACTTGTGATGACATCATTAAAATTCATAGTAGGCTCTAAAATTTGTATGTAGGAAAATGTTTCGGAGGGTATTGCAACAACAACAACACTTGGCGATACACTGGTTGAATTCTAGCTTCTCTACCTTGGTCAAATATTTTATGCAGGGTCTAGTTCCTCAGGGAGTATTGATTCATTGTGCATATTACTTTGGGTTCCCACTTACCCCATGTATAAATGTAGTCCCCTTCATCATTTCTTGGTTGAAAATAATCATAAATCTATTCATATCACAATATTTCAATCGAGGAGAAGGGTAACGTTATTCATGAGCTTAATATTTTCATAGTATAGTTTTTCATATCTAGTATTTCTTCGATACTAACAAGCTTAAACAATAACCTGGAGGAGCCACTTCAATAACAAAAGCATTGCTTCGCTACCAACGAGCATGGATAGCACCTCAACAAAGTTACTTACTTCACCTCCTTGTGCATGAATCCTTTCTCTTCTATCACCCTTTAATATTTATTTATTTTATATAGGATTGTGCATCAACATTTGCATGGGGTGGAAGAGCGATCTTGACTTATTGAGAGAAGAAGAGGTTGTTCCTTTAGAGAAGCATATATAAAACCTCTAATATAGGTTTTCTCATTTTAGATTTTATGCTTGTACTTCTCTACTTGATTGAATCACCGTGGAGAGCACAAAAACATAAAGAACCGACTGTAGAAATGAGGTTTCTATAATAGACACGAATGTCATGGTTTGGCACAATGATTTCCCTACACAGGGATCATATTTTTTGTTAGAACATCATTGAAAAAAAAGTGTAACCAAGATTAATAAGAAGGATTGAAGGTTAGCCAAATGTTGCAATGTGACAAAACGCTTTTTAATTTTTCCACATACAATGGAACCAAAAACACACTTACATAGGATGCTTATTCACATGAATGAAGAGACAAAACAAAATATTAAACATGACAAAAAATAAAAAAATAACAAAATATGTACATAGAATAGGGCACAAACCTAGACTGTTATTGAAAATATTATTTCAAATCTTGGCCATTTACAGGAAGAGATTCACTCTTCTCACCCAAGTATTGGAGATGATAATTGGCATGGACAAAATTATTATGAACAAAAAATAGCCTGATCCACAGGGACTCGAAATTAGTGTGTATCCCATCCAGAAGAGTCATCTTCTGGTGAACTTGATTCTTCTACTGCTAGCTGGCATAAACCATAACCCTTGATAGTGTGAACTAGTTTGAAATAAATATCATACTCCTGTAAGTTTTCCATCCAATTTTCTCTTCTTTCACCGAACTCTTGTTGAAAAAACAATGATCTGACATCTGGTTGTGGCACAAAGATAATACAATGATTCTTCAAAAGATAAGGCCGAAAGTATTTTACCACCTTGTATACTTTGTAATCTTGTTTATCAATAGTTGGGTGATTATGTTCAGGTCCTTACAAGATGACACTCATGAATGATATGGTCCACTCGTTATTATGATCATCCTTCTATGTAAGAATGATAGCAAGAGAGGTATCATAAGTGAAGGTGTATAGTAGGAAATATTTGCTGAAGTTTGGATTGTATAGTGTTGGTGCATCTGCAATCACTTTCTTTATATGAGAAAATGCATCCTTTTCCTTTTTATATCACTTGTATATCACATACTTATTTATCATCTCCTGTAGTGGTTTCACTATATAAGCATAGTCAAATATGAATTTGCAAAGGAAATTGATTTTCCCCAAGAAGGATTTAATGAATTTCTTATTTACCAGTAAGAGAATCTACATAATAGTCCTAACCATTTTAGGGTCCACCTTAATCCTTCTCTTTGTGATTATATGGCCCAAGGTATTTCTCTCAGACACTCCAAAAATGCTCCTTGGGATTAAGAGATATCGCATATTTGTGACATCCCTTGAAAATTTTCTTCAAATGGAGTAAGTGGTCAGATATTCTTTTCAAAAACATTGTTTTTTCATCAAGATACAACACTATGTTATGTCCAATGAAATATGAAATGTGATGCCTGTCATGCATTGAAAGGTATCACATGCATTAATAAGTCTAAACGGCATTCTCTTAAAATAAAACATACCCACTTGTTTCGAAATGTAGTTTTGTGCCTGTCGGGTTCTCACACCAAAACCTAGTTGTAGCCCAAAAATCCATCCAACAAGGAAAACATTTCAAACCCTGATATTGTCTGTAGAATATATTCCATCAATGAAACTGAATAATTTCCCCTTCTAAGGAGTGATTTCGATTGCGAAAATCCATGCACAGGTGCATTCCCCATACTTCATTCTCACAAAAACCAAATTTAAGACGCACGTAGAATGTCACACTTTGAAAATGATTTGGGCATCTAGAAACTTCCTCAACTCTTTTTGAATCAAGGGTTCAAGGGTTAGGTGAACTTTATGTAGATTCTGCTGAGAACTATTTTCCCCTTCCTTGATTGGGATTAAATGCTATATTTTTCGTGTGTTGTATTTGTTTAGATCATAATATGTCCACATGAAAACATCTTGGTACTACTTGAAAACGTTGAGGAAATTTTGTCACTCTTGAGGTGTGAAGCAACTAGCAATGTTGACAAACTTCAAATCTTCCTCTGTACCAAGATTTATTTTCTCTAGCGATGGAGTCAAGGTATGAGTCTTCACGTTTATCGACCCCTTAAAGAGATTTTGTAGGTCATATAGCTTTTCAACTGACACCATGCCCTTAGGCATGGGGTTTCCTTTGCTTGCTTGAGATGTTTCATGCAACACTTTATCATGCTCATCTTCATCAATGACTACATCCCTGAACACATCAGTTTTCGCCATAAAATGCAGTATTTTTTGGTCATCATTGAAAATGCAAAATTTAGTAATATTATCAGGAAAAAATGAACTATAACTAAATTTAATATAAAATCCATCCGTTAGCGGTGACAACTTAGTAGCATCATTTTCTAATGTTTAAGCAACAATGTTACGTATTCTTGGAACAAAGAGAATATTACACATTTGGAATTACGAAATCAGATGTCATACATGTTGTGGATAAGATTATGTGACACAGTGTATAGTATTATGTACCTATCACATGACAATTTCAGAGTCACCTATTGCTTTGAGAACCCAAAATTTGAGGTCGATGGATTTCTTCAAACCCAAGATGATTTTTGTGTATTCTATGACATTGTTAGTACACTCAAATTCCAATCGGAAAGTGATCACATATTTTCTCTATTGCAGGTCTAACAAAATACAACCAGCTCCATAGCCCTATCGTGTTTTCGAACCAAAAAAATACAAAATCTAAGTAATATAAATGCTAGAGTTGTCCTACACTACTACTTTCTATATCTTTTGTACAAAGGTCATTATCACCAATTGGATTTCTAGGAAGGAGTTCCAATTGTGTATCTGGTGGGACTGGTGAAGGCTATGCCAAATAATATCCATGATCTACTTCAAGAAAACATTTTTGAATATCACTTCTGCAAATCCCATTGGTTCATTATTTTCTTCAAGTTGTGTCACAGTACGCTTCATGTAGGGCTCACTTTCAACTTGAATCTGATTATTTATGCTCTTGTATGGAAGCTATAAATGAGACTAGTATATCACAAAGTATCCTTGGAGTATTCTGGACCAATATCTGCTTAGCAGTAATCCATAGGCTTCCGGAATGTCCACAACTACAATATTTATACACTGGTGAACTCTATGATAAAATGAAAAACAAATAAGGAAATTTTTTAGTTCACCAATCACTTGGACAAGGGATCTGTCTAGTTGTATGATTTGTGCCTCAGTTTATCCCAATTTGCAATTTATTTTGTTAGCAACTGACAATGGCATAAAATTTACGGATCTACCAAAATCAACCAGACAATTGTGAAAAATATATTCAAAATTTTCAAATGTTAACATAAATGGAGGGAAATGAGCATTAGAACTTAAATTTACAGCATTTACAACAGATTCAATCATATTACGAGAGTTATTGGACATTATCTAAGAAGAATAAAATTCTTTACCTACTATGGAATGGGATGAGAGTGCCTATAGAATCAGTTCCCACTAACCCATTAACATTGCGACCTCAAAGAGTGAAATGTTAGCATGAGCTCCCTTCATATATTCAAAAATGTTGTAATAATTATTTTACTTCATAGCGATCTATGTTGATGGGTCAGGTGATGTAATTTTAGCAACTGCAGCAGGAGTGATGGAATATTTCTTGTTGCTACTGGAAGTTTTCTTGCAAGAAGGAGCACCTCCAGAATTGTTTTCTGAATTATGAGCTAACTTGGAAGGTGGAATAATTTTTCGCAACAATTTCTTCTTAATTTCCTGCTCAGAAACATGTCCCTTTCTGTTGAGGTTATAATGAGAAGTTGACTTCTTGGGAGTTGTTTCACTTGCTGACGGATGATCAACACTTTGTTTATCAACATTGTATATAATACTGAACATATTAATTCAATGTCCAACACCTGAATTGTTTTCGATCATGGTAGGTTCTCTTTTTTCTTCATTTTGCGCAGATTGTTCTTTCATTAATATGGTACAAACAATATTAGCCAACATAATTTTCATATTATGGTTACACCACGAGCAAATATTTTCTGAAAGTTTTTCTTGATGAAAGGTGCAGACATTATCCATGACAAAAATTTCGATATTGAACACCATATTAGAACTCTGAGTAGATTTGGCCAGTTGTGAAGTGTTATTCCTTTTGAAAAATGATATCCTGGAAGACTTGATTGTAGTAGTAGATGCCTTTCTTGACCAACTTTAGAGACTTGGTTAAGACTTCCATGTTGAAGGAATATTTGTCTTTAGTTCTACTACAAGAGGCTTGGTTTTTCTTTCCATATTCTTTGGAGTCTTTGGGTTTATCGTCATCTATGAATACTCCAATAAATCGCAAAGTTTTTTTATATAGCAAGAGCTTCTACAATGTTTAAGGCCAATGTTTCCTTTGAAACTCTTTTAACGAAGACATAAATGTTAGTCGGCAAGGCAGATGTGTAATAATCCTTCGTGATATCATCGTGAGGTTACACATCAATGGGGAACTTGTTCAATAAATGCACAAATATCTTATTAAAATATTTAATTATTTATTTATCCCCCACTTTCAAATTCCCAATTTCTTTCAGTAACATGGCGAGAGTCTTGTCATCAAAAACGTTTTTGAGAAAAGTCTTCTTAAACTCCCTCCAGTTTCAGATTGAATTGGCTGGAAGACTATGATAACACACAAAAACTATACCTTTACCTTCTTAAGTTTATGGAGAGAGTTTACAAGAAACATCTTCGAAGCGTACCTCAAGCAACTGTAAATGCATGTAGAAATTGTCTATATGGCCTTTAGCTTGGTCTTCTTGTCTAGATTGAACTTTGACAGTTACTTTAATGGAAGTTTAGGCATGTTATGAAGATTTTCCAGAAGAGCGAGTGTCCCTTGGGCCATCCAATCCAAATTTTTGTCAGCCTTGTCTTCATCTTTGGCTTCCTCCTCTTATGAAGATGAAGAATATTTTCCCTCACTATTCCAGTCTACATTGTAATCATGGTGCTCCTCGTCAGAAAAGTAAATATATACTCCTTTATTTTCTGGATTCTCCTCAACGGGTGGAAGTTCCCCTCAATTTTTTGTGGGTTCAACCAACTCTTTGAGGGTTTCGATAACCAAATATTCCACCAATGAAACCAGTATGATACTAGGATTTACTTCTTTCTTTATAGTCTTATGAGGCATAATCACAACAACAGGGAGAAAACCAAGAGCTCTCATAAAATAATGAGTTATGGGTTGTATAAATCAGATTTGGTTGTAAGTGGTCTGAAAGGCTTGTCATGGGCTAGACTCAACAATTTTTATTTTCAGGAGTATGAATGGGAGTGGAAATTGGAATGTTTTTGCCTTGCGCAGAAGTCTTTCTATTAGGATACGGTTATTTTTCAGTGATAAAAAAAGTTGTTTCCCTCCTTCTAGAACCAGAATGTTAACAGTGTTGGATACTGCCAACATGCAAGGGTGCATCCCCGATGAAAAGTCTGAATTAGACTTCTCACCATTTGGTGTGGGAGCCCAAATTCCATATGTTCTTAGAGATTTCCCTTGGCTACAATGATCAACACAAGATAATAATGCACGGGTACTTTTGGATGAACAAGTGAGTATGCCTTATAGAATTTTCAGGTGTAGGACGTATCAAGGTTCTTATACCGAAAGGGAGAGAAAAAGCGAGCCTTTAAAAGTAGAGGAAATAGTATTGAGCTTGTAAAGACACATGGGCATATACATACGAATGAATCGTTGGGAAACTAGAAAAATATTTCACATAGAAGCAACTATTGTTAAAACGCATACAACACAACTTAAACAAGATAGGTATCAAAGCCACCAAAATAGTTAAATTTCCTTAGTACAAATGAAATCAACATACATCAAAAACATTCAAAGAATAATATTACAATATTTACAACATATGCATGAATGTGTGTTGGCTTAAAAATTAAGAAAAAGTTCTACGATACATTAGTATAGTGAGCACCACTATCTCCAATAGCGGAGCATTAGAGCAACCACTTGCTCCACAAAAAAAAATATTTTCCTCTCTAATGCCTGGTAGGAGGAGCCAAGGTGAAAAGTCCTTTGCATGAGTTATGAGGGTGTATATAAAAAATGGGATGACCATTCAAATCCTTTGTGCCTCTTGGACTACCCTAATGGCTATTTGACTTCTCTATGACCTTTTGGCTCCTTCATAAATTTTCACATTCTATAGATTACTCTTGGACTTCCACTTTACATTAAATTTCTCAAATATTGAAAATACACAATCTAAAATTTATGTGGCAAATGATGACCCATGACACAACATTACATGATGTTGATGACATAGCCTGCATGATGATATGGCAATGTCAATCCAGTCTTGCTTCTTCTATCTTTGTGACTTCTTGAAAGATGGAACATTTTCTTCTTCCTCCTCCTCCATAAGGCTTGAAGGTATGGAGTCTTCAATGTAATATTGATCTCCATCTATTGTCGCAATATGGTGTCCCATTTTCCTTCTTGATTGATCAAATTGTCTTTGCAGCTACAAAGGTGTCTTCTACCAGGTTCTCCTTATTCATCTCCTTTATCATCATCCTGTCATAATATGATATAATACCTAAAACTAAAATCTACTCATGAAAATATGAAATCAGTTTGATAAACCCCTAGCCTAACATGCTTCATGACAAACATTATCTGGGATGGAACAGGGCAAATGGTTGGGAGACTGGCTCATGGATTATGTCGTTGAGCAACTCAAGAGGTCAGGGGCGAGGACTGAGCCTTGAGACTGTTCAGTTTATAGTTTAGGAAGACTAGGGTAAGAAAAAAACACAGTTTAGGGGTTCAAGGAGATAGGATAAAATATTTAGGCTTGAGGTTTCCCACTATGTAGTTGTACATGGAAAGAGGCCAAGGGCATTCACAGTTACGCAGTTCAAAAGATCAACGTTGAGGCTTGTTGCTTGAGATTGTTGGGCAATTTTAAGCTCAATGGTTAAGGCTAAGCAATAAGACTATGCAGTGCATAGTTTTGGAAGGCAAGCTTTGTGCATTGTATAGTTCAAAGAGGCAAGGTCTTAGCTTCATAATTGAGACTGTGTAGTGCGCAATTCACGAAGGCGGAGTGAGGTCAAGTTGCTCGACAAGGAAATTTTTTAGACTTGGCTAAGCATGGGATCAGTGATGCCAAAGTGAATAATAAAAAAGCTTGAACATGGTCACACACTTAGAAAAATTGATGAAACAACATTAATCACTCATAACACATGTACACCATAATTCCCTCAATGCAACGACATTGTCACAACTTTTCCCAAGTGCGACACTAAAGGTACACTTTACAATGACAGTGATGACACTTGTGAAATGGTGCTTGATACTTTTGGAATAAGTGTGATACATGTCTACATGATAAGAATGATGCATTAGCACCTAGGTTACCCCTTGAAACAAACCAAAACTACATATGTGTGATGTGTGATGCTTTCCATGTTAAAAGACGACACCATGATTTTCTTCTAAAAGGGACAAGATCACTTAGAGAAAACACATGTTATGGCTCTTAATACTTGTGATGACAACATGAAAATTCATAGTAGGGTCTAAAATTTGGATATAGGCCAAAATTTTGGAGGTTTTTATAGCAACGACAACTCATTCTTGTGACCTTCCACTCACATAGTGTGAGCTACATTCAAGCCCTTGTGACAAGTCTTCTCCATTTCTTGTTATCGGATACCTCACTTAATTATCATAGGCTTGGGTTATTGGTATAATTTTTATTCCTCCTCAAGAACTTCTTGAGAATTCATTGCTCTTCTCTAGCTTTTGTAGTCTTTATCACCTCTTTCTCACCTCTCCCATTCTCTCCTCTAGAGGACTTCCAACATCAACTAGAACACTTCTACACTTCTACAACCTTTCTTCTTCAAGGTTTCCTTGCCACACACATTAAAAACTTTATTATTTCCCTGTTGCAACCTTCATTATTATAGTCAACATCTTCCTCTACTGCTACTACATTGCAAGGTTAACTTCTTACTAAAATTTAACAAAATTACAAAATAGTTACCTACCTTAGTTACTTGCCTCTTTCTCCACTTCTGAGGTCTCAATATCTCAATTCTTCCTTGCTCTACAGCTGGTAGGTACTTATGCACATATTTGTTTTCCCATTCTTAGTCCATCAATTCCTCCTTACTTTCTTGCTTGATTTTTTTACCACAACTCTATTGTTCCTATGTTATTAGTTATCCTCACCCTTCTCTCCTTGTCAAATTCCTTCAATACAAAATATTTGTAATATTTCTTAAACTCGTAGAGCATTGTTGTCACTCTAATACCACTTGACTTGGTGATTTGTGTTTGTGGTCCTGTCCCCCTATGTTGGGCATGGAATCCCCCCAAGGCATGTTTTGGGGCCTAAAGCTTAATTTTTGACCAAATCTTGTTGTAAAGCTCAACAAATTGTGGCACGGGGCACGAACGTATGATAGAGTCACAGGGTTGTCCACCCTAGTTTTGTAATGTAATTTCAGTTGGATAGACCTAGCCATGGTCTGTGGACCATGGAATGGTATAAATAGAGTGAGGCTCTAAGTGTAAAAGGAAATAGATAATAAAAGATGAGGACAAGAAGTCTAAGTGAATGAGTCAAAATGTGAAGTGTGTCTTTGGGTCGTAGAGTAGGATAAGGCTCTGTAGCTGAGTGCAAAGAGGCCTAGTAGTCCACAACTGAGTGTGCGGACCCTTGCAGCTAAGTGCGCAGGGAGAGTCAAGTATGTAACTGTGGAATGAATCAATAAAGAGAAGTTTGGTTATAATCATGTGCATCTATTCTTGGGTTAATGCAAGATTGATATAATTTGCAAATGCACTATTTATTGGCGCACTTGTATGAATGTTTTATGTTGCTAAGTATAAATTAAAGGACTCAAGTAAGAAAAGGTAATTAACTAACATTGGAATATAAGCAAGGTATTGGGTAATAACACAGAGTGTGACACTGAGCCCCTGGGTAGGGCTGCACGAAGGTAGTATATCAAGTCGCGAGGAATGTGAAAGTGCACGAAGCAACCTATGTGCAAGGAGAAACCACGGACTAGTCAAACTCATTAAACATCTCCAAGGTGCGGAATCTTGGTTCTAGCACCCTCCCATACTACTTTGGGTGAGATCTCAGTCCGCGCCGTGTGGACTGTTGCCAAAAGGGCTAGTAGTACCAAGATTTGTTTGGCTAATTAACTCTGAACCTATGTCAGGCCCCAACAAGCCAACAAATGGTTCCATTGCTAGGACCGACATCTGCATAAAGATGTCTGATGTCATATCACTGGAATATGACAAAGAAAGGAATTGAAGAGTGGTTCGATAGAAATATTCACGAGTTCGCGGTGCAGGAAAATAGGAATATGTGCCTGTCAAAGGAAGAGTGGTTATATTACTACTTATATATGGATATCCATGAAATTTTATTTGCATCCTTCCCCACTGAGTTGTACAAGTGGATCATGAAGTTAGCAAATAGCCAAGGAAGGTGTAAACTTGACAAACCCATTGTGGGGACTCCAAAATTGGTGCCTAGACTAGATGCATTGGAAGGTAAGATCACGCACATTGTCGATCACTGGCTAGATCTGATCATAGGAGGGTTCATCACCGAGTTTGTGGTAGATACTTCTGTTAGTTATAGTGAGGCAAAACGATGCTTCCTCAAAGGACCATGAGGTAAGTACATTAAATCTTTGAACACTTGGATTAAAATTCTTCTGTGTGAAAAGTGAGTTATGCGAATAAATTGATGTTTGGGGCTACGCGGAGTGTGAGGATCTACTGAAACAAACATAGCACAGAACGAGAAACTAGCCCCTTGATTTCACCTCCACATGGAGGTGAAGAATATCTCGCGAAGGTTTTACCAAAAAGTGCGATCAATCTGATAAAGAAGAGAATTACACTCATACCACCCCCACCCACACCACCACCAGTTTCACCATCTTCGCCCCCGAATTCACCCATACCACCTATGCCACCACCGCAAAGCAGTATGGCCAGTGTGATGAAGCTACCAATGTTCAAGGAAGTAGGGAATGAAGATCTAGACCAATTTTGGTTTGTGGTAAAAGTGGTATGGGAAGCACATGGTGTCACAAATAACAATATAAAGAAGGTAACGTTGGTCAGTTCTAGCAGGATTCCGCGCTGACCTGGTATATTAAGCATTCAATGACAATGTAAATGCAGGGATAGCAAATATCCAAGTGGTGCTGAACAAAGAATTTAGCAGGCCAAAATCGGAGGCGTAGTCGATCATTAGATTCAAGGAGATCACCGTGCTACCAGGAGAAACCCCGTTGGAGATGGATCAAAGACTGAAGTGCATAATTTGTGAAGCGAACATGACACTAACATATGGTCAACATCATGAATGGTTTGTAGCATCATTAGCACCACATTTATGGAATGCGTTGTCACAAAAAAGGCTAAGCACTGAGGCTGAACCTTTAGAAGTCACAATGCGATTGCGTGAGACTCTGTTACAAGATCCAAACCTGGGAGTCCAACGGATTCACGTGCAGTTGAAAAACTTGTGCCTGGAGATGAAAAGTTTGAAACAGGACAGGACAACCTGCCCAACGGTGCATGATGAAGTATGGTGTGTCAAATGCAAGGGCCAGGGGCACGACAAGGACCACTACCTGGTGTTCGCTAATTACCTTACAGGAGGAGGGCCAATGCCACTAAGATCGGAGGCACAAGAAGCACCAAGTGTGATGCTTGCATTGTGGTGTGCAATTTGTCATATTGGAGGGAAGCATGCTATAGATAACTTCCATCTATTACAGAAGTATACGCAAAATTCCCAGCAGTTGTTCTGTAATTTCTGTAGGTCAGTAGGACATGACAAGTGCACTTGTAGAAGTTATGAACTAATAATGGATCAGAATTCTACCTATAGATTGCAGGCTGAAACACGGCCCCTCAATCAAAATGTAGGAATGATGCGCACTGGATTTCATGGGCATGGATGAGGTCGAGGTGGAATGGGACTAGGAAGAGGTCGCAGAAAGCTGATATGTTACAATTGTGAAGGGCTACGGAATTATGCCCGCGATTATACAAATCCAACTAGACCATCATGCTTATATTGTACGCAGTTTGATCATGAGACAGAGGACTGTCCCACATTGATAGCAAGGTTGTGCAATAAAGGAGCATTCTAGCCTCCCTTGACTCAGAACCTGCAAAGGATGAGGTATGAGCCATGCGAGGAAGATCGCAATGTAAATATCGTGCTTCAGAGTGGTATTATGATAGGGGATGATGAAGGTAAGTAGCTTGAAGAGAGTACCTATGTTCACAAGGCTTCAATGAAAGAACCAAAATTTGATTTGGAGAATGCTAAGGAGTCCTTCATGGAATCTAAGAGGAGCTTCGCTGATGCCTCCACTTCAGGAAGTAAAGACAGACTGGAGCTAGAAATGGACCCATCAATTCTCACTACTTTATTGGAGACATGCACGAATTTGTTATGTGACAGAAAGGCTATAAAGGAGCTGCAAGAACTCATAACTAGATGCGTTGGGACCACATCAGGAGAACCGTGCATAGTCTGGAAGCTCGGGAAGAACACGATGCAAATAGGAAGGGGGATGAGATTGACCACACAGATTAGGGAATACGAGATGGACAAAGTGATTCTAGATCTAGGATTGGATGCGAATGTCCTTCCAAAGTAGACATGGGAGTGCATGGGCAAGCCTGCATTGCAATGATCTCCTATCCAACTGTGCATGGCGAACCAAGAAAGATCTTACTTATGGGAAGATTGTAGGGAATTATAGTAGACATCGAAGGAGAAAGTGTGCTATAAGTTTTCGAAGTGATAGAGATTGTTGATGACAGCAACCCGTATCCCACACTACTAGTAATATATTGGGCCACTGACATGAATGGAGTGATAAATCTAAAGAAGCGCAAGATTATTTTTGAGAAAATGTCACTGCGCGTAGTGGTACCTTTAGGCCCTGTAGAAGGATCGCACTACACAGATCCAGTGCATGACAATGATAGTGACGACGATCTAGACTGCATCTACAAGGTAACCGTGTGGGAGAAATATAGGGTAAATCCAACTACGATTTGCCAAATCTCATGGGAGCATGAAAGCTCCTGCACATCAGACTCTAACGAGGAGATAGAACAATGGCAGAACTGCTTACATGAGGTAACCACACTCAACTGTAACATGATGACAAGGTCAGTGCACTGTGTAATAACAGAGGTAAGGGATCTGCCTACGTATGATGGGTTAGGAGAAGTGGAGGAGTTCTTGAAAAATTTTGAAAAATAGGTGTCAGAATAGCAACATCTTGATGCTCTGAAATGGGTACTACACTATACGCTCGCAAGATGGTGGGGTACGCACCAAACAAGGTTTGAGGACTGGCACGAATGCAGAAGGATGATGTGCCTACGATTTGGGAAACCTTATATGAGATTAAAAGACAAGTATGATGAACAGGATGATCCACGAGCGCACCTCACGAAGTGGACAAAGGTCTATGGGGAAGAGCCCCAACCTGAGTGGGTGCACATGATCTGTCACTCCATGTATATTATACTCATGAATTGGTATATAGAAACAGAGTTCTGTCATGGCACAAACGAATGAGAAGGATTCATATTAACGTTCATGTTTGAGGATCATTGGTGGGATACTATTGATGATGTGCTGCAAGCTGTAAAAGCAGTTATCTTTAAAATACCCAAAGAGCCAATGGAAGTGCTTCAGCCTGAATGGGTGACCCAATTGAGCTGCACGCTAGAGTGTTACAATGTAAACATTGAAGAAGATGACAAAGATCCACACAAAGTTAACATTCTAGAAACTAAAGGCTATCATGAGGTTCAAGGGCCATTGATTGAGGGCCCTAACATTACCACATCGGTAAAAACGATGTAGGTGAATATTGGTATGGAGGCCGAATCGAAGTATGCAATCCTCGGCGACTACTGGGATGATGCCATAGTGGATAAGGTCACTGCGTTACTCTACGATTATCAAGACTTATTCTCGACCAAGATCACAAACTTAAAAGGAATCGTTGGTGATTTAGGGATGATGAAGATCACCCTAAAACTTGATGCGAAGCTCGTTAAGAAAAGGCCTTACTTCTTGAACCCGAAGTACAAGGAAAAGGTGCACGTAGAACTAGACAAAATGCTCACAGCCAGAATCATTGAACCAATGGAAGAATCCGATTAGGCAAGCCCTATGGTAGTATAGGAGAGGAAGCAGAAGGTGAGATAAGAATATGCATGGACCTTAGGAAATTGAATGACACTTGTGTGCACAACCTATTCCCAACTCCATTCACAGATGAAGTATTGGAAAATGTTAGCGACCAAGAAGCCTATTCATTTATTGATGGGTTCTCGGGGTACCACTATATCAAAATTGCACCAGAAGATAGGAGAAAGACACCTTCACAATTGAGTGGAGCTACTTTCAATACACCGTTATGTTGTTCAGGTTAAAGAATACCCCGGCCATCTTTTCGCACATAGTTGTTGCATCATTCAAAGAGTATATCCACAAATTCTTGGAGGTCTATCTAGATGACTGGACTGTATTTGGATTGTTTAAGCACCATGTAGTGAGCTTATGCAAGATCTTGGATACTTTTCGATGACACAGAATTGTGTTGAACCTCAAAAAGTGTACATTCCGGATTCCCTTTAGGAACCTGTTGGGACATGTGGTCTGCAAACAAGGCCTAATTGTAGACCCCACAAAGGTTGCAATAATTCTAAATTTGGAAGCACTACGAAGTTTTAAATAGTTGCGCACTACCTTGGGACATACATGGTACTACAACAAGTTCATCAAAGCTATGCCCAGATCACCATGCCAATGGAGAAACTATTGAAAAAGGATGTCATGTTCTGCTGGAATGATGATTGTATGAAGATCTTGGATGTACTAAAAGAGAAATTGGCCTCTACCCCAATCTTGGTCTTCCCAAAATGGGATGTGGAGTTTCATGTCCATGTTGACGCATCATCTATAGTGCTGGGAGTGGTGCTCACCCAAGAGGGTGGAGAGGGATTGGATCACCCTATTGTGTTTGCAAGTCACAAGTTGTTTAAAGCGAAAAAGATTCATTCTACAACCAAGCACAAAGCATTGGCTATGGTGTACGCACTCCAAAAATATTGGCATTATTTACTTGGAGGACATTTCAAGATATATATAGACCATTCCGTGCTAAAATACTTGGTCAGTAATCCTGTGTTGGGGGTTCGCATATGTAGGTGGCTCTTATTGTTCCAAGAATATGACTTTTAGGTTGTGATAAATCCTAGACGCCTGAACACAGGACCGGATCACTTGTTGCGTATTTAGACGGACGAGGAACCTAATAGTTTGGAGGAAGGATTACCTGATGCATGGCTCTTTGTTTTGTGCATCATGGATGGACACTTTGAAGATATAATCCACTTTCTAAGAACAGGGATTGCACCGAAATAATACTCCATCCAACAGAAGAAGAAATTGGTGGTGTGTGAGGTGGATTTTTTTGTCATGGCGGAGCACCTATACAACATGGGAAACGATGAGATACTATGAAGATACGTACCTAAATTCGAGCGGAGTCAGATCCTCACAGAAGCATTTGGGGGTGCTATAGTAGGACAATATGCAGGACGAGCGACCGCGCAAGATATTCTTCGCATAGGATTGTGGTGACCAATCCTTCATCAGGATTCAAAAGCACACTGTAAGGCCTATGATATATGTCAAAGGATAGGTAAACCATTACGGAGGGACGAGATGCCTTTAAATCCACAAATGACACTATAACCCTTTGAAAAGTGGGTAATCGACTTTGTAGGGCCTGCAAACCTCAGGGAAAAATGGGCGTGTGATACATCATTACTAAGACAAAGTACCAGACTCATTTGGTGGAAGCGCGACTGGTCGAAGGCTACACGACCACCACAACTGCGATTTTTTTGTTTGAACATGTGTTGACTCGATTTGGCTGCCCGAAAATCTTAATGAGTGATCATGGTACACATTTCCTGAATGAAACCATCAGCACACTCACAAAAGTGTTCTAGGTGTACCATCAGAAAAACACACTGTATCACCCACAATCCAATGGGACAATGGAAGCATTCAACAAAGTACTAGATACAATGCTAACCAAAGTATGCAACATGTAGTGAAGCGATTAGGACCTGCGTGTACCTGCAATACTATGTGATTATAGGAAAATGTGCGAGAAACTGATTGGACAAACACTTTTTCCATTAGTTTATGGCATAGAAGCTATCATGCCAATGGAGTATATTGTACCTAGTCTGCATATAGCAGCGCTCATAGGTATGACGGACCGCGAAGCCCTGGACAAAAGGCTGGTACAGTTGGAAGAACTCGAGGAGGAATGGTTCCTGGCTTGATTTCATCAACAAGTACAAAAGTAGCGTGAGAAGGCTTGGCACGATTGTCATATTAAGTTGCGCACCTTCAAGGTAAATGACTTGGTGTTGCTATATGATAGTAAGTTTGATAAATTCCTGAGAAAGTTCAAAATGCATTGGCTAGGACCGTACATCGTTAAGGAGGTCACAGATGGAGGCGCAGTACATCTAGTCAAACTAAATGGAGAGCCTTTCCTAGGCAAAGTGAATGACAACCGCTTGTAGCCCTACACGGGTGGCCCGACTATCTGACTAACTGGTAGAGGCACAGTCTTTATGCCCCAAGGATCCAAACAAAGGCACGGGACTATAAACAAATATATGGGATACTGGCACAGATGTAGAGAAGCAGTTCAGATATAGAAGTCTTAGAATAGTGTATGTAGTAGATCCAGCAAGCAGCAGCTCAATGTGCTACTGACCTTGACGTAGCTCGAGAATAGCTGGAGGGACTCCGCGCAAATATTGTTGCACTGATAGAGTGACTCGAGGGCTAGTCACGATGTTTGTGTTGGGGGACTATTGGGTAGGGAAACCCCCTAAGGCATGTTTTAGGGCTTAAAGCCCAAGTTTTAACCGAATCTTGTTGTAAAGCTCCCCGAATTGTGGGCATGGGGCGCAAAAGCATGATAGAGTCACAGGGTTGTCCACCCTAGTTTTGTAATGTAATGTCGGCTGGATAGACCTACCCATGGTCCACAGACCATGCAATTGTATAAATAAAGTGAGGCTCTATGTGTAAAAGGAGATAGATAATGAAAGATGATGATAAGAAGTCTAAGTGATTGAGTTGCAGTGTGAAGTGTGTCTTCGGATTCTAGAGTAGGAGAGGTCTTTGCAACTGAGTGCACAAAGGTCTATTAGTTCGCAGCTAAGTGCACGGATCGCTGTAGTTGAGTGTGCAAGGTGAGTCAAGTCTGTAACCATGGAAAGAATCAATAAAGAGAAGTTTGTTTATAATTTTGTGCATCTATTCTTGGGTTAATTCAAGATTGATATAATTTGAAAATATAATATTTATTTATTGCGCGCACTTGTATGAATGTTTTATGTTGTTAAGTATAACTTAAAGTACTCAAGTAGGCAAAGATAATTAACTAACATTTGAATATAAGCAAGGTACTGGGTAATAATGCAGAGGGTGATGCTCAACCCCTAGGTAGGGCTACGCAAAGATAGCGTATCAGGCTGCGAGGAACGGGAAAGTGCACAAAGAAACTTGCACACAGAGAGAAACCACAGACCAATCGAACTCATTAAACATCTCCAGGGTGCGGAAACTTGGTTCTAGTACCCTTCCATACTACTTCGGGTGAGAGCTCAGTCCATACCCCGTGGAATATTACCGAAAGGGCCAGTAGTACTGGGATTTGTTTGGCTAATTAGCTCTGAACCTGGGTCAGGGCCCAACAAGCCAACTGTAGGTTTTAATCCCGTACAGAAATTACCAGCATACGAATTCTAAAACACAAAAAAAAATAATGCAAGAGCATAACACATAAAACACATATACAAAGAGATTTTTCCATGGATCCCAAAACGGGGACTACCAACTTGATTTTTCATTATGTTCCTTTCAATGTTACAATACATATTTATGCATGCCAAAGCATCCAATACCATGGACCGAAAACCATCACATCCAAAACCATGTGCAAAAATCATGCACAAAACCATAGGTATGTCCACCCGACCTAATATAGGGTCCAGAAAACAAAAATTTTCGGGGTGCTACCTCAGACCCCATAGAGGGGAGTTACTTGCACCCCTCAAACCCCCTGTGACCCCCCCGCTACACAATCGACGGAATGAAGGGGGGGCTCTACTCCCCCTCTAGCCCCCTGGTTAACTACGTGGGCTCGTCATGGAAAGAATATAACACAACCCAACATTCTCCCACTTGTTGTTTTCTTTCCATAGGGAGCCACAAGAGATCTTATTCATTTATCTAGCCCTGCAACATCCATTCTTTCTCTACACCAAGAGAACTTCTCAGAGCTCACAGATTTTTCAATGCATTTGCAGTATTCTTCAAAGTGTCCACCTTTACCAACAACACCTTTTTGTCTTTTATCATATCCCTCACAAAGTGATAATGAACATCAATGTGCTTTGTCTTTGAATGATATGTAGGGTTCTTTTCCAAGAAAATTGCACTTTGGCTGTCATAGTCTATCCTTATAGATCCCTGTACTAACCGCATACTTGAACACAATCTCTGCAACCAAACTACTTTCTTGCTTGCGTGAGTAGTTGCCATGTATTCTTCCTTTGTAGTTGATAATGCCACTACAGATTGTTTCTTACTTATCCAAATGACTGCACCTCCAAATAGGTTAAACACATACCCACTTGTACATCTTCTCTGATCTAGATCTCCAACCCAATCTACATCAACAAAGCCACAAATATCCAACACTCTGTCCAATCCTAGTCTTCCTTGGTAGCACAAACCATAATCACTAGTGCCACGCAAATACTTGAAAACTCGCTTCACTGCTGTCTAGTGCTCCTTCCCTAGTTTTGACATAAACCTGCTCAATACTCCCACTACATGTGAAATCTCTAGTCTAATATAGAATATTGCATACATCAGGCTACCAACTGCATTTGCATATGGAACATGGGACATGTCCTCTTCCTCTTCTTGTGTCATGGGATAATGTTCAGCGGATAACTTCACACCTACAGGAATAGGAACCTTCACCGATTTACTATCCTACATATTACACCTCTCTAGTATTGTCTCGACATACTTCCTCTAGTTTAACTAGAGCTACCTCTTTGCCCGATCTCTTTTAATTTCCATGCCCAAAATATAGTTTGTAGCACTAAGATCGTTCATGTCAAATTTGGAGGACAATTAGGTCTTCAAATCCTAGATAATTTCTTTGTCGTTTCCAACTAGCAACATATCATCCACATACAAGACCAGATAAATAACACGGTCACCAATTAATTTAAAATACACATAGTGATATTCTTTTCTTCTGATGAAGCCAAGTCCCCGTATAAATGTATCAAATTTCTTATACCACATCCTTGGTGATTGTTTTAACCCATACAGAGACTTCTTTAACTTGCATACTAGTTCTTTCTTGCCCTTCACTACAAAGCCTTCAGGTTGCCTCATGTAGATTGTTTGGCTTGATGCTTTCCCGTGGTCTATGTGTCAGAGTTTATCTTGATGGGCCTGTGTTCCTATGTCCGATTTGGAATTTGGGGTTTAGTTTGATGGGTTTTCCAACTCCCATTTAATAGTTTAGATTCTTATCAGACATGTATTTTCCTTGTAGCGTACACACTCAGTGTGTCTACAAAGTGTACGTTTTATTCCTTGATTATGATAATACAAATTATGGACTAATTTCTTTGGAAATATTTTTTTAATATAATACATTTTTTTTTAATTTAAAATTAATTTTACTTTAAAAAATTAAAAAATTACTAAAGTTATGAAGTTAGATTTAGAATGGTGATTTAGACTTTTCAAAGTACACATTGACCAAATATCTAATGACATGAATGAGTAGATAAAATTAATATAATAATATTTATTGATACTATAATTAAAGAGAATAGAAGAAAGTAGCCCAATGGTTAGCTCAATTGTTGATCAAATCCCCTTTGGTATTAAGAATTAATGGATTTAATTATTTGACACTCACATTATTAGGCTTTCTGGTTGAATTGGATGGAAGTGATCCCTTCGGGTGGATGTGCCTGGTACAAATATCTTGTTGATGTAATGGTAACTGATCCCCGGAGTTGGTAAACCACATAGAAGAAAAAACAGAATATAAGAAAGTATATATATATATATATATATATATATATATATATATATATATATATATATATATATATATATATATATATAGATATATTAATTGTAATTAATCATTTATATCTTTATTTCAATTATCATGAATTCTTTATGTCTTCGGTTTTTTTGTTTATATATTTTTACATTAAATTTATTTAAAATTTGGTGGATATTTATTGATATTATAAGTATAAATTGCAATGTCCATACAATCCCACTTTCCTTTTTTTTTTTTTAAATGAATTGATATATGTATTCAAAAAACAGTTTTATATAATAATAAAAAATATATTAAACAAGTTTTTTTATCATGGCCAATTCAAATCATTAGTAAAAGAGTTTCAGACTTAAGCTTAGAAGGTCATAACACTGTCCAGGGTTCTTACAAGATGTAGTTACATCAGATCCTCCTCTGTCAGAATCAAAGAGTCATATAAGATCCTTTAGCCAGGATCTTTCTTCAAACTCAAAAGCTAGCACTTGGGAAGAGTTGCAGCCAAGAGGCAAACAAGATGAACCCTCAAAGTCCACGGTCACTGCAACAGAGGCTCAATATGAATCATCTTGCAGCACTTGTTGTGAGACTCTACAAGACAACTTGCTTTCTATGTTAGATGAAGCTTTGGAGTTGTATGGAAATTCATATCAGAGCATTCCTGGTGATGATGCTGGCATTCACAACAGATTACTACCAAGGCAGGCATTTTATATCTTTGATAATAAGTGGTCCTCCTCTACAGGAGTAGTTTGCTGCCCTTGTAGTAGTATGTGCACTAGTCAATTTTGTCATACAAGTCTGACAAAGGCACATTCACAACAGATTACTACCAAGGCAGGCATTTTATATCTTTGATAATAAGTGGTCCTCCTCTACAGGAGTAGTTTGCTGCCCTTGTAGTAGTATGTGCACTAGTCAATTTTGTCATACAAGTCTGACAAAGGCACAATTGTACACTAGTTACATTGCAAATAGTTTCTGCCGTAGATTTGATTCAAAATTAATTTCAATAGATTTATCTGGTCACGTAAATGATTTCTTGACTGGTGATTTAATTTGCATTACTCTGATTTACTTAAGAAAACAAATTGCCATACATATCATATATCAGAACTGGAATCACTACACATATATCTTGATACTTGATTTTGAGATAGAGCAAGTGCTCCAACTCTTTTTTTTCACAGTCACACCCTTAGGTGGGCTCATTTGAAGGGGCCACACACTCAGTCGACTCTATTCGAGGGAGCATGACTTTGATGGATCCAAAGAGGATCGAATCCACATTTTGTAATAGAGGGTCAATAATTTGGCAACAAGGACTTCGACCAACTGAGCTACCCATCCAGATTACAATTTGACACAGGTGCCTTTTTCTGCAAAACCAAGCCCGTCCAGATTACATGTACTCCAATTCAACCATCCAAATTACATGTGCTCCATTTTACAACCAGTAGCTTTTAAATGGGTCTGCACAATATATCTAAGGTAAATGAATGGTTTTTAAGCACTGAAAGACTCTACCGGTGCCTTTTTCTGCAAAACCAAGCTGTCAATTTCATTTCTATTTCTGGGATATGTAGTCTTGTTCTTTGGCTTGTTAAGGACGAGCTTAAAACAAGAGCAATTCTGATCTTTTTGAGTGGTTTCTCACTTAGCTATTGAGGTTTTTAAGGGAGGTTTTTAAACGCAAAAACTCTGGTAAACCAGATGTTTTTTAATTCCATTAAATAATGTTTAATGATTTTTGTTTTTAATTACATGTGCTCCATTTTACAACCAGTAGCTTTTAAATGGGTCTGCACAATATATCTAAGGTAAATGAATGGTTTTTAAGCACTGAAAGACTCTACCGGTGCCTTTTTCTGTAAAACCAAGTCGTCAATTTCATTTCTATTTCTGGGATATGTAGTCTTGTTCTTTGGCTTGTTAAGGACGAGCTTAAAACAAGAGCAATTCTGATCTTTTTGAGTGGTTTCTCACTTAGCTATTGAGGTTTTTAAGGGAGGTTTTTAAACGCAAAAACTCTGGTAAACCAAATGTTTTTTAATTCCATTAAATAATGTTTAATGATTTTAGTTTTTAACAAGTGTTTTGGTTTTTTGGTTTACTTCTACAATTTATAAAATCTTACTCAGTTCTTCCTTAAAGGTAAATGGCTTGCTTGTAAAATTGGAACTGGCCAAAAACCCCAAATTGGGGAGGGTTCGTGGATCTTAGAAATGGATAATGTAGGTTGTTGAACGATCTAATTAGTTTCCTTAGATTCAGAGGCATTGTGCCTTTAGCAAATGGTTCAGCTGAAGGCCATGCAAACTTCTAGAACCAGGGTTGGATGTAGGCAAGAGAATTGGATCTTGAAGGACAAGTGGCAAAGTAATGGGACTCATTGATGAGTTGGTTGTCTATTTGTTCTATAAAAAATAGGTTGTCTATCTTATCGTCTCAAAATCCTACAAGGTTTATACAATGTGCACCCAACATAAACGCTTACCAATAGTAGTCTCAGCAGCAGGGAAGGCACAACCAGGAGCACCAGTAGCCCAAGAGGCAGCAGAGACAAAGACTATTATATTCTATTTCAGCAGCAGTGGAGGCGAAGACAGACAGTTAAGTCTCATGACAGGGGCTACAAAAGAACCAATGAGATTGCAAAAGAGCTGGATGGGAAAACACAACAACTGGAGGACCTAAGAAGTACTAATCAGTTCCATATTTATATATCGATATGTCAGTAATCACAAGATCAGAGAGCGATACTGCTCTGTTTCAATATCATGAGTACCACGGTATTCCTTTAATTCATGATGCTAGTAAAGCAGAGTTATAAACGGATGGCTATAAAGGCCTCATACATCTACTTACAGAAGGCCTCATACATATAGAAGGCCATTGTCAGGGAAAAAAACTAATGATACATATGTGGGAACATGAGGTTTCATCCACAAAGAAGTGACACTGACCTCATACATTTGCTTATGGATCTGAGATATTACATAAGGACACTGTCATCTCTTCTGCGGATAAAACACAGCATGCCCTTTACCTTTTCATGAAAATGGATTCATACAAGTTTCAAGGACAGGCCCATTGGGTCTATAGTTGAGATTTTCCTATCATATTAAAAACCCCAGTCTAGGATCTGACTAGATAAAGTAGAATGAACTTATCAATTCTATGTGAATCTAAATAGCTGCAAATGTGCAAGGCTGTAAGCATGGGTGCCCCCTCATTATTAGAAAAAAAAGCAAGGAAAACTAATGATATATGTAGCTACAGAAGGTTTCAAACACAGAGAAATGACACTGCCTCGTACATCTAGTTATTGATCTTAGGTTTTATATAAGGCTATTCTCAGAAAAAAACTAATAATACATATGTAGGAACATGAGGTTTCATCCACAAAGAGGTGACACTGGCCTCATACATTTGCTTATGAATCTGAGATATTACATAAGGACATTGTCATGTCCTCTGCGGAAGAAACACAGCATGCCCTTTACCTTTTCATGAAAAGGGATTCATACAAGTTTCAACGATAGGCCCATTGGGTCTATAGTTGAGATTTTCGTATCATATTAAAAAACCCAGTCTAGGATCTGCTCCCTGACTAGATAAAGTAGAACGAACTTATCAATAGTCTACTTAACTATTGGGAACATATGGGGAACGCAGCTTTTTTATCATTGCCAATTCAAATCATTAGTAAAAGAGTTCTAGACGTAAGCTTATTCAATCACATTAATAGTTAGCAGCAAGGATATCAAAGAAGATAAACTAAGAAATCAATCACTTGCCCACATAAACTCAATTTTATGTGAATCTAAATAACTGCAAATGTGCATGGCACGTGTATGAATAAGTGAAAAAGGAAGTAAGAGAACACGGGTATGAAGCAAACGGTGACAACTATTCTTGATTTTAATGGACTTGGGAGATCCTCTAGATGTATACAACTCATATTAGAAACGGGCTATACCTGTATCACTAATAAGAGGTTACTGTAAGCTCCTAGTCTATCCGAGTGAAATCTCCTATAAATCTCCTGTAATTCATAGCTTATGGAGAAATGCTAAAAATAGATGGAAAGTTGCTAAACTTGATTAACAAAATTGAAAACAGCAGAAAGAAGATATCTAAAATGGAAAGGAGGAGGTATACAGAAATGGAGCAACATGAAATGAAGATATGTGAACTTGTTGGTAAGGTCGAAGACATAGAAGCTGAGCTGAAACTAATACCTGAAATAGGTCAATGTAGTGGACCGCAAGAAAAATAAGAAGCGGAAGCAAGGTAACAACGAAATCATTTCTAACCTTATTATATAAGAACAAGAGTAACTTACACGTAGCGGCCGTTGCATGCATAATGTGGAATGGAATGAAATGTGTACACAACACACATACAAATGGCCTAGATTACCTTAACCCTCATCAAATAAGCTTAGGTGATGGCCCAAAAAATGGCCTGGATTACCTTAACCCCCATCAAATCAGCTTAGGTGATGGCCCAACAGATGTTGAAGATAACTTTAGTACACATAGGAGGGGTTCGGACACGTAAATATAGAGGAACCGAATGTGAGGTCTCCCACGTTTCTTTATGTATGTTATAACGCTTTAGCATTAATATAAAAATTAAAAATTAGAATACTAAGCTTCATTAACTTGCCATATAACCTATTGAACTTAGGATCTTACCAGTCATTCTGCGCATCTGTCTCTACCTGCTGGCTCGCTAGAGCTGCTCAGGAACCCCCTTAGCATCGTTGTTCTCTTTTCACTGACGTGATTGTGACTATCTCCAGGCTCTGTAAATATGTCTGAGATGCTCAGAAAACGCAGCCGAGATCTGGAGTGCCTACCTGACTACACTGATGTCCGGGAGTGGAAACGCTTCCAGGTTGAAGAAATGCATCAGTTTCATCATCCTCTGCTATTAGATAAAACCCTAGCAGCGGAATTCCCCTAAGCCCCATTCTGGACTTGAAGGATGAGGTCTGCCAATCCCCCAACGAAACATCCGAGTGTTTTCTCAACAACCTGGACCTTGAATCCTTTCGTGAAAATTGGCACTTTGAGGACAATTGTAGAGGTCGAAGGATAGATGCTCAGAAAATGCAGCTGAGATCTGGAGTGCCGCCTACGACAAGTATAGAGGCCATGAAGGCTGAGAAAGCCTAGCTTCAGGCTCTACCTATTTTTTTTATTCAGTAGTTTGGGCTACTTCTGGTGTGCCGCCTGCTCCTCTTTCCTTCCCTGCGTGCGCATCGGTATGCCCCAGCCCGCCGCCTAAGAGCCTCTTAGTTCCCTGCATCACTCTCGAGTAGCCCTATGTACCGCCTAAGCCTCTTATGCTGAACCCTTTGCCTTACTCTTACGAACCTTGACTTTACTTATTATGCTTTGGATTAGAAGCAAACCTTACAGGAAGCTTCGCTTAAACCTGCATGAAATGGGTCAGCGCGTAAGCGTGAAAATATCCCCATTTCAATATACTTTCGAACCTTAGGTGGGGGGGCGAATTCCCCCCGAGGCCATGGACTTTGATATACCAAATGAGCTGAATGCCTCTGAGACGAAAACATAAACCACTTTGCTCCAGGGCGGCTGATCCCTGAGCCCCGTTCTGGCCTTGAAGGATGAAGTCTGCCAATCCCCCAATGAAACATCCTAGTGTTTGTTCAACAATAGATGCAACAGAGAGCTGGTTAGGGCTTCGCACTTAACTGTTCAACAATAGATCTCAACCGATAACGACCTAGCTTCTAGCCTTGTTCGGTCTATTGACTTATTCGTTAAAGGGACTGGATTCGAACTCTGGATCCAGCAAATATTTTTCAACAACTGCAAATATTTTCTAAGAATTGACCTATTCGTTAAAGGGACTGGATTCGAACTGTGGATCTAGGACATGGCACATCTCTTTTCTTGCATTGAATAATTATAACATAATGGCATATTCGTTAACGGGACTGGATTCGAACTGTGGAGCTGTTTTTTCAACAGCTGCAAATATTTTCAAAGAATTGACTTATTCGTTAATGGGACTGGATTCGAACTGTGGGATCTAGTTTGATCCAGCACCAAGTTCAGTGAATGAAGCAGTTCGCTCTGTCGATCCAGCACCAAAGATGAGAAAACCATCGATCCAGCACCAAGTTCAGTGAATGAAGCAGTTCGCTCTGACGACCCAGCACCAAAGATGAGAAAACCATAGCCCGTTGATCCCACAGGGACAAAGGTGGGTACAGAGGCAGAGTAGGCAAGAACATAGGCGGTGATTCATGACACCTCCCGCCATGCACGGACACCTGCAGCACCTACTGCACAACACCCGTTAAAATCAAACCTTAGCATACCCTGCAAACAATTGTGCAGATAATATAAATTAACGTTAACATTAACATGAGACCGTTGACGTTCAGTGATAATGAACAGGACGTAAAAAGCAATTTAGGCTATGCTCCAGCCTCTTCTGCCTCGGGAAGAGGCCAAATAAGATGGAAAAGCTTCAGCTCCAAATAAGACTTTAGTTATCTCGGCACATCCCCGCATAGCACGTTTGGAAACTTTATAATAATCACCGAATAACACCCGACTAAAACTGCAAACTAATGCTAACTCAAAGTTGTTCGATTACTATAGTCCCTGCCGATTGCCAGATGGCAGGGACTAAAAACATAAAATTCCAATTAAAAAGGATAAAACATTGAAAAAATAAATTATATCTACATATTATTTAAATTAATATATATATATATATATATCTATATATATATATATATATATATATATATATATATATATATATATATATATATATATATATATATATATATATATATATATATATATATATATATATATATATATATATATATATATATATATATATATATATATATATATATATACATATATATATATATATATATATATATACATATATATATATATATATATATATATATATATATATATATATATATATATATACATATATATATATATATATATATATATATATATATATATATATATATATAAAGTGGCTTTAATTCCTTTATTGATGATGTAAAAAAGCATAGGTTAGGTTGTTTCTAGTCCCGCGGTTTGCCACTAGGGTAATTAGGTGGCTGAAAAATAAGTCTTTTATCTGAAATATTCCATAAATACCATAAAAGTTATGTTGTACTAATGTCTCAACAAAAAAGGCTATGATAATATGTAAATATAAATATCTGTATATTACAAATTGCAGTCATATTTCCTATATCCTATAATAGTTGTAGGCATCCTTTTCAAGTTGAGTCATTGTTGCTAATTGATGAAGAAACCATGATTTTGACTAAGTTGAGTTTGATACATCAATTGGCACCAGAGTGGTACCTGGTGAGGGTGTTTTTTTTTTCCTTTAAGAGCATGGCTTCGATTCTAGCATGCTTCATTGTCATATCACAATGTTTAAGTGATATTTGCCTATTCTTTATGTGGAGGATGTTGAGCTGGAAAGAAATATTTCTCTTATAAATTTCTTTTTCTTCAAGCATCTTCGAGGTTATTCACTCACTATGATGACTATGCATCTTTGAGCATGCTAGAAAAATCTTTTATTTGTCATCACTCACATCACACAATCCCAAAACATGCACCTTAAACCTAATGGTTGAAAATCGAGTTTTCACCCATGGACCATCTGTATGTTGCATAAAAAGCATATGGGGTTAAAGTAATTATATTGAAGGTACATTTAATTTTTTAATTAAATTAATAAAAGTGACATAAGAATTTTTTGGATTGATTGTGAAAAAATTCATATAGTTTGTTCAATGCATACAATTTTTATAAAATGGATCCACTTAGTGGTTAACAATTACCATGGCTCCTATGCATTTTATATATTCAAAATTGAATATGAACATGACTAGATTTGGGCCTTTTAAATATTGGAATGTGGACTAGAGATATCTATCATTGTTAAACAATCATGAATTTCTTCAAAACACATGTACCTTATATATTATTATTGCTTCAAATATTACAATCCTTCCAAACCTTTACTTAAAAATAAAAATGGGTTTAGATTTGTTTTATTATTTATAAGATCAATTTTCAACCCCAACTCATCATGTTGAAAGTTTATATCAATTATTCCTCTTCAAAATACATTATAGCTTATGGGTTTGAGAATTCTGGTTGAGATATTTCAAGGAATAATTCAAAATGAGCTGCACAAGCTCTGAAGTTATATGAAAAATGAGTATACCTAATTTCCTAAATCATAAACTAATTTTACAGTAAGGAATATGATACTATTTTATTTTATTTTATTTTAATATATGTATTTTGTTTTGATACCATACATAAATGTCACTCCAAAAATTATATATTTATATTTAAAAGCTGCATATTTTTAATTCTTTTGCTTTTTTAGGAATTTATTTACAGTTTTGATTTCTTGAAATCATATATGAAAATTTTATTTAGACCAAATATGGTTCAACAATGTTCATCTAGCTTCTTTTATATAATATTCAAAACTTTTTATGAGCAATTCCATCAATCTTTTATACAAAATTCGTAAATCATTAAAAAGCATGTATTTATATTTTATCAAAGGTTAAAATTATTATTAATTTAGTTTATTTTATTTAAATAAAAAATAAAAAAATGCTAGCTAAATAAAAATGATTTAAAGTGCCAAGGGATAACTCAATTGGTTGAGTTCCCATTGCTACCTTTCCAATTGGGAGGTCACGGGGTCAAATATCCTTGATGCCCTTGGGGTTAGGTCTGACCAGATAAGATGATGGGTAGATCCCTTCGGGTGCGTATGCCTAGAGTATTACCTGTGGATGTAGCCGCTACTCAGTGACCATGAACCTTAGTTGAAAAATAAAAAGTAAAACTGATTTAAATTTAAATTCCAAAACTATTTAAATACAAATATACTCATATCGCTTATCTATTATATAGAGTGAGTATGAAGGTACTTTATGTTATTATATGAGTGCGATTTTAATAGGTTAATGTCAAATTCCAAGACATTGTTAGTACACTCAAATTCCAAGTGGTAAAAAATCAAATATTTTCTATGTTGTGGGTCTAATAAAATTAAACGAGCTCAAGATCCCTCTGGCATTTTTTAACCAATAAAATACAAAATCTAAGTAATAGAAATGCTAGAGCTATATCCTATACTAGCACTATCTACATCTATTGTACAAAGGTCATTATCACCAATTGGATTTCTAAGGTTTTGTTTTGTTTTGAAGAATTTATATATAGTTTTGATTTCTTAAAATCATATACGAAAAAATTCTTTAGACCAAAAATGGTTCAGGGATGTTCATCTAGCTTCTGTTGTATAATATTTAGAACTTGTTATGAGTAGTCCCTTCATTTTTTTGTACAAAATTCGTAAATTATTAAAAAGAATGTATTTATATTTTATCAAAGGTTAAAAATTATTATTAATTTAGTTTTTTCTATTTAAATAATAAATAAAAAAGGTTACCTAAATAAAAATGATTTAAAGCCCCAAGAGATAGCTCAATTGGTTGAGTTCTCATTGCTAAGTACCTTGCCAATTGGGATGTCATGGGGTTAAATCTCCTCGACGTCCTCGGGGTTAGGCCCGACCAAATAATCCTATGGGTATATCGCTTCAAGGGAATATACCTAGATTATTACTTATGGATGTAGCGGCCACTCAACGAGCATAAACCAAAATTGAAAAATAAAAAATATAAATGATTTAAACATAAATTCCAAAACTATTTAAATACACTCATATCTCTTATACACAGTGAGTATGAGGGTACTCTATGTTGTTAAGTGGTTGTGATTTTAATAGGTTAATGTCAAAATCCATGACATTGTTAATACACTCAAATTACAAGTGGAAAAAGATCAAATATTTTCTCTATCATGGGTATAATAAAATCAAAGTAGCTCGAGAGCCTCTCTCATTTTCGAACCAATACAATACAAAATCAAAGTAATAGAAATTATAGAGATATGTCCTACACTAGTATTATCTACATCTATTGTAAAAAGGTAATTATCACCAATTGTATTTCTAGGAAGGAGTTCCAACTGTGTATCTGGTGGGACTGGTGAAGATTATGCCAAATAAAATCCATGATCTACTTCAAGAAAACAATTTCTAAATATCACTTCTCCAAATCCCATTGGTTCATTCTTTTCTTCATGTTGTGTCACTATTCGCTTCATGTAGGGCTCGCTTTCAACTCGAATTTGATTATTTCTTCCCTTGTATGGAATCTATAAATGAGATCAATCCATCACAAAGTATCCTTGGTGTTTGTTGGACCAATATTTGCTCAAAATTAATCCATAGGCTTCAGGAATGTCCACAACTATCATATTTATACATTGGTTAACTCTATAATCACATGACAAATGAATAAGGAAATTTTTGAGTTCACCAATGGATTGGACAAGGGATCTGTCCATTTTTGTGATCCGTGTATCAATTTTATCAATATTAGCAACATATAATAGCATTATGATTAAGAATTCACAAAAATCAACTAAACAATTGTGAACATTATAATTAAAAATTTCAAAAGTTAACATAAATGGAGGGTACAGAGTGTTAGAACATAAATTTACAAAATTTACAACAAATTTGATGATATCGCTAGAGTTACCAGACATTATCTGAGAAGAAAAAACTTCTTTACTTGTTGGGGTGTGGGATGAGAGTACCTAGAGAATTAGTTCCCACTGGCTTGATATAATTTTGATCTCAAAGAGTGAAATGTTAGAGTGAGCTCTCTTCATATCTTCAACAATGTTGTAATAGAAATTTTCCATCATAGAGGGCTATGTTGATGAGTCAGGTGATGTAACCGTATCCACTGCAACAAGAGTGATGGACTTGTTCTTGTTGTTGCTCGAAGTGTTCTTCGAAGAAGGAGCTCCTTCAGACCTGTTTTATGAATTATGAGATGGGTTGGAATGTGGAAGAATTTTTCATAACAATTACTTCTTAATTGCCTTCTCATAAATAGGTCCCTTTCTCCTCGAGTTATAATGATAAGTTGACCTCTTACGAGCACCTTCACTCGCTAATGAATGATTATCACTTTGTTTATCAGCATTGTATATAATGCTGAACACATTCATTGAATATCCAACATCTGAATTGTCTTTGGTTGCGACAGGTTTACTTTTTTCTTCATTTTTCTCATACTATTATTTCATTAATAAGGTATCAATGAGATTAGTCATCATAGTCTTCATATTATGGTTCCACTATGGGTATGTCTTTTCTAAATTATTTTTCTTAATGAAAGGTGCAAAAATTATCCATGCCCAAGCTTTTCATAATGAACACCATGTTAGAACTCTGAGCATATTTTTCCATTTTTGAATTGTAATTCTTTTTTTAAAATGATGGCCTCGAAGACTTGCTGCTAGTAGTAGATGCCTTGATTTACCATCTCTTCAATTATGATGCTTCGTTCATAAGAAACTTCAGAGACTTGATCAAGTCTTCCATATCAAAAGAATATGTCTTCAGTTCTAGTGGAAGAGGCTTGGTTTTTCTTAGATTCTTTGGAGTCTTTGGGATCATTTTCATCTACAATTACTCAAATAAATAGCAAATATTTTTCTACAACAAGACCTTCCATAAAGTTTAAGGCCAGTGTTTCCTTCTGAACTCTTTCAACAAAATAGAAATGTTAGTTGACAAGGTAGATATGTAATAATCCTTACAGATATGATCGTGAGGTTTCACATTGCTCAGGACCTTATACAACAAATGCATAAATATCTTATTAAAATATTTAATTCTTTCTTTGTCCCCCACTTTCAAATTCACAAGTTCTTTCAACAACACTGCTAGAGTCTTATCGTTAACAATTTTTGGAAGAAAAATCTTCTTAAACTCCCTCCAGCTTTATATTGAATTGGTTTGAAGATTGTGATACCATACATATTCTCTACCTTCTAAAGTATACGGAAAGAGTCTACAAGAAACATCATCGAAACTTACCTTAAGCATCCATAAATTCATGTAGAAATTTTCTTTATGGTCTTTAGATTTAGTCTTCTTATCTGGATTCAACTTTGACAACAAATTTCCTGGATGTTTAGGCATCTTGTGGAGATTGTTCGAAAGAGTGAGAGGCCCTTGGGCCATCCAATCCAAATCTTTGTTAGGCATATCTTTGTGTTTGTCCTCCTCCTATTTTAATTCTAAAGAAGTTTTTCCCTCACTATTTGAATCTGCATTGTAATCAGGGTGCTCCTCGTCAAAAAATTGAAAATCTTCTCCTTCACTCTATGGATTCTCCTTAATAGGTGGAAGTTCTCCTAGATTTTTTTTTGGGTTCAACCAACACTTTTATGGTTTCGATAACCAAATATTCCACCGATGAATCCAATACACCACTAGGATTTACTTATTTCTTTACATGCTTATGAGGCATAATCACAACAATAGAGAGAATACCAAGAGCTCTCACAAACTGACAAGTGATGAAGGTGTTGGATACCGCCAACATGCAAGGGGGCCTCCCTGATGAAAATTCCCAATTAGACTTCTCACCATTTGGTGTGGGATCCCTTCCAGAAATAAGACCCAACTACCATATGTTCTTAGGGATTTTCCTTAGCTACAATGTTCATCACAAGAGAGTAATGCGTAGGTACTTTTAGATGAATAAGTGAGTATGCCTTGTGGAACATTCAGCTATGGGATGTATCAAGGTTCGTTTACCAAAACAAAGAGAAAAATTTAGCCTTTAAAAGAAGATTAATATTAGTGATCTAGTAAAGACACATGAGAATATACATATGAATGAATCATTTCAAAACTAGCAAAATAGTTCACATAGAAGAAATGATTGTTAAAACATACAACACACCTTAAACAATATAGGTATCAAATCCACTAAAAAAGTTAAATTTCCTTAGTATAGATGAAAACAACATATATCACAAACATTCAAAGAATAGTGTTACAATATTTACAACATATGCATGAAAGTGTGTTGGCTCAATGATATTCAAAATTAAGCAAAAGGTCTAAGATACGTCAGTGTAGTGAACACCACTAGCTCCAATAGTGGAGTGTTAGAGTAACCACTTACTCCTCCAAAAAAACATTTTACTCTCTAATGCCTAGTAGGAGGAGCCAAGGTGAAAATTCCTTTGAATGAGATATTAGTGTGTCGATATAAAAAATGTGTGACCATTCACCTCCCTTTTGACTCTTTGACTACCCTTGTGTCTATTTGACTTCTCTATGCCCTTTTGACTCCTTCATGAATTTTCACATTCTATAGATGACTCTTGGAATTCAACTTTACATTACATTTCTCAAATATTGAAATTACATAATCCAAAAATGATGTGGAAAATGATGACCTATGACATAACATGACATGACACTGATGACATAGACTACATGATGATATGGCAATGTCAAGCCAGTCTTGATGCTTCTATCTTTGCACCTTCTTGAAATATGGAACATGTTCTTCTTCTTCCTCCTCCATGAGGTTTGAAGGTAGGGAGTCTTCAATGTAATCTTGATCTCCATCCATTGATGCAATCTGGTATCCCTTTGTCCTTCTTGATTGGTCAACTTGTCTTTGTAGCTACAAATGTGTCTTCTAGAAGGGTATCCTTCTTCATATCCTTCATCATCATGATGTCATAATATGATATAATACCTACAATTAAAATACACTCATGACAAGACAACATCAGTCTGATAATCCCCTATTCTAACATGTTTGTGGCAACCATTAGTTGAGCTAGAACCGAGTAATAGGTTTGGAGACAACATCAAGGATTGTGTCACTCCACAGCTCAAAAGGTAAGGGGCCAAGACAGAGCCTTGAGACTATGTAGTGCATAGTTTAGGAAGGTCAGGGAAAGACAATTGTGCATTTTAGGGGCTCAAGGAGTTAGGCTAAAGTATTGAGGCTTGATGTTTCCCACAATGTAGTTCTGAAGGGAAAGAGGCTAAGGGATTTCACAGTTGCATAGTTAAAGAGGTTAAGGATGAGGCTTGTTTCTTGAGACTATGCAATGAACCAAAGAGGGTTACTGAAGGTAAGGGTTGTGTAGTTCTAGAGCTGAAGGGCCAAGGCAGAGTGCTAGGACTACGTAGTGTGCGGTTTTGGAAGGCAGGCTCTGTGCATTGCACAGTTCCAAGAGGAAATGTCTGAGCTTGAGGAATGGAACTATGTAGTGCACAATTCAAGAAGGTTGAGTGATGTCAAGTTGCTTGGGAAGGAAATTTTTTGGACTTGACTAAGTGTGGGATCAGTGGGGCCAAAGTGAACAATGAAAAAACCTGAACATGATCACACACTTAAAATAGTTCATGACACAACATTGATCACTCATAGCACATGTACAACATAATTCCCTCAATGTGACGACATTGCGATAACTTTTCCCAAGTGCGAAACCTGTTGTGTGTGGAGCATGATTGTTCAAAGGTCTTTGTTTCAGCCGGATGTATACCCCAGGAAGTCTTGTACACTCCTCCACACAGGGGGGACTTGTCCCCCCCCGTGGGGGTTTGGGGAGGCCGATCCCCCGCAGCTGGGGGTTCCGGGGGCCAGCGGTCCCTCGGCGGGGGCTCGGGGACAGCGCCCCCGAGGCTAAAAACAAAGGTAAAATTGCCTTGTAAAAGTATAGTAATTTCTAGTCAATCTGGGCCGTTCATTAGGCAGATGATCTAACGGTAGAAATTATGTTTAGTTTAGGGTTTTTTGCCCTAGAAGGAAACCCCTCTCTTTGTATTAGGGCATTGCATTGGAGGCTGAGATATAGATGTGTATTTTCTATAAGCGAGAAACAGAGAGGTGAGACTGTGAGAGAAAACAGAGGATATTACAGTGAATTTGTTGTAGGTTGTGTCTCTTCATTTGGCTGGATAATAGAAAGGAAGGACTGGCTGTTCGGGGTGGACATAGCCTAAACTGGGTGAACCACGTATATCTGTGTCTCTTTTGTTTCGTGCGTTTTCTGTGTTTATATTTCTACAATATTTTGTGTGTTCCATTGCTCCGTAATATATATAATTTTGTAACAAAACTAAAGGTACACTTTATAATAATAGTTATGGCACTTGTGAAACAGTTCTTGATACTTTTGGAAAGAGTGTGATACATGACAACATGATGAGAACAACTCATTAGCACCAAGCTTACCCCTTGAAACAACCCAAAACTACATATGTGTGATGTGCAATGCTTTCCATGCTAAAATATGACACTGATTTTCTTCTAAAAGGGACAAGATCACTTAGAGAAACCAAATATGATCGATCTCAATACTTTCGATGACAACATGAAAAGTCATAGTAGGCTCTAAAATTTTGATGCAGGCCAAAATTTTGGATGGTGTTATAGCAACGACAAATCCTCCTTGTGAGCTTCCATTCACCCACTATGAGCTAAAGTCAAGCCATTGTAACAAGTATTCTCCATTTCTTTTTATCTAATACCTCACTTAATTCTCCTTAGCTTGGACTATTGGTATTATTTTGGTTCCTCCTATGGAACTTCTTCAGTACTCCTTTCTCTTCTCAATCTTTTGCACTCTTGATCGCCTCTTGCTCACCTCTCTTGTTCTCTCTTCTATAGCACTTCCAACATTGGCTAGAACACTTCTTTGCTTCTACAACCTTTATGCTTCAAGGCTTCCTTCACACACACTTTAAAAACTTTATTGTTTCCTTATTTCAACCTTCAATAATGTAATCAAAATTTTTCGCTATTGATACTACATTTCAAGGTTAACTTCTTACTAAAATTTGACAAAATTACAAACCAATTACTTACCTTAGTTACCTTCCTCTTTCTACACTTTTGAGGTCTCAATATATCAATTATTCTTGGCTCTACACTTCGAAGGTACTTCATCACATCCATTTTATTTTGAGTCTTATTCTATCGATTCCTCCATGCTTTTTTTCTCAGTGTTTTTTTCCACAACTCTATTGTTTCTATGTCAGTAGTTGTCCTCATCCTTCTCTCCTTGTGCAATTCCTTCAATACAAATATTTGTCATATTTATTAAACCCAGAGAGAATTGTTCTCACTCTAGTATCACTTGATGCGGTGATTTATGTTTGTGGTCCTCTGCCCCTATTTTTACTTTCACTTTTTCTTGCTCTCCTTTGATTCACCTTTGGTCTATTGATTTTTCAAGGAAAAGTCATTGTGCTTGAACCCTTAGCAACACTCACAAAATATGAGTGTTGCATTGAAAACCCCTAACTACAGTCACAAGTCAAGTATCCAACCACTTGAGGTTTATTCTTTGACATAGGTGAGTCTCTGGCTCATCTAAAACTCAAAAGTCTCAAATACATGCTCTAATAATCGTAGAGATTGCAAACATGTATGGTCCATGGTCCAATTCTTTGGCATCAAATAAGCCCTACACGCCTCACTCAAATGTCCAATGATGATAATATTATAGTTGGGGACTTGAGGAGATAGATTGATGATGGGATATTCATAGGGAGATTGTCATTTCTAATCTTGTCATTAAAAAAAAAAATTCATGAACATGAATGCAACACTACCCACACCAGTCCGATATGTTCGGGAATTTGAGGGATTTTGGCTCTTTATCCCATGCCCACTTTTTTAGATCTTGAAGGCATGCTTTGAATTATTTCATGAGAATAAAACTCAACATACAGTAGAGATTTAATTGAATGGTGATCCATTCAAAACCTTCGGCCATCATCTACCTACTTTAACTGATATTTTTGTGTTTTGTGGAAAATACTATGAAATTCCAATGTGTTGGAATTGATTGAAAATGTATGTTGTGGTTCACTATGGAGAGGACCATGAAATTGCAATTTTCTAACTACATGTATTATCCTTTCTGAAACAAAAAATTGGATAATTGCAATTGCGTACACCCATGATGGAACACGAGTAAAATTGATTATGGATCTGTAGTTCCATGGCATACATAGGCTAACATATAATGTAACGTCTATTTATTTATTCTTGTCTTTCCCACCTAGGTCATACATTCCCTAAAAGTAGTAATCAGGCGCAAAGTGCTGGATGAAGTGGTGTGATTCTCCATTTGTAGGACGAGACTGGCTATCCCCACCCAACAAAGAAAAGTTTAGGTTGGTGCCACTATGATCTTTAGTTAAAGGGTTTAGGATATTTCAATAGATCATTTTAGAGGGACCGTATAGGTCCAAATATTCATCCAATTTTGATGTCTGACTTCAATCTTGTGATTTTTGTCTTGTTCAACCCAAATCACATTTGGGGCCTGAATGTTATTCTCTTTCGTCAAATTAGTTATCCATCGGATTAGTTGGTCCATGACTAGAGCTATTCTCATTCATTTTCTTTTACCATTTAGTTTTTTTCTCTTGTGATCCTTCTTAAAAAGCCTTCCCAAATAATCTTCTACAGAAATATACATGTCAATCAATAGAGAATGCTTTGAATTTAAGCACCCTAGATGCATTTTCTTCCATATTTTGTCCTCGGGCTTGAAACTATGCTATAAGAATCTATTCTCACATAGTCTTTTATACAATTCTTATTGACTCAGTGAAGGTGAGTGAACCCAATTCTAGCTGGTCTAATATGAAGGCACTTACTCCTTCAGATAAGCTATTAATTCACACTAAATAGAGAATTGAACACATAAGGAAAATTTGGATTATACTAAGTCATGAAGAAAATATTTACAAGAAATTTTGTGTGGGCCCTCTGTGTAAGGCCTCTTTGCTCCTACACTCCTAAGTTCTTTTTATTTGAGTTCTTTCCTGAGCTCAATCTCACTCTCTTGTCAAGAGCCTCTCCTCCATCTGTGCTCCTCTAGCTTTGTTAGGTGAGATGATATTTTAGCATTCCTCCATGAACTCTCTAATCGCTCTAAATGTACATATGTGTATATCATCCTACTAGCTAGGAAACATCATAATAAAACACTGCTAAGTTGGATATATGTCATAATAACCCAAAAATTTCTAGGCACCTCAAGTTCACACTTGCAATTATTGCGAAGGCCCATTTGGCCATAAAACACTATCTCATAAAAACAACTTAATAGCCCTAATAGTCTAGATTCGTTTTGGGTCTAGACACATGTAATGACATAATTTTTCCTAATTTTATACAAATTAATATTGGATAAAATTTCTCCCTTTTGGAAAATCTCATGACCCCTTTGGGCCTCGCAAAAATAGATCACCTAGGGTTGATTCTCCTGAATTACTTATACTCATTTTATTTAATTTTAGAAATATCTATCACACTAAAAAAATTCTTGATCTTCTAACTCAATAAAACTATGGTGATCTAGGAGCATTTTCTCATTTCTTTTTAAATATAGAAAAAAGTTAAATAATTTTAATTAATCACTTATATTTCTAAGATTCGATAGGAAATATAGGTGTTAATGGGGGTTAACCATCATCATCATATTGAGGGGATGGATTATTAAAATTCAATCTATCTTAAAAACCAAAACAAAAACAAATACAAAAAATTATGCATAATTTATTATTTTTTATTAATATTTATTGAAAGTTTAAAAATTCATATTATTTTTTAAATTGTATTATATGTATTTATATATATATATTTTCTTATATAAATTTAATATAATAAGGTTGTTGATGTGAGGCAGGGTCTGGGCACCAAACCTAACCGCCATGACCCTGCTTCATGCTTCTTCTTCTCACACTACACCACTCGTTTCTCTTACAGGTTTTTCTCAAGGTTTGTTTCGTGTTGCTTCGCATGTGATGGTTGTGTCGAGGGGGAGGTTGGATGGGTGGAATTTCTTGGTTTTTCTTCATTTCTTTTCAGGAATATTCATTTTCTCGGCATGGATTCTACTCGGATCTTTTGGAAGGGAATTTCTGCATTTTTGTCAACCCTCTTCCCTCTGCTTTGTTCATGTCAACTACTTATTTTTTGCTCACCAAGTCTGGTTTTTTGATGGATTTTCAGATGGGATGTTGCTCGTATGGGTTCTATTTTGTGCCTTCTTCAACTAATTTGTTTCTTTGGGTGCCTTCTCTTCATCTATGACGTTTCTTGTGGTTTTCTACCCATGTGGCCACTTCTCACTGTGGAAGGTTATTTTCTTGACTGGTTTGTGGGTTGTGCTTCGTGAGTTGGGGCTGTATTTTACAACATCCTCCTCGATGAAGCGTTGAGGGGATGGGTTTCTTCAACCCCTTTCATGCTTCTTCACTTTCCCTTGGTGGATTTCAACCATGATCCAAGTTTCATCTTCTACAATCTGGGTCTTCGTGGCCTTCATTGTTTATCTCGAGCTTTTTTTGCAGTCTCACTCTTGTTGGTAGGCTACTTTTTTTTCCTGTTGACACCCTTGGAAGGTCTGCATGCCTCTCCTTCTTTATTTTCATGAATGAATATGACTTGTGTCCCAGTTCTTAGATTGATTGGATTGATGTTTTCCCATGGTTTGTGTGCCAGAGTTTATCTTCATGGGCCTGTGTGCCTATGCCCAATTTGGGTTTTGTGGTTTAGTTTGATGGGTTTTCCAACTCCCACTTGACAATTTAGATTTGTATCAGACATGCAATGTCATGGAAGAATACACACTGAGTGTATCTACAAAGTGTAATTTGTATTCCTGATTATGACAATAAAAATTATGGATTATTTTCTTTGGAAATATTTGTTTAATATAATATTTTTTCTTTTTAATTTTAAATTAATTTTACTTAAAAATAATTAAAAATTATTGAAGTTATAAATTTAGATTTAGATAGGTGATTTAAACTTTTCAAGGTACAAGTTGACCATGTAACTCGTCACCTGAGTGAGTAGCTAAAATTAATATAATAATATTTATTGATAAGATATATATATATATATATATAAGAAAGTAGCCCAATGGTTATCTCAATTGGTTGAGTCAAAGGCCCTTTGCTATTAAGAAATAATGAGTTTAATTTTTTTGACACTCACATGATTAGACTTCGTGGTTGAATTGGCAAGAAGTGATCCCTTCGGGTGGATGTGTCTGGTATAGTTATCTTGTTAGAAAAATTGTAGTTAATCATTTATATCTTTATTTGCAATTATAGTGAATTTTTTATGTCTTAGGCTTTTTTCTTTATATATCTTTATGTTAAATTTATTTAAAATTTGGTGGAGATTTGTTGATATTATAAGTCTAAATTGTAATGTCCAGACAATCCCACTTTCTTTGAATTTAAAAAAAAAAATCAATTCATTTATGTATTCAAAAAAATACTTTATATAATAATAAAAAAATTATTAAAAAACATAGAATTTGATTTAAAAAGGATAAAACATTGAAAAAATAAATTATATCTATTTATTATTTGAATTAATCTAACTGGTCACCTGAGTGAGTAGCAAAAATTAATATAATAATCTATCTATCTATCTACCTATATATATATATATATATATATATATATATATATATAGATATAGATATAGATATAGATATAGATATAGATATATATCTATATCTATCTATCTACCTATATATATATATATATATATATATATATATATATATATATATATATATATATATATATATATATATATATATATATATATATATATATATATATATATATATATATATATATAAAATAAAGTATCCCAATGGTTATCTCAATTGGTTGAGTCAAAGCCCCTTTGCTATTAAAAAATAATGTGTTTAATTTTTTTGACACTCACATGATTAGGCTTCGTGGTTGAATTGGCAGGAAGTGATCCCTTCATGTGGATGTGTCTGGTACAATTATCTTGTTGATGTAATGGTCACTGATCCCCAGAGTCAATAAACCACATAGAAGAATATATATATATATATATATATATATATATATATATATATATATATATATATATATATATATATATATATATATATATATAGATATAGATATATCTTATCTAGAAAAATTGTAATTAATCATTTATATCTTTATTTGCAAATTGTAGTGAATTTTTTATGTCTCAGGCTTTTTTCTTTATATATTTTTATGCTAAATTTATTTAAAATTTGGTGGAGATTTGTTGATATTATAAGACTAAATTGTAATGTCCAGACAATCCCACTTTCTTTGAATTTAAAAAAAAATGAATTCGTTTATGTATTCAAAAAAATATTTTATGTAATAGTAAAAAAAATAATTAAAAAACAAAATTCCAATTAAAGGGGTCAAAACATTGAAAAGATAAATTATGTCTATTTATTATTTGAATTAATCTATATTTTTTTCAAATTATATATATATATATATATATATATATATATATATATATATATATATATATATATATATATATATATATATATATATATATATATATTGTGAGCTTAATGTCTTTATTGATTATCTAAAAAAGTATACATTAGGTTGTTTCTATTCCTGCAGTTTGCCACTAGGGAAATTGGTAGGCTAAAAAATAAGTCTCTTGTCTAGAATATTACATAAACACCATAAATACCAAGGCCCACTAATTTCTCAACAAAAAAGGCTATGATCACATGTAAACATAAATAAATGTTTATAACAAATTGCAGTCATGTTGTCTATATCCTATAATAGTTGTAGTCATCCTTTTGAAGTTGAGCCATTGTCATTGACTGCTAAAGAAACCCTGATATTGACTAAGTTGAGGTTGATACATCAATTTGCGCTAGAGTGGTATCTGGAGAGGCTGGTTTTTTTTCTCTTTGATAACATGGCTTCGATTCTAGCAAGCTTCATCGCCATATCACAGTGTTTAAGTGAAATTTCCCATTCTCTGTGTAAATGATGTTGAGTTGGAGAGAAATAATACTCTTACTATATTATTTTTCTTCGCGTGCCTTTCCAAGGAGTGTTTTCATGTGCGAATAGAATTCTACTCTACATATGTATTGATTTTAACAACGACAAGTGTGGCCCTGGTCTGGTATCTAATCTACAACATGGGTGAGAATGCCTTCATTTGAAAGGGCATCTCTTTTATGCATGGCCTCAACCATTGCTTGATTAACTATGTGCTAAATACTATCAAGGTTGGCTTCCTAATATATTTGTGCAACATTTTGAGTTCAACATCTATCTCAATAGTTTCCTACTCCCTTTCCAACAGATCAATGCTCAGAGTGCATCTACTTGCAAGGCATCATGGGAAGGAGAACAATGTCTAAAACAAAGTTGGCAATAGGGAAATAAAGGGAAGGGGAGTTCCAAATTGATCACTGTGGAGGATGAGAGTAGGGACTGTTAAGAGAGATGCATCTCTACTGAGGTGAAAGATAAATTTTTAGCAACAGGAAGTGCAAAGATAAACAAAAAATCTCTATATTACTATAAAAATCTAAACAAGATGGGAAAAAGGACAAATAACAAAGTGATTAGGAAAAACAAAATTCGTGGGTGTTATAAACACTAAGTGCAATGTACTGAGTTGAATAAATAGCTTAATTACAAGATCATAGTGGAGATATGGTAAATGTAACCTTGCTCAGAATACGAATTAGTAGAGCAACAATTGCCATGATAAACCATAAACCAAGAAGATGGAGATGTTCCTACCTTCGGGTGGAGGAATTTTGAAGTGGAATAATGATAAGAGAAAATTTATTTCTACTATGTGTGAACCAAGGGCCTCCTCCCTTCACCACTATAGAAATAATCATGCGGAGAGAGGGTTCAGTTGGACCTGTAGGTGAAAAATTTCCCAAGATTTCAATCCTAGAGGAGAGTTGGTCAAGGGTACTTGGAAGTACCCTTTTGTTAGAAATGGAAACATCATAGAGCTCCACAAGTTTAGGAAGTTGGGTGGCAAGTTTCCCCCAACGAGACATTTATTTGGTGGAGAATGGTCACTAAGGAGGAATGATATTTGAAAAATTAATCTTTCTAAACCTGATTTCCAATAGCATTGGATATTAGTAATGCTCGGTATTTGTACGATTGGTTCAAGGGTATTAATGAGTTGTGCCAAGTTAAGGGAGGGTTGTTCTTTGTTTCCCCTATCAAAGGTGTTGGGTTGTGTTATATTCTTTCCACGACTAGCCCACGTAGTTAACCGGGGGGTTAGAGGGGGGTGGAGCCCCCACTTTGTTGCGTCGATTGTGTAGCCGGGGGGGGGGGATCACAGGGGGGTTGAGGTGTACCCATAACCCCACTTTATGGGGTCCGAGTGGTTGGGATGGCTCCTGGGAGTTTTTTTGTTGATGTGGAAGGTCTGTGTGGTGTGTTTCCATTGATTCCATTTCCTTAAGGTGACTTATGAGGTTGAATTCCATTACAGTGGCCACTTGTCGCATATTTACCCCAGTTGGACTATTACATGGGTAGATGTGGGATGAGGGTGTTGCAAAGTGGTATCAGAGCATGGTTCAACACTTGGACTAGATGGGCAGAACGTGTTTGTCATGCATGCATGTAGTTTTCATATGTGTTCTTTATCATTGTGGTCTATGTGTTTGTTGTGTATGCATAGTGGTGGTCATTATTGCAGTTATGTTGACATGTAAGAGTTGATGATGCTTTTGGTGGGATGTGTTATTCATGAATGCATGTCGATTCTATATGCATTTGTTATGCATATCAATATCTATATGTTGTTATGAATACATGATTATGGGCATGGTTGTCGTGCATGAGGTTGTTGTAGGCATTTCAGTTCATCATGATGTAGATGTTATGTTATGATTCTAATGTGTCGACTGAGATAGCGCAGGAGATGCAAGCCATTAGAGTGAGGTTGAAACACTAGACTTTGGGGTAAGAGAAGATCATCATATATGTATTGTATGTTTGTTATGCATGTATTTGAGTTAATGAGTTTCTATATGAATTAGGGTTATATACATGTTTTCCATCTTATTATTGTTGTGGTTACATGCATGGTAGATGCTAGTGAATCAGTGCATTCATTTACACGATGAATATGTCCATTGCAGCTAGTATATTGATGTTATATGTATCATCACAAATTGGGTTGGCCCATGCAGATGGTTATAGTTATTGTTTTCATCTATGAGATGACATATTGGTGCTATTATGTCATACTAATCTAGACTGATGGTGCAGAGGTGATTGTTATGCATGAATGAAATTTTTTTATGAGTTTATGATGTGAACATGTTAGCTAGTTACTATTATGGATATCATGACCTTATTTAAGTTGATGTGTTGTGAATTTACTTTGTGCTAATCTAGATTGATTATGCAGACAAGATAGCCTCCCTTGAGATAAATCAAGTTATGAGCTTTCTTATGTAATCTATATGTTATTTGAATGTTTGATTACTTGCATGATATGGGTATGTGTCTCTAGGATTGCATGAATGAATGGTTTTGTTTTAAGATTTGTACTAACACATATGTTCTGAGAAAAACAAATATGTACTTGAGTGTAAGTAGGTGATACTTGAAGCATTATGTATTGTGAATAATGAATGTGAGTTGATTGTTGAGTATTACATGGTTGTTATTATTGGTAAAGGTTGATTTCAAATTTCTAGACATGATGCCTTGATTTGTGGAACATGTGACTGGCACATGTAAATAGTTGGAGGAAACATGCTTGATATTAAGGTGATAGGGTAAAAATTGATATGTTTACATAACTAACAGTAGTGTGATGTGACAATACATTGTAAGACTTGATTACAACAAGGTAAAAAGGTAAAGGAATTAGTAAATAATTCCTTTCTCTATGTTTGGGAACCCTAATTCAAAATGAATGAATGCTTTGCATATAGGAAGTCTTCTTAACCTTAATCTTCTCTGACATTATGTGGATATGTAGTAGTTTCATGAACATGTATTCGACACATATATTAGTTAATATCATGTTTCAGGTGGATTCATTAAGGGAATTGAGTCTCTTGAGAGACAGAATGGATGTGCTCAGCTACAAGGCAATGTGCTTGGAAAAACAAGGTAAGATAACTAGTATATTGTTATATTTATTTATGCATTGACAGTTATGTGTTTATGGTAGTGTGATGCAACATATTGCATGGTAAGAGACTGTCATGACATCTTGAAAAGGATTGGGTTGAGATTTCCCTTGGAAGCATTGGGAAACATGGGGATTGAGTCATGGTGTTTGTTGTTAGTCTTATGCTTTTTCCTTTTTATTTATTTATTTATGCTTGATTTGCAGTCTTGATTGTGTCTAGTGCATGATCATGCCACTTTGTTTGTGGTGTGCTATTGTATTGGTTTTTTTGGTTTCTTCTTGTTTTTCCTTGTTTGTTCCTTTTATGTTTTTTAGGTATTGGCAATTGGTTTGGGAAACAAGAAATTTAATGGAGCTCAGGGAGAGCTCAATGAAACCTGGCAGGAAATGTAAGACCCGAATCAAGCTTGGTGCATGAGTAAGGGGTAGATCAAGGTAATAATATGAAAACCAGTTAGATTGGTTGGGTCCATTGGTAGAAATGCATGGTGCTAGGACAGTCATGAGAAATGTAACAATAAAGGAAAGTAAATGGATCTGAGCTGTCAACCGCATTGTCTATCTTGGGAACTATTGTTCTCGATGTTGTGCATGTTGTGCATGAATAAAGGAAGTTCTCTTAACATTGAATTTATGATATTTGGTAATTATGTTGTGATCATGATTATGCTAATGCTCATATATGTATACTATATATGTATACATGTATGTATGTATGTGTGTCATGTCTAACAGGGTCATCATGGAGCATAATTGGTTTTATGCTAATTTTTATATGTATATATGTATGTATGTATGTATGTCATTGTCTGATAGGATAATGCTTGTTTAATACTAATATTTATATGTATATATATGCATGTATGCATGTTACTGTCTAATGGGGTCATTAGGAATCATTCTTGTGGAGGAATAATTGCTTACGTAGGTGAATGACATGAAGGGGTTCCTGGTTTATGAGGAATGAAGTGGGAAGAGTAGTTTTAACAAATCTACGAGGTCAGTGTCATGTGGTTATGAGTTGATATTATGTGATTATATCATTTCTATGTAATGGATAGGCTATACTGAGGGATACATCAGTGAAAGCAAAGTTATATGATATGTGACATGCTAGTATACACATGGATGGAAAAGAGACACTGGAAGAAAGGTTGCTTGGTAGAGGTAGTGTGGTTTTGGATGTGCAGTGCTACTATTGTGTATATGTTATGCATATTTTATATTTAGTTATTATACCTATGGTGTTGAGTTCCTATTGTGTCTATGGTGTTGTGTGCATGTTGTACATGTGGTGCTATGTACATATGGTCTTGTGTGCATGATTGTGCAAGTGGTGTTGTGTGTATGTGGTGTTGTGTACATGTATTGTGTGTGGTGTTGTGTACATGTCATCCATGTGGTGTTGTGTACATGTGGTGTCATGTACACGTCATGCATGTGGTGCTATGCACATGTGGCATTGTGTACACATTGTGTAGATTGTACAGTGTACATGTGATGTTGTGTACATGTTGTAGAGGTGGTCCCATGTACATATGATGTTGTGCATGCATTGTGTAGGTGGTTTTGTTTACAAGTGGTACTGTGTACATGTTGTACATATGGTACTGGTGTATGTGTGGTATTGTGTTCATATTGTACATGCTTAGTTGTGGGGATGCAGTGCTATTGTGTAGATGTGGTATCCTGACATGTGTATTCATTGTGTTGTACACTCAGTATAGGTGTGTGTATCTTGCTGTGTTGTACATCAAATATAGGTGTATGTATTTTGTGGTGTCATACACCAGTTTTAAGCATATGTATTATGTTGTGTTGTACACTGGGTGTATGTGTATGTGTTGTATGTCAGGTGTAGGTGCATCTATTGCATGGCGTTGTATGTCATGTATGGTTATATGCATGTGATTTTCATTACGTGTATGTGTATAGGGTTGAAGAGAAGGAACGAGGTGTTGGTCGAGAATGGAAACCGATCTGGTGTGTGTACGGAATAAGGACAGAGGTGGAAGATAAGTATTGATTAAAGGACATGTATCGATATTTTATTTCAGTTTTATTATGCATGTGATTTATGATTATGGTCTATGATTATTACTTGTGATCTATGATTCTGGTTTATGATGGTTACATGTGACTTCCGATTTTAATCTATGATGGTTGTTTTTTGAACTAACCTGATGCGATATGTTTATACATGTTGATTTGGTCAAATATGCTAGTTTGACTCATTGTGACATGAAGAAAAGATAATTTCAAGTGTACCTTATTGATGAGCTACCAATGAGGTATGATTTGAAGTTATTTCAATTTATTTTGAATCTAAAGGAAATTATGTGCCTTGTATAGGAAGGCATGAAATGCCTGACTGGGTGGTCGAAACTAACGATAAGCATTAGCAACAACAACAAAAGGAATTGGAATAGGCATTTTTATGTTAGTAAAGATTTAAGGAGTAGGGTCATTGTGGGACATTGTTACCCAATAGTGCCTATTTATTTCCATGAGCATGACTGGTATGATGGTTTTGAAGCAGGTATATACCTTGGTTGTTTGACCTTCTGATTCGAGGAAGCCTTACCGAGGAATGGACTTCCCAGGATGGGGGTGCCAACAGAACTTGGAAGGTGTGTGACTTCATGGAAGGGGGTCACCAGATTACTCGTGGGACTGTATATTAGAGAAGAGAAGGTCAGGGGATGGATTTGTTTTGGTAATTAGCATTTCTAGATGGAATCATATGCATATTGGGAGTGTTCTCTGGAACAATGAGCTGCTAACTATTCAATGAGAGGACAAGTGGTAGTGGAATGTAGCATTGGACATTGGATGCAAATTTGACCTTGCAGTGGATTTTGGAATTCCTAGGAAGGACATAAATCCTAGTATTACTTTGAGGGTGTAGGTGTGAGCCTTTGGATTGCATTGTTGCAGATGCAGGTATCGTACCCTTTTATTTGTTGATCAAGAAAATAAGTATATGTGTATATTATTGTAAATATTATATCAAGCTAGTTTATAAATCTCCATAGACATTATGATTATTTACTGGTTGAAGGAAATGTTCATGAGCATATGTGTTTTTTATTGTAAATATCAATGACCTATGTTATAAAGCTCCAGTAAGTGGTATGCTTGTCATGTTTTAGTAGATGGTCATTGTAAATACTGCAACGAGCTATGTTATAAAGCTCCATGTGCAGTATGTTCAATTGTAAGGGTCTTGCTAGTTATAGGTGTCATTAAACACTGAGGACAGTGTTCCCCCAAAGGGGAGGGTTCTGTAACAACCTTGGTCAAAATTCGTGGTAAAAGTTAATAAAGGAAAAAATAAGACCAAGGTCATGAGACACGTATTCCATGTTGAATGTTGGGCAAGATATCCTAGTGTGGGTGTTCATTTGTTTATTATGGCTAAGAAAATTGGCAAAGGTAATGGAAAAGGATTTGGAAAGGAAAAATGACATTCTTTGCACATTTATTTATGAAAATAATATAAATTAGGAGAAAAGGAAGGTGAAAGGTCACAGGTAACATGTGAGGAGGAAAATGAAAGAAAATAATGGAAATTGAAGAAAATAGAGGCCTCACTAATAAAATGGCTTCTGAGGATCAATTGGCAAGATTTTGCTCAAACTTGGTCAGTGTTACCTTTTGTTAGTTCAATTTTGGAGCTCTCTCATTATTCTCTTTCTCTCTTTCACTCTTGGAAACTTCGAGTTTTCTTAGAGCACTTTGGCATTGGATCAAGAAAGGTAAAGAAAGAAAGTGGAATGAAAGAGAAAGAAAGGAAGAGTAGGATCAAGAAGCTACAATAAGATTCTTTATAGGTTTTGATTTGCATGTGTGATTTTCTTTATAGATTTTGCATGCATGATATTGCATGTGGTTCTTTGCTGTCATGGCATGGGTTTTTCTAGGGGTGCCAGTTTTTTCAGTCTAGTCTTTACACTTTTGGATAACCATGTTGTGATGGGTTTCTCATGTTTTGGTTGAGTTGGATTGTTGGATGGATTCAAAGTTGAGTGAGGTGGATCTCTAAAAGAAATAGCACATGGCCTAGTAATCCCTGAACTAGACTATGGATTGCAATAAGGACACTGGCCTAGTGACCCCTGAACTGGACTATTGATTCTGGTAAAGCCAAGTATTTTGTTCCTCAGCGGGCCTAGGAGTCCTTGACTAGTTAATGGCATGATATATGGTAAACCCTAGAAGTGGTTTCCGTTGATTAGGCCTAGGAATCCTTTCCAGTGAATGGGAGGATATATAGTAAATCCTAGAGAGTGGAGTCTGGGTTAGGGCCTAGTGATCCACTGTCGATTGTAGTAAATCCTAGAGACTAGTGTCTTGGTTATGGCCTAGTGATCTGTAACAACCTTGATAAAAATAACTCATGTAAAAATGTATAAGTTCATTGTGATGGGAAACATATTCCAAGCTAAATGGTGAGTAAAACATCCTAGTGGGTGTTCATTTTGGTTATTATGGCTAAGGAAATTTGCAAAGGCAATGAAAAAGGATTTGGAAAAGCAAGAGGCATTATTTGGCATTTATTTATGAAAATAATGGAAATTAGGAGAAAAGTAAGGTGAAAGGTCACACGTTGCATGTGAGGAGGAAAAGGAAGGAAAATAATGGAAATTGAAGAAAATAGAGGCCTCATTGATAAAAATGCCTTTGAGGATCAGTGGGGAAGCTTGGTCAGTTTAGCTTTGGAGCTCTCTCATTATTCTCTCTCTCTCTCACTCTTGGACACTTAGAGTTTCCTGGAGCACATTGGTATTGGATCAAGAAAGGCAAAGAAGGAGAGGGGAAGGAAGGAACATGCAAGGAAGAGTAGGATCAAGCAACTACAACAGGATTATTTGTAGGTATTGATTTACATGTGTGATTTGCCTACTATATTTGGAATCCATGGTATTGCATGTGGTTGTTTTCTGTCATGGATTGGATTTTTCTAGGTGTGACAATTTTTTTAGCGTAGCCTTCCTATTTTTGGATAGCCTTGATGAGATGAGATTTCGTAGTTCGGTTGAGCTGTATTTCTGGATGGATTTGAAGCTAAGTGGGGTGGATCTCTGAAATGAAAAACACATGGCCTAGTGGTCCCTAAACTAGACTATGTATCATGGTAAAGCCACTATCCTAGTAACCCCTAAACCATAATGTGGGTTGTGCTAAAACCATGATTGTATGCCTCGGTGGGCCTAGGAATCCTTGTGAGTGAATGGCAGGATATACGGTAAATCAAGAGGTGGATTTCTCTTAGTTGGGTCTAGTATTCCCAAGATGGGATGTACAGTAAAGACTAAAGAGTGGGTCTCAGTTTAGAGCCCAGTGATCCCTGGATCAAACTATGGATTACGGTAAAGTGTGAGAGACTAGGAGGTACTAAAATTCCTCATGACGTATATGGAGAAATCTGGTAGCATCCATGCTTGTTTGGCTATTTTCAGTTGTTTATGAGTCCCACATTCATGCTTGGAATATGACACGAGGGTGATTGGATGAAGGAGATTTGGCTCAGCTAATCTATGGTCTGGTGGAATGTGGTAGTCCCATCCCCGGTTGGGTTTTACATTCATTAATGAGAAGTTCATTCCCTTGGTTTTTCTTGTATAAATGTACTAGTTTATATGTGAATTGTATGGTTGATGTATTCATGGTATTTCTATTATAATGTTGCTAGTTATGAGCATGTATTCTGTAACAACCCTGGTTAAAAGTTATTGTAAAAATATATAAGACCTCGATAATGGGACACGTATTCCAAGTTGAATGGTGGGAAAAACATCCTAGTGGGTGTTCATTCAGTTTATTATGGCTAAGAAAATTGGCAAAGGCAATGGAAAAGTCTTTGGAAGTGCATGAGGCATTTATTGACATTTTATTTATGAAAATAATGGAAATTAGGAGAACAGGAACGTGAAAGGTCACATGTTGCATGGGAGGAGAAAAATAATGGAATGTGAAGAAAATAGGGGCCTCATTGATAAAAAGTCTTCCAAGCATCAATGGGTAGGATTAGTTAGTGTAACCTTTTGTTAGTTTAGTTTTGGAGCTCTCTCATTATTCTTTCTATCTCTCATACTCTTGGAGACTTAGAGTTTTCTTGAAGCACTCTTGGAGGGTGTCGCATACTTGGATTTTTGGAGAAATAAGGCAAAAGAAGGGCAAGAAAGTGCAAGAATGCATCATGATCAACAACTAAAACAAGATTTGCTTGTAAGTACCAAGTTGCATGTATGTTTTCCTCACTAGTTTTGTCATGGATGGCATATGCATGTGGTTTTTTGGTTGTGATCTATCATTGGAATGGAGGATGGTTGGGATTGACAATGAATTGCCTAGCCTTCCCATTTCCTTGATAACCATGGAGATTGTGAGTTTATTTTCATTCTTTGGTTTTGGTTGGTTCTCGTGTTTCCTTTGCTTGGGTTGAGTTATTATTCTTGGAGCCTTGCCCCGACAAATTCTTTGGAGATCTGTAATAGCTTGGGTTGAGTTACTAGTCCCGTAGCCTTGGTTGGACAAATGCTCTTGAGCCCTTGGGGGGTTAAGTTACTAGTCATGGAACCTTGGTTGGACACCTTATTTGGAGCCCGATAAAAGCTATGGTTTGAGCTAATAATCATGGAGCCTTTGTTGCAAAAATTCTCTAGAGCCGTAGAAGGCTTGGATAGAGATCAATCTAATGATGGTTTTGTCATGTCTAACCATGAGGTGGAATCACTGTTTGATGGGTTGAGGTGGATGACATCTGGAATCACTGGATGGTTTTTCATTGATGTGTTCTATGATATCCCAAACTCATTCTTGGAATATGGAATGAGGGTGAATGACAGAAGAGTGATTTGGCTCATCCATTCTACGGTCGGGTGGAACTTGGAAGTCCCATCCCGGGTTTGGATTCTACATCATCAATATGAGGTTATTTCTCCTTGTACCTTAATGAATATTGTACTAGATTATGTGTGGCTTATATGGCTATGATTTCATAAGTATTTCAGCTACAATTATGTTGGTTATTTATGTGTTTTATGACAAAAAATATGTTTGGTTCTCATCATGTTTTTACTTGTGAATGAATGATAAATGTATCTATGGTCTAATGGATGTAACTGCAGCTAAAGTGATAAGGAAACAATTCCTCATTGTGAATCTCAAATAAGTATGAGACCCCTATGCTCTAATCTGTCATTTACACCTGTAGATTACATATTCATGATGTGTTTGACAAAATTACTATCATGGCTAGTAGGGGTCTAGTCAAGGTCTCATTCAAATGGTTTCTTTTGCACTTCCATTTCCTGGTTAATTTACTATCATGAAGGTATGATGAAATTTTTTGTAGTGACCTGGTCTTTAGGTCTGAAAATGTGGCTTAATTCCCGTGGACACTAGCACAGAACTGATAAAAGGAGTCCCTGGATAGTGCCAAGTAGGCCTATGAGAGTGTCCACAGGTACCTAGGCACTGGCATGCCCATAGCATGAGAGAGTATAGAGGTAAATTTGTCCAAAAGTTCAGTGGGATCTAGGGACAAGATGCTTGATGTGTTGGATTGATCCGTGAAAGTCTTGATGTCGATGTGAATTTTTGTATGGCGCATTTCTGTTGTTTTTGCTTCCTTGACTTGTCTTAGGAGTTTGAATCAGATCATAGTGGCCTCTCATCACATGTTTACCTTGGTTGGATGGTTTCTTGGGTAGATGTGCGATGAGGGTGTTACAGAGTGGTATCAGAGCATGGTTCACCCTCGGACTGGATGGGAGGTGTGTTAGTCATGCATTCATGTTGGTTGCATATGTGTTTCTTATGCTTTTAGTCCATGTGTTTGTTAAATTTGCATGGTGCTGATCATGGCTGTAGTGATGTCGCCATGTGAAGGTTGAAGGTGTTGTTATGGATTATGTCTTCATGTGTGTATGGATGATTATTAATTGTTATGCACAACAATGTTCACATATTATCAAGTGCATGTGATGTGGGTGTTGTTTCCATGCATGAGGTCATGGGTAGTGTAGTTGATATGGTGATGCATTGATGACTAGACTCTAGCTAGAATTATGTGTATATAGTTTTGTACTCATGTGTTATATGTCTATGTGCAGTCATTATGCATGTATGGTCTTGGATATAGTTATGCATGAACATTAGGTCAAACATGTCTTATGAAGTCATGGTATGAACATTAGGTCTTCATTCTATTATTCGTTGTTATGATGCTAAGGTGTTAGCTGAGATAGAGTAGGAGATGCAAATCATCAAAGTGAATTTGAAACATTGGACCTAAAGGAAAGAGCATGTCATCATACAGTTTTGGATGTTGGGCGTGTAGGTATGTTAGTTAATGGATTTTTATATACATTAGGTTTATGTATATGTCTATTCATGTTATGGTTAAATACATGATATATGCTAGTTGATTAGTGTATTCATATGCACATGTGTCAGATAGTCATTTGTGGTAGTAACTTGTGGTCGTATGAATTTATATTGATGTTTTAGGTTAGATAATTTGATGATTATATTATTGATGAGCTATTTATAGGTTAGCTTTTTGTTCTTATATGATAATTAGATTGATGATTAGGTCATGTGTCATTGATGAACATGCTATATAGCTTGTTGTTGTTATATGTTAGTAACTTGATGATTAGGGCTATAGAATTAATATATTGATGTTATATGTATCATACTAATTTGGATTGGTCTATGCAAATCGTTACGATTATGACATTCAGGTATGAGTCAACTTATTTTGACATTATGTTGTACTAATCTAGGCTAACTGTGCACATGCGATTATTATGTATGAATGACAAAGGTTTATGAGCTTATGATGTGAACATGTTAGCTAGTGACTATTATGGATATCATGACCTTATCTATGGCTGAGTTGATATGTTGTGAAGTTATATCATGCTAATATAGCTTGATTGTGCAGATAAGATAACCTCTCCTGAGATACATTAAGGTATGAACTTGCTTATGTCATCTACTTTGTGCTTGAATGTTTGATTATGTCATTTATTTGGTGTATGAGTTTTTGGTATCTATTATGTCATCTAGTTTATTTATTTAACATGGTATGTTTGCAAGTTGGTTGAATGTTTGATGAATTGCATAATATGAGTATGTGTTCCAATGATCTTGTTTTAAGATGATTGTACTAATACATATGTGTTGAGACAATTGATATGTACTTGATTATGGATTATAACATGATTGTTAGTCTTCGTAAAGGTTGATTTCAAATTGGTAGATATGATTTTCTTGATATTTGGAACATGTGGTAGACATGTGCGAGTAGTTGTAGGAAACATGCTTGGTATTAACATGACAAGGTAATAATTTATGTGTTTATATAACTAATAGTTGGGTGATGTGACAACCCACAGTGACCCTCAATTACAACAAGGTAAAAAGGTAAAAGAAAGGAATTGGGCAAGAATTCCTTTGGCTATGTTTGGAAACCCTAATTTTGAATGAACAAATTCTTGCTTACAGGAAGTCTTCTTAACCTTAATCTTTTTTGACATTATGTGGATATGTGCTAGATTCATGAACCTGTACTTGATAGGTATATTAGATAGTCTCTAGTTACAGGTGGATATGTCAAGGGAATTGGAGTTCCTTGAGAGATGGCGTGGATGTGTTAAGTGAAAAGGAAATTTTCTTGGCACAAAAATGTAAGGTAACTGGTGCATTTTTATGTTTATTTATGCATTGATAGTTATGTGTTGATGGAGGTATGGTATAGGGGATTGAATGGAGAAGAGGTTTCCATGAAGTCTCGAAGAAGACTCAAGTTGAGCTTTCCTTTAGAAGTCCTAGGAAACATGGGGATTGAGTCATGGTATCTTTTGTTAGTCTTATTCTTTTGGTATTTTGTGATTTGCTTGAGCTTGATTTGCAGTTTTGTTATGTCTAGTGCATGATCATGCCACTTTTCTTATGATTTTGTATTACTATTGGTTTTCATGTTTCCCTATTGTTTGATTATTGTTCTTTCCTTTTATGTTTTGAGTCTTAGTAATTGAGAAAGTTACTAGAGCTCAGGGAGAGTTGTGTGGTGCCCGAAAGGTAAAGTATGGCCTAGATGAAGCTCAATGCATGTATAAGGGTAGTGGAAGGCAAGAGTATGACAACTAGTTGGATTGGTTAGGTCCACTAGTGTGATTGGATGATGGGACAACAGTCATGATACAATTAATTATAAAAGGTATGGTGAATGGAATTGAAGCGTCATATGCCTTGGCTATGTTAGGAACTGTTGTTCTCGATGTTGTGCATGTGTTGCATGCATAAAGGGAGTTTTCTTAACCTTGACCTCGAGATCTTGTAATTATGTTGTGGCCATGCTTATGCTGGTGCCTATATGTGTATATGTATGTATTTGTCCATATATGTATGTCACTATCTGACAGGGTCATCAGTAATCGTTCTTGTGAAGGAATGATTTCTTACACAGGAGAATGACATGAAGAGGTTCTCGGTTTCTGAGGAATCAAGTGGGAATAGTCCTGGAAATATACAAGGTCAGTTTCATGTGGTTATGAGTTGATATTGTGTGATTATATTATGTCTATGTTATGGATAGGTTATACCAAGGGATACATCAACAAAATGGAAGTAATGTGGTCTACAACATGTTGGGACAAGCATGGGTAAGACATTGGAATTAAGGTTGCTTGAAGAGACAATGTGTTTTGGATGTGTGGTACTACTATTGTGCATAAGTTGTATATGTTGTACATGTTACATATGTGATGTTTTGTGCATGTGGTGTTGTGTATATATAGTGTGTATACATGTTGGATATGCAGTGTTGTGTACAAATTGTACTATGTGCATGATGGATATGCAGTGGTGTGTGCATATCGTGTTGTGCACATGTTGTATATCAAATGTTGTGTACATAGGGTGATATGCACATGTTGTATATGTAGTGCTACGTACTTATGGTGTTCTATGCATGTTGTGCATATGGTGGTATGTACATATGGTGTTGTGTGCATGTGGTGTTATGTATATGCCGTGCATATGGTGTTATGTACATATGGTGTATTGTACGTCTGGCATTGTGTACATGTTATATAGGCGGTAGGATGTACATGTGGTGTTATGTAGACATTGTGCAGGTGGTGTCGTGTACATGTGACGTTGTGTAGGTGGTGTTGTGTATAAGTGGTACTGTGTACATGTTGTAAATGTGGTACTGGTCTACATGTGGTATTATTACCATGCCATATGTGTTGTGTTGTACATCAGGTGTAGGTGTACATCTGTGTTGTGTTGTAACCTAGGTGTAGGTGTATGAGTTGTAGGTAAGGTGTAGGTTCATATATAGCATGGTGTTGTATGCCGTGTTTTTTGTGTGTGTGTGATTCACACTATGTGTATGTGAAGATTGCTTAGGAGAAGGCACTGGGTATTTGTCGGGTGTGGAAACCAATCCAGAGTGCGTACAAAATAAAGGAAAAGGTAGAAGATAAGGATTGATTGAATGATAAGTATTAGCATTTTATTTTAGTTCTATTATGCATGTGGTTTATAATTCTCATCCAATTACATGTGATTTATGATTCTGGTTTATGATTATTATGTATGATTCATGATTTTGACCTATCATGGTTCTGTTTTGAGCTAACTCGATGTGATATTTTTATACATGATGATTTGATCTAAGATGCTAGCTTGACTTGTTGTGGCAGGAAGTAAACATGATTTCAAGTGTACCTTATTAAAGAGCTACCAATGTGGTATGATGTGGATTTATTTCAATTTATTTCAATTCTAATGGAATTTATATGCTTGGTACAGGAGGCACAAAAATGCCTGGTTGGGTGATTGAAACTGACTACAAGAATTAACATGTTAGTGAAATAAATTGGATTAGATAGCAGTATGTTGGTAAAGAACTTCAAGAGAAGGGCCATTGTGGAACACTGGTTTTGAGGCAAGTATATGCCTTGGTCGTTTGACCTTCCAATGCGAGGAAGCCTTTTCCAAGGGTTGTATCACCAAGGATAGGGGATGCTGGGGAACTTTGAAGGTGCGTGAATACATGGAAGGGGTGATTGGATTTCCTGAGGGACTGTGTAGTAGAGAATGGAAGGCCGAGGATGGATTCATTTTGGTCATTAGGATCGTGAGATGGAATCATATGAATATTAGGAGTGAACACTAGAACAATGAGTCAGTAATTGTTCACTGAGAGAACAAGTGGCGCATGATTGTAGTGTTGGACATTGGATGCAACTTTCACTATGATAGTGGATTCTAGACTTCCTGGGAAGGAGGTGAATCCTGCTATTGCTTTGAGGGTAGAGGTGTGAGCCTCTATATTCATATGTTGTGGATGCAGACATTGTATCATTTTATTTGCTCGGTGAGAAAATGTGCATATGTGTATATGTGTGTATTATTGCAAATACTCTATCGGGATGGATTTATAAAGCTCCATAGATAGTATGGTTATTTGTTGGTTAAATAGAATATGTATGTTTATACATGTAGTTATTATTGTAAATACCATAATAAGCTGTGTTATAATGCTCCAGTGAATAGTATGTTTGTCATGTTTCAATAGTGGTCATTGTAAATACTGCAACCAACTATGTTATATAGCTCCATGGGTAGTATGTTTTGTTTTTAGCGGTCTTGCTGGCTATAGGTGTCATTAAACACCAAGGCATGTGTTTCCTCAAGGGGGAGGGTTCTATAACAACCCTGGTTAAAAATTCATGTAAAAATATATAAGACCTCAGTCACGGGACACGTATTCCAAGATAAATGGTGGGAAAAACATCCTAGTGGGTGTCCATTCGATTTATTATGGCTAAGGAAATTGGAAAAGGACATGGAAAAGGCTTTGGGAAGGCATGAGGCATTTATTGGCATTGTATTTATGAAAATAATGGAAATTAGGAGAAAAGGAAGGTGAAACATCAAAGGTTGCATGTGAGGATGAAAATGAAGGAAAATAATGGAAAAAGAAGAAAATAAAGGCCTCATTGATAGAGAGGCTTATGAGGATAGAAAGGCTTATGAGGATTAGTGGGTAGGCTTAATCAATGTAACCTTTTGTTAGTTCAATTTTGGGGCTCTCTCATTATTCTCTCTCTCTCTCTCACTCTTGGAGACTTTGATTTTTCTTGGAGTGGCCTTGGAGGGTGTGGTATACTTGTATTTTTGAAGCAAGAAGGCAAAGGAAGAGCAAGAAAGTGCAAGATGGCATCGGGATCAACAACTACAATGGGATTTTCTTTCAGGTACCAAGTTGCATGTATTTTTTTCTCACTAGTTTTGGCATGCATGGAATATGCATGTGGATTTTTGGTTGTGATTTGTCATTGGCATGGAGGATGGCCAAGATTGATAGTCGATTTCCTAGCCTACCATTTCCTGTATAGCCATGGATATTGTGGGTTTATTTTGATTGTTTTGTTTTGGTTGGTTATCATATTTCCTTAGCTTGGGTTGAGGTACTAGTCCTCAAGCCTTGGTTGGACAAATGATTTGAATCCCTTGGTGGGTTTCGTTACTAGTCTTGGAGCCTTGGCTGGAAAAATTCTCTCGAGCCTGGTAAAAGCTATGGGTTGATTTACTAGTCCTGGAGCCTTTCTTGGACAAATGATTTAGAGCCTGGTAAAAGCTGTGGGTTGAGTTACTATTCCATGAGCCTTAATTGGACAAATGATTTGGATCCATGGAATGCTTGGATAGAGACTGATCTAATGATTCTTTTGTGATGTCCGACCGTGAGGTGGAACACCTATTTAATGGGTCGAGGTGGATGGCCACTAGAAGCCCTGGATGGTTTTGGATTGATGTGTTCTATGATATTATACTTTCATACTTGGAATATAGCATGGGGGCGAATGGATTAAGAGAGATTTGGCTTAGCCATTCTATGGTCGGGTGTGTTAGGTTCCTATAATAGGGATCATAATTTTGAATTGACTATGTTAAGTCTTGTATTATTGTAAATACCTTTTCTTTTCTACAAATGTTCTCCAATATTAAAAATGTAAAGAGGGTATGTCCTAAAAAGATAATCAAAGGACAAAAATAAACAAAGATAAAAGAAGAATATTAAATATGATCCCCACCAAAAATAGATCATGAAACTATGCAAATTCAAATGCCACTCCTCTCGGTTTACTTTCTACAAATAAGATTTTGTGCAGCTTGTAAAAATGCCACAATCCATGATGATCAAACAATTTAATGTTGATTCATTCATGATTTAAATTTCATATTGATAGATAGAGAAACAAATATCTAGCCAAACTGTTTAATCTTGGTAGATCAGTAGTTAGGTAGAGAATAATAAGGAGCTCATCAGTTTAATCTGAGCCCTTGGAAGTTATAAGGTTAGAATTAGATAGTTTGCTTATCAAAAGAAAAAGGAATAAAGGGTCAGCAAGCTCAAATGCACCCAATAAATGAAGAGAAAATGCTAGGATAAATAAAGGGTAGGTAGAAGATGTTTTGGAATGCACAAGGTTGCTAGCTCAAATGCACCTTCATCATGCTTAAATCTTATGTTTCATTTTGCAGGAGGAACTGTCAAAGGAAAGAGGACATTAACAAAAATTCTGTATTGCTTTGGGTATTTACCCTAAAAGGTTCTATATGATTTTAGGCCTAAATACTACAACTTATTTACTAATTTCCCCTCATTTCACTAGACCCCCACATATTTATTTGCATCCCCTCATTATCCTTTTATTACTCATAAAAGCTCTTTCCCTTCATTTTGACCTTTTATCCCTTTGTTTCACACATTTCCCTACACCTTACCCTTTAAAAAATTATTCCCCCCTTCCCAAAACCCCTTTCCCTAGTGTGAAACACATTTCCATCACAAATAATACTTTCCCCACATATTAATTTCCCTTTTTCCTTTAAAAACCCACAAAAAACCCTTTATCTTAAGTTTTTTTCTAAAGTCCCACTTTATAAATCCCCCAATTTATAATTTCCAGACACCCTTTTTTAACCCACCAAGTCTTGTTGTATAGTTAAAAACCTCACAATATAACCCATGGTCCCCACATTTATTAACCTGTTGCTTATATGAAAAACCCATCATTACCTGTTAATTAATTACAATTCATTGTAATTAAACCCCAGGCCCCGCCCACCACTTTCGAACTTCATCCAAGCAATTTCACCACGCAATATCCCTCTGATATCCCACCTCTAGATCCAATGGCACACATCAATATCACGTGGATTCATCGTCTGACAGTTAACGGCCTCAGAGCAAGCGAGATTCATGGTTCTGGACGACTGTTGTTTGGCTATGTGGCAGCACTAGATTATATCGCGTACTCACTAAAAATAGCACCCGCCATCCAAAAGAGGTGCGATATTTTATGAAACCACCTCCCAGCGTAAAATGAAACCACCCACTATTCATTTATTAATCCTACACCCAAATTTAACCACTATTGGTTAAAACAAAAAAATCCCCCTCAGAAGAGCGACCTCCAATTGTCTGCTCCTACCAGAAAGCCTCCTATGACTGCTTCACTGTGTATCCCTAGAAGCCCTATCATCCATTGTTGTGTAGTAAGCCATCTAACAACACGTGTATACTGTGAAAAATCATAGAGATTTTACAATATGAAACTCTGTCATTCCCTTACCTCTATTTAAAAGGAATAAATGAAAAGCCTTTTCCAAACAGAATTGAGTTATCCACAGTGCAGACTCCGTCCATAGACATCTCAGTTCAATACAACCATTGATTTCCTTCCCTGCAAACCTATGCTTTATTAATGATTGTTTTATTTTACAGGTAATTAGTAGAACAAGAGCTTGGAAAAATAGTTTTGATACTAGCTCTGACACCTGTTTACTCGAAGATTCACAAGGAAATGTATTCGAAGGTTTTATTCAGAAGGAAAATACAATTATCACAAAGCAAAAAGAAATAATTTATATAGAGGCAATAATGGTTAAAACATAGATAAATCCCATAAAGTAAAAAATAAAAATATATATGGAGAACCATATTTTTACCCCTTACTTCACAAAACCCTATTAATATAAAGTTTTGGACTTTATATTAATTTCTCCCAGCAAGCCTATACTACCTCTCCCCCTGCAAAGTTGACCAATGGCCAACAGGACACTGATAATTAAACCCCCTTCATTTTTAGCAAAAAGAAATGAATGGTTAAAATTCCATATGGAGCGCTTAGCTCATCCAACACTTAGCACTCAAGAAGCATGCTAGATTAGTGAATTTCCTAGCCCATCTTTTTACTGCGTGGTGACCCCACGTTATATCGCGTCCTCTGAAAAATACCACCTACCACTCAAAAGAACTGAGATAAAACATTAACTGTTTTGGTTTTAAATCTTATAAATGTTACGAGGATATAAGGTGGATTAAGTTCAAGTGAAATACATAGATATGAGAATGCGGTAATATTTCAGAGCTATGGGTGAAACCATGCTTGAGGTAAAATTATATAGCTACAAGGCTAAGTGGAATGACAGGCATGGTGAAATCAATTTACAAGCATGGTGAAATCAATTTACAAGGGTAAAATCATGTTGTAGGCGAAAGTAAAAGAGTAAAGTGAAAATACTCTTCCACCATACAAATCAACACATGGTTTTGCAAAACCATCTAGGTATTTTACAAGGGTAAAAGGATTTTACATGCAGATAAAATGAATTTAAAGAGGAAGGAGTGATAGCAACAAAACTACACATGGTATTGTGAATTCATGGAAAGAGAAAACAAAACCATGGATTGGAAACAACAAATGGTTTTGTAGAAATTTAATTATAAATTTCATTTAAAATATTTTGGAAATATTATTGAAATATATATATTATTATATATTTTACAAAATATTTAGTGACACTAATGGATGATAAAGCAACAGGGCAACCACAGGATAAGCCATTAGTGATCAAGTCAGAGGATCATCAAGCAGTTGAGTGAATTACTAAGAAAAGAGAGATACATCTGCATCTGCTAGTTCATTTGCCAGCACAGCCACAAATTTCGGTCCACATCCTACCTAGTCCCACTTCCACAACAACAACATTTGCACAGCACATTCCACCAGAACTATTAATCTGCAGCAGTTAGAGATTTTAGTTCATATATAGTCTAAAAATATCTTGTCTATTAGAAACATCATTTATTGTAAACAGTTTGTAAATTTTGTATAAATACTTCTGCTTTAGAAGTATTAGAGTGTGGATTGCTAGCCATTTATAGAGTTGTATTGATTAGAGACCTGAGGGTTATTGTACCAATTTCTCAAGTCAGTAGACTACACTGAGTAATAAAAAGATTGCATTAGAGGATTCATGTGTTGAGATATTATAGTGAATTATTTTCTTTGTCAAATTTGTTATCTTCTTATGTATTAAACAAACTTACATGTTATCTAAAGTGAATGAGTTAATTGGAAACTTATCTCAAAATTTGTTTAATTACACTCTGTTATAAAAAGTTGATCATTTCTATGTTTTCTTCTGATATCTGGATCTGAGAATCCTTAATTGCTCTCCCATTCCGGTTGAACTCTTTCACTTCTTTCATTATCCAGCTTACAGAACCCTTAATTGCTCCTTTGATCCAATTGAAACCAACTTCATCATTCCAGCCTTAAGGCCTGAAATTACTCAAGTACCTTGGCATGTAGACACTAGTTTTCGAACTTGCTCCAGTCCTGCTTATATTGACACTTGAACCCATAGCCCAATGGTAAAATACATCCCTCTCCCCATCTAAATCAGTGATCTCACCACCAAAACCAAATCAAAACCCAAGTACAATCATAACTAGTCTAAAATCAAATAACTGAAACAAAGTTAAATCATAAAGAGAGAGCCCTCTCTTAGAATTAGGAAGGTTAGATCCTAATCTCCAAAGTAGGTTTGTTGTCACCTATAATCATTTATTTCATTACAATTGTAGAGAAATATTGGAGTGATAACAAATTGGCTACCATACTAGGGAAGAGAAAATTTTGTTCAGAAAGATTATACAAATACTAGATCTCATCTATGATGGTGGACAGTGATCAGACACACAAAGGTTAAAATCATCTACCTGGCGAATCCACTTGCAAATCAATTTCATAATCAAGACTCTACTAGAGTAATGAACCTGAAAGGACAATATGGGAATATCAGGCTTTTAACTTGGATTACAATCCAAGACATTATGTTCTTTCTCATCAAGAAGGCTTTTCAGTGTATATTTTATTTTAGAGAATATCTTAGATTAATTTTTGATTATTTTCCATTGAAGATTGTAAATATATATTCTCCTTATCCATTTGAGCAGCTTTCTTCTTAATCTTATGATGATCATTTTTCGATTGAGAAGCCTCAAACAATCAAGACTAATCTTACAATCCCTGTACATATTCATGTACCTTGTAAAGTTCTTGATAGATATAAGCCCCTCATGTTACCTCCTATACTCCATGATTTCCCCGATAACTATTACAAATATCTCCCCAATTTTGATGGAGAGAATGGTATCACTACCCAAAAACATATTGAAGGCTTTGAGAATTATCTGGACCCATTTTAGATTGATGAAGATGATGTTAGAATCAGACATTTTTCTCTATCTTTGCAATGTAGAGTAAAGAGTTGGTTCAAGAATCTACCTCTTGCAAGCATCTCATATTTCCAACAGTTTGTCAAATTTTTCCTTGATAGATGGATAATCAAAGTCAATCTTTTTTTATCATAGAAGAATATAATCAGTTGAAAAGACAACCAAATGAAACAATACAACAATTCTATGATAGATTTAATCAAATCTATTATTCAATGCTAGAAAATATAAGACCTCCTCCTAATTCAACTCTCTTTCATTATCCAAAAACATTTGATCTAGAAATATAATTTCAACTAAGAGAAAGAAACCCAACAACTCTTGAAAAGATGCAAAACATTGCAGTAGATGTAGAAGTTCATCTGCTGATTAAAAATCAAAAGTTGAAAGCAGAAGCAGAGAAGAACAACATTGCAGAGGTAAAGCTCGACATTTTGGTAAGGAAAATAGAGGAAATGATATGGAAGATCACCATGCAAGATAATTTTTTTGTGCAAGATCACCATGACCCATTTATTTCACAAAAATGAGAGGTTGATAACCATGAAAAAATTCTTGCTAATTCCAACTACCATAGTTCAGAAAATGGATTTATAGATCAATATGTGGAATAGGAATCTACTGATTTAATGTGTATGTTTTATGACATTCCTTCTTTTAATGATTTGCCTAAGTATGATCAGTATGATGATAATTATGTTGTTCGAACTCAAGCTAGCTTTACAGAGCAATCAGAAACTAGTTTGGAGGATGAGGAAATTCAGTTTTAGCAAATTAAATATAGTGATTAGCCTATACATATTAGATATGAGAATGAGAAAGGAAGTGCAGAAAATTTGGAAATAAGTGAAGGTTCTTTGCCTCTTTGTTTGCTTCATTTCAGTTCATCAGAGAAAACTTTGAAGCAATAAAAAATCAATAGTCTTTTGGTATTGTTATTAATAACAAAGAAGACAATGAAACTTTTGATCAAGATTCTTCAGTTTCACAACTATAGTTATCAAATTTCATTGAAACACCTGATCAAATGACACAGGAAAGTTCTATACCTCTATATTTTGAATCATTTTAGTTTTTAAAGGAAATGTGGTATAACATCTCTAAAGAGAAGGATGGGAAGCTTGTAGAAATCTATGAAGTTCCATTCAAACCTATATGCAATAAGTTGCATCAATCCTTCCAAGTTTTTTATGATCCAATAGCTGATATGTTGGATAATGAATGCAATCAAAAATTTTCTTCATTAACTAACTATGAGATTCAGGATCAAGATCATAAAGGTTTCATCAGTCAAACGTTTCAATCAGTAGAAATATCATCACAAAGCTTGTCTGAAAATATGAAGGGGGGTAAAGATAAAAATGACATTTCAGTTTCATGGCATGGAGGCCATCCAGAAAAATTGTACAGTTACTTAAATCAGTTGAACAATAGTGTATATATTTTGGAAGATCCTTTTGTACAATTTTTAGAGTCAACAAAGGAAATCAAGTATTTCCTTATCTTTTCATTTGTTGACAAATTTCTACTAGGTTTTAGAATCTCAGTTTTGATCACAAACAAGCTAATGCAAAAAAATGCACCAGTGTATATCATTCTTGAATGGTTGCATTGGCTGTTTCATTTTACCTAACCAATAGTTGGACAGATGGTTAGAGTAAGTAGGTAGGATTTCAGTTTGATTAAATTCAAATATTCAGCAGCAAGTTTATTTCATATCAGATTTCAATACAACATGCGTCAAATTTCAGTTTGCAAAAAATTTTAAGAGTTCAGTTCAAGATTTTCAGTCACAGAGATTATATAACAAAGTAGGCCCATGTGTGGGATTGTGTTGGGTCCCTATAATACTAGTGATTACCCCATTACTATTGTAGTTGTACCCCTTATTAATATTGTTGTGCCCCTATTATCCCCATATTGTTATTACTATGCCCAATAGAATCCCTCTATTGTTATTTTTGTGGCTTTATATTATTATTGTTAGGTCGGCTGGGTTATATTGTGACTCCTTAGACTCCTATATATAGAAAGGAGGTTTTGTCATTTGAATCATTCAAGAATTGTTCATTTATGTAATCTAAAGGAGGATGCCCCCTTGAAGAGGCTAAATTCTAAGGAATTGATCTATCTTTTCTATCTTTTTCTTGAGCTAGTTTCATAACATTTGGTATTAGAGCTTTGGATTCTAGGGTTTCGCTGCTCCAAACAGGTCATCATGGCATTTTCACTATAACTTTTTTTCTGCGACATTTCAGAAGTTTCAAAAAAACCCAATTTGATAAGAAATCACGATGAACCTTGGGTCCTAATTTCAGGGTTGTTCATGCTATATTTGCGGAGATATGATTTGAGGAAGTTGGTCTTTTTGCAGACTCCTGAGTTACATTCCAAACAGGTGACCTAGGGAAAAGCATCATAACTTTCTCTATATGGATCGGATTGAAATTTTGTAAGAAGGTATAGAAAGAGGACAGATTGTACCTTCTTGTATGCATTTTTTAGATCCAAAGGTTGAAATAGTGACTCGTGGCACGTCGTACAAGTTAGCTCTTCTGAACTAGTCTATAATCAAATCACTGTGGGAGATTTCGCATAACTCTTCCTTGGAGAATCTAATTTGGGTAAAACTTGTGGCATTGGAAAGAGGACACAGAGGGCTACTACAACTCACAAATTCAAATCTAGATGATTGGAAAGTACATAGATACATCATAGGCAATATCAAGCTCCTACAAAGTGAAAAACGTTGTGTAGATTTTCTTAAATTTTTTCTTAAGCTTGGTTTGAAAATTTATTTTGAAGGAATTCAAAGGGCATAGTAAAGCATTATTATCGGTAACTGATGCCCCGAGGAAAGAAAATGAAAACACCTAGTAAGGAACCTGAAAGCTCTAGCATGACTCATGATGAAGAGGAAGAAATGCAACATGATATATCAAAATTACAAGACCAAGTGCAACAATTGTCCCTTGCACAAAAAGGAACAAAATCTAATATGGATGGTTTAAAGAAAGGCATAAAAGCTAAGCTGGATTGTTTAAAGAAAGGTGTAGAAGCTAAGATGAATGACGTGGAACCTAAGATGGATGATTTGAAGATAGATTTGAAGACAAACATGGAAGAATTGAAGATAAATATGAATAAGTTGCTACAAAAAAGGGTCACTAATGGTGAAAGGGTAGTAAAGGAAACTCATCATGAGAACAAAAGAAATGTTAATCATGATTACATAGACTCTAACGTTGGATCAAAGACCCACCATATTCCAAAAATCGATATGAGGAAGTTTGATGGCAAGGATCCCGCAACATGGATATTACAGATGGAGCAATTTTTTGATCTCAATAATGTGCAAAACACACAAAAGGTATGTATTGCAACTTTATATTTGGAACCAAATCAGTTTGTATGGTATCAATGGCTTTGCTCTTGTAAACAATTTATCACTTGGACAATTTTTACGAAAGAATTGATAGCACATTATGAGGATACAAAAAGAAACACTTTTTTTAGCCAATTGATAAGTCTCAAACAAAAGGGTTCAATAATGGAGCACATTGAGGAGTTCCAAAAATTGAACATAAGGGTAAAAGATATTCCAGAGGAGCATAGGATTGATGTGTTCATAGGGTCTTTAAAGAATAATATCCAACATGATGTTCACCTTTGGAAACCTGATTCATTAGAGAAGGCATTCAGGTTAGCAAGAAAAATGGAAAGCAAAATTATGGCAACCAGGAAGCATACCACTCACAACTATAAAGACGGAAGTGTTGTTGCCACTAGTCTTCCACAACCTATAAGGTTGACACCACAATAATTGGAAGAAAAAAGAGCAAAAGGGCTTTGTTACAGTTGTGATAGAAAATACACTAAAGGTCATAAGTGTGCTGAGAAGAAATTATTCTACATAGATTGTGAAGAGGAAGAAGAAAAGGAGCAAGAAAGGTCAAAATAAGAGGATATACTTCAGGAGGAAAGCCTAGATAAAGAAGAAATGAATCCGACCATATCTCGTAATGCACTGGCGGGAATTGCCACTCCCCAAACCATCAAGATAAAAGGACAAATCAAGAAGAAAAAGGTAATAGTGTTGATTGATTGAGGAAGTACCCACAATTTTATTCATTGTAAGGTAGCAAGAGAATTGAATTACTTCTTATATCTAACACCAGAGTGTCAAGTGATGGTTGCAAATGGAGGAACAATAAATTGCTCGAGAAAGTTCCATAATATCAAGCTATCCATGGGAGAATATGTATTGACTAGCCCAATGCTTTCCATTCCAATGGGAGGTGCTGATGTTGTACTAGGAGTCCAATGGCTACAATCCTTGGGTATAATAGCTTTTAATTTTCAAGAACTTTTCATGAAATTTTCTGTGGAAGGATGTTGAATTAAGGGGTATTGCAGGGAAACCGGGAAAGATAATCAGCTCTAACGGTATGACAAGGCTTCTAAAAAAGGAACAAAGAAGTGTAATTACACAATTATGTTCGCTAGATGTGTCCACAATGGCATCATCTATTTCTCTAGATCTCCAAAAAGTCTTGGACAATCATTCCAAGGTATTTGAGACTTCCAAAGGTCTCCCACCTATTCGTGATCATGATCATGCTATTCATCTGATTCCAGGAAGTGTTCCTCCAAACATCAGGTCGTACAGATATCCCTATGCCCAAAAGAGTGAAATTAAACGTATGGCTGCAGAAATGCTAGACGCTGGTATAATTCAACCAAGTCAAAGTTCTTTCTCTACTCCAGTCATATTGGTGCACAAGAAGGATGGATCATGGCACATGTGTTCGGATTATAGGGAGCTCAACAAGCTCACTATTAAAGATAAGTTTCCCATTCCTATCATTGATGAATTATTGGATGAATTGCATGGATCAATTTACTTCACCAAGTTTGACCTTCGTTCAGGTTATCATCAAATCAGAATGAAGATTGAAGACATTCCGAAAACAACATTTAGAACTCATGAGGGTCATTATGAACTTTTGGTCATGCCTTTTGGCCTTACCAATGCACCTTCAACATTTCAAGGTTTGATGAATTCAATTTTCAAACCATTCCTTAGAAAATTTGTGTTAGTATTTTTTGATGATATACTAATCTACAACAAGTCTTGGAAGGATCATGTTGAACATGTTGACAGGGTGCTACAACTATTGGAGGAGAAACAATTATATGCAAAAAGATCCAAATGTTTCTTTGCAGTACAAGAGGTGGAATATCTGGGTCATATTGTATCTCATGAAGGAGTTAAGGTAGACCCTACCAAAATTAAAGCCATTAAGGAATGGAAAATTCCCACATTCATAAAGCATCTGCGAGGATTTCTCAGGTTGACAGGGTATTATCGCAAGTTTGTTAAGAATTATGGGAGAATAGCAGCACCTCTAACAACATTATTGAAGAAAGATGCATTTTCATGGACTCCAGAAGCAACAAAGGCATTCGAACATCTTAAAGAGGCAATGTGCCAAGCACCGGTCTTAGCTACACCAGAATTCACAAAAACAGTTATCGTGTAATGTGATGCTTCAGGAAATGGAATTGGTGTTGTTTTAATGCAAGATGAAAGACCCATTGCTTTTTAAAGTCGTCCAATCAAGCGAAAGTTTTTAAACAAAGATATTTATGAGAAGGAAATGTTGGCAATACTCCATGCACTTAAGAAATGGTGACCCTACCTAATGTGAAGACACTACAAGGTAAAAACGGATCATGATAGCCTTAAATACTTTTTAGAACAAAGATTATCCTCTGAAGAGCAACAAAAGTGGGTCACAAAGATGTTGGGTTATGACTTTGAAATCATCTACAAGAAAGGGAAGCAAAATGTGGTGGCAGATGCACTCTCAAGAAAGGATGAGGATGTGGAAGCATTGTTGTGCACCATTTCTATTATCCAACCAGATTGGATAAATGAAGCAAGGGAGGAATGGAAGAATGAAGAAGAAGTGTGGGCACTTATTCGAAAGTTACAACAAGATTCCAGTATGTCTGATACATTTAGCTGGAAAAATGATTCATTATGGTACAAAGATCACTTATACATCTGTAAGAATTCCCAGCTAAAACAAAATATTCTTATGGAATTGCACACTTCTCCCTTAGGAGGGCACTCAGGGTTTTTAAAAACTTACCACAGGGTTAAGAAAGATTTTTTTTATGATGGCCTTAAATTAGATATTCAAAAGTTTGTGGCAGAATTTTTGGTTTGCCAACAAAATAAAGATGAAACAATTAAGACACCAGATCTATTACAACCTTTATCCATTCCAAGCCAACGTTGGGAGGAGTTTTCATTGGATTTTATCACAGGTTTAGCCAAGTCTGATGGAAAGAGTGTCATCATGGTGGTAGTTGATAGACTTACCAAGTATGCACACTTTTGTGCATTATCACATCCATTTAAAGCCAGTACAGTTTCTACTGCATTTATGGAAACAATTCAAAAGCTGCATGGAAACCCAAAGATTATTGTAAGTGACGGAGATCCCATTTTCACTGGAAATTTTTGGACAGAATTATTTTCTTGTCTTGGTACTCAGTTAGCTCATAGCTCATCTTATCATCCTCAATCTGATTGGAAAACTGAGATAGTAAACAAATGTTTGGAAGGATATATTCGTTGCTTTGTATCTGATAAACAGACACAATGGGTCAAATGGTTACCTCTGGTTGAATGGCGGTATAACACTTCCTTCCATACAACAACAAAAATGACCCCATTTATGGCACTTTATGGGTATCAGCCACCATCCATCACATCATATTTACGAGAAAATTCTAAGGTTCAAGCAATGGAACATCACATTGAACATCATCAACAAGTCCTCCAACTCTTAAAGGATAACCTCGTGTTGGCACAGAATACAATGAAACAACAGGCACATTAACATCGTAGTGAAAGAAGTTTTGATGTAGGTGATTGGGTATTCCTATGGCTACAACCATATAAGCAAATGTCCCTCAAGAAAGCTAAGAAGGATAATAAATTATCACCAAAGTATTATGGTCCATACAAGGTGTTTCAAAATATTGGTACTAAGGCATACAAATTGGAGCTTCCTGCAGCTTCTCGATTGCACCCAGTTTTCCATGTTTCATGTTTAAAGAAGGTTATAAGTGACAACCTCCTAGTTCAAACAATATTGCTAGAACTTGACGAGGAAGGAAAAATTATATTGGAACCAGAAGCAGTCACAGAAACAAGAACTCGACAGCTACGAAATCGATCAATTTTGGAGTATCTTATCAAGTGGAAGAATTTATCCGCTGAAGATTCCACATGAGAGGATGAGAATTTTATACAGAAGCATCTAGAACTTCTCAAGCGTTGAGGAAAACACTTTTTTGAAGGAGAGGGGCATGTTGGGTCCCTATAATACTAGTGATTACCCCATTACTATTGTAGTTGTATCCCTTATTAATGTTGTTGTGCCCCTATTATCCCCATATTGTTATTATTGTGCCCCATAGAATCCCTCTATTGTTATTTTTGTGGCTTTATATTATTATTGTTAGGTCGGCTGGGTTATATTGTGACTCTTTAGACTCCTATATATAGAAAGGAGGTTTCGTCATTTGAATCATCCAAGAATTGTTCATTTATGTAATGTAAAGGAGGTTTCCCCCTCGAAGAGGCTAAATTCTAAGGCGTTGATCTATCTTTTCTATCTTTTTCTTGAGCTGGTTTCGTAACAGATTGGCTCAATGGATCAGGCCACTATTTGACGGTGTTCTTGACACCTCACAAGGAGATTTCATCCCCAAGTGGAGCCACTATTAGGTTAATATAATAATAGGGATCATAATTTTGAATTGACTATGTTAGGTCTTGTAATATTGTACATACCTTTGCTTTTCTGCACATGTTTTCCCATATTAAAAAATGTAAAGAGGGTATTTCCTAAAAAGATAATCAAAGGACAAAAATAAACAAAGATCAAAGAAGAATATTAAATATGAACTCCACCAAAAAGAGATAAAAATAGATCATGAAACTGTGCACATTCAAATGCCACTCCTCTCAGTTTACTTTCTGCAAATACGATTGTGTGCATCTTGTAAAAATGCCACAATCCATGATGATCAAATAGTTTGATCTTGATTCATTCATGATTTAAATTTCATATTGATAGATAGAGAAATAAAGATCTAGCCAAACTATTTAATCTTGGTAGATGAGTAGTTAGGTAGAGAATAATAAGGAGCTCGTCAGTTTAATCTAAGCCCTTGGAATTAATAAGGTTAGAATTAGATAGTTTGCATATCAAAAGAAAAAGGAATAAAGGGTCAGTAAGCTCAAATGCACCCAATAAATGAAGAGAAAATGCTAGGATAAATAAAGGGTAGGTAGTGTTAGGATATTCCGACACATAGGAAATAGTTAAGTATAACTTGGTCTATTATAGAGTTAGGTAAAGTGTGTTTCTTTACTATGTACATTTTGTAACTTACAATCTGATAGTCACGATATGTAGTGATTCGACGATTCTTTCTCTCATCGGTATTACCGACACTTGATCCGTGGCTTAACACCTGATTGGTCCATGATCTCTATATAAAAAGCATGGAGGGTCATTTGTAGGGTAACCGTCCATGAGAGAAGCTTATGTAAAACTTCATTCCTTTATTAATAAATTTCCTGAAGTGGCCACGTTGGCTCAGACCGTGGACTGTTTCCCTCTTCGAGGGTTTTAACCACGTCAAAAATACTGGTGTATTGATCTGTGATCTGTTTGTGACCGATGTCCTTTGATGTTTTGTCCGAGGAAGGATATTCCGACACATAGGAAATAGTTAAGTATAACTTGGTCTAGGATAGAGTTAGGTAAAGTGTGTTTCTTTACTATGTACATTTTGTAACTTACAATCCGACGGTCATGATATGTAGTGATCCGATGGTTCATTCTCTCCTCGGTATTACCGACACTTGATCCGTGGCTTGACACCCGATTAGTCCATGATCTCTATTTAAAGAGCATGGAGGGTCATTTTGTTGGAAATAATACTGAGAGGGGAGGTGAATCAGTATTATCAAATTCTTTTCAACATATCTTCCTGTTGATGCCTCGAAAATCGCTGCAACAACATTGGGGGATAACCACCCGGTCCGGACCTTAAAGTAGCTCCTTTTCCGTTTGGTGTGGTGGCTCCGACTGGTTTAACTAGGTCCAGTTACCTTCTCCCTATTGCTATTGGTTTATGATGTATCTTTACATACCAATGGACAGGGATATCAGATCACTTCTTCTTGCTGATCAGGCAAGAGAATGACCCTTAAGCCGATTTGGGTTCAGCCAAGCCACAACTAAAGTTTTGCCTCTTTGAGGAGAGGACTTAAAAGAATGTAGAATTTACTCTAAATGCAAGCTTATTCTATGATTCAAGCAAAAGAAACTAATCTAAATCCTATCTTAATTAGGCAGATATAGATCTAACCCAACTAAGAGCAAGATAATTAAAGTATTAGGATTTAAATATGTCTTCTTTATAATGAATATCAAGTTTAAGAAGTAGTTCAATTAACTGATATTATGGTTACCAAAACACATCCTATTAAGACCTTATAAATTGAAATAATAAACCAACAACATTCCAGGAAGTAGTTCACAAAAATGATATTGATTATCAAATCAATAAATCCAATAATTGAATAATGATATGTGGAAATAGTTCACAACACATTACCATTCAATAAATCAGTTTTATAAGACAGATTTCTGAGTAAATAGTTACTCAGAAATCAGATTTTAATTCATAAGAACAGAGATACCTAATAACAAGATTGAGACAAATTACCCATATTGACAATAGTGCACAAACATGAATAAAATGAGACATTCCTGTTACCATAAAAATGAAACTGATATTTGAAACAGTAGTATTAAAAATACCAATTTATTGCATCCATTTCTCTGATCTTGGTCTCCAACAGTTATTTACATTGCTTGAACTTCTGCCTTCAAAGCTAAAGCCACAATAGTGAAAACTCTGACCCTCATACATAATTCAAGATACAAAGGAAAAATCCTCAATAATCCTCAGATCTGAGATTTTCTCTCCTCTCTCCTACAACTCTAAATTCATATTACAGTAGTCATTTTAGAAGTCTAGCATTGCAGAGGAGAGAAACTCTTATTCCATTTTGCAATCTATTACTTATACTATTTGTGAAGGAATTCTTGAGAGAAGAGTTTGTTGAAGAGAAATCTGCTAAATCCAATTTTACTTGCTCAAAATTCTGATCTTCAATTGCTGGAGCATTCTCATTGATTGAGATCTTTTTCTCCATATTTCTTCCACTGTTTTCCTGCAAAAAGAAATCAAAATAAATTAAAATGCAACAATAAAATCAACATGGCATTGCTGGCATTTAAATCAAATCCAATCAAATTCTATTTAAATAAATACTTGAAAATAAAATATAAACTTTCTCTTGATGCCTGGGATGGTTTAATTGGCCAGAGATATGATTAACCAATGGATCTGCAATTAGAAGAGGTTTTGGACAAATGAAAATGAAGAAAATAACTCAGAAAATTGATTTTGTTTTCAAGATTCGGAGCTTGATCTTCTGCTTGATTTTTGACTCAATAAATGATTAAATCTGTTAGTGAAACCTCTTCAAAAATGTTCTCCTTGATTTTCTCTTTCCAATGAGCCGTCCTGGGCCTCATTTGGCCAAGTAAAACTCATTCTATGAGCTTCCAAAGTTGATGAGTCAAATCTGGCATGAATCTGGAAATTCTGTTGCTGGGCTAAAAAAAATCAAATTCTCATTAAAAATTAAATCCTAAATTAGAATTCTAATTAATTCTAAATTAATTGTTAATTTATAAATTAAACTAATTATTAATAAACTATTTATTAATTTAACTAACTGATATTTAATTAACTATTTATAAACCAATTTAATTTAATTTAAAAACTAATTAATATTAATCTGAATGATATTTAATTTTTAATTAAATTAATTAAATTCTATATAATAATTAATTCTAATTAATTTAAAACTTATTATTAAATATATAAACTATTTTAAATAAATAAAAACAACTAACCTACCTTACTTTACTTACCTTTCCTCACTTATTCACCATCGTATGAGTGAGTTTTTTAAAGAAATGCATGTTATAAAACTTATGTCTTTTAATGCACCATGGTTTGACTCTTCACAATCGGAGAGTCGGAAGTATGGATGCCCTCAAACTTGTCACCATGCCAAAGTCCCGATGCGATGGAAAACAAATCGGCAATCGGCGTCGGGAGGGTATCGAGGTTCATAAAGTTTGGTTCAATGCAAAATCCCCGATCTGATATCAGCATCGGGGTATGATATGTATCAGAGCTTTTTAAAATGTGTTCCGAACAAGACTTTCGATGCGATACAAACTCCGATGCGATTAATTTTATTTTATATATATATTAATTTTATATATTAAATTTTAATTTAATTAAATTAATTATATTTTATATAATAATTAATTTAATTATTTTGACATTTAATATATAAAATTAATGCTTTGTTTTGATTTTATTTTAATGAATTAGTTATGAAATTAACTAAACTACAGCCACTTGGAAAATAAATGAAAAATAAACTACAGCCACTTGAATGTTTGGATTTTTGGGATTAGGATTTGATTTGGAAATTGGAGTGAATTTTTTAAAATCCTGATAATTAAGGGTTTGGCTGCATAACTAAAAATGGAAAAATGTTAGTAAAAACTCACTATGGGTTAATATTTAAAACGAATGCATTATTGAACTAATTTATTTACAAAATGCAATATTGTACATTTTATGCAATTTTGACCCAGGCTACATAAATAATCAAATTTTCAAAGGAATGCCATTTTCAAACCAGTTGACCAAATGAGGCGAAACAAACGTCAATGGGAAGCTTATAAAAAATCGATTCTAACAAAGCAATCAAAACAAGAATCCAAGGAAAACGAAAAATTAACAAAAGCGTAGGGCAATCAACTAAATAAAAATCCAAAAAGGTGTTTAGCCAAAATTTTTATAGAAAGGGTCCCCATTATTTGAGTTGAGCAAGTCAAAAATGGGGGGTCGTGTTTTTACCACAATAATGGCGACACGCGGGAGAAGAACCAGTTATCTCTGTTTGATATGAATAAGATTAAAGTACAAATAATTAAAGAAGATAAAATTATGCTTGAAATGCTTGACTAAGTTCATTAGTTTGAATAAAAGTAAGAATCATCTAATTGTAATTTTTCTTAAAATTCCTCATACATTAAAATATTTCAAAACTCTACATCAGTCCTTAATTAGTTGTAGAGATAAAGCAGGGGTCACTTTACAGCTTAGCTTTTAAAATATACTCTTTTGTCATAGGTAGAGCCATTGCTGCCAGCAAACATCTATAGTTTCAACAGGGTTACCTTTTAATCATAAATGATTCAAAATCCCATCTGTTTAAGAATTATTGATCTAGAGATAAATCCATTTATATATGTTTATTTTCTTTGAATTTTTATTTTTATTTCTCTTAAAAGCCATTGTCCTGGTTTGGTGGCCAGATAGTTGACAATGCCATTCACTGGTTAAAATTGGACTGAACAAGCTGGCTCGTGATGAGACCCCTTGTCTTATAATTGTTTGCAATCATAAGCCATTACCCTGGTTTGTTTAGTAGTGTTGGTAATGTCAACCTATTTTTCCCCTATGATCATGGTAAGCAGGCTCATGATGAGACCTCTTATCTTTTAAGTTTAAATATATTTCTGGATTACACTCTAGAAAAATAAAACTCTTTGGGACGGGGAGAATCATTGACTCCTTAAGAGTTAAGAATGACAATTTCAAAGTTGAAGGTGCTTTGCTGTAAAGTGTCTTTACTTGGTTAAAAATATTTTTTCTTGACTGATAATAAAACTCTGAAAGATCCTAATGAAATTTTGAAATCTCAAAATTATTACAATTTGATGAAAAAGAAAGTTTTCAGATTTTATGATACTTTGCCAATCAAAATTATTACAATTTGATGAAAAAGAAAGTTTTCAGATTTTATGATACTTTGCCAATCTTCTCTTGATTGGTAATCTCTTCCTTAAGTATGTCTACCTTTATAATAAGAAAATAAAACTTCATTAAGAGATTCAAGAAAAAGCTAATAGGTGACTATTAACAATTTTTCTCCACGTATCCTGACCATTGTTAGGTAACAAAAAGAACTTCCATATAAATCACGGCAAAGTCACCAAAATCAAAACTGAAAACCAAAAGAAAAGAAGTCTTATGCTAAAGTGAGAAAAGAAATCAGCAAACGAAATTAAAATGAAGAAATGTGAAATAAAATGGAAAGGAAAATCCAAGTTTGAAAGATAAACTCAAACAAGAATGTTTATACCAATCTCTTCAACAATATGAAGAAAAAGAAAATAATCATGTAATCATTCCTTCTTATGTTGAGATTTAGAAAAATCATACCTTGCAGGGTTGTAAGTGTTTTTGGCTTTTTTGGATAGCAGTGACGATAAAATTCAGCCACAATGAAAACCTTTCTGTCTTATACTAATCTTCTTGTTTCAAAGCATCATCTTGATCATTTTCTAATAAAAGGAATGCTTAAAGAAACAAACTAAAGGTTCAGAAACTTCCTGGTGTAGCTGTTTCGATGAAGATTATCGCTGCTTATTGAAATAAAGCTTGGAGAAAAGTATAGGACTTTTGAAAATATGATCGGGTAGAGGATTGAAAGCCTTTTATGAAGAGCTGCAAAACAGATTTATATATCAGAAAAACAAAACTGAGAGTAAATTGACGAAATGGAAATTAATGAAAGTGGGTAAATGAATCTTACCATTGGATAATTGCTTTTGATCTTACCTGAAAGGTATCAATTTCTCCAAACTAGCTGACTCCTTATTTTAATTATCATTAAAAACATGAAGAAGTCCCACTAACCAAAATCCTATAACCCAAAATCATTATTTATTTTATTTAAACTAAAGCAAGCAGTAAAATGTAAAAATAGAATGCTTAGTGCTCAGGGGAATTGAAATTAAAAGAAATGCATCAGAAATAAGAATGAGAATGTGCAGTAATGACTGTTTCTCAAAATATTATTAGTTTTATATAAACTCCATGATTTTATAAAATCCAAAATCAAGACCAAATCGAAGATAATAGAATTCAAATATGAAGATAGAGAGGTCTTGAATTCCATTTTTAATTATGGAATTATATATTTAAAACTAAAATGTATGAGAAATTGAAATGTTTTTTGTATGCTGCAATTTTGTCAACAATTGTTTTTTTCTCATAGTGGTTTCCCAAGCTTGCTTTTAAAATAACATATCGTTGTATCAGATGATTCGCATCAAATGTCTCTTCACCATGCTTGAATTTTAATTTGCAAGACTTCACTTTTGTTTCTATGCCATATATCGATTAAATGTTAATGGCTCAAAGGCATGCATTGGAAGCTATCGCATCGGAGATTACAATGGCAAATTACCGATAAGAACATGTGAAATGAAATGAAGCGATCGCATCATTAAAGAAATATTATATCGGAGATCGGAGAATTAATTGCATCGTGCTTCCCATATCGCAAAACACACATCGTAGATCCATAGAAGTGATGTGAGCATAAAAAATGTGATGAAACGATTGCAATATAGGCGATGCGATGAATGACGTAGCTAATCGGCAATCAACAAACTTTGGGTACCCATTGTAACACAATATAATTCATGTGATGTCAATATATGATGAAGAGCGGACCTGATAATTTTTTATGATGGGATTTTAATAACATATCGGATCCGAGACATGGGCCCCTTTTAAAGTTGTGCTCCTACCAGTATTGCGATTGAGCAGACGCGATATTTTATGAATTTGATTTGAATTTCATATCGGGTTCAGAATTATGTGTTTATCGCAATATCAGTAAAGTCGATTATCGGAGATCGGCGATTCATGTTCATGGAAGTATACTTCACTTGGAAAGCTCCGATATGCGAAATGCAATATGGCATATGAGTAAGATAATACATCGGAGGTCTTTGATGAACAATTTGTTATCAAAAGAAATACTAAGAACTACTTCCGATGAAATCTTATGATGCGAATGGTCTTATGATATTCCTTGAAATTTCAATTGGGTTTTCTAATGAATGAAAGCAAAGCTACAAAAATGCTTAAATTCTAATGAATCAGAAATGAAATTTCCATGAACCTGTTTGCAAATTTGAAATGAGTTTGCTACTTACTTCAAGTTTTGAAAAGAAATAAAAACCTGCAAATAAAACAGAACACGAATCAAAAATAAGCTAAGAAAAATAGAAAGTAATAAGAGATGAGAACGAACTTGTAAATGCGTACCTGGAAGGAAATTGTCTGCAGATTTTACCTCATAAATCTTCAAATTCTTCCTTTGGTTTATCAAAAATTTTCTTTCATTTAAAATCACCTCATTATTTATTCTAAATCTAAGTGTGTAATCAGTCTAAATAAAATATGTTTATTGATGTCCATGGAATATAAAATTTACCAGAAATAAATATGAAACTATGCTTCCCTTTCGAAGTGAAACAACAATTTATTACCTCTGCTCATTCCGAATTAATCTTGAGAAAAATTTGTATTGTTATAGTGACTGTTCAATAATGCCTTTAGTAAATAAACATGATGCGTTTTACAGCATCAGATAATAAACTAAAGATTAGAATGAGATTAAGCCACTAATTGTAGAAAAATATCAAAACAGATTTGAATGTGTGCACTCGGCAAAATGGACATCCTTAAGATCAGCTTTTGGAAAATTCTAAGGAAGATAATATGAACTTCATATGATTACCGTGACAGGTTAGAATGACTAATAATTATTGAATTAGAATTAAGCTTATCATAGTCAATCATACATCTCATGGGATAATGGGATCATGAAGCTTTCATATCCTCAACCTTTATCATATAAATTCCAAAAGAAAATCTTAGAAGGAAATCTCGAAATGAAGAAAAATGGCTTTGAGGTGATCGATGCGAAGTGCAACCTCAATTGAATTTAATCAAGACATTTTTCAAAATAAGCAGAGTAGAGATATTGCTGCAAAATTTTTAAAAGGAAAGCAAGAATTAAAACTTTCTGATAAGGAGAAATTGTTTCAGTGAACATGCATGAGAAGGCTGATTGCTTTGCTTTACTTTTTAATCTACAGAACTATTGAAAATAAATTAACTACATAAAACAAGCTAACTAAATTAATTCTACTCCTATTCTAACCATATGCATGAAAATGACTAGGTATAGTCATATTTCCAGTGTAGCCATTTTCTCATTTTAATTGTTGCGTTTATGTACAGTTCAAATGTTAGTAATAAAAATACAAATCTAAATAAACTAAGGAAAATAAATATGAAATCAGAATGTACAGTTATTGTTAGGAACTTAATTAAAATCTCTTTCTCTTGAAATTTCCTTTCCAATTGACTACCAATTGGATCATAAAAATCTGGATGGATTTCCATTAATGATTGGGAAACGTTCAAAAGAGGAGATAACAGGCTGAATTGTGGATATGAGTTTTCAAATTCAAAGGCCTGGAAAAAATTGTTAGTGTTATGTACAAATGTTAAGCTATTAACAATCTCCTTTGAGAGAAAAATTTCCAAATATTTTTCAAATGAATTAATGAAAAATGGATGGAAATCTTTCAAATGAAATGGAAAATTATTAATTGAATTGAATTGTTGGCCAGATTGCAAAAATACATTCTCTTGTTGACATTGCCTTTGAAAAAATAGAAGTTTTTGATGAAACATTAGCATTGATTGAAATTGAAATATTGATATCTTTTGATGTTCATGATTATAATATGAAACTTCAATTTCCCAATCGGGCAATGCATCAATTGAGTGTCTGATAGTAAGGTGTTCAATATGCCAGCGAAAAGCGTGAAAATTTTGCAAAATAAAATCAGAAAATAAATCTAAGTTTAAACAAAATAGTTGTGAAAGAAAAACTAAAATGAAATCACTATTTGTACAACTAATGTTACAACATAATTCGGATTGTTTTGAAATAATTTCTCTTTCATAAGGATTGGCTAGAATTATGAAATTTGGGTAATTTCGAATTCCAACTTGTGAAATAGAAAACGAATTATGATTATGAATAGTAATGGGAGTTTGATCTTCATATGAATCATAAATTGGAATCATTTCTTGAATGGTGAAATCATGAAGATAATTTGTTACTCTAAAATGAGGATTAGTTGGGATAATTCCTAAATTGAAGCGTTCTTCATCCTCAGACGTTATTTGAATTTTATCATGAGGATTCTCTTGAGAAGAATAAAAATCAACATCCTCAATGTCAGAGTAATCATCATAAATGACTTCACAAGATTTACTGGAATTCCCTTCGATTTCATCCAATATACCAAAACAAGGAGGAACAAAAATCTCATGTTCATTAGTGGCAAAAGAATGATCAACAATTGTTTCTTTATCTTGATAAAAAATTATTGGTAATTCATTTAAATCATCCTCTTTAATTTCTGAAATATCATTAATACCAAGAGGGGAAAAATTACCATCATTAAAAATATCAGGATAAAGGGAAAAATGTGAACCTGAAACAATGCATTTAAAACTGTCTCTGTCCGAGAACTCTTATGCGTTATTCTCATTGTAAATTTCGGATTCTAAATCATTCCTTTGCGTGCTCATGCTTTCTTGAAAGAGGCTGCTTTGTTGCTCTGATTTCAGCATTTGTTCATCATAGAAAAATTCAGAAATTTGTACAGCAGTTTGTATTTTATTATTTACTTTGATTGCTGGTTGTACTTGTTGATTTGCGATTTGATTTTCTGAATTGACCGCAGAGTAATTTTCAGATTCCAAAGCAGTTCTTTCTCCAAAATTGCTGTTGTTGCCTTCTTGCATTTGAATGGAAATATTTTCCAAGCTTTGTGAAACCACTTCGTCATAATTTATTTGCACATCCAAATTGAGATTCTCATTTATATTGTAATGGGATGGAACAAATCTTGAATTAATGTCATATGGATTGGGAATGGGTGGAAGAGAACAAATATATTCAAACCAATCTAATGATTCTTTTTCCGTAGGTTTATCTTCGTCTTTAAATCTTAAGCAATTCAAATGAAATCGAATATTAAAATCATTAACAGACTCATTTTCAAACCTTCAGAGATATTCAATTTATTCACATACCTATTCATAATCATAGCCGTCAAATTTACAAATGAAAATTGTAACAAAGAGTTCTACACCAGCTTCTAGGTTTTGCTGCAAATGTGAGAGTAAAAATTCTACATAAAATTCCTTCATCAATTCCTTGAAAATCGTAATTTGAAACGTTTTGAATAAATTAAAAGACATGGCTAAAAGCAGAAGAATTTCTCTTACCATTGAACTTTACTTGAGACAAGAGTCTTACCACTTTGGGTGGAGTATTGGAAGTTGCACGTCCATGGATACAACTCCAAATTGGAAGTTTAAGAGGAGCCATAAACAAAATGTTAAAATTGAAAAGACTCCAATAGACAAATTTCTCAGGCCCTCCTTCTAGCGCCAAAAAATTTGATGCCTCGAAAATCGCTGCAACAACATTGGGGGATAACCACCCGATCCCTACCTTAAAGCAGCTCCTTTTCCGTTTGGTGTGGTGGCTCCGACTGGTTTAACTAGGTCCAGTTACCTTCTCTCTATTGCTATTGGTTTATGATGTATCTTTACATACCAATAGACACGGATATCAGATCACTTCTTCTTGCTGATCAGGCAAGAGAATGACCCTTAAGCCGATTTGGGTTCAGCCAAGCCACAACTAAAGTTTTGCCTCTTTGAGGAGAGGACTTAAAAGAATGTAGAATTTATTCTAAATGCAAGCTTATTCTATGATGCAAACAAAAGAAACTAATCTAAATCCTATCTTAATTAGGCAGATATAGATCTAACCCAACTAAGAGCAAGATAATTAAAGTACTGGGATTTAAATATGTCTTGTTTATAATGAATATCAAGTTAATGGAGTATTTCAATTAACTGATATTATGGTTACCAAAACACATCCTATTAAGACCTTATAACTTGAAATAATAAACCAACAACATTCCAGGAAGTAGTTCACAAAAATGATATTGATTATCAAATCAATAAATCCAATAATTGAATAATGATATGTGGAAATAGTTCACAACACATTACCATTCAATAAATCAGTTTTATAAGACAGATTTCTGAGTAGATAGTTGCTCAGAAATCAGATTTTAATTCATAAGAACAGAGATACCTAATAACAAGATTGAGAGAAATTACCCATATTGACAATAGTGCACAAACATGAATAAAATGAGACATTTCTGTTACCATAAAAATGAAACTGATATTTGAAACAGTAGTATTAAAAATACCAATTTATTGCATCCATTTCTCTGATCTTGGTCTCCAATAGTGCTTTACATTGCTTGAACTTCTGCCTTCAAAGCTAAAGCCACAACAGTGAAAACTCTGCCCCTCATACATAATTCAACATACAAATAAAAATCCTCAATAATCCCCTGATCTGAGATTTTCTCTCCTCTGTCCTACAACTCTAAATTCCTATTACAGTAGTGATTTTAGAAGTCTAGCATTGCAGAGGAGAGAAGCCCTTATTCCATTTTGCAATCTATTACTTATACTATTTGTGAAGGAATTCTTGAGAGAAGAGTTTGTTGAAGAGAAATCTGCTAAATCCAATTTTACTTACTCAAAATTCTGATCTTCAATTGCTGGAGCATTCTCATTGATTGAGATCTTTTTCTCAATATTTCTTCCACTATTTTCTTGCAAAAAGAAATCAAAATAAATTAAAATGCAACAATAAAATCAACATGGCATTGCTGGCATTTAAATCAAATCCAATCAAATTCTATTTAAATAAATACTTGAAAATAAAATATAAACTTTCTCTTGATGCCTGGGATGGTTTAATTGGCCAGAGATATGATTAACCAATGGATCTGCAATTAGAAGAGGTTTTGGACAAATGAAAATGAAGAAAATAACTCAGAAAATTGATTTTGTTTTCAAGATTCGGAGCTTGATCTTCTGCTTGATTTTTGACCCAATAAATGATTAAATCTATTAGTGAAAGCTCTTCAAAAATGTTTTCCTTGATTTTCTCTTTCCAATGAGACGTCCTGGGCCTCATTTGGCCAAGTAAAACTCATTCTATGAGCTTCCAAAGTTGATGAGTCAAATGTGGCATGAATCTAGAAATTCTGTTGTTGGGCTAAAAAAAATCAAAATTCTCATTAAAAATTAAATCCTAAATTAGATTTCTGATTAATTCTAAATTAATTGTTAATTTATAAATTAAACTAATTATTAATAAACTATTTATTAATTTAACTAACCGATATTTAATTAACTATTTTATAAACCAATTTAATTTAATTTAAAAACTAATTAATATTAATCTGAATGATATTTAATTTTTAATTAAATTCTATATAATAATTAATTCTAATTAATTTAAAACTTATTATTAAATATATAAACTATTTTAAATAAATAAAAACAACTAACCTACCTTACTTTACTTACCTTTCCTCACTTATTCACCATCGTATGAGTGAGTTTTTTAAAGAAATGCATGTTATAAAACTTATGCCTTTTAATGCACCATGGTTTGACTCTTCGCAATCGGAGAGTCGGAAGTATGGAGGCCCTCAAACTTGTCATCATGCCAAAGTCCCGATGCGATGGAAAACAAATCGGCAATCGGCGTCGGGAGGGTATCGAGGTTCATAAAGTTTGGCTCAATGCAAAATCCCCGATCCGATATCGGCATCGGGGTATGATATGTATCGGAGCTTTTTAAAATGTGTTCCGAACAAGACTTCTGATGCGATACAAACTCCCGATGCGATTAATTTTATTTTATATATATTAATTTTATATATTAAATTTTAATTTAATTAAATTAATTATATTTTATATAATAATTAATTTAATTATTTTGAGATTTAATATATAAAATTAATGTTTTGTTTTGATTTTATTTTAATGAAATTTAGTTATGAAATTAACTAAACTACAGCCACTTGGAAAATAAATGAAAAATAAACTACAGCCACTTGAATGTTTGGATTTTTGGGATTAGGATTTGATTTGGAAATTGGAGTGAATTTCTTAAAATCCTGATAATTAATGGTTTGGCTGCATAACTAAAAATGGAAAAATGTTAGTAAAAACTCACTATGGGTTAATATTTAAAATGAATGCATTATTGAACTAATTTATTTACAAAATGCAATATTGTACATTTTATGCAATTTTGACCCAGGCTACATAAATAATCAAATTTTCAAAGGAATGTCATTTTCAAACCAGTTGACCAAATGAGGCGAAACAAGCGTCAATGGGAAGCTTATAAAAAATCGATTCTAACAAAGAAATCAAAACAAGAATCCAAGGAAAACGAAAAATTAACAAAAGCATAGGGCAATCAACTAAATAAAAATCCAAAAAGGTGTTTAGCCAAAATTTTTATAGAAAGGGTCCCCATTATTTGAGTTGAGCAAGTAAAAAATGGGGGGTTGTGTTTTTACCACAACACTTCCTTATTTATACTTTGAATAATTCTTCAAATATTGATCATTACTTTGTATGTGAGTATCATAAAATAATGAGCAGGAACAAGAAAAGCAAATAGTCACACAAAAGAACACCAGATATAAGGTGGAAACCCAATGTGGGTGAAAACCACCTGCTGCAATATGTCTCTATCTTCTTTTAATAAGAAACTCCTTTTACAATGATTTTGTACTGGTGCAGTCCTTTACCAGTACGCAGGCTACAACCTGCAGAGAGCTACAACTCTCTCTCTCGTTTTCCAGTCTCTCCTGGAAGGGAGCTACAACCCCCTTAGCTCTTGTACTAGCCAAGATACTAGTATGTAGGTGCTGGCCTACTGAAGGCTACAACCTTCTCTTTTTTCCAAGGACCACATTTCATAAATTTTCAAACTGGATCCATGAACATCAATCAATCATCAAGTATATCTGCATCAAACAATCTCCTTTTCCTAATTAGCACTGAATCAAGTAAACACTTCTCTGACAGCTGTACCCAGAATACAGTAACAGTAACCACACACCAAATTATGAACCCAGAATGTTGCAGCAATAGATAGAGGCAGCGAGATCATAATTTAAAGAGATACGCTACTTCAACAACCTGAAACTTGCATGCAGATCTATAAAGGATAATTCCTTCTTTCAAATATTCAGACACTAATTAACCCAGATTGTCAGATTTATAGATCAAGCATGCGCCTCATATAACAGATCAAAATCATGCAAAGATATTATTATTCAAGCATAAAGATTATGACCCATCAAAAGAACTTATCCTTCTTTGTTCGCTAAGGTTCCTCCTTCATTCAGATCCAGATCTGCACCATAACCCAATCACAAATATTTCAGATCTAGCACTTATTAGATATTTAATTCATTCGATGATCCTTTGCCAAATGATCTCCTTCTTCTTTTATAGTCTTAGGCATTCCACAATACCACGGTCCAAAACCATAGGATCAAAAAACTGTTGGACTAATACCATCAACCAACCATGAAAGTGCGTGAGATCAACACTTTTGGATGCAATACCACGAACCAAAACCATAGAATCAAAAACTATAGGACTAATACCATGAACCAACCATGAAAGTGCGTGAACTTTTTCTCTACTTGAAATAAACTTTTCTCTGCATAAAAGTGCGTGAACTTTTCTCTACATGAAATAAACTTTTCTCTGCATAAAAGTGCGTGAACTTTTCTCTACATGAAATAAACTTTTCTCTGCATATAAGTGCGTGAACTTTTCTCTACATGAAGGAAACTTTTATCTTCATGAAAGTGCGTGAACTTTGCTGCACTATAATTTATCATCTGAGATGGGTGGGTTGCCATCAAGTACAACATATGTATCATAATGCCAACAATCTCCCCCTTTGGACTTGATGGCAACAACAACCAATCATTCTCCCCCTTTGACATCAAGGGCAAAGGGTTATGCTCCCCCTAAGAACCTGCTCCCCCTAACTATAAACCAGATCTGCAAAGAAGAACCATAATCCATCAAACACCATAAATTACCATGAAAGAGATAGAGACGTATTGCAGCAATATTCAGACCAGCATCCATGATCTCCTTCTGTACTTCCTCCATAATGCCAACAATGCATGATATGCTCCCCCTGAACCTGTGCCATTCGATCTTTGACCAATCCGAAACCCAGCACATGTACGCATATACTTCAGATGAACCTTGCGTACAACCAACAATCAGAAGAGATTCAACAGCAAGATGATGCATCAACAACCCCCAGCTTTCGCCTGAGGTATTCAAAGGTCTCTCTAGGCAATGGTTTGGTGAGTAGCAACGAGGAATGGTGTTGCAGCAACAGGAAATGGTGTTGCAGCAACAGGGAAATGGTGTTGCAGCAACAGGAAATGGTGTTGCAGCAACAGGAGTTCCGAGTCCGCAAAGTAATTCCTTTGAAACTTTTGTTCTCAGCTACTTCCCAGGATAAAATCTGCAAAATACTGAAATGTAATATCGCAATCCTTGGAAGGATTTATTAGTTTCTTAAAAAAAGAATATCTAACCTAAAAAAATTACATAAATAATAGAAACTCAAGTGCTTTGAGGGACAGCAAGTTCCCCTGGAAAAGAATACTGTTTTATTGCCATGGAAGTGGCTTTAAAATCTTCTTTGGAAACCGGCCGCTGATATAACCAAAGTCAGTAGCCATTCACTAACAGTGGTGTTCTGCTTCCATCAATTGTTAAAAGTCTAACTGTTCCATTTGGAAAAACAGCATCCACTTCATACGGTCCTAACCACCTTGTTCTTAGCTTCCCTTGGAAATTCTCGAAACGGGAATCATAAAGTAGAGCCCACTTACCTTTCTGGGACTGCTTTTGCTTGATGGTTATGTCATGCCATCTGCTTCTTTGTTGTTGTATCATAGTTGTTTGATGGACGGCATCCAGTCTTTTCTCATCCAATTCCTGAAGCTGCTGCAACCTGGCTGCCTGTGCATCAGTTAAATCAAGGTTAACAGCTAAGGCAGTTCTTAAGGTTTTAATCTCAAACTCTACAGGGAAAATAGCATTCTTTCCAAAAACTAATTCATAGGGTGAAAAGCCTGTTGTATTCCTCCAAGTGGTTCTATAGGCCCATAGAGCCTCGGGCAACCTCTGAAACTAGTCCCTTCTATTCTCCTTTATCGTTTTTGTTAAGATGGCTTCTATGACCTTGTTGGTACTTTCCACCTGCCCATTTGCTTGGGGGTGGTACGATGTAGTCATTTTGTGCTTGATATGATATTTTTGGAGCGTATTTTTGAAGCCATGAGAATTAAAAGGAGGTCCTCCATCAGTGACTAATTCTCTGGGTAGTCCAAATCTAACAAATATTTCTTCAAATAAGAATGTTAGCATTGCTTCTTCATTAGCTTTAATGAGTGCTTTGGCTTCTACCCATTTAGTCATATAATATGTGCATACTAATATGTACACTCTTTGATTAGATGGAGGATTAATGGGACCTATAAAACCTAATGCCCATTTCTCAAAAGGTTCAAGAGTTACCTGGGGATTAAGTGGCATTTCATCCCTATGGTTAGGCTAGCCCATCCTTTGATAGCTGTCACAAGCCTTCACATATTTTCTGGCATCTTTAAAAAGGGATGGCCAATAATAACCCATTCTAAGTACCTTGTGTGCTGTTCTTTTGTCTGCAAAATGTCCTCCACAAGGGCCATCGTGACAAGATTTTAGTATATCATAAATCTCGTCTTCTCCAATGCATCTCCGGATTTCTTGATCTATTCCTGTGTGGAACAGACACCCGCTTATCCAGTTGTACCTAGCACTTTGCTGGATGATCTTTCTTCTTTCCCTGTGTGATAGGTGTGATGGTAATTTTCCTGCAACTAGATAATTGGCAATGTCTGCATACCAAGGTGAGTGAGCAGATACTGCAAATAAATACTCATCAGGAAAAGAATCATCTATTGGAGCATTTTCATCAGTTTTTAAACGAGAAAGGAAATTAGCAACTACATTTACTTTTCCTGGCCTATCTACAATTGTGATATCAAATTCTTGTAATAGTAATAACCATCTGGTGACTCGGGCATTTGTAACTGATTTATTCATTAAATACTTAATGGCCGAGTGATCAGTATGCACAAAAGTAGTGTAGCCAGTAATATAATGTCGAAATTTATTAAAAGCATAAATAACTGCTAGAAATTCCTTCTCAGTAACTGTGTAATTTAGCTCAGCTGGTGTCATGTTCTTGCTAATAAAATAGATGGCATAGGGGAGACTATTTTCTTCGTGACCCAGGACAGCTCCAATTGCCGTGTCTGAGGCATCAGAGGAGATATGAAAGGGTAATTCCCAATCAGGTCCTCTCAAAATGGGGGCTGCGGACAACTGATGTTTAAGTTTATTGAATGCATTTTCACAATCATCAGTCCACTTAAATTCAACATTTTTCATTAACAACACAAATAGAGGAGAAGCTATTTTGGAAAAATCCTTAATGAATCTTCTATAGTATCCGACATGTCCTAAAAGGCTTCTTACATCAGTTTGTGTTTTGGGGATAGGGAGGTTCTGAATTACCTATATTTTAGCTGGATCGACTTGAATTCCTAAAAATGAAACAAAGTGACCCAATACAATACCTTGATTCATCATCATATGGCACTTTTCAGTGCTTAAAGCAAGGTGTGCTTCTATACACCGCTTAAGTACTTTTTCAAGATTCTGCAGTGCATCCTCAAAAGTCACTCCATAAGGGGTAAAGTCATCCATAAATATTTCTAATGAATCATTTAACATATCAGAAAAGATCCCTATCACCGCTCTTTGGAATGTTGTTGGAGCGTTACATAGCCCAAATGGAAGTACCCTGTAAGAAAAGGTTCCCCATGGGCTAGTAAATGTGGTCTTGTCCTGGTCCTGGGGTACAATCTTAATCTGATTATATCCACTAAACCCATCCAAGAATGAAAAGAATTTCTTACCTGCTAAATTATCCAATACCTGATCAATAAATGGTAAAGGGAAATGGTCTTTTTGGGTGGCTTTATTCAATGCTCTGTAATCCACACATACTCTCCATTTCCCATTTTTCTTGTGTACAATTACAAGTGGGGAAACCCACTCACTATCAGATATAGGGTATATAAATCCTGCATTCAAGAGTTTTTGAAGTTCCTCCTTCACAATTTCTCTAAGGTTCGGGTTCATTCTTCGCTGGGGTTGGCAGACTGGCCGGGATCCCTCCTTAATATAAATACGGTGAGTGCATAGTTCAGGGGAGATCCATTTCATGTCTGTGTAGTCCCATGCAAATGCCTCTTTATTTTCTTGGAGTAACTTTATTAATTTCTGTTTTTCATTATCAGTCAAGTCAGGATTTATATTTAATGTTTTGCCAGGCTCAATTTCAATTGTTGTACTTTTGGAAGGGCTGCCTACTGCTGTCTGAAATAAGTTTTCATCTTTCATGTTCTGCTGGGATTCAGATTCTAAGATTGCAGTGAAGTGATTATATGTTTCAGGGCTGACCGAAGAGAGTTCAGAAATAAAGCTGTTGATTAATTCATCTTCGGTGGAGTCCTTAAAAGTCAAGGCTTGTCCAATAGTCAATATAGGTTGGGTTTCTTCATCCTCATAGTCTACCCATACAGAATTTTCATTATTAATCATGGGTGTGGCATGAGGATAGAGGGTAAGCTGTTTAGTTTCCTGCCCATTAGAGATAGTCATTGATCTTGATCTACAGCTGATGAACGCATCTACTGTAGCCAGCCAAGGTCTCCCTAGAATCAACGGATGACCCCCCAACTTTGTTTTAGATTGTAACACCACAAAGTCAGCTGGGTAATTCCAGGATTCTATAGAAATTATAAGATCTTCAATGACCCCTTCGGGTTTAATTGTAGAGCGATCAGCCAACTCTAAGATAGTTGGAGTTTCCCTAATAAAGTTTTTTAACTGAAGCAATTGTGTTTTTTCGAGTGTCATAATATTTATTGCAGCTCCTAAATCTACTAGAACTTTAGAGGTAAAGGTTTTTCCAACCTGGACTGTTACTGTAGGGTGACCAGGGTCACCATACTTCACAGGATAATCTTTTTCGGTCATTAAAGCAGTTAATTTTCCCATCACATGAACTGTGAGGGGATTGTTAGCCTTTCTTCCTGGTTTTTTTATACAAATGTCTCTAATAATTCTAGCATAAATAGGAACATCCCTTAATCCTTGCAATAATGGAATTTTAACATACAAGTTCTGTAGCTCCCCTAAAAGGTTAAAGGTAGGTTGCTCAAGTGTTTTAGTGAGAGCCAGCCGTTCAGGGAATGGCGGATCTATTGTTTGATCATTATTATTAGGTGTTGATTCTGCTGTTTCAGCATTATTGTTAGCTGGTTTTTCTTTTCTAACTTCTTCTTTGTCAGATTCAGTGATATCATCTATAATGGGTTCAACAATTCTCCCTGAGCGAAGATGGATATCGTTACATTGCAGGGGAGAAACAGGCTGATTTTGAATGTCAATTACTTGCAGGGCTTTATTGTTATTTGGATTGGGGTTAGGTTGTACAGGCAACTGTGGTCTCATTGCCTAGTTATTTGGAGGAGTATTGGATGGTAAGGAAAGAGACTATTGTTGTTGAGGAAATGGTATCTGTTGGGCTGCCCAGTTTGGATTCCATTGATTAAAATACGGTTGCTGGGGAGCCCAAGGATTCCATATAGTAGGATCAGGAAAAGGAAGATTTGGTTGCTGCATAAGTGGAAAATTCATTGTATTAAAGGGTCGGTACCGCATTTGGTTCATGGGTGGGTAGTTTGTTTGAAAAGGAAAGTTATTATTCCAACGACTGAATGCTGTGTTAGATTTCATACCTTGTCTTTGTGGCCATTGCCTCCTCTGTGTCATCAGGTACACTACTTCAGCCTCTTCTTCAGTTGACTGCAATGCTGCTTTGATTCCAGGCAGAGAGGGGCATTGCTGGGTTTCATGGTCCTTTTCGCAGATTGTGCAGATAGGTATCTTATCCAGTGGGCATTCCCTGAGTGGGTGTTTTTCTCTGCATTTGGAACAAAAAATAGCTAGAGCCGCTTCTGCTTCCGCCTGTTTCTTCTTAACCTGCAGAGCATCAATTTGTGAAGCAAAAGAGCTTAACATCTCAGTTGTAAATTCTTCTAATAAATTACCTATTTCAGCCCTTGTTGCTCCTCCGCTTGCTGACTTCTGAACTCTTGAATATACATTATCTCTGCTTTTTGATCTGCCTACTGCTCCCCTTGAGCATCTCATGCAGAGATTGATAATTTCATCAAAGGGTTCTTTGGAAATGTCCCCTTTTCCCAGCATGTTTAACATGTCTAGGCAGTCATCTCGTACTCCTTTTAGCAATATAGTCTTCAGAATATCTTTACTCATATTAGGATGATCAGACCGCTGCAGATTATACTGTAATATTTCCACAAAATCTTCCAAATTCTCATCCTCTTTCTGAACCATTTTAAACAATTCTTCCTTTCTTTCTCTCGTCCGGCAGTAGTCTTGGTACTTAGCCAGAAAGCTTTCTTTCATCTGGTCCCAGGTAGTGATTGCCTGAGCTCCTAGGCTCATAAACCATCTTAACGCATTCCCTTTCAGTGTTGCTGGAAATAGTTTTAGTTTCTTATTAGCGCTCACATAATCATAACTCCTACATAGTATGTCGAATTTGAAGAGGAATTCATCCGGGTCTTCAGAGGATAACCCATGAAAGTTGGGTAATGCTGAGAGTGGAATGTTTTTCATGGGGGTTGTTCCTCTCGGGAGCTCTCCAATAGGGAATTCCAGGGTAGAGAGCGAATTTTCCCCTCTTCCTTCTGTTCTGTTATCCTCCATTGGTCTTTTTCCTGAATCACTTGCTTTATCTTCTGTGTCTTCTATTTCTTCAGGTTCTTCTACCGGTTCCTCGGTGTATTCTGGTACTTCCAGCTTCCTTTCAGGTCCTATTACTTCCTTCGTCTGTCGATCTGTTTGTGAGGAATACTGGATCTGAGGTCTCCAGGAACTTGTCCTCTGTGATGTTTCAGCCTTTGAGATGATTTCGTCAATATAAGTTTTTCTTCCTCCTTTTCCGCCTATGAAATTAGGTTTCTTGCGTCCTCTCATGCATCTGTTATTATTGAAAAGAAATCATTAATGCCTTTAGAAATCTCTAGTTGCCTTCCCCGGCAACGGCGCCAAAATGTTGGCTAGTTGAATTGTTTATTGATTAAACAATCAAGTACCACATTAATTGTCAACTTGGGAAAGTCTTTTTATTCCAAAGGCTACCGCGTACTATATGTACTTAATTCTAAAAGCATTAAAAAGTTGTAGTATACGTGATTCTTACGCTAAGTTATCATAGTACAAATAATTAATTAAGATTACAAATCTGAAAAGCAAAGTGATGGATGCTCTGTAGGCAGAGGATCAGGACCCTATCCTCCAGGTGAGGACGTTCAGCACCTGCCCCTGTAACCAGATTGCTAACACACGCTGCACTCTAATTCACCGGTGAAATATCCTTGCACAACTTCAAGCAGTTAATGAAACAGATTACTATCAAAACGGAAATACCAGAGGTAATGCTACAGAATCCAAACAGAGTACCAGCAGAACGAAACTATCACACACTTACACACTTGACAAAAAAGTAAACGGGTGAATCTTGTGAGGAAGGTGGGCCCAGTCCCTCTCACAAGATTCCCCAGAACACAAAGGCTAGATTAAGTGCTCATAACAATCTTCTATTCATCTGCCAAAAGATTCAAGTACAATAAAGTTCAGACTTGCTGATGTCTCTCAAAATCTCCTTTACAGATCACACATTAACCCCCCTTCTAATGTAGATGTCTCCTCTTTATAGAGGAGACATCGATTACAATAGATTATTACAGTTCATTCAGTTAACCCATTCTATCAAAAATAAGAATTACAGAACGTTGTTACAACAATATAATAATATATTCTTTCTTGGGCTCTGGCTGTTACACAACTGATAACCGACTTCGACTGTCTTCTTGGGATCCTCGCATTCCTTTATCGTTTCCCCATGCTATTCCTGATTTAGGCAATGGTAACTGTGTTCTACCCGCTTTAGACAGCTGTGTGATCATGCCACGTCAGCGTTCTTCAGATAGTTGCCGTTTGTTATTCCCAGCTATTGGAAAATAGCCTGCTTTAGATGGTTGCTGTTGCTGACTGTAGCAACTGCGTAGTTGCTGCTTCTAGTGTTGCAACAACTACATAGTTGTTGTTTCTGGTGTTGCGGCAACTGCGTAGTTGTTGTTTCTGGTGTTACAGCAACTATAAATTATAATTCCTGCAGGCTTAAGACAATTACTTGGCAACTTAGTTAGTTTTTCAAAGATAAATATAAAGATACTCACGAATATTCAATGAACAATTAAACATATAGATATGCGGAAAGTTACTTCGTACCTTGGGGAGATTAAGTCATTATGTAATCAAAGCTTACAACTTATGACTGAAAAGGATAATATTATGGCAAAAATATAAGGTCAATATTGGTCAATTCTGAGTCCTAACAATGGCACGGGTTTTTCTTGGCGTGATAGTGTTTTCACTCTAGCCTTTCCATTTCTAGATGACCATGATGTTATGGAATTCTAATGTTTTTTTTGAGTTGGATTGTTGGATGGCTTTGAATCTAAGTGAGGTGAATCTCCAAAAGAAGGCACACATGGCCTAATGATCTCTGAACTGGACTATGGATTGTGGTAAAGCCACTTGCCTAGTAACCATTGAACCAGACTGTGGGTTGTAGTAAAGCTAAGTATTGTGTGCCTCAGTGGGCCTGCGAATCCATGACCGGTTAATGGAGGGATATACGGTAAATAATAGAGATTGTTTCCCTTGATGAGGCCAAGGAATCACTACCGGTGAATTGAGGGATATACGGTAAAGCCTAGAGGGTGGAGTCTTAGTTAGGACTTAGTGATCCGGTGTGGATTGTGGTAAATCCTAGAGAATGGTGTCTCAGTTGTAGCCTAGTGATCGTTGGATCATATTTTTGATTGTTGTAAAGCCTAGAGACTAGGAGGCAATAAAATTCCTCACGGTGTAGGTAGAGAAATCCAGTGGCATCCATTCTTGTTTTATGGCGTAGTGATTGTTGATTTGGGGTAGCATCGGATATGATCTACCCAAAAAATTTGGTGGAGAGGTTTGGGAACATGAGATCTCCAATACCAATAAAGGGTCTGGGAAGATTATAAACAATTTAGGAGACACTAAAAATATTTTTAATGGAGTCCCTAAGTCTAAACTTAGGGAAAATAAAATACTAATCTGGATTAATATGAAACTATGTTAGAATGGTCTAAAAGACATGGATCAAGTGAGATATAATCTTAAGCATTGATTAGGGACTTAATCTCGACCGTTGATATGTCAACAGGAAAAGTATAAGAGGAGGCTTGAGGGTCACTTGAAGAATACACCAGAGTGATCAGTCATTCTATTGTCTAGAGCGGGGTTTGCTAAGAGAGATAGAATTAGTGATCAGTAGTTGCCATTGAGGGGCATTTAGTATATAGAAATAGAGAGGTAGAGATAGTGTCGGGAGAGTAGCGCAGTAGACAGGGAGAGTGATGAAGAACCAACTAGGGCTCATGCAGGGCCACGGAGAGGTAGCCGGGAGCTGCGTAGAGCATCAAAGAGGCCAACATTGCTGACATAGAGGGCCAGAAGGCTGACGCAGGGCCTCCTAACGCTAACATAGACCCATTTAGGGTGACACAAGACTAGCGTAGGGCAGAGAGGAGTTGCACAGTCTAGAAAGGGCAGACGTTAGGGCTTCTGGGGAAGATTGGTGTTGAGGAGCCACCGAAAGGATTATCTGGGGTTTTATCTACGAGATTTTCCTCAAACTGAGAGGTATTATTGCCAAGGAAATTCTCTATTGTGTAGGCCAGTTTCAACACACAGATTATACTATGATATTTCTTAATAAGAAAACTCTCAGATGACTACATCTGTTTTACCCCATTGGGTTTTTTCGGGGACATTGGTCCAAAAATAATGGTGTCATATGGTGTGATTGTTTATGTTTCCTTCAGTTGTTCATTTGTAATATGTTGAGAATGCATTAGTGTTTATTTTCAGTATTTACATTGTAAATAACTTGTTAAGTAACATAACATGTAGGTAGGAATAAATCAGATAAAGTGCATGGAGGGTTTATAACTAAGTAGACCTAGAAACTTCAACATGGTATCAGAGCGTGATTTCAGACCACAGGAAGACTAAGTACATCATCCAAGCGGAGCAATAGTAGCAGAAAAAAACTGTCCCAAGGTGACAAAATTTGTTTCTAGCAAAGAAGAAATAAGGGAAGGGTGACGGAATGCTTGCATCATCAAGGGTGAGTCAGGAAAAGGCCGAGCAGAGGCTAAGGAAGGAAAAGGGAGCCTCATGCAGAGCCACACAGAAGCTGGGAGGGCTGACACATTTGGTTGAGGAGGTCATGTTGCTGGTGCTAAGATTGTGCAGAGCCTAGGAGCTCTCACCTTCAGGTTGCTAGGGTTTCGAAGGTTGTGTGGATATTACAGAGTGGAGTTGGTGAGGTACTATAGTCAGAACAGTACATGACAGAGCAAGGCCAAGAGGAGGGAGTTCCTACTGAGGGTTTCTAGCCGAGGAACCTAGAACAGTAGTGTGGTTACACAAGATGATTAGAGTAAGGGGCATCTCGACTGTGGCAGAAGGATTTCCAAGAGGGAAATCGGGACTCAGAGGGACTCCAGAAGAGAACTTCCAGATGGGAAGTAGAGACTTAGAGGAGTCGAATAGAGAACTTCTAGGAGGGAAGTAGAACAACATCACATGGAGTAAGAGACTAGGATAGACTGGACAGAGCATCAAAATTCATAGTTTGGAAGGCCAAAATCTTATCTGTACTTGACAAAAATCATGTGAAGAACCTCACCTTGAAGGTTATAGCTATCCCAGTTGACCCCAATGATAACGAATAGTATGAGGAGGCAATAGCGAAGGCTGAGAACATCATCCTTTATGGGGTCAAGGACCATGTAGTACCACACATTGCTAAGAAGGAAACAACATATGAGATGTGGGAGGCCCTCAAGAAATTGTACCAACATACTTCTGTGGGGAGAAGAATGTAGCTTGAGAATCAGTTGAGGTCATATCAAATGAAGAAGGGAGAGCTGATTGACACCTTCCTTGGAGGACTAAACAAGATACGAGATCAGTTGACTACTATAGAAGCCATGTCGAATCAGGAATTGATGGTGAGGACGACCCTGAATGCAGTCTCAAAAGATTGGGGGGTATTTGTCTAGAGTATACTGGGCAGAGGGACACACCCACCTTGCGATGAGATGTGTGCTTCTCTTCGCCAAGAAGAGATCATATGATAGTCGAAGATGGGTAGCAGAAGTAAGGGGATCAAAGTCAAGTAGGAGGAGGAAGATGTTTCCCTAACATCTGAGGGAAAGTAGGAAAAGGTGAAGAAGAAATATCTCTCCAAGATTAAGTGATTCCACTATGGGGAGCTAGGTCATTATGCGACCTAGTGCCCAAGGAAGAAGAGTAAGGGAGATTCTTCTGAGACAGAGGCAACACCAGTAAGGGTAGAGAAAGAAGTTTTGGCAGACGATGACTATGCCATGAGTGCACATGCGCCACTTGAGATGAGGTGGGGAGACATTGATTTGTAGTCAGGTAGACTACAAGCGATGAGGGGGAGGATCCTCGAGGTACCCAGCCTCTTGGATTAGACCTTGCTATAGGAGCCCCGAAGAGGAGTAGCAGGTCTGGCTGAGTTTAGTAGAGATGGAAGTGGATGAGGTGGCAGAGAGCTATAGTGCAGGAGTCTCGAGACATCATGAGGCTAGCAGACTGTAGCATTGCAAGAGGCACAATAGTGTTGGACCAGTGCAGGATGGCACAGAGAGGTGTGCAATGGTGTGATATGCAGGGAGTTGTTGCAACAGTGCAGAGGTAAGAGAGGGAGCACTTGTCAACGACAGAGGGAGCTTCAACATCAGTGGGTGTCTCTAGCCCAACAGAGAGGTCAAAGTTGGGAGATCAGTTACTTATTTCTCAGTAACTGAGTTGCAGTGCAGCAGTGGGTAGCATAATGCAACATGGTGAGAGGAGGTGCAGTGCGGATGTAGTGCTGGGAGAAAGGACTAGAAACAACATGGATGCAAAGGGAGCTATCGTACATATGCAGCAGTGGTGGTGGCATAGCCATGGACAGGAGTACAGGATACAACAATACAGATCATGGTAGGCAGAGGCCTAGCATCACCACAAGGACCGATGCCAGATGATTAGAGTAATACTCAGTGAGGAGTATTGCTAGATCACAGTCCTTGCTAAGAGGGTGTGCTGATTTGGGGTAGCATTGGATGTGATCTAGCGACAAATTTTTTTGAAAAGGTTGGGACACACGAGATCTCCAATACCAAGAAAGGGTTTGGGCATATTCTAAAGAATTCAAAAGATATTAAAATAATTAATATTTTTAATGGAGTCCCTAAGTCTAATGTGGATTAATATGAAACTGTGTTAGAATGGTCCAAAAGACATGGATCAAGACACATATAATCTTAGCCATTGATTAGGCACTTAATCTTAGCCATTGATATGTAAAATGGAAAAGTATAAGAGGATGCTTGAGGGTCTCTTGGAGAATACACCAGAGTGATCAATCATTCTATTCTCTAGAGTGGGATTTCCTAAGAGAGGTAGAATTAGTGATAGGGAGTTGCAGCTGAGGAGTATTGAGTATAGAGAAATAGAGAGGAACAAATAGTTTTGGGAGAGAAGCGCAGTAGCTGGAGAGGGTGACGTAAATCCAGTTAGGGCTCACATAGGGCCACACAAAGGTAGCCAGGAGATGTGCAGAGCCTCATAGGGTCTAGCGTTACTGACACAAAGGGCTAGAAGGTTGACACAAGGCCTCCTAAGGCTGATGCAAATAGATTCAGGGTGATGTAGGGCCAGTGCTAGGCAAAGACACTCACTCAAAGAAGAGTCTAGCAGTGGCTTCCGCCGTGATATTCTTCTTGCCTACCACCATAATGGCCATCTTTGAGAATCTATCGATGACCACAAAATCATAGTCGTTTTCATGCTTAGTGGAAGGAAGGCCTAACACATAATCCATGGACATGGATTCCCAAGGTTGACTCAAGGTAGGCAGTGGGGTATAGAGGCCTTGCTTCTTGATGGTCAGTTTGGCAATGGCGCAGGCAGTGCATGATCTGATGTACTTCCCAACATCCTGTCGAAGATTCGGCCAATAAAGATACTTCTACATTACTCCCACCATTTTCTCGAGCACAAAATTCCTAGCAACCCGACTATAGTGTGCTTCCAAAATCATCTTGGCACGCTCACTTGAAGGAACACAAAGCTGACCCAGGTGGCATAATAGGGCACCCTAGAGGTGAAAATCTGGCACATGCTGACCCTCCAAGAGTGTCTGGTATGTGTGGCCGAATTTTGGTTCTCATTTGTAGAGAAGTGGCCAATCAGAAGTCTTGTGCCCACAAGAGTTGAGCACGATGGTTAATGCCATGATCGTTGGTCGACTAAGGCAATCTGCAACATTATTGGTGTTACCCTTCTTATACTTGATATTTAAATGGAACTGTTGCAAGTATGTGGGCCACTTCTGATGGCGATCATTCTGCAATTTCCCTTGGGTCTGTATGAACTGCAGGGGTCGATGGTCTGTGTGGATACTTTTGGATTATGTCTGAAAGTGTCTAACTATGGTATGCCACTGGATGCCCGTTTTGAGTAAGAACTACCCAAATAGCATACTCAAAGGCATCTGTCTTGACCTCAAATGGTTACTACAAGTCTGGTAATGCAAGAACTGGTGTCGAGCAGAGGCGATCCTTCAACTCTGTGAATGCCTTTTGTTGATATTCATAACAAAAGAATTTTTCTTTCACTCCTCCCTTGGTGAATTGACTTAAGGGCCATGTGATATGAGAAAATCCCAAAAAAATCCTGCGGTAGAAGTTTGAAGACCTAGAAAGCTGCAGAGCTCTGTCAGAGTGGTTGGAGATGGCTAATCCCGAATGACTTGGATCTTGGTTGGATCCACATGCACCCCCTGTTTTTCAATAATGTATCCCAGATACTGAACATGGGTCAAGCCAAAAGTGCATTTCTCCAAATTGGCACATAACTTGTGTTGTTGTAGTGTTTGGAGAACCTGTCGGATGTGGTGGAGGTGCTTTTCCCAACTCTGGCGAAAGATCAGGATGTCATCCAAGTATACCACTACAAATGAGTTGGTGAATGGCTGCAAGATGTCATCCATTAGCCTCATGAAGGTTGCAGGAGCATTCATCAATCCAAAAGGCATAACCAACCATTTGAAAAGGCCCTCCTTGGCTTTGAAGGCAGTCTTCCACATATCACAGGGTTCGATTGGTACTTGGTGATATCCTGACTTGAAATTGATCTTGCTGAAATATTTCCCCCCTTTAGTTGGTCTAGGAGGTCATCAATCCATGGGATCGAGTACCTATTACAGACAGTGATCTTGTTCAACACTTGATAGTCAATACAAAGTCTCCAAGTCCCATCCTTCTTTTGTACCAACACGATTGGGCTCCCACAAGGTGATGAACTCGAATGGATGTGACCTTTCTGCAGCAGCTCCTGAGTCTACCTCTTGATTTAATCGTTCTCCATAACGGAGCATCGATAGATTGACCCATTGAGCAGTGACCCAACTGGGGTCAAATCGATGGAGTGCTTGACCTAACAGTGTAAAGGAACCCCTGTGGGGGAGGTGAAGATTTCCTCGTACTCCTTCATGACCTTGTCCATCTGTAGCTGTCGTTTAGAGGGGTCCTGTCTGGAGGTTGTGGCCATCGTCTTCTTCTTTCCTTGAGGGCTTATCATTAGGAAAACAAATTTCTCGGTTTTGGAAATGAGTTTACCTCATTGTTTTGAAGTAACCAAAGAGATGGTTGGAGGCAGTGCTACCTCTGGTATCCTGTACAACTTATTTCCCAAAGTAACAATAACAACACGAGGCCTTGATTCATACACAGCATGTCGCTTCCACAAGTATGGTTGTCCTAATAATACATCACAAACTTCAAGGGGAGAAATGTCACACAATACCTTATTCATGAAGGGATTGATGTTGTATGGAAGGTGACACTACTGGCACATGTGAATATCTCGTCCTTAGTGAAGCCACCCGATGGTGTACAGTTGTGGATGTGTTGTGGTTGGTAAGCCCAGTCACTTCACGACCTCTGCCGAAATGAGATTTTTTGTCTCCCGCTATAGATAATGAAGTATAGAAGGGAGCCCTTTACCCACATGTAGGAGTGGAAGAGACACTCCTCCTCCTCTGGATCTTTGGGTTCCTCCTTCTCGATCTTCATGGTAGAAATGGTGGCATTGGGATCCGCATCGATAATCTACTTCCCTGTTTCATTCCCCTTGTTGGATTCTCACTTAAAGTTGAAACATGCATCTGATTCTGAAACCTTCAGCTCAGCCACTAGTGACTGCTTGGCCGGACACTCACTTGTGTTGTGAGTGGAGCTCTTATGGAACTGACACCACTTTCCTGTGTCCTTTTTTGACTTCCTGGTGTTTTTCTTTGCTTGTAGCTTAGGCAGGTTGTCTTGGGCCACCCCACCTTGGATTTTTTTTTTATTTTGTGGTTTGGGGGCACCTTTCCCTTGCTTCAGATTCGCAGATCCAAATTCTCTCTTCTTTTGTTTAAACTTTTGCTCGACCTTGACGGCATATCAGTATGTCGTGCCGAGTGAGGTGATGTTCAGGAATTCTATTTCTTCCTAGATGTACTTGTGCAGGAAGTAGCGGTATTTGACTACCAAATGTTGCTCTGAATCCTTGATACCCAAATTTGTGTGAAGGGTATGGAAAATATTGGTAAACTCTAGCACATCTTGATCCCTTTCCTACTGCAGTGTGGTCCATTTTATGTATTGATCCTCATAACTTCTGATAGGGTAGTACTACTCCTTGATGGCTTCCCGGAATGAATTTCAAGTGCGTGCGATTGAAAAGAGTGAGCCTGTACTTTCATCCTTCTGCTCGCAGTAGGTTTCCCACCAGTCCTTGATGTGGGGAGCTACTTTGAGAAGAGAAAAAATAATCTTTTCCGAATAGGAAAAATCATAAACAAAAAAATAACCCTCTAACACATTTAACCATTTATCAACGGCATCTACATCTATCTGAACCTCGAATATGGGGTTTTCAGAATTAACTTGTGCCCTAAATGGTGTGGCTTTTCTAGAATAGTTGTTGGAAGCCGATGCATCGCCCTTGGGTAGCCGCTGAAGGATCTGGGAAAAGTTGTCCATCATCATGTTCCTTTGTCACTCAAGGGCTTCTTTGAGCAAGATTTTGATAGCATCTCCTACCCCCTCATCTTTCTTTTCATCCACCATGGGAGGCCATTGGGATTTGAGAGGCTCATCTTGCAAAGGTTCGACCAGCTGAGGCCCTAATTCCTTATATCTCGACCTCATTGGGGACACGCATAGAAAAGCAGAGAAAAAAGAAGACCACTCTGATACCATTGGTCTAGATTTAAACAGGAACACAACAAATTATAGAGATAACAATAAACACAAATACGCAATGAAAATAATACTTCATTTGATTAATGTAAAATACTAAAATATGCTTACAAACAGAAATAGAAATAAACTAGCTAGGGTGATGGTAGCTTATCTCTGGGAAGAGATGTGGTGGCTACATGCCTCTAAAATCTGTTACAATGAGTTTCGAAGGCCTATTTATTGTTGAGAAACAATGGAAAACCCTAAACATCCAAAAACCTAACCCTAGAAGATGAAACGCCAAACTGTGGGCTCTGTTTGGGTAAATTGGTACATCAACTTCCCTAGGTCGTAACTTTGGCGTACAATCTTTGTTTGATGCATACAATATCTCATTAGAAAGATATATGGTGCTCCCATTTTTCCCAAAAAACATCATTTAGGGCCTCAAAATGGCTTCGGAAGTTAAGGACCCGAAAAACTTCTAAAAATAGTAAACTGTGCTATAATTAAGGAAACTAAAAAGCTGAAAGAAATAATGGTGGGGGTCCAATTGGACTTGGTTGGTGGCCACCAATATCCACCTGGATCAATTCATCTCCCTCGCCTTTTGGCATCATGTTATTACATTAGTTGCTTTATTAGTCTAATCCATATCAATTTTTTTCACAATATTGAATAAAGAGTTATCCCTTTTTAAATCAAGGTTGAGTGCTAGATGGTGTTTGTTAACCCTAACCAAGCATGTTGCACATGGAGTATTGATATTTTTTTTTGCATATCTTGTTACCAAATGCACTTATATAAGTGACTATCAATTAACATCTTCTTATTACTAAGCTTGCAATTGTAGGATTATTTGATGGAGATTAATGCTTTTATTGAAGGAAGTCATGGTTTGTGCTTACATTATCCTTGACACTTCCCTTGTGACATTGTTGATCACCTCTTGTGAGTGCTGAGGTTTCTTAAGGAAAGTTGTTATTATACACACTTACCTAGTGTCGTTGTCCTCAAAATCACATAACCATGGGGGTTTGTTACTATGATTTATTATTAATATCCCATGTAAGATAATTCACATTATGTCCTTGGTTGACATCACCATTTCTTGTTTGGAGGCTTGCATCTAGCACATATGGTGTTTGCAATGCGATTGAGGGCCTTGCATAACATTGCTCAAACATTTGATTTACCCTTAGCACAGTTATAATGAGGGATATCCATCAACTAAGAGTTTCCTTAAATATTGTGGGTTAATCATTGCTCCTTGACATAGTGAATCAATTGTTAGGCATGTTTTCATGTGTTCATAGGGTTTCACTTGGATTATTGTTTCATGATTTTGATTGGTGAATCTTGAAGTAGTACACCCACAATTTGTTGCATAATTGATGTCCCTTTTGGTGGATGTCTTGATGACATGGAAATGTGGTTGTGGTTGTTAGAAGAATGCTAATGGATATTTATAGTTTGGCTATTATATGGCATGTTTTGAGTAGTTATCTTTTTGATAGAGGAAATCACTGCCTTTATTTGGCATCTTCTCATGAATTTGGAGGCATTCAGACCTTGCTTGGGGGGTCTTCTACATTGACACCCATGGTTTTGGTGACTTGGTATGTTATTTTCACATCGTATCATATAGTTTCTCTTGGTTGTTATTTTCACATTGTATTATATAGATTCTCTTGGTTTGGGAATATCCTTTTTTACTATATTGGAGAATGTCCTAGCTTCATTACACACTCTCTTAGGGTGAGCTATTTACCATATTCCTTGGGGAGAGGTGTTGGTACATGTGTGTTTAACCACTTTGGCACATAGATTGAGGATGCCCCACTTCTTTGAGGAGGTTATAAAAACATTATGAAAAATTTTGGCACATGTTTCTATGGGATTACTATTTATGGCCAATTTGGTTGATACTGAGAGATAATTCCCTAACATCTTTATAATATTTCCATTTGGAGGAGTTATGTTGTTTGTCTACAAAACTTTAATTACCTTGGCCTATTCTTTGAATTCACTCCACTTGCAAAGGTGGTCATGACCATTACTTGCAAATATTTTTTTTTGGATTACTCTTGAAGGATGAGTTGCTCTCTTCTTGGAGAAACAACCTTAACATATTCTATTTTGGCCATGTATTTGGTATCTCTAGGTGGCTAACTACCTTGTGTAAGAGACTACTCCCATTTTGGCTTGAGAATTTATAGGTGAAGGTATCTAGCTACACTGGCTACCCACAAAGATCATTTTGATAGGGACTCTCACTTTACATATAAATTTTCGACAAGTTTGCAGTTAGTGTCAGGGACATAGTTAAACCTTTGCCCTGCATATCATCTATAAGTAGATGGAAAGACTGAAATAGTAAATCAGGTTATAGAATATATGCCTATAATGTATGACATGGATAATTAGACTCGGTGGGAAAGGTACTTACCATTGGTAGAGTTTTCCTATGATAACAATAACCACAATTCAATTAGAATGCCTCGTTATCAAGCTCTATATGGGGGGCCATGCAGGACACCATTGAGTCGACGAAAGGATGCAAAGACTATATGTCGCGATTACCCCTCACTTTTGACCATTTATGATGTCCATTTTGACTTAGATAGTTATCTATGCTAAGGCTCTATTTTGTAGTTCCATGTTCTTTATTTATGAATGCTATGTAACATTGATGCATTTAGTTGGACAGGTGAAACTACTTATATAAATCATTAGATGGATTAGGTATTGATGATGGAAATGTTTGATGTATGAGTAATGTATGTCTTACCTGGTTATGATTTATCTAGTGCATGACTTATCAGAGTTATTGTTGTTTCATGTATGGCTTAAGTGGATATGACTTATCTAATGAATGACTTGGTGAAATTATGATTTATCCAATGTAAGATTTATTTCCAGTATGAACTACAAAATTGATATGTGGATGCTAGACTGAATAATATGATGTTTAAGATCACGTGTCTATATCTATTTTGTTGTTATATATATGCATGGATGAGAACTAACCCGTAGATTGGAAAGAACTATATGATAACAAAGATATACTCTTCCATTGGGGAAGGTTGAGACATCTAATGAGGAAAGGTATGATGTACATTTTTCTATTACATTTGGTATTTACTTGATATTCACTCTTATGACATGGGTAAAATGTAAACGAAAAGTAGCAAGAATACCTGACTGGATTATTCAATGACAAGTATCCAACCAGCGTTGTAGTGTGGTCCATATTAGGGTGTTCACCCTAGTTGTAAGGAGGGGTGGAGGTATTTCCCACTGTGTAACCTCCAAACCTAGAATCGTAGGAGGACAGTGATGGAAATGCTCCCATAGACGTGTGATGACAATTTCCAGTTCGTGTTGATCCTAGTTGTAAGGAGGGGTGGAGGTATTTCCCACCATGTAACCTCCAAACCTGGAATCGTGGGAGGGCAGTGATGGACACACTCCCCTATACATGTGATGAAGAATTCCAGTTGCATGTTGGGGAAGATAGGTCGATATAGTCGATTCTTCCACCATATTGGTTTTATCAGTGGTTCGATTGGTATATTCGATGCCACAGTATATAACAACAGAGGATGGATAGGGTGGGAATGGAGGTAGGTTGGGAAGGAGATTAGGATATAGATTAGTTGAAGACTCTTGATGGGAAGTGGTATCATTGCCTAAGTTATTAAAGTTTACTACTATAACTCTCTCTCTATTTTGTTATGACTTCGAACTCCTTTTATCTTTTCACTCTAACTTCGGGAGAAAGTTTTCTGAAGGAGGGGTGTATGTAATTCCCCACTTAATATTATCATGCAAACTTTATTAGTGTTTAAATTACCTGAAAATATTGACTTGTAACTATCAAGAAATATTGGTAAATACCTTCATTTGGGAAACTTTAATTTTTGTTTACTCATATAAAATTCATTATTTTTATTATTCAATTGCCAACTTGTCTTCTCAAATTTAATCTTGGATAGGATATGTTCTCCTTCCATTATTCCAATTTAAATATCCATATCTCCAAAATGTCCTCTCAAAATCTCCATGGGAGAAGATATGGTCCTCCCCAATTAAGTACCAAACTAAATACCCATATCTTATCCCCAAAATGTCCTCTCAAATTTACTTGGGAGAAGATATGGTCCACCACAATTAAGTACCAAATTAAATATCCATATCTTATCCCCAACATGTCCTCTCAAATTTACTTCGGAGAAGATATGGTCCTCCCAAATTAAGTACCAAATTAAATATCCATATCTTATCCCCAAAATGTCCTCTCAAATTTAATTGGGATAAGATATGGTCCTCACAAATTAATTAGCAAATTAAATATCCATATCTTATCCCCAAAATGTCCTCTCAAATTTACTTGGGAGAAGATATGGTAAGAAAAGTCAAATGATGGATGAGGGGGTAGTCATGGCATTAACGATAGGTGGTTGAGGTGGATGGGAGGAAGAGGAATATAAGGGGAAGGATGATGAGAGGAGAGGTGGATCCTTGGTTTGATTTTGTTTTGGAGGCTTGTGTTCGGGGAAGGAATGTTGGAGTGTTTGTGAAACGTGGACACACTACATCTGGTTGGACTTGGGCTCGGAGGTATAGGGAACATGTGGAGGTTCCTTGGGCTAGTAATTACTTCCTAGTTGGCTGGGTGGAAAATTCAGTCGGGTAGTCAAGAGGAGCATGGAGCTCAGGAGCACCTCAACTAAGCTATTGGAATAGGTATTATCAATCATTTATTTTAGTTATGTAAATTATTACAAGCTATACATGTTGTAGATAAATTGTTACAAGTTATATATGTTGTAGATTAAATTAATTTATGTTCATGCTTATGATGCTTTATAAACCTGAAATTTTCCTTGTTATGAAAATTTGTAGAAATTCTCAATATAGATTAACCCGATTATAAAATATAACTAAAGCAGAATACTTAAAATACTTCTATAATCAAACTTACGGAAGCTTAATCGATTTGAGCAAGATCAAACAGAACACATATAACAGAGAAGAAGAATCAATACACATGAAACAGAGAAGAATACTATGGGGAAAGCCTCAGCTAAAAACCCCGCTATCTGTATTATCATACAAGTGGAAATATCTTAGGATTACACACAACTTTAGCTCTCACAGCTATCCAGCTATTTGTATAATCCCTCTCACTACTCATAGACATAATAGACAACTCATATGACTTCTCCTCTGCCCTCCAAGCCTCCTATTTCCTTGCGATGTTTTCCCTGGGTGTTCCAGCTATAACCTTGTGTGACACTAATCTCACACACTATTCCAACACATTGTAAAACTGCGCAAATCTCAAGGAATGAATTACTTATGCATGCAAGATATTTTTTTATAGGAAAATTCTTGCATCTGAGAGTACATTGTCCTTGCCTCTAATCCCTTTAATCTCAACTGGGTCTTTATGTGAAATGACATGCATGAGGTATTTATGCAAGAATATTCACTTATATGGAGTATATTATTTACATGCATGCATGCATTAACTGACCGAACTCACAATTAGTTCCTCAAAATGTATGGAACTAATTTAATTCGACTTAACTCAGTTAACTGAGCTAACTAATTACAATCAGATACAAGTCATCCTTATCTCCTTAATTAAGGGTAATCTCCTCAATCAAAGGGATAACTGTTGCATGACTTCACAAAGAGTTCTAGCTTGAACTTCTCCAACTAATTAACTCAAGATGAATTAATTAATTATTTTCCAAGCAGCTCGTGAGACTAAATTCGAATTTTAATTCAAGGACAAATCAAAATTGGAATATTCTTATTTCCACATTTCAACACTCCCTCTCAACAAGAAAGGGATTATCTGCAACCCCGATCCTGTCTCTATTGAACTCAAATTTACACTTTGACAATGCCTTAGTCAAAATGTCAGCATCTTGCTCCTTGGTCAAAATATACTACAACAACATGATCCTCCTCGCCACACAGTCTCTGAGATGATGATATCGAATGTCGATGCTCTTGGACTTGTCATAAAATACTGGATTCTCAGAGAGTTTGATACAACTTTGATTATCACAATAGATTACAGTTGGATCCATCCTCTGATCAAACAAACCAACTAGAATTCTCTGCATCCAAATGGCCTCACATGCTACCTGACTTAAAGCCATGTATTCAGCCTCTGCTAAGCTAAGTGCAATGGACCTCTATTTCCTATTGTACCAAGAAATTGCAGCTGACCCAAGGTTGAAAATTCCTCTTGATGTGCTCTTCCTATTTGGTGGACTCCCTACCCAATATGCATCTGTGAAGCCCTGTAGCTTCACTCCCTCTGTCTGTTTGTACCATAATCCATACTGAGATGTACCTCTGAGGTATCTCAAAACATGCTTAGCTTCCTTCCAAAACATCTTGGGAGGGTGAACCATAGCTTGACTCAGTTGGTTCACCGCATAGCACAAATTTGGTCATGTGTTCACTAAGTACATCAATGAACCCACAAGCTATCGATACAAAGTAGCTTCTACTACTTCTACTGAAGTAGCATCCTCCTTCCTCCAATTACCTGGTAGAGGATTCTGCATGGTCTTACACTTCTCCATGGGGAATCTCCTTAGTATCTCATTGGCATACTTTCCTTGAGACACAAACAACTCCCCATCCTTCTGCCACAGTTCCAAGCTAAGGAAGTAGTGGATGAGACCCATGTATTTCATCTTGAATTCTCTTGCAAGGTCCTCCTTGCAAGACATGATCAACTGATCATCACCTGTCAATATGAGATCATCAACATAAATAAAAATTACCAACTGCTTACCTTTTACCATGATGTGGTACAGGTTCACATTTGCTTCACTCTTTGTGAAGCCCAACCCGATGAAATAGTTTACAATCCTGGTGTACCAAGCACGAGGCAGTTGCTTTAGCCCGTATAAAGCTCTCTTAAGTCAGCACACATGTGACTCACAATTGAAGGTCTCAAAATCTTATGACTGCTCTATGTACACATCTTCCTCAATCTTGCCATTGAGGAATGCAGTCTTCACATCCATCTGATGGATCTTTCAACCCATCTGTGTTGATAGTGCCAACATCGATCCGATAGATGAGTACATTTCTACAGGATAAAAAGTCTCATCATAGTTGATCCCCTCGGCCTCTGAGAAACCACGAGCAACAAATCTTGTCGTATGTTTCTCCACGCTACCATCAGTAGCTTGCTTTACCTTGTAAAGCTAATGGGAACTCACAACTGTCTTGTTCTCTGGTCTTTGAACCACATCCAAAACACTATTCTGAACAATGGAGTCATACTCCTCCACCACAGCATCAACCCAAATCAGTTACAGCACTACTTCCTCAAAGGAAGATGGCTCGGTCTCAACACATTACCCAACAAGGGCCATGTATCTAGTGTACCTATCAGGTGACCTCCTCTGTCTATGCTGAGAATATGGTTCTCTCTCACATCCTCCAAAAATTTGTCAACTTCACTTGTGTGCTTCCATCCCTCTCTAGAAGACTATGCTTGAGTGGATGTCTCCACTACTGGAACCTCTGCATGCAGTTGCTTTGCATCAGTCTGAGGCTCCTCCTCCTTAGGAACCAACAGTTCCTCCATAGCCTATATTTGGAGTTCCCTCTCAAAGGAAACTCGCATGGCTTTCTGCGCATCAAACTTGAGATCTCTATAAACCACTGTCCCTCGACTGGTAGGCAAGTACACCCGATAGTTGTGGGGTGTATCAGTGTACCCCACAAGTATCCCCAACTCATCTGTCGACTCAAGTTTCTTCTGGGCATCCTTGATGACATGGAAATATACTGATGAGCCAAAGATCCTAAAGTGACCCACATGTAGTCTCTTCTCACATAAAGCTTCCTCTGGTATCTTCATCCAGAGAATGTGATGTGGGCTTCTATTCTGCAAATAAATTGTTGTGTTGCATGCCTGAGCCCACAAATGAACTGGTAGGCCTTGGTCATACAACATTGCCCGAGCTGCCCTCACAATCGTTCTATTCTTCATCTCGGCCACCCCATTCTTCTATGGGTTATGAGGTGTCATCGACTCCCGTTTAATTCCTTCTGCGACACAGAAATCCCTAAACTCTTGAGAGACATACTCCCCACCATTGTCACTTCTCAAGGCCTTGATCTTCTACCCTGATTCTTTCTCAACCAAAGCTTTGAACTCACAAAACTTTTAGAAGGTTTGATCCTTCTTCTGCATGAAATAGATCTAGCATTTACAAGAAAAAGCATCAATGAAAATCACATAATACCTTTGTTTCACAGTGGATGCTATTGAGAATGGTCCACACACTTCAGTATGAGCTCACTCCATGATTGCTTCAGATCGACTGCGTCGATCATGAAAGGAAGACTTAGCATACTTTCCCAAGGTGCAACCTTTGCATGTGTCCACTTCCTTAAGTTTACCTTTGTGAAGTTTGGTAGAGATATATTGCATTATCTTCACAACCCCATGATGCAAGTGGCCCAACTGCCTATGCCATAACTCGCCAATGTCTTGGCTTTGCACCAATTCTGTTTCAAACTCAATGCAGCACAGTCATGTACCTCTAGATTATAGAGATTCTTCATTCAAATCCCAATCCTCTGGGTCTAACCCAAGGAAATGTGTCTCAGGAATGCCTTTCCTTTACTAAAGACAACATCATAGCCTTTGTCCTCCAACATCGCGACTAATAACAAGTTCTTCTTCAGTCCAAGAACATACTTTACATCAGTTAGGTTGAGAGGAGCTCCATGCTTCCTCTAAAAAGCAACCATGCCTTCCCCCGAAACACAATACTTTCCATCATCGCCCATTTCTATGTGCATCTTAAGGTCTTTCTCCTCCAAGGTACTAAATAAACTTTTATCGTCGGTCATGTGGAATGAGGCTCCACTGTCCAAATACCAAACACAACCCACCATCGATGAAACCATGCATGCGATGAGGGTAAAATCCAATTTGAACTAAGAGTCCAGTGCCTCACCTTCTGATCCTTTCGAGGATCCCTTCTTGGATTTCTTCAATGGACAATTAGTTGCATAATGGCCCACCTCATGATAATTAAAGCATCTCACTTTAGATTTGTCAATCTTCTTCCCTCCATGGGAAGAATTCGATTTGGAATGGGAAGCCTTCCCTTTCCCTTTCCTTGCCTTACTTGTTAAGGCTAGATTTTCTTCATCATCATGCTTAGATGAAGAACCATCTCTTGTGCTCCTCCTGATCTCCTCCTGCATCAGATCTGACCACAATTGTTCCCAATCTGGTACTTTCTCTCTTCCATTCACAGAGTCCTGGTAGCTATGCTAGCTCTTTAGAAGACCAAGGAGAGAAAGGCTCACCATTTTATCATCAGTTATCATTATTCCTACACTACCAAGTTCATCTTTGCAGGTGGTGAGCTTGTTCAGATATGTGGAAATAGTGTCACCCTTCACACACTTGATTTTCCGAAGCTTACCCTTGAGTGCCAGTTTCCTTTGGTCGCTACTGTTCTGATATAGGTCCTTCAATGTCTTCCACATTGAAAAAGGAGTCTCCTTCCCATGGAGACTCAAGACAATACAGCCTTGAACTCCCTCCAGAAGAATCCTCCTCGCCTTCGCGACACACATTTTCCATTCAACCAATTCTTGTGCATTAGCTGCAACTAGCTTGGGGATTTCTTGATCAATGAAATCCCTCAAACCATTGTCTTCTAGTACCGCTTCCATGCGATCCTTCCATGCTATGTAATTCGAGCTTCCATCCAGTGTATAATCGAGTATCAAGCCATTGAACGCCATTGGTGAACTTTGATGTGTGATAAGAATTCAATTTTGTACCTGCAATCAACAACTTCAAATTTCACTTCTTAGTATATTGTTCACAAATCTAATCACCTTTGCAATGATACCATGTAGAAATTCTCACTGTAGATTAACCTGATTATGCAATATAAATAAAGAAAAATACTTAATCTACTTGTACAATCAAACTTGTGGAAGCTTAATCGATTTGAGGAAGATTAAACATAACACATATAACAGAGAAGAAGAATCAATACACGTGAAACACAGAAGAATACTCTAGGGAAAGCCTCAACTAAAAACCTCGCTATCTGTATTATCATACAAGTGGAATTATCTCAGGATTACACACAGCTTTAGCTCTCACAGCTATCCAACTCTCAGTACAATCCCTCTCACTTCTCATAAACATAATAGAAAACTCATATGCCTTCTCCTCTGCCCTCCAAGCCTCTATTTCCTTACGATGTTTTCCCTCGGTGTTCCAGTTGTAACCTTGTCTGACACTGATCTCACACACTACTCCAACACACTGCAAAACTGTGCAAATCTCAAGGAATGAATTCCTTCTGCAAGCAAGAGATTTTTTTATAGGAAAATTCTTGCAACTGATAATACACTGTCCCTACCTTTAATCTCAACTAGGTCTTCATCTGAATTGACATGCATGAGTTATTTATGAGAGAATATTCAGTTATCTCGAGTACACTAGTTACATGAATGCATGCATTAATTGACTCAACTCAAATTAGTTCCTCAAACTATTTGGAACTAATTTAACTGAACTTAACTCAGTTAACTGAGCTAACTAATTACAACTCAAATGCAACTCAACCTTATCTCCTTAATTAAGGGATAATCTCCTCAATCAAAGGGATAACTGTTGCATGACTTCACAAAGACTTCTAGCTTGAATTTCTCCAACTAATTAACTCAAGATGAATTAATTAATTATTTTCTAAGCAGCTAGTGACACTAAATTCAAATTTTAATTCAAGGACAAATTAAAATTGGAATATTCTTGTTGCCACATTTCAACAAAATTAGCAAAATTTATTTGAATGAGTGTAGTAGTAGTTAGAGGACCTATAGTTGGGTCCTCACGAGCAAGGTGACTATCAAGGACCTACCCCGCTCCCCCTTGCACATCTTACATAAATATAGAGGTTAAATTTGATGGGTATTTACCCATATTTTGTCTTTTTAACCGTTAAATATGAGATATTTTAAATTTTGCATGTCATCACCAATGTGTACTTAACTTTTAAAAGTGTCAATTTGACTAGTGAGATAAAGATTTACCCCCATGTGTGTGTGTGTGTGTGTGTGTGCATGCATGTGTGTGTGTGCACGTGCATGCAAGAGAGAGAGAGAGATGCCTACTACATATATATATTTATTACTTTATATCTTAGATATAAGCAATTCCAAATTGGACTGGAGAGAATGAAACAAGTTAGCACAAGATTAAACTCCAACATAATCACATGTTGCATAGTGGTTATACACTCTAAGATAAACAAAAGTTATGCACTCGCTATGTTGACTATGAATCTTTGAGCATGCTGGAAAAGGCTTGTCTCTATCCTGACTCACATCACACAATCCCACAAAATGCACCTTGAACCCAATGGTTGAAACTATATATATATATATATATATATATATATATATATATATATATATACTTTATATCTTAGATATAAGCAATTCCAAATTGGACTAGAGAGAATAAAACAAGTTAGCACAAGATTAAACTCCAAGATAATCACATATTGCATAGTGGTTATACACTTTAAGATAAACAAAATTTATGCACTCACTATGTTGACTATAAATCTTTGAGCATGCTAGAAAGGCTTGTCCCTTTCATGTCTCACATCACACAAACCCACAAAATGCACTCTGAACCCAGTGGTTGAAACTCGGGTGCTCACCCATGGACCATCTGTATGTTGCATAAAAAACCTATGGGGTTAAAGTAATTAGATTGAAGGTCCATATAATTGTTTAATTAAAATAATAAAAGTGACGTAACAATTTTTTGGTTTGATTTTGAAAATTTTCATATAGTTTCTTCAATGTATCCATTTTTTAAAAAATGGATCTACTTAGTGGCTGACAATTACCGTTACTCCTATCCATTTTATATATTCATAATTGAATATGAACATCACCAGATTTGAGCCTTTCAGATATTGGAATGCAAACTAGAGAGATCTATCCTTCTTAAACAATCGTGAATTTCTTCAAAACACATGTACCTTATATATTATTATTGCTTGAAATATTACAATCATCTGAAATCTTTACTCAAAAATAAAAATGAGTTTAGATTTGTTTTATTATTGATAAGATCATTTTTCAACCCCACTTATCATGTTGAAAGTTTATATCAATTGTTCCTCTTCAAAATACATTATAGCTTATGGGTTTGAGCATGCTAATTGAGAGATTTCACAGAAGAATTCAAAATAAGTTACATAAGCTTTGAATATGAAAAATAAGTATACATAATTTTCCTAAATCATTTACTAATTTTGCAATAAAGAATATGATTCTATCCTTTTTTAATATGTATATTTAATTCCATACTATACATAAATATCGCTCCAAAAATTATATATTTTTATTTAAAAAATGCATATTTTTAATGTTTTAATTTTGTTTTGAAAAACTTACTTACACTTTTGATTTCTTCAAATCATATATGAAAAATTTCTTTAGACAAAAAATGTTTCAGTGATGTTCATCTAGCTTCTATTATAAAATATTAAGATTTTTATGAGCAATTCCATCATTTGTTATATAAAATTGGTAAATTATTGAAAAACATGTATTTATATTTTATCAAATCTTAAAATTATTATTAATTTCGTATACTTTATTTAAATAAATAAAAAAAATGTTAGCTAAATAAAAATGATTTAAATTCAAATTCCAAAATTATTTAAACACAAATACACTAACTCATATTTATTTTTTATATAGAATTATAGTGAATGAGTATTGAGTATTAAGGTAGTCTATGTTGTTATATACTTGTGATTTTAATAGATTAATGTCAAGCTCATGGTTTGTGGTTGATTTTTTTCTTTCTTTCTTTTTTAAAAAATAAGAAAATCTACCATAACTCAATTATTAAATCAACAATAAAATAATATCCATTAATTGCTATTTGTTAAGTAGGTTAATTCATCATTATTGTTTAAAAGAACTGATAGATTTACTAATTTGAGTTTTAATTTTAAAGTTTATTTTTATCTTTTATTTGTAATAGCATTTTAATTTTTTAAGATATATAGTTTTGGTAATATAATTTTCATTATATACATTTTATAAAAATAAATAATAAAAAAAAATGAGAAATAATTTTTGTTGTGGTAAAATATACATATAAATCTAGTTCATAATAGAAAAAATATACATTTATATTATATAACTTAAAATATATATTATTGAATCACAAACCATATAAATTCGATAATAACAAGTTAAAATATTAAATTTAAATATTGTATATATTATGCATATCTAATAGTAAGTATCCCATTTATATAACATTAAATGCACAATTAATAAACATTTATTATATTATTATAGGATTCTCACTTTAAATTTAATATTACAAAATATTTCATAAACATGATAATTGCTAATTAAATTCCCCAATAAACTAAATTATAATTATATTTAATATTTATACAAAAATATATTTAAAATTAAAAAATTATAAGATTCTAACCTTGAATCTAATATTTACATAATATTCCATAAAAGTTGATAATTGCTATTTAAATTCTACAATACACTAAATAATAATTTATATTTAATATTTATACAAAAATTATTAAAAATTAAAAATTATAAATAAATATAAAATTGGTAAATAATTAAATTTGATATTATTTTAAATATTTGAAAAAAATAATTAATATATACTCCACTCTTCATTCAATTTTCCCTCAAAATCGTACGTTCAACCATTCAAACTATTTTAAATATAAATATCAGACAAAAATAATAGGTCAAACATTTAAAAAAAAAAAATCAATTTGCATACGAGGAAAAAAGCTACCCATGTGGTGTTTGACACCATCTCAGTATACGAAAATAGGTAGGCCCCATTTGTTGTTGCTTTCCATGAATGCGGTTGCTTAGTCTCCCCTGGATTGATGGTTCACATTCAACCCTGTATTTTTAGTGACGTTTTACGAATGTTGTTCATGGTCTCCCTCTAACCGATCTGGTTCACATTCACATTCATTCAACGAGAAAGAAGATAATGTACGACCATCCACCAAACATATACACCACATATTATCTCAAATATCAAAATCTAAATTTAATTTACCCGGAAAAACTCACTGGAAAAACTTCCAAAAAAATCTCAAAACAACTCCCAAAAATAATAAGTCAAACATTAAGAAAAGATAATCAATTTACATACGAGAAAAAAAGCTACCTATGTCGTGTTTGACACCATCTCAGTATACAAAAATAGGTAGGCCCCATTTGTTGTTGCTTTCTATGAATGCGATTGCTTAGTCTCCCTCGGATTGATGGTTCACATTCAACCCTGTATTTTTAGTGACGTTTTACGAATGTTGTTCATGGTCTCCCTCTCACCGATCTGGTTCACATTCAAGCCTGTGTTTTCTAGTTATTTGATTTCCATGCATCGAGCCGCCACCGAAACTCAACGAGAAAGAAAATAATGTACGACCATCCACCAAATATATACACAAAATCGGACGCCATGTCATATATCGAAATCTAAATTTAATTTCAATGCCATTTAGTCTGTGAAGTGCCACTTTCCTCACTCCGTTGCGGAAAGTCCATACACCGTCATTTTCCCTTTCCTTGAATTTTCTCTTTGCATTACAATTTTCCAACTATTTTTTCAGATCTACATCATTAAATTTTTATTTTTTTCCAGATCTACATCATTAAATTTCTATCAACTGCACAAAATTTCCATTGATATCTCGAATATTTTACCCTGTCAAAATCGAATGCCCCATTTTCCAGTTTCCCAATTTCTTTTTATCCAAAATCAAATCAATCAATACATCCATTTCTCTCTGTTTTTCCTTGGGATATCTACACGGTTGAATTTCTATCAATATCTGGAACATTTTTCGGTCTCCGTTCTCCATTTTCCGAGTCAAGATCCTTGCGTGTCTACACGATTAAATTTCTATCAATATCTGGAAGATTTTTAGGTCTCCATTCTCCTTTTCCGAGTCAATATCAAAATATCTGGAAGATTTTTAGGTCTCCATTCTCCTTTTTCCGAGTCAATATCAAAAGGCCCATTTTTCTCTGATTTGAAATAAGCAAGTCTTATCACTAATTCTGGCCTCTAGAGTTTTGTGATTTAGAATCGATTTGAAATAGTCTCACTTATATTTGAGAGTAGAAAACAATTAATATTCATCCATCCAATTTTTCACACACCATCTCAATGTCCAATTCCAATTTTGATTTTGCATAGTTCTCAAAGTCATTAATCCATATATATTTTAGATATTCATAAATTAAACTTTCATCATCTTAAATTAATATTTAAAAAATAAATAAAAAATCACGTTTTATTTATCATAAAATAATAAAAAAAACTTTAGATATTTAATAATTCATCAATATCCTCATTTTCCACATTTTATTGATTAATGAGTATCTATCTATCACACAAGACGCTTTCATGACAAAATTAATTTATTTTTATTTGGTTCTTATGATAAATTCAAGTCAATAATTTTAATCATGAACTTTAAATCATTTTTTAGTAATTTTAATCAATATAAACAATTTTAAAACTATAATTTACTAACCACAACCACACATTTATCTTATCTTCAAAATTTGTGTTCTTTTCAAATGTCTAAACAAAATCACTTTGTGTTCACATCTTATCTAAAATCCTTCTGTAATTAATATATATTTAAAACTTAAATATTCAAAACTTGAAACTACATCCTACCTAAAATCTTATCTAAATTCTTTTTTTAAATTAATATATATATATATATATATATATATAAATTAAATATTCAAAACTGAAAACTATATCCTAAAATCTTATCTAAATTCCGTTTGTAATTAATATATATTTAAAAATTAAATATTCAAAACTCAAAACTACATCCTCTCTAAAATCTTATGTAATTTTTTTTTGCAATTAATATATATTTAAAAATTAAATATTCAAAACTCAAAACTACATCTCTTTATAGTTTCAAATTTTATCAATTTTTTTTAATTAATACATATTTAAAAAATAAATATATTCCTAACATATTTTTATAAGATTTCTCTTAACATAAATATATATAAAAAATCAATTTCTTTTTATAAAATTACTTCTTATAAAATTACTTCAAGATTTTATTTCTTTGTTATCTTAGTTTTTTAAACTATTAAAAAAAATTAAAGTTAGGAAAATTTTTGCGCAATTAATTTCCATTTTACCTATGATCCGACCACCATCTACATCTATTTTGTGTTTAGGTGTCACTTCATTTACCATTAAAATTAACAAATTCATGTCATAAACTATAAACTATAAATTTTAGTTCATCCACTTGACACTACCCTGAACTAAATCCATTTTATATCGAATTATTTGATATACCAATCCAACTCTCAAATTTATGTACTTTTATTTTTCGATTATAGCAGATTTGGTAACTATGATTTAGATAAAGATTAATTTTGACAATATGTTTAATTGCAACACTTATTTATGGTCAAATTTTTGTTATCAAGTGCAAATAAAATTCTTACCTACACAAAATGTTAAGGAAAAAATTAAATTTGATAAAATGGTGAGTTACTTTCTTTTCTCTAAAAATAAGTACATTAGAAAAATTTATATAAAACAACAAACCTGAAAAACAAATGAACGCCATCAAATTTTTCCACTCAAAGACAAAATAAATTTGAAATTCTAAGCTTTGCCTACACTGCTATCGAAACCAATAAGTCATCAACTTTGGCCCACTAGTTCCCCGTAGACATTGACGGTTGATATTGGCATCGAACACTTCAAGAACCGTAGTACAAGTGGATTTAAATATGTTATCTTTTGCCCCCATTTAAATCTGTCTCGAGAGTAAATTTTATTTCAGGTTTTTGAGATATAAGCACAACGTTGGGTTCCAATCCCAAACTATATTGGTTATTGGCTGGACTGATATGGTGGAACTTCCTCATTTTCCACTTCTCGTTACTATGGCGGCTATCATGACTGCAGTCAATCTTGCAGCCGACAATCCCCAGACTACATTGGTGGGAGAAGGATGCAGCCCCCACGTGTATGTTAATGCCACAGCGTTTACAGACAATCTGGATTCTGTCTTGCAATCCCTATTTTCAAATCTCTCTTCAGGTGGCTTCGCTACTTCAATGCAAATCGATTCTGGCAAAACGGATCCTGTCTATGGTCTTGCTGTTTGTCGGAAATATTTGAACGCCAGCGAGTGCTCCCAATGCTTGAAGGAAGCGTCGATACAAGCGAAAGCACTGTGTCCTCAAGATAATGGTGCTCGCGTTCATTTGGACGGTTGTCTTCTCCGCTATGAGAATAATACCTTTTATAGTCAGGATGTCGACCCTGGGAACTACGTTTATTGTGCCGGCACGAATTCCAGCGATGCACAGGCATTCCTTCAAAGAGCCCAGGACTTATCCGCGCAGCTCATAACCAACGCTTCTAAAAATAATGGGTATGCCGTTGGATCCATTGATGGCTCCTTATATGGTCTCGTTCAGTGTTGGCCCTCGCTTACCAATAGTAGTTGTCAACGATGCATGACTGAAGCTCAAAATCAATTAATTACCTGTCCTCCCAAGACTGAAGGCCGAGGTCTCGAGGCGGGCTGTTTTATGCGCTATTCAACTTACTCCTTTTTCACATCTAACCAGACTTCGCGTATGAGTTTTTCAAGTTAGATTTGCTACAACTATTTGGAGTTTGATTTTCATATAACACATGTGTTGATTGCTTTGCTTTGTTTTAAACGCAGCATCCCCGAATTTAACACCGTCGTCCGGGAAATCGTCATCGAAAACATTGCCTATATTGCTTGGAAGCATTGGCGGAGCAGCTCTGGTTACGGTGATGTGCTTCATACTATTCTGTCAATTCAAGCGACGCATTAAGCAACGAGAGAACTATGATCGAACAGGTGAATTTATCCTTCAAATCTTGCTGTTTAACTTGGTCGAATTCAACGCCTATGATGAAATTGCTTTATTGATGCTCTCCGCAGATGAAAATCTTGCTGCGAGGGGAAACTTCGAGGAATTTATCTTTGATTACGAGCTTATAAGAGATTCAACTGCAAATTATGACAGAAACAACCTGCTTGGCAGAGGAGGATTCGGTGAAGTTTACAAGGTATAATATCAAACGCCGACTTGATGGGTTCGTGCAAATATGTCCGTTGTTTGCAGATCAATTATAATGAGTTTGCTGAGCAGGGTGCTTTTCCGGATGGGAGGGTTGTTGCTGTTAAGAAACTGAACGAAAGGCAGGAGATCACTCAGGCGGCGGAGGAGTTTCTGACAGAAGTGAGGGTCCTCACCAGTGTCCGTCACCGTAATCTTGTTCGTTTGCTTGGTTGTTGCACGCGAGGGCGCCAACGCTTGCTTGTTTACGAGTACATGTCCAATAATAGTCTAAACAAGCATTTGTTTGGTACGTGTCTCTTATTAATCCTATTGTTTTCAGGTTCAGTTTCTTAATTTCTGAGATCGTGCCAACTTGTACGAGGCTTGAGATACTGATATTGGAAGTACGCAGGAGAGATCGAAAGTCATTTGAGCTGGGAAAGCCGTTTAAACATTATAGTGGGAACAGCCAGAGGGCTTGCATATCTGCATGAGGATTCTATCGTTCGCATTATACATAGAGATATCAAATGTGGAAATATACTTTTAGATGACAAATTCAATCCTAAAATAGCAGATTTTGGATTAGCTAGATTCTTCCCAGAAGACGAATCACATGTTTCTACTAGATTCGGAGGAACAATGTAAGTTGTGTAAATCATGTAGTAATTTCTATCAGATGACCTGCTTTATAAGTTGTCAATTCCAGGGACTAATTAAAGATTACCAATAATTTATCATGAATTAGAGGTTACACCGCGCCGGAGTATGCCGTCCACGGACAATTAACAGAAAAAGCAGACATTTATAGTTACGGGATTGTGGTCCTTGAGATCGTGAGTGGGAGAAAGAGCGTGGATACAAACCTCCCAGAGCCTATCCAGATTCTTCTCCAATGGGTGCGTGGTTTTAAGAATTTGTTTATTATTTAATGATGATTACAAGTTGAATCTCATTTAAAACTATAGAATTCGAGCTATGACCTTTATGGTGATGCAGGTTTGGAATCAATACGAGAATAATCAAGTTTTGGATATTGTTGATCCAACGTTAGAGGGGCAATTCCCAAGAGAGCAGGTCTTGAGAGTCATCACGGTTGCACTTCTTTGCACTCAAGGTCCTTGGGCGCTACGGCCAACAATGTCACAGGTTGGGTCGATGTTAACCAACGATTTAGAGATTGTTGCCCAGCCTATACAACCAGTGTTTATAGATGCCTTCCCTGGCAAACATACGAATTCCTCTGCTACCTCCAACTCTCAAGAATCACATGGATCCATCACCGTGTCATTTACTCCTCGGTAACTGACAGGCCATGGCAGAGGCTATCTTTAATTTTTAGTATCTAAAAGCATGGGTGCACTGAGGTCGCTATTTCTTTATTCAATGCATCTACAGATTTGAAGAAACGGCGTAAAAGTTCCGTATTAGTCACTTTGCAGAATAAGGTCGAGGAAGATTATTTATGTATTGGAAGTAATGTTTTTATTTGTTGTTGTGAATTTTTACGGTGAGTTTCCCAGAGTTAATGCAGAAATGGTTATTTTTTTATATAAAAGTTAAAATCGTGATTTAAATGTCTGTCTTATATATGTATAACTATTGCGATATATATGTATAACTATTGTGATAATGTATGTTTTGTATGTGTAGAAATAAAAGATTTATGTCTTTTATATATATAACTATTATGATCAATAAAAAATATCGCAGTCTTTAATTTCTCTATTTTTCTAACACTATGTTGGTTGATTAGGCTTTAATTTCTCTATTTTTCTAACACTATATTGGTTGATTAGGCCGAGTTCACCTTAAATTAAATGCCAGAGTTTGGCAGATGGAATTGTTTGAATTTATGTAAGTGATCAGTTGTTTAGTTCTGCCACCACTCTGTAAATTTTGTTCTCTTCTAGCTCGTTTATCTAAATGCAATTTCGTTACACATCTATGTCAACAAGGTTCTAAGATTATTCCTGCTGTTTTCTGTTTTAAACCTGGCAAAACATCAAAGTTCGCCTGCATTTTGTCAAATTATGCTTTTCGGCAGAAATATATTAATGGGTTTTCAAATTTTTCTGTAAAATACTGGTAATTAGATTTCAAGGTTTTTTGGAAAAAAATTTAGTATCTTGGAAAAAAATTTGTAAATTTGAGTTTCAGTGGTTAAAATTCAAAATTTTGGGAGCGCAAATTTTCTTGAAAATGTTGAATCTATTTTCGCTATCATAAAAAAATTTAAACAATCATACTTTATATTTAAAATCCTGAGTGCACAAACTTTTTTGATTATATTAAAACCATTTTCACCGGATTCAAACACTCGGGTTACCATATTTAAAATAAAATCCCTGTTTTTTACCATCCACACAAATTTGAAAAGTAGACAACACCTTCTATTTAAAATAAAATCCCTGTTTTTTACCGTCCACACAAATTTGAAGCCTATGTAGACAACGCCTTCTTAAAATTCAGGGGATTCTAACTGCGTGCACAATCAGAAAAGGTTACGCCTACCTACTTGATATCAAAGGCGTTTTTTAGATTAGGAAACGGGTTTAGATAAATGGAATGATAATCAAGTCTAGGGGCCCGAATGAGGAATATTCCTTGCGTCTGTAACGGGAATATGTGCGCAGAAACTATGTAAATTCCTTTTGGATCCCACAGCAGACTTTACGAGAGACATACAAATTTCCTGCGAGATTAACTACCTCGGACAAATAGAGCATACGTGCATGCCTGCAACATGCATTTAAAAGTTGTAATAATGTGTTGAACCGTACTTCTTATTACTTAACTGACAGTCAATTGAAAAGTCACAGCCAAGCTTTAAAATTGACGACCGTATGCATGTTTTACCTTTTTTTAGCCGTCAAATACGGGTTATTTCGAAATAAACACGGAATTGTGACTTGCTTATAATTTTTCAAAATATCATAGTGACGGGTGTATACAAAATTTAGCGGTTTTAAATTTTTACATATATATATGTTATATATCTGTATCTATTTTATATATCAAACACTTATTTTTCTCCCACATGGAATCTGCATATAGATTTTGTTGGAAATGGCGGCTCTTCATTATTATAAAGGCTCTTAATGTAGAGGAATGAAGGTAGATTGAATTTCGTCACAAAGAAGACAAGGACAAGATGACTTCAACCATGTCGTGGTTGGTAAGACCCAGGAAAGATGAAAAAAGTGATGAATATACACGCGTGGTTGGTGAGACCCAGGAAAGATGAAAGAAGTGATGAATATACTTAGTGTTTTTGGATCTTATAGTTAATTGCGACTTGTACAGTATACTCATTTAAAACACAAAAATGCTTTGAGACAAGTCAATCCTCGCATTTACAGTTAATTATTAATTATTGTACAGGAATGGTTTAGAGATTTCTTAAATCTCTATTTTGTGCGTATGGATCTCCTCATAATTATAATACCCAGGAAAGATGAAAAAAGTGATGAATATACACGCGTGGTTGGTGAGGCCCAGGAAAGATGAAAAAAGTGATGAATATACTTCGTGTTTCTGGATCTTATAGTTAATTGTGACTTGTACACTATACTCATTTAAAACACAAAAATGCTTTGAGACAAGTCAATCCTCGCATTTACAGTTAATTATTAATTATTGTACAGGAATGGTTTAGAGATTTTTTAAATCTCTATTTTGTGCGTATGGATCTTCTCATAATTATAATTATACCAGGTAAGGTAGGGCAAGACATGGGTTGCTTCAAAGACAACTAATTTGAAATACATAAATTCATTCTCCTTTCCCATCCACATAATCCCTATTAAGGTTTTTTCAACTAGTTTCACTATACTCATTTAAAACACAAAATTGCTTTGAGACAAGTCAATCCTCGCATTTACAGTTAATTGTTGTACAAGAATGGTTTAGAGATTTCCTAAATCTCTATTTTGTGCGTATGGATCTCCTCATAATTATAATTATACCAGGTAAGGTAGGGCAAGGCATGGGTTGCTTCAGAGACAGCTAATTTGAAATACATAAATTCATTCTCGTTTCCCATTCACATAATCCCTATTAAGATTTTTTCAACTAGTTTCAAGACCAGATCACTAACAAAGGCATTGGGACTTCCTTGGATTCGAACTTTGGCAAAACCAAAGAGCCACAAGGTTCCCTACACTACTCGGCTCCCCGGGGGTTAGAGGTCCTAGAGGTTGGATTTTGGGCTCTCCATCCCCATCGAAGCTGGTTGATGCCTCATATTTAGTCGATCTGCTCTACATTCTAGATAGTAGGCCCGGTTTGTCCATTTCATTTAATAGATTTGTGCATTCTTCATCCACTAATAGCCATCAAAGTAACGTGGAATTGAGTGGATAAATGAGTAAGTTAGCCATCAAAGTAACGTGGAATTGAGTGGATAAGTGAGTAAGTGCCTACAGAAAGAGCAATATAGAAGAAATAGCAAGCCAACTAAAAAAGAGCGGATGCAGAGTTAGAAAACGAAATGATGGCCATTTCAAAAAACGAAGCATGGTACGTGGACATCATATACTTAAGAGCCGAGCAATGATGCAAGAAATTTTACATGTTCAAGAAATTTTACATGTTCAGGTTCTCCTCTCGTTTTTTCTCACATAATTATTTTATGTATTTCCCACACGATTGCATAGTATTTCTTGAAAAAATATTTTCCCACACAACATTTCAGTGCATTTCTCTGAAAATTTCCCAACATGAATTAATATTTGGAAGAGAAGTCTAACCGTTTTACAACTTGAACTTTCTTTGACCATAATTATCAAAGGAATTTTACTACATAATATTTTGAAAATTTCCCAACATGAATTAATATTTGAAAGAGAAGTCTAACTGTTTTACAGCTTGAACTTTATTTGACCGTAATTATCAAAAGAATTCTACTACATAATATTTTTATCAAATTACAATTTTTTATTTTGTTATATGATTTTTTGAATTAATAGTAGAAAGAAAGTTTAAATTTATATATTTGGATGTTTATATAATTTCATTAGGTTATTCTTGGATGTTTAATCTTTGATGGAGAAGTGTAATTATTTGCTTGAGAAAAATGGTTTTTTTTGTTTGTTTAAATTATGCTATAAATGCCATAATATTTGGTGTTTTTTTATAGGCTTTTCTCACATATACAAACCATGTCTATACTAGCATATTTGCATGTCCGAAAAACACCCATAAGTGATGGAATAGTTTGTACGAAATATGAAAAATAAGAAAATTGGAGCTTAATATTCTGAATGTGGTATGCCTAGATTGTAGGTGAACTCATTGTTTGTAAAAGTTGTTACAATTTGCAAGTTATTAATAGTTATACATTTTCACATGTGGTATGCTTAGATTGTAGGTGAACTCATTGTTTGTAAAAGTTGTTACAATTTGCAAGTTATTAATAATTATAAATTTTCACTTTTGGACTTAATGAAGCAAACAAACACTACAAACATGCTAGATGACACAGTTGAATATTTGAAGATCTTTTAGAAGAAGGTCCAAGTATGTAGTTTGTTTTTGTTTTTTTATTTTTATACATTTACAGATCCTTATGGCCCTAACATATATTTATTTTGACAATTACCTTGTTTGGTAAAACTCTCAGAATTTTAGTTTTTGTACATGATGATATTGAATGTGTTTTTTAAAACATTTACATATTTCATGGGCATTATGTTTTTTTGTTTGAAACTTATATGACACATAATATTGTTTAATTGGATTGGCATTGACGTGGCTTAAATGGAAAACATGGTATGTGCGTTTCAATTTCTGTTAAATTAAATTAAATTGTCTAATTAGTTGCCTACATTCACTATTTTAATGTGAAAACAATTATGAACATGATTGATAGAAGTTAAAAAAACTTGTAAAAATAAATATTAAACATCATATGAAGAGCACTTTAAAAATAAAACCGTCATTAAAATTTTTCTATGGGTAGAGTGACCCGTCAAATTTAACCCCTGGGACTCACAACCAATCATGTCATGATTGCGTATTTCCTAATCTACTGAGGCAGTCCTTTCCGTTTTTCCCATAACCCTGGGTAGGTTCTTGCCTAGAAAGGCATTGCTATACCATTCGAGAAAAACCTATATGACTCATGAATTATTAAATTTATCACACCACGAATTTTATTTATATTTTAAATCAATAAAACTACAATTGCACTTATCCATTAAAGATTGAATGAGCTCAAAGGTCGATCAAGGATTTCTTCAAAGGTTTAGAGTGTGGAGTCTAACTGTGTGGGATGTATGAGACCCAAGCCATGTATGAGACCCAAGCCAGACACCAAATTGGTGTATGAGACTCAAGAAAGGAAATAAAGATGGATAGTTATTATTATTGTATGAGACCCCCTTGTTTGTGGGACAAGGGACCCACCTCCCCACAGGGGTTAAGTCTAGCCAGTCATACATACTCCACCCCCCTCTGGTTTTGAACTTGTGACCTCTTAGGAGGAAACACATGCTCTCGCATAGAGTATTCAAAACGTTGCCATATGTGATTTGTGTATTCAATGTGAAAAAAATGATGGTCATCTGATCTGGAAGATATTCAATCTAATATAAGAACAAGTGGTTTGTCACGCACCTCTATATAAATTTTTTTTTAATATTACTAGGCAATCACTTACCTTAACATTGTACTATGGTAAAAACATTAGTCGATATCAAAACATGTATGTTACATTACTTGGTATTAATAATAACTTGTTAACATCAACAACGGATCTATATATGTATAAGGTGGCAAAAGGAAATATGACCATATCCCCATGAGGCAGGTATAAAGGTTACACGCTACATTATCCGGTTGATTGATTAAGGTTAAATGTTTTATGCATATACACATGGCATATATTACATAACCTTTGAAACTCTGCCACCACGAAACCTTCGGCTTACATACATTGCACCGAATTCAATTTCACTAATTAGTAACAGCTACCACTCGGATCTTTTCCACATCCGAACTTACCTGCATTCATCACGATCGTCCGGCCTCTGTACTTGGTACCATCTGCTCAACCCTGCGTCGTCCAGTTGGCAAGGCGGACGGTGCGATGGCACTTGGCCATGTGCTCCCGGAGCTCGAGGTTTTACCGTCTGACTTCTCGGTGAATTTGCTTTCGCGCCCATCTCTACTGGCTATCGAACGGTGGACAAGGCTTAAGGCAGATCGACGGAGAGCGATCGTGCCACGAACCGGTCATAGACATGGTAGGTTTATAAACCCATCCCTTTTCTTCGGATTCTTATTATTTTCATTTGTCAAGTGTCGAGTTACTGAGCTCTGGGTTATTGAATAGTTCTAATGCGAACTACAGCTGCTGTTCAGGTTCTGGTATCGTTTCAGGTATGCGTCCATTATGGTTTTCACAGCTTCAGTGTCTATTAACGGTATTAATCCTTGTTCCTTTCTTCTCGATATGGTTACAGTCTCTTGTCTGTCACGGCTTACAGTTATAGTTTAGCAGTGTTAAAGTTTATTGTTCCACCATTACTTACTGCAATATGTTCTATAGATTAATGAATCATTGGTTTCTGATTCAGGTCGAAGCTGGCGTTGGACTTGGAAGCAAGGGTAGCTTCCTACATGCCGCCAGTCGCCCTGAACCAGGTAGGCATATCTCTGTTGACTGCTGCACTTCTCCTTTACTCAAATCGAAGTCTGAATCCGACAGACAATGACTGTTTTCGATTCGACTTCTCCATATACCAGGGTTCGCTTGGCAATGAATCGGCTTCTAGCCTTGCTCAGGCGAGAAGCACCATACTCAGAGCTTCGACCATTTTAACATGTTTATTTAAGTTTTTAAGCCATTCGGCTCTTTTTCTGTTTACGGCAACTAATGGGAACAAGTTTGTAATAGACTGTCATACAAGTTTCATGACTTCTGTATAAATGGAATTAATCCTTTTAAGCTTGACTTGTTCGCATACGTTTATTTCAGCCCCCTCGGCGGAATGTGTCTTCTGTTTGTTTTTAGTTTACCATGCTGAGTTTCTTCTATGTAATTGACTAATATATAGCCATCTATTTCCATATGAAAATGCGTTTAACGCCAAGAGACTCTCTGTACGAAAGTTGTTATATTTTAGTTATAATACCACTGTTATATTACTGCTGTTATATATTGTGTTTGGTTTGATATCCGGCGGCTCGATCTCTTTTCCATTCGACTTTGTAGCCGGGGTTTATATATAAGTCGGCCTGAGAATGCATATAGTACCATTGTTGAGCTATTCTGCCCACAGACATTGTTTATTTAATGGGTATTTAGATGCGTTGTTTTGACTGTGAATTCAATGCATGCAAGCTACAGAGTCTAGATTATGAATGTATTATCGATCTCCGGCTACGGCTGTCCGGTCCGGGATTTGGTTTGCTTTTGTGTTTTTCCTTAATTTATATAGCTAACGATGTAGCATATATATATATATATATATATATATATATATATATATATATATGCGTTCAGCCTTGTAGCGGGACTTACCAGTCCGTCTTAAGGTTTTGGTGTCATAATGTACACGCATATTTGGGGTTTTTCTTCAAGAATGTTTACTCTGTTTTTCTCCCGAATCTTGCTGTACAGAATATATATACATATATTTCTTTACTCAGTTTATAAAAACAAGCAATGGGTCTAACGTATCCCTTCCCATATTTCTAAATGTCATTCGGTTAATAATGATCTGTTTGTTCAGATTTATATCATATGATTCTTGATAACAAGATACAAGGGTTTGATGTCCGTTAAATGTAAATGGGTTTCAGTCTCTGTTTATGCAAATACTGTTTAATTCTTCTTTATTTCTCTCAGATAAGAGTACTAGACAGCTACCCCTTGCTGGTTCCACTTCTTTTCACATTACAGTAATTTAGTTTAATACAGTGCAAAATAAAAGATGGCTTCAGTAGATAAATAGTTTCACAGCACAGTACTTAGTTTAGCATAATACAGTAAACAGATAATTTCAATAAATGTAATAGTTTCACAGCACAGTACTTAGTTTAGCATAATACAGTAAACAGATAATTTCAATAAATGTAATCTCACAGTAGGCCATACCTGCTATTCTGCAAACCTACTTGAGTGCTTGTCAAACCACCCGACCATAGGAAGAGTTCCTTCTCTGACCTTCCACCCCCAAGCACTTGCAGGTCCTACTCGACCGCAATTCCACTGGCCTTGCCAGTAAACGCTATCTGGTCCTAACCAGACGTAGCGTGCACAGGAAATTCTTTCCTCTTATGCCATCTGATCCAGACATAGCATCAGTATTTTTTCCTCTTTTTCCTCTGCGCATTCTAATTATAAGATCTGTAGCGGCTGTTTTCGATTAATGTCAAATAAACACCGCCGCCCAGAATGCCGCTGTATGAGCTATGCACCCTCTAATATAATGGCTCTGAAGGCTTTTGCGGTTTTCGGAATCTTTCCCGTGTTAACGGCAAGCTCCTCCGCTTCTGTGGTTTCCTGATTTTGTGCTTATCGTTTCCCTCATTCCCGTTCAGTTCCACAACAGCCAAGAATCAGTTAATAACTGATTCGTAATCTTTAATTACTTTTACGCAGGGTTACAGTTATTCATGATAGGGATATTACAAGTTTGTATAACCCCATTGTTTAGCCTGATCACTTTAAATAATAATAAATACAAGCAACCTACTTGGGCAACAAATCATTTAAAGTTGCGTAGAGTATTCAAAATGTTGCCATATGTGATTTGTGTTAATGTGAAAATTAAATCTCATCATAATAGTTAAACCAATCAAAAATTAACTATATAAATTTAAAATATTCAATAATTATTTTTTTCTTTACATAAAAATGAGATTAATATATAAGTTGACAAAACTAAAAAAAAATGTTTCAAAGAATTCCTAATTAATAGGAATTCAAGAAGCATTCACTTTATGTCCATGAAGTCTTGGATAGATGGTGATAAGTGTGTTGTTAAGGCATTGTTAACAGTTCAATTGTGCACTTTTTTCGAAAAGTTAATTATATCTATTTGAATTTTTCACATTATATTAATGATGTAAAAGCTTAGTTTATCTATTGATTTGTCTATTCATCTATAATTTTACTTTGAATGAAAATTGTAAAATTAATAAATTATATTATTGATTAACTTTTATCCAAGAATAATAATTCAATCATTCTCTTTTTGAAGTCACGTGCAAAGTAAGTAAAATAAAGTTATTGTTTTAAGTTGTAGAGAACCTCAATATAAAAATTATAAATCAAATAAATTTTCAAAATTTGGAGACTAAGAAAAGGAGACGAAGAGGGAAAGTGAAACACAAATTAAAAATAAATAAAAATTAAGTGGGAAAAATGTAATCTCATGAGAAAAAAAGTTAACACAAATTCAATAATAACATTTGTTTTATTTATTGATTTATTAAAGTATGATTTTCTCATTTATTTTATGTAAACTCTAGTGCAAAATTTAATTATAACAATTACAATGGTAAATTCTGATTATTAAAATTAAAATATTAATCCAATAATAATTAGGTTGTGGAAAACAATTCTCAGCTCAAACTAATGACAACTTTTAATCACATTCTTTACTTAAAGGATAAATCTTCTACCAAAACCTGAAAACAATGCTTTGCTGGGCAACATTTTATCAAATTATTAACTTTGAAAATAGATCATTCACTCTCAAAAAATTTGAGATAAGGAAAATTGTGGACTTTCAATTAACAATATAATGATTTGCTTGGTCAAGTCACCTAAAAGCTATACTTATAATTGTACTAGTTTAATAAGAAGTTACACATTGTAATTACCAAGGAGATGATTAGCTTGCCATGAATCCAAGTTGCCACCACCATCACATGGCATAAGACACAACATTCAAACTATTCCATTTCAAAAACACAAGAAGTGGCAATTTAGTCATCAAAGTGTGTCGAAATGGGTGTATTATGCCACTTGTAGGAATATCCAACACCTCACTCTAAAGGATATACCACCACCTTCCCTTGGAAGGATATACCACCACTTGCCTTTTCTCATGTACTAGTCTTGCTACTACCAGGCTCTCCAACCATGTTCTCACACATTCCAACCTAATTCCATGGGTTCAACCATCTCATTACCTACTCCTTCGAAGATATCGAATTCACAAATGGCTCTTTGGCTTGTTTACTTCTCATTTCCCATCTCTTCATAAACTTACTATAGCTCACCATGTTGGCTTATTGAAACATGTCATTTCAGCGTCCAGTCTTACACATTTAGTTTTAGATGTTGAAGTGGAGATCCAAGTTTTAACTGCAAATTTTATGAAGCTTACAACTCTAAAGGTAAACAGGTCTTTAAGGATACAAGATGTGAGAATAAATGGAATGTTGTTTCAAAAACGTTCATGCATGATCTGCAAGCACATGCTCTACGTTCTTTCAGGTATCCTTTTGTTTCTTTATTAGATTTATGTGCTTATTTAGGTTGAATATTATTGCAATACAATTGCAAGAGTTGAAGGCCAATCCATATTGAAATGCAAAAGGCATTGTTGTTGAAGCATGTCTTTCCAAGTCAAGAGGACCAGTAGCCACTTTTTGTGCAGAATGGTATTCTAAAAAATGGTGATGTGGTGGTGTGTGATGAAACATTTGGGAAAGTAATTAGTTTGGTTTTAGCGAATATTTCAGATTTAGGAGCTTCCAATACCTTTTACCTTTTAGACCATTCTTAGCGCTCTTTTGAAATGTTATTCATTTCCTCAACTTTAGGTTTTGCCTTGTTTTAAATGTACCGTATGCGCAGTTAAGGGCTTTGATTGATTGTGCCACTGTAATTCAAAATTTGTTGGCATTGTGCAACTGTAACTGAGTTATAATCATAACATATATCGACAATGAAAATGAAGACATTTTTTATTGAATGCTATTCAATTCACACATATTTTTGAGTATATGAAATCCGTTCTTCAATGAAGAGCATGCATGGGCTTTTCTTGATCACGATGGAGCTCGTCTTGAGGAATTTGGGCCCTCCATAGCGGTGCAGGTCTGTAAAGCTCTATAGTCTTTCATTTTTTGTGTGCCCTTCTCTCACTGCCTACAAATACTCACTGCCTACAGAATCTAAGGACATTATTTTGTTTCTTTCTGTTTTAAAAGGTTTGAAGACTGAAATTAATATAATACGATATTGATTAATTTCTAAATTTTAGCCTATTTTTCAATTTTCAAGGACATATCTATTATTTCTATCGTTGTCACAGGACCCGAGCTATCGGAGTAAACGGAAATGTGCATCTTACACAGGAGGTCCTCGCTCCACAAGAAAATTAGACGTTTTCCCATAATAACACGAAATTTGATTACAGGGACGCCGAAACAATTCGAATCACGCACAAGAAGATTCTCACTCCAAAGGAAAGGGAATTTGATTATAGGGATGCCAAAACAATTCAAGAAAGGACTCGCTAGCCATATCTACCATCGCCTTAAAGATCTTGGATTAGCAGTTTTTCTTGACCAACAAGAATTGCAAGGAGGAGAGAAGTTGGATCCCCAAATCGAAGGGGCTATTCGAACAACTTCTGTTCATGTAGCGATATTCTCTCCAAATTATGCTCAATCAAGTTGGTGTCTCCACGAGCTCGTACAGATGTTGGAGTCGGGGTCGACAATAATTCTGGTCTTCTACAAAGTCAAGCCCGTGGATCTTCGGTGGACGAGGGGTGGAGATCGAGTTTATGCTCGACATCTGGGGGTGCTCGAAAGGACGAGAACATTTGATTCTCAACCATGATATGACCCCAACACCATAGAAAAGTGGAGGAATTCTCTATCTGTTGTGGCAGATATAAACAGTTTTGAGTTGAAGGTGTGTAAACGAGTAAGGGCCTCCACCTCTACCTATTGTTCCGAGTTTTGTACTTTGCTGGTTTCCTACGTATAGCACAACTAACTTATGTAGGCATATCTCATTATGCAATTGACTGTGATTGTGAATATTATTCAGTGAGGAGGCATAGCTCGTCCATGAGGTCGTCCAACAAGTTTTGAAAACAACCTCCAAACCAGTTTTGAATGTCGCTAAATATCCTAGCGGCCTCGACGAAAAAATAAAAGAGTTGGACAGGACATTGTCACTGCAGCGGCAAAGCGAGAAGGCTACAGTTTTGGGAATTGTAGGTCTTGGTGGGATCGTAAAAAGTTAAAACTACCCTCGCTAAACAACTGTTCAACCGTGAGAGATGAGGTACAATTGATATTGCTTCTTATTCGATGTCAAATCCAGTTCTTTACATTCCCTGCAGAGTAGCCTTCTTAAGGATCTGGTTGAATGGAATGTACAAATAAACAATGTTGATGAAGGCGTAGAGAAGCTCATCATTCTAGATTACGTTGATCATATTGATCAACTCGATGTATTATGTTCACCTCTAAAAGACATCATTCATCTAGGCAGCTTAATTTAAATTACATCTCGCATTGGGGAGTCATACCTCGCCGATCAGGTGCTGCGTAGGTTTTCACTGCATCCAGGTCTGAATCCGTGGGAGAAACCAGGAGGATGGGTTCATGTCGGCCAGGATGAAGGATTCTCGTCCAAAATTCTGCAAAACTTGACGGAAGCTGTCAAAATATCCCAGAAACTTGACCGAACCTGTCAAAATAAGCTAGAAACTTGCCCAAACGTGTCAAAATCTGAGTGAACGTGTCCAAATCTAATTGGTTTGAAGGGAAAAATGAAGTGAGGAGATTTGCTAGGCTGAAGAGTGTTTTCCCAACGAATACCAATAAAAAAAAGTTTTCTCAACCAATACCAATAAAAAAACGCCCTTTGGCGTAAATATTCAAAAATATTGATCACCTTGTTTTATTAAATGAAATTATAATTATATATCTATATATATAATTTTTAATAGTTAATTTTTATGATGTTTATTTCTTTAGTTAATTTCAAAATTTCAAAATAATTTAAATCATTTAAAATAAAAAATTACTTTGCACAAAATCTTTATATACTTGAGAATTACAAAAAATTACTTTGCACAAAATCTTTATATACTTGAGAATTACAATGGTAAATAAATTACACTTATATAAATATGCATCCAATAATTAAATTACATTACACTTATATAAATATGTTTACCATTACAATGGGATTGAGAAACACCATATATATTTAAAATTGAATATTAAAAAAAATAAAATAAACTTCTAAAATATAGAATATATTTAACTATATTAATACTTTACTATGTAAATTTCTTATAATTTTAAAAATATAAATTTCAAATTAATTTTCTTATTTTCAATCAAATTGATTGTCATGGAAATGTAACTATTCAATAATATCAAATTAATATAATATATTTACATAAAATTCGAATAACACATTAATATAGATACTATTATAACATTAAATCAAATGATATCGATTACCTAAAAACAAATAATTTAAATAATTAAATAGGGTTACTTACACAAAGTATCTATGAAAATAAAACACAATAGAATTAACACTACACCGTTTGATGTTTAATCTCAAATATATACGAATCTGAATATGCACCATCTGAACGGCAAAATACTGACCACATCTTCCTCCAAAAGTGTTTGTGTGTCGCATTCTGCACCCGTGAAATCGTTAAGACTACACCACTAACTGAGCAAAAACCGTGGAGCAGCTGCCCACATTGCTAGATGGAGCATTGAAGGAACCTGGTGGGTTGGTAGCTGGATTTAGTCTATCTCTTATGGGCTTACGTTTACATCTCGGCACGACTGATGCAATAACTTGTATCTCGCTTGGACCACCCAAAATGTTCAAATACCCTTTCCACCCAAACGAAATTCCAGTTTTAGATAATTTTATAGCAACATGTAAAGAGGCATGTGTGTGTTTTTGTTTGCGAGTAATATTAATTAGAATTGAAATTTTAATATTATAAAATTGTTATTTTTAATTTCGATTTAGTTTAATATTTTTAAATAATTGAATTGTTCGATATTGAATTTTATTAAATTTAAAATGAATATTTGTTTTCGACTTAAAAATAAATAAAATTTAATATATTAAAATAAAATTTATTAAAATTATATATATGTGTTGGAGTAATATTAATTAAAATTGAAATTTTAGTATTATAAAATTGTTATTTTAATAGTTTTAATGTAATTATATTATATATTTAAAAAAGCTATAAATATATAAATGCTTAAAATAAAATTTGTTAAAATTATGACATTATAAATTTTTAGAGAGCTTCAAAATTATATTTGATCTTTTGAAAGGTTTTATTTTTTTAATTAGGTTGATCTTAATTAGGATTATTTTAAATGTTGAATGAAAGAATGATGCCAGAACTATAGACCTAATAACGGATGTTGTCACAAGGATTGTATCTCACTTGAGTATGGATGTTCCTTAGGATAGGTTCTATCTCCCACAATTAGCTCTCACTCTCAAGGCTTCCCCATGAAATTTGAAGACCGAAAGGAAACTAAATGCCACAAAAACCTCCTAACATACACGTAGAAAGGTACTTCATAGCTTATATAAGTAACAACACCCATATAATGGAAATTCATAAATGTGTGTCTATATCTCTTGTATTTGTGAAATGATCATTCCATCCTCAACAAAATCTTCCATTTTGTTCCCTTGCATTTAGTCTTTCCTCTCATACCTTTTGTATGATTGGATCGAAGTGTATTTGGCATCCATACTCTCATACCTCTTATAATATTGCATTAGGTGTATTTGGGGTCCTTCCTCTCATACCTCTTGTATTATTGCATCTTTTATTGTCTTGTATTAGTTTGTGGATGAGGGGGTTGGGGTGGGAGAGAGACTTCCATTCTCCCACATATGGGTTGTCCTCTTTCTTCTACCTCTCCCTATGGTCACTTGTCATGTCTCTAGTTTCCTCTTTCGTCCCCATATTATTGGCTTTCTCATACCTCGTTCTCTTTCCCATTTATATGTTTCCCCTTCTTCAAATTGCATCCAAATATATAAAATTCGTTTTTCTAAGCATATGGTCATGATTTGATCATCAATGGATTCTTGGGTTCTATCTTATCTTTCATTTACTACTTGTTTGGGTCCACTTAGGACCTCTACAAGAATATATGAGTACCTTCCTATTTAGTCATAAGTTGTTTCCCTATGTGAAGCATATGTATGGTAGTGACTTATAAATCATTCACAACTATTTAGATCAATTGTAGGATAACAAATATGAATATGGGCATTCATTCCAATGAAAAGTAATGTATGTTTCTATATTCCACACATCCATATCATTCTCATCGATCATTGAAAATATATCATTGTTCTACTTCTCGAAGGGTTCCATGCTCTTGCAGTCATAAGTTTAAACCCAAGTAGATCCCAACCTTAAATACAATAAAAATAAGCATAGTGTTGATATACCTCATCTCATTGGTTGAGGCTTCCTTTTGTTCTTTTAAAATTGACGTCCACCCTATTATAGGCTACCAAACAATACATATGAGGGAAAATTCAAGTGCACCTCTTGAGCACTTCTGAATTTTCAACATATTATTTGCTTTGTGGCCATTAGCCCTAATCCCTAGGTTGCTTACCAGTACCTAAAAAAGCAGACTTGTTGAATGAGATGAACACTTAAAGAAAAAGGCATAAAATGGTAGAAAGAAATAGTTATGAGGAAAGGAGGTCTATGGTAAGTTCCCTCCTTAACGACTTATATATGAAAAATGTATAGCTCTTGAAACCTACATGATCATAAATGTAAAACCTTCACATAATTACAAGACTTTAAAATTCACTTCATGAATTCTTCCCCCTTCCTTTTCCATGTGTTTCCATCACATTTCCTATATTTTACTTAGGGTCCTAGAGAACACAATTTGTCTTAGAACATGACACACCTATAAGGCCTAATAGTTGATCCACGAAAAGAATACTTAGGAAAATATAAAAGTAACCCTTGTTATGTTTTTTTTTTTTTTATGAAATCAACAGGAGTAGGACACTGTATGGCACACCAAGAAGTTGGAAAAACCACATCAAGTGAGAAATTTGCATTGTGATCCATTTACCATGCCTTGGCATCCATGACATCATAATGGGATACATATATGTATTTTTTACCATACTTGATGACATTAGGGTCTATGATATTTTCTTGAGAAACATGTGATGACATTGGGATCCATGACAATGCACCAAATGATTACAAGGATGCCACGTCATCACACATGTGGCATGGGTCACTCTAAGAGAGACTCCATACCTAGTTGAATGCACTTCTCACATATGGAAATGTTTATTCCCCATTAGGCAACATGTAGGTTGCTTATTAGGACTTTGGAGCACATTTTAGAGATGGTTGTAGTTACTTATAATGTTTATAGGACAGAGGAATCGAAAATTGGTCTAGTTTCATACTCATGTGACAGGAGGTTAACTCTGATTGCTACCATTATAACCCATAGGTTCCTGTTTGTGCCAGTTCCGTAAAAATGGGTAAGTATGTGGATTTGAAACTTGAATCTCTTGCTACATAATAATTCATTTTCACAATTCTTTCCAATTGAGATGCCTCTTAGAGGTTGTTTAAAAGTTAATATATTAGTTGAATGATGATGTGGCATTAACGGAAATATTTTATTTTATGAACACTGTATATGGGGAGACTTATGTACCATTATGCATACAATACTCCATGTGATGTCTCATGTCTATGGGAATGTTATAACACTTCTAGAGGTGGTTAATTCTTGTTTTAGCCACTTCCTCACTAATTAGATTTAGTTATTGCGATATCCTAGCCTTGGGCCCTTGCTTGATCATGTATTCAATAATTTGAGGCTCTTCAGCACATTAGAGGAAGGCACAATTGACCTAGCCATCCTATACCGACACATATGGATATTTTGCTAATTTTTGGATCGTGCTTTAGGGATGATCTAGTGTTGAGGTTGGTAAATGGGTCATTTACGCAACTCACCATATTTTTCTACATTATTTAACTTGGGCCACTTCTATTTTCCGATAATTTTAGTAAAGAACATAGTGTTACACTTGTTATGTGGAGGAAATTTTGTTTATATAAGGAGAGTGCCTCTTTCATTTCCATTTTGTTGGAGATTAATGAGAAAATTAGCTTGAACAAATTTTGAGCATAAATAATATCTTTTTAGTTGTTATTTTTAGATATTGTTAGATGGGTAGACTGGGATATTTTATAGGATTGTTGAGTACATAAGCTACGCCAAATCCATATAAGGGTGCCATACTCCAATTGGAATGAAGTTTAATATATAAATCCCTTACCCTTTCCTTTGACTATTGAAGGTTACCCTTTCCTTTGACTATTGAAGGTTCCCACCTTTGTCATTGAAGTTAGATGTCTTAGGGCTCTAACCTTTTTCCTTTGCCATCCTTCAAGCTCACCTTGGTTTACCTAGAGATGATTCTTCATCGATGATCCAGAGGATCTAAAAGATGCTCAAAGTTTCAGAAGATGCTCAAAATTCAAAGCTGTCAAACGCAGATGAAGACAAGCTCAATGTGCAGTGCCCATTGCTCTAATTCCTTGACACAACTTGAATGTGTGAAACCATACATCGTATGCAAAATTTATGCACGGTCAAAGTTCAGGTTCAAACAGAGAAAAAAGTCAATGGTCAATGCTTGTGATCAAAGTCAAGATTCATGGTTCTCGTCGACACGTGGCACCCTTAGGTTTTGATAAGTGTCATTGTCTAGTTAGTGGATATGGACCAATGGAATTAAGCCACATGGCCCAGTTAGAGGGAGACACATGGACCAATTCTAAGTCACCACATAGCCCTATGACTGATCATAGAAGTTATTACCAACTGAACTAGAGGGGATGAGATTCGACTTCTTGACTTGCTACTTACAAATCATGTGCCTCATCATTAGGTCACCAAAGGTTCTTGTTTAACAATGGTGGAAATATGTTATTTAAAGAATGTCTACGCCAGTTTTGGGGGTAAGGGATATGGTGGGAGCTCGTGATATCCCCACGAAATATGCTAACGAAGTCACCAAATATATCTAGCGGATGACATATGGGTTAAAAATGGTGGTGGTTGTGGACCATGCCACCATATCACGCTTAAGGCTTATTGAAATAATTCAAACCCCCTCATATCACTCAACAAAATGAACCTTTTGTGGATTGAACACCTGAAATCCACCTTTATAACCAACACACCCGACCAACACACCTATGTGGGTTTTATTGAATAGTTTACATAGCTATTTTGTTTTAAGTTGTAGGTAGAGAGTATGTTTGGCCTAATTCGGCAATTTGGGGGCCAAATTGAGCATTTCAAAAGCCAAAACAGGGGTTTTTGGGTCTTCTTAATGCATTGGAATGATTGTTTTTACAATTTGGAGCTTGTAAATAGATGTAACTGAGCATTTGAGCATCTTAATAAAGCATTCACACTAGAAGAAGAGCTGGAGACACAGCCCAGGAGGGGTGAACTCCATTATCAACTTGTCTTATTTTTCATTCTTCCATTTCTAGTCTCCATTCTTTTCTTTTGCTACAAATGTTTATCAAGTTGATGTGTTCTCACAATTTCAATCCGTTGCATAAGAATACACAAACTAACTTGCAATTTGTTTAGTAATACCTTCATTTCAATTTTTGGATCAAACTTGGTATCAGAGCTCTTGGTTGTGTGAAGGTTTGACAAGGATTGCAAGTTTTCATATTCTCACAATATCCAAGCTCAAGAAAGGAGAAGGATCACTTGAAGAATTCAATCCTGAAATTGGCTCAAGAAGACCACCTTCCTATTCTTCTCAAACCATGGCAGGTGAAGAAGATGATGGTCTTTATCCAATAGAGAGAGAATTAAAAAATATTTTCCTTGAAATCATAAAAATATTGTTTGATGAGAGGGAAATGCTATTGCAAGGTGAAAGATATCGCCAACCAAAACTGGAAGGTAATGGTTATCATAAGATGTTGAAAATAGCAACAAGAAATGATAAAAATAGAATCCAGAATATTCCAATTTTAATTTGTCCTTGAATTAAAATTGTGAAGTAAAGTCAAATTTAGTCTCACTAGTTTCTTGGAAATAATTAATTAATTCATTATGGATTAATTATTTGGAGAAATTCAAGTTAGAAGTCTTTCTGTAGAAATGCAACAATTATCCCTTAAATTAAGGAGATTATCCCTTAAGGAGATAATATTGAGTTATATTTGAGTTGTAATTAGTTAACCCAGTTTACTGAGTTAAGTCCAGTTAAATTAGTTTCAAACTATTTGAGGAACTAATTGTGAGTTATCAGTCAGTTGATGCATGCATGCACTCAACCAGTGTACTCCAGATAAATGAAGATTCCGTCGTCAGAAACTCATGCATGTCTATTCTGGGAAAGACCCAATTGTGCTAAATGTCAAGGACAATGTACTATCAGTTGCATGTGTTTTCCTATAAAGGAAATTCATGCATGTAGTCAAGGTAAGGTTCCTTGAGGATTGTACAGTTCTGACAATGTCTGAGAGCAGTGTTCCACTAGGTGAAGTAGATCATCCTAGAGGAACTGCGCAAGGAAATAGGAGCTTGGAGGGTAGAGAGGAAGGCTTGTGAGAAGCTTTGATTACCTCTGAGCATCCAGGAGGATTGCACTGAGAGCTGACTAGCTATGAGAGGTAAGGCTTTGTATGATTCTTATGTATTTCCACCTTGTATGATAATATAGATAGTGGGTTTTTTAGCTTAGGCTTTCCCATGAGTATTTTCTATGTTTCATGTGCATTCATTCTTCTTTATTTTGGTTATATGTGTTCAGCTCGATCTTGCTCGATCTTTAAGATTCCATAAAGAAAATTGGTAGTAGAAGTAGGTTATAGTATTTTTCTTTGGTATATTGCATTATCGGGTTAATCTATAGTCAAATTTTCTACATAAGCCTTAGAGCGAGATTTGTAGAGAATTTGCAGAATTTCTACATGGTATCACAACTAGCTGATTTGTAGAAATTTCTATATGGTATTAGAGCTAAGTTTATCAGAGATGTGAATAGTATACGAAGAAGAGAATTTGAAGTTTGAATTTTGGGGTTGCAGGTGCAAATCGAATTCATATCATACTTCAATGGAGACGGGACATTATGCAACTAATTGCCCATCGAAGAAGTCCAAGAAGGGATCCTCGAAAGGATCGGAAGGTGAGGCATTATCCTCTCAGTTCAAAATGGACTTTACCCTCATTGCATGCATGGTGTCATCGATGATGGGTTGTGTCTGGTATCTTGACAGTGGAGCCTCATTCCACATGACTGGTGATAAAAGTTTATTCAGTGTCTTGGAGGAGAAAGACCTCAATATGCGCATAGAGATGGGTGACGAAGGAAGGTATAGTGTTTTAGAAGTAGGCACAATTTCTTTTTAGATGGAGCATGGAGCTCCTATCACCTTGATAGATGTGAAGTATGTGTCTAGATTGAAGAATAACATGGTATTAGTTGCGATGTTGGAGGACAAAGGCTACGATGTTGTCTTTATTAAGGGAAAGGTTTTCCTTCGAGACATCACCACGAGACGGGTGAAACAGATCGGTTCACGAGTTAAGAACTTGTATGCTCTTGAGGTTCAAGATGCATGCAAAGCCTTGAGAAACAAGGCAAATGTTAGAGACTTGGTGGTTGAGAGGGAGAGTAAATTACCTCTCAACGTGTAGCCCCAGAAGAAGTCTCAGACAATTGTGGAGGAGCCACAATTGGAGAAGTGGGCAGAGGGATCACATGCAGCGATACCTATAGGTGTGAGGTGGGGCGATGTGAAGTGATAGTATCATGAAGGTTGAATTTGGACAGGGTCCATTGAGATGTTTTATCTCATCGATCGTACCTTGCTACGAGAGCCCAAAGTACATAGTAGCGGGAGGTATCAGTGGGATTGATGCAGTTAGAGATCAAAGTGATAGAAGCTAGAGAAATTAGATACTGAAGAGTGTAGAGAAAGATTGACAACAGTGCAGAAAGGAAGAGTCAATAGAAGCACAAAGTTTTTAGTTGACAGAGGCAATAACAGTCAAAGACTTTGATGACAAATGCATCATACTGATTCAGGTTGGATGTTTTTTTGTTTCTGGAGTGTTTCATGCATAACATTCCAAAGATTCACGATCATGATCTAGTTGAATTCATTTCTTATTGGTAGGGAGTGTTGAAAATAGCAACAAGAAATCATAAAAATAGAGTCCAGAATATTCCAATTTTATTTTGTCCTTGAATTAAAATTTTGAATTAAAATCAAATTTAGTCTCACTAGCTGCTTGGAAATAATTAATTAATTCATTATGGATTAATTAGTTGGAGAAATTCAAGTTAGAAGTCTTTCTGCAGTCATGCAACAATTATCCCTTAAATTAAGGAGATTATCCCTTAATTAAGGAGATAAGATTGAGTTATATTTGTGTTGTAATTAGTTAACTCAGTTTACTTAGTTAAGTCCAGTTAAATTAGTTCCAAACTATTTGAGGAGCTAATTGTGAGTTATTAGTCAGTTCATGCATGCATTCACTCAACTAGTGTACTCTAGATAACTGAAGATTCCCTCGTCAGAAACTCATGCATGTCTATTCTAAGAAAGACCCACTTGAGCTAAATGTCAATGACAATGTACTATCAGTTGCATGTGTTTTCCTATAAAAGAAACTCATGCATTTAGTCAAGGTAAGGTTACTTGAGGATTGCACAGTTCTGATAGTGTGTTAGAGCAGTGTGTGAGAGCAGCGTTCCACTGTGTGAAGGAGATCTCCCAGAGGAACTACGCAAGGAAATAGGAGCTTGGAGGGTAGAGAGGAAGGCTTGTGAGAAGCTTTGATTGCCTGTGAGAATCCAGGATGATTGTACTAAGAGATGGCTAGTTGTGAGAGCTAAGGCTTTGTATGATTCTTATGTATTTCCACCTTGTATGATAATAGAGGTAGTGGGGTTTTTAGCTGAGGCTTTCCCCTGAGTATTTTCTGTGTTTCATGTGCATTGATTCTTCTTTTCTCTAGTTATATGTGTTCAGCTCGATCTTTCTTAATCTTTAAGCTTCCGCAAAGAAAATTGATAGTAGAAGTATGTTATAGTATTTTTCTTTGGTATACTGCATTATCAGATTAATCTAAAGTCATATTTTCTACATAGGCCTCAGAGCGAGATTTGTAGAGAATTTGCAGAATTTCTACATAAGACACCAGATGGTAACGGTAATGGTAATGGTGGTGATGTTGGCGGGCCTCCTCCTCCTCCACATCCTTTGCCTCATTCTTCACCATCTTCCCCTTCATATCCTACTTCTTCAAAAAAAGGACATAAAGGACATGCTAAATTCCCTTAATTGAGCTTTATATAAAGTTTGAATTGTCAATATATGATGGAGAATTAAATGTTGAAAAGTTGGATAATAGGGTAAGGAAAATTGAAGTATATTGCAGGATCAAAAACATTGATGAAGATGTCACAAAAATCCAACTTGCTTCTCTTAGGATGGGAGGAACGATTCTCATATGGTGGGAAGAAAGAACGCAAGAAGATCTCAAGAAAATTGGTAAGATTATTTGTTCTTTGAATGATTTTGTAGCCACTTTGACAAAACAATTTTATCCATTTGCATATAAACAACAAGCAATGATGAGATGGAAAAATCTTAGGCAAGCTAGGGGTAAAAATGTACAAAGTTATACTCAATACTTTCATAAGAAAACATTAATTTTGAGTATTTCTTTAGATACAAAAGAGACACTTATCAACTATATTGGTGGTTTACGTAGCTATATTAGGCACACTATTATTATGCTTAACCCAACCAAGTTAGATGAAGTGTGCGTACAAGCAACACATATTGAAAATCAAGGAAAGAATGTGTCAAAAGATACTTCAAAGAAACCATCCAAGTCATTTCCCGATAATTCAAAGGGGGAAGGAAAAGGAAAGGGGAACAAGTAGCCACTGTTAATAAAGGGGAAACAAATCTCTCTTGCAAAAATTGGAAGAAGATGGTAATGATGAAGACCATTGCTGGAAGTTGCATCCAGAATTGAGGCCAAATAAGTTTGACAACAAGGGGAAACAAAAGATTGTTTCTACAACTCAATAAGATTTGGGATCTGATTCAAGTGACGAAATAAAGATCACAACCATTGGAATAAAAGGTATATATGCTAATGCGAGTAATAGTTCTTCTAATGAGTCCCCTTAATCTCTAAATGGTAAGAAAATGAATTATCCTTTTCATATTAGAGTGGTCATAAATCATAATAAGCTTGATACTCTTTTTTACAGTGGTTCTCAAGTCAATCTTATTTCTGAAGCAATTGTTAAGAACCTTAACTTAGAAACAACACCTCATGTTAAACCTTACGCTTTGGGTTCAATATGTGATAATGCAAACTACAAGTAATAGGACAAAATGTAAACTCAAGTTTTCCATCACTGCTAACTTTATAGATGAGGTTGTACTTGATGTTGTACCTCTTGTCATTTTCGAGATTGTCTTGGGAAGTCCTTATCTGTATGATCAAAAATCCATATTCTATCGCGAGGAGAAAAAATGTAATCTCTTCAAAGGAGGGATTGAGTACATGGTAAGGGAAGATCATAAGAAGATAAATTTATCTCTTGTTAATGCGGGACAAATGAAAATATTTGTTAATGCTAGCAAGAATTATGTATTTCTAATTGTAAAAGCTAAGGATGTTGACAAAACTGAAGCCTTCTCAGGATGTGATCCTAAAATTAATTATGAATTGAGTGTAGTTGTTAATACTTATGAAAAGATGTTTCAAGAACCTGAAGGACTCCCTCCAAAAATAGGATTTCAACATGAGATTCAATTGTACCAGGATGCTCCAATTCCTAATATTCGCATGTACAAAATGTTAGTTTTGGAAAGCATAGATATTAAGAAGTAGGTGCAAGAGTTTCTTGACAAAGGGGTAATCAGACCAAGTAACTCTCCTTATGGGTATCCTATTGTTTTGGTGCCAAAGAAGTATAACACATGGTCAATGTGCGTTAATTTCCAAGCTTTGAACAAAATCATGGTAAAGAATTGTTATCCCATTCCTCGTATTGATGATTTTCTATATCAATTGAAGGATGTTGTTTATTTCACTAAGTTAGATTTAATAAGTGGTTATCATTGAATTAGAATTGCTTAAAGTCATATTTGGAAAACCTCTTTTAAAACAAAACAAGGATTATTTGAATGGTTAGTAATTCCTTTTGGGCTTTGTAATGCATGTGCAACATTTATGAGGGTGGTGAATGATGTACTGCAACAATTCCTTGATAATTTTGTCATAGTCTACTTAGATGATATTTTGATCTTCAGTAAGACTCGTGAAGAGCATGCAAAGCAAGTTTTAGATGTCTTAGAAAGGGAAAAGTTGTATTTAAATATGTTCGAATATGAATAATGTAAGAAAACTTTGGTGTATTTAGGTCATATGGTAGGGGTTGGTGAACTGAAAATTGATCCGTATAAAGTTGAGGTTATTGTAAAGCAGTTGTTATATACATATTTGGGCACTTCAACCCCAAAATTATATGTCAATAAACTAGGGATCTTTAACCCCTAAAAGTGTTTTTTCATACCCTAAAGGATCATGGTCAACTGATTACATCATTCCCCAAAAGTTCCACCTGAAAAACCATCCAGAACTGGCCAAAAATGGACCATACTGACTGCTCCACTGTCAGGCTGCGATGCATACCAACTTCTACACTAGCCAGGTGTGATGCATACTGAAGAGGCCTTCTGTGCGGTGCAATGAGTGAGAATGGACAAATGTTCGAGACAGTTTTCTAAGTGGATGCTCATGGAATCTTCTAGAAACTTCTCCTATGACACTTGCCTCTCTGAATTCGCCCAAGGATGAGTAAGATATCCAAGAAATCTCCAAGTGGAACCAAGAACAACAAGTGGAATGACACTGATCAAAAACCCAGAGATGACTCACACCCTTACACACATCTATAAAGGGATCCCTCATCTGAGAGATCTAGAGGCTGGAATTTTGTAATTTGTAAGGAAGTGCTGATAGTTTGTGTCTGAGAAAGAGCATTTTATTGTTGGGTGATCTTGCTTTTCATGAGGTGAAGAGGGATTTGAACTGGGAGGATGATGCTGGATCAGACAGCTGGGTTGTAATTCTCCCTTTTATTTAATAAAGTTCTTTTAGTTTTCCTCCATACAATTGTGTATTTGTGAATGTTGTTATTTGTGAACACCATTGTATTTCTGATTCTACAATGCTTATGATATATTAGATCAAGATGCTTTGATGACGTTTTGCTACTTTGTTTCTACAGGTATTCTCTAAGAGGCATAAGTAGGAGAGGAGGTGCAAGCTCTGTCAAGGGGGAGAGAGATCAAGAAAGGAGTTAAGCGGAAGATCCAGGTTGGTTCATTTGCCTCTCTCTTATCTATCATACATAGAGGAAATTGCAAATTGCTTTAAACTATTTGTTTCTAGGGTAGCTACCAATCCTAGAGGGCTAGTCGATCGAAAAGACACTAATTTTCCCAGAAACAAAATGGCGACTCCACTGGGGACCAAATAGATGTTTGTTTGTTGTTGTTTGTTTTATAAACTATAGATGAATCTTGAAGTTAGCCAAATAGCCTTCGAACTTCTCTTGCTCTGTAATTGCATAGTAGATGAATGCTACTTCAGTCAATCTCCGGTTTGGTTTATGAATTGAACATTTGACTTACAAGTATTCTAGATGCCCTTTTGGTAGCTCAGTAGCCTCTCAAGATCATACCTCTGTACTTTTCTCTTTACTGTCCATCATAACTCAACTTAACTCATTGAAATCAACTGCAAATTTGAGCCAAAACCCATCTCAGTTGCGCTCCCTGGCCCATCTCACTGTCTCTGACTGTCAACCAGTATGCATCGCACCTCCCGAGCCTGAAAAGTACGATGAATCCCTGTTTCTGTGAAGCCCAGGTGCAATGACTGACTGAGCCTATTCCCCTTCTTGAAATTTGGGGTTTTTGTCCTTGTTTTCAGCTCTGTTTAGTTGTTTTGCTGCTTATGAACAGTTCCTCATTATTGAAGCCTCCTTGCATTAGATAGATCAGTCTCCATTGATTAGGATTAGTAAATGTTTTTATGTATTTTTCCATAATTTACGATCCTTTGTTGAAAAGTTTCTTAAATCGATCTGTCGTTTTGGTACAAAAAGCATCTTAATTGTCGTTTTATGCCAAAAAAAGAAGTGTCATTGAGTCTTCCTTCCCTAGATAGTCGATTGAACTTTTTGTCATGTACTTGATTTGATTTGTTATTTGAAGTGTCGAAATCATTTTCTATTCAAAATTGAAAAGTGTAATTTAAGTCTTCCTTTCATTTTGGAAAAGAATTTGTCAAAATGTCGCTTTGAGTAAAATATTTCAGATCTTTGATATACTTAGTTTTCCTTTTTGGCATTTGTCACATTAAGGGGAACAAAAAACAAATACATGCATTTGCATTTGCATTTAGCTTGTGTGCAAAAAATGATTTAGGGAAGTGCATTTAGTGTGTGCTCTTTGCTCTTTGTTTGGAAGAATCGTAATCTTCTTTCCTTAGTAGCTAGGATTTTCATTGCTCAAAATAAACAACAATTGTTTATCATTGTAGACTGCATTTTTAGGAATTTTAAATCTACATCACGCGATGAACCATTGAAAAGAAAAATTTTAAACAAGATCAACTATAAAATAAATTTCAATGAACTTAACAACGCTTTGGAACCTAACGCAACACATCTATAGGTCTAGGCTAGAGACGTGTTCCGGCGTCGTAAAAACTAGTAACTATCGTTTTCATCGAAGGTTGGTTGATTCCTCCTCTTTGATACGACAAGTGCTAGCATGGACTTGTGCTCCCCGTACCGTTGCGTATATATTAGGAGACCAAAATAGGCTTATATCCTTTATCCATAGGAAGTCGTGTCTATCAGCCTATCGATCGCAATGCATTGAACACAGCATTCGGGAAGATTGACTGCCATACATAAGTCCTTGGTAATTTCTCTTTAATTTATCACCAAGGTGTATATTGCAGTTTTGTGATTGGTTTGGTAATCCCTCTGTCTAGATTTCCTGAGAAGTCACTTTCATTCCTTTTCAACTCTTTAAAAGAAAAGGTCCATCTGAGCACTTGTCACTTTAGGCTCATTAAAAATCAAAGGGGACTAGAGTCATCTTTAACTTTTTCTCGACTCTTAAAAATTGAAAAAGCAAAGTTGTGTAAAAGTGTCATTAAAATTTATGAAATTCGAAATAACATTTTTTCCCCCTTAATTTTGAGTTGATCAAGTAATCCGTAATTGTGGAAGAAAGTCAATGAAAACCCCGTTGTTCGTGGAGACTAGTGAGTCAACCATCTTTGATTCTGAAAATGAAGCCATTCTGGGAAAAACGGTCTCGTTTAACTGAGTCCAATTCACCTGGTTTATTTGAAACTTGTGTTTCAACATCATCAGAGGCTACAGTTACTCTGATCATTTCTGGTACATCTGCCTTTACAGAAGAAGTTCCGTAGTTACAATAGGACATTAGAACTGATCCTAGTGTAATAGTAGACACTTCTATACCTGAAACAACTCCATCTATAGTTGCTCCGCAGACTGAAGTTCACTTACCTGAACATCTGGAAGTTGGGTTCTAGAATTCAGAAGGTGTCACCCCTCCAGTATCTGTCACTGCTGAAGCTATACCTTCTTCGGCTCCAGAAATATTTTACAGACCTAACTGTCTACCTCTTCCACCTAGACTAATTGCTATAGAGGAGATAGTAGAGGATCTTCCATCCAGTACCCCATTACATTTTGGAACTAGGATCCACTTATATCCTTCTACTCCTGAAGTTAGTTCTTTTAATCACCCTTCATCGCAATTTCATATAGAATCGCTAGGAAATCTTTTGGATAGACTAAAAATGTTAGAATAACCATCAACATCTAGGACTGTTTCATCTGATACAACTACAACAGAACTTCCTGCTACCATTCCTACAATGTTTGCTGGTATACCATCTGTCCCGACTAGTTATCAATCACTAGCTGGCGTCCACTCAGGGGCTGTTTCGATGACATGGTCTATTCCTATTTGTTAATCTGGAGTCCCATCTAGTATTTCTTATGTTGAAACATAGAAAATTGATCCTGCATGCCAGTATCAGTTTGGGCAGACCAGTCTTCAAAGGCCGATATATCCTTTGAACACTGGACTGCCACCATATGGAGGGCATTATGCTTTTTCATTGTTCCCTCCTGGAGAAAAACCATATGAGAATTTACAACAAAATTCAAGTCAAACTAGAATTACATCCAACGGTTGGTTACCAATACCACCTCAACAACCAAGGGTTGTATATTCAATGCAACCGATCCAACCTGTGTCGAATATTCCCACTACACCTGCTATTGTGACTATTTCGCAAGTACAAGCACTGCCTGTTGTGTGTCAACCTCAAGTCTCTCGGGTTACAATACAACAACCTCTTGTCTCTAGGGCTCAATCACAACCTCAAGTTAGTGCTTCATTACCTAGAAGGACTCAGGCTCAAACGGGTGTTATCACCCCACATCTTGGTCAATCTTCCAATATTAGGCAATAGAAAATGGTCCAACAACCATGGCTGATGCAATACCAACAACTGCAATTCTAGCAAACCTACCGAGGACCTGAGCAACAGGGTTTTGTAGGTAATGGACAACAACATTTTCAAAACGGTTATCAACAAACACACTATACTAGTTATGTCGAACAACCTTATCAAAGTTACTAGCATCAGATACATTACGCTGGTATGCAAAGACTTACTGCTCAGGCAATTCCATCTTATCCTGGGTATGCTTCACCTAACCTGAATCAGCAATTGCCTTTCATAGGGACTCCCGAATTACCAAATTTGAACTGGCTGATAAATGATCCAATTGCATACACCCCTTGGTGGCCAACGATTCCTCATAAACTTCCTTCCGATATTCCTAAATTCAATGGAAATCCAGGTGAAGATTCGTCGAATCACGTAATGAATTTTCATTTGTGGTGTTCATTTAACACCCTAAATGATGATTTGATTAGGCTTCACCTTTTTCAAAGAATGCTCATTGGTCCGGCAATGAAATTGTATATTGAATTGCCTAGAGCTTAGTTTGATAACTTCAGCACCCTTGCCACTACTTTTCTAACCCACTTTCAGTTACCCATAAGGTACAAAACAGGGACAGAACTCATTACCAACTTTAAATAAACCACGGCCACTCACATATCCGATCATATTCATGAGTGGCGATGTCATTGTCGAATCGTAAAGATGTATGTTCTTGATCAGCTTTTAGCTGAGTGGTTTATTAAGTCCTTATTGCCATCTATAATTGAGGACGTGGCAAAAGGAGGAGTTGTCACTAAAGAGCGGGTCATTGCTCGTGCCCAATATTTAGACTGGATCTATACTCAGTCTGGCACACTCTACGATAAAATTCCTGATGCTCCTAGACCAAAATTTTTCGTTCCTCCCCCTCCTAAATCGAACAGGGACTCTCACACTGGTGATGGCGTGATTGGTACCTCAAGCACGGAAACTGAAAAGGCTCCATCTGGAAAAACCCTTACGGTTCCTAGTCAAAAGGAAAATGACAAACCTCTTGCCTCAAAGATTAATGCCATGTCATCTGACAAGGGCAAGAATCGAAAGCAACCAAGGGGCAAGAAGAAAGGGAAAAACAATAAGAAGAAACAGGAGAGTTCAACCCCTGGAAAATCTTCTGAGAACCCTACTGGGCGAAAGAAACCTTGTGATCCATGTTACATATGTAACGAGGACCATTGGATGAGATATTGTCCACATTGAGCTGAGGTTACGAAATTGTTAAAAGCTTCAAGCACCTCAACAATGTTGACTAATCTGTTTCTGAACCCAGAAACTAATTTGGTTGCTATTGATAATGCTTCCACATCCCAAGTTCTTATGCTATCCATCTCAAAACAGCAAAATGATGCTTTGATATCGACAAGGAACAAAGATTACGGGAATCCATAGTCGTTAAACAACAAGGCTACAGGTCAACATAGTAGTTCGACAACAACTTCACCAGAAGTTGTTCCACCCGTTATTCCTAAGTTAACTATAAAGTCGCCAAATGGAGTCATACATAAGTCGACATTTAATTCTTGTGCCCGAGCAGCACAGAATTATAATATAGTGGAGGACCTGGCTCAGTCACCATCCGCTATGTCAACACTTGAGGTACTGTAGAATTTCCCCTCCCAAAAACAGGTTAAATGTTATCAGCAATAGATGGGATTGATCCAGTGGATTCCAATCTTGTGGCCTTTAATCATAAAGGATACGCACCTCAGTTACCGGCCCAACTCTCTTTCCTTATACAGGTAAAAGCCCTCAATAAAATTGTTCATCGAATAATCATTGATGAGGGGGCATCTACCTGTATTATGTGAATGAGTTGCTGGAAAACTTTAGGTTCACCACCATTGTTGCGATCATCAACGACATTAAAAGCATTCGATGGAAGAACATACACTCCGTATGGGATTTTAAGTAACTTGCAAGTTGAACTGGGGGGAAAGACGTTAGAGATTGAAGTCGAGGTTATTGATGGAAACCTTGACTACAATATCTTACTGGGAAGGCCCTGGATTTATGCTATGGCTGTTGTTGTGTCTACATATTTTAGAAAGATTCGATTTCCCTTCCAAGGTGGAATTACAATCGTTTACCAACTCGCCTTTTTCCCTAACAGTTCACAAGCTACTGGAAGTATTCCATTGATCCATGGAAGTTCTCAATTACTTCAAAATGTCGGAGTAGGTCTCCTGAAAGACCCATCATTAACGGGTACTTTTTCCCTCTCGCCTCCAACTGGAGTTACGAAGGTCACCACAGTAGAAACCTGTCACATAATCTCTTCTACATTGTCTAAGATTAAGAAGAACTCCAACCATTTTGATAGTGCGGATCACCATGAGGTGTTTCCCCCAAGCCCCATAGAATCTTTGTAGCAATCAATTTTCTGGGCCTAGGTGGCAAACCCAAATCAGCACTCAATGATTGTTTGGATAGATAGGTTTCCAGAGTATGGTACCTCTTGCAATCATTGGTCTCGCATACATGCTACAAATGAAGGAATCATCCAGTCGATGTTGATATTAGAAACGCTGTGGGAAGATTACCACCATCTTTCCCACCTTCAAGATAACAATGAAGACTATTCAAGTGACCTTAATCATCCTTCAGTTTTTGATTTTCTATCAAATACTATAAATACAGTGGATTCCGAGCAAAATCTGTCCAATATTGAAGAAACTATCACCTTTAATATCTTGACCAAACCTAATGTTGTAGAGAATATTCATGTTCGCAAATCATGTTCTTCATTAGAACTGGAAATTTATTGTGCTCTCTTTCATGAATTTAGAGATGTATTTGCATGGTCATATGAAGGAATGCTAGTAATTGACTCAAGAATTGTTGAATATGAAATCAATATGTATCAATATGTCAAACCGGTACGACAATGGCTGTGACCTGTTCACCTAAAGAAAGCTGTTGCCATTAAGGGAGAAGTTGAAAAACTTTTGCATGCTGGTTTCATTTACCCCGTTCCTCTCACTGATTGGATATCGAACATTGTTCCTATGATGAAAAAGCAAGGAACAATTAGAGTGTGCATCGATTATAGGGATGTAAATCAAGCATGTCCAAAGGACAACTATCCTACACCCTTCATCGACCAGATAATTGATGAATGTGCCAGATGTGAAATCTTTTCATTCATGGATGGATTTTCCGGATACAATCAAATCAATATCCGCCCACAGGATCATTTGAAGACTTCATTTATATGTCCGTGGGGCACATTTGCATATCGTAAACTAACTTTCGGTTTGAAGAATGCAGGGGCAACTTTTCAGAGGGCAATGAACTACGCCTTCCATGACATCAAACACATTGTTCAACTGTATCTCGATGATCTACTGGCTCATTCGCGAAAGTGGACTGATCATCCGCAACATTTGAGAGCCATATTTCTACATTGCTGACACTACAAGATAGGACTAAATCCACACAACTGTGTGTTTTGTGTTGGTTCTGGTTGATTGCTTGGTTTCGTAGTTTCTAAGGACAGAATTCAACTCGACCCATTTGAGGTTCAAGCAATCCTTGACATGCCTCCACCTTCAAATTTGCTTCAGATTCAGAGACTCCAAGGGAAAGATAAATTTCTGAGGAGGTTCATTCCACATTATGTTGAACTCGCTAAAGGTTATATGCGTGTTTTGAAAAAAGGAGTACCCTTCCACTAGGATCAGGTTGCGCAAGCTTCCTTTGATGCTTTAAAAGGTTCCCTGATAAAAGCATCATTAATGTACACTCCTAACTATCAAAAAGACTTTAACCTGTATCTCGCCACTGAAGATACAACCATCGCCATGGTTTTAGTGCAAGAAGATAATGGAATATAAAATCCTATATATTATTTAAGACGCAACGTTAATGATACAGAAAGCAAGTACTCCTATGTTGAAAAGCTAGCTTTAGCAGCTACTCAAGCAGTACAAAGATTTCGACACTAAGTTCTCTTTCGCAAGACCACCATTGTGTCAGATTGCAACCCTATGACCTACATACTGTCGCGTCAATTACTAGGGGGAAAATATTCCAAATGGATAGCCATTTTGCAAGAATTTGATCTAGAATTCACTAAATCCAAATCAAAGAAATCTCTTGCCTTCGTGGAGTTACTTTGTGACCTTACCTCATCATCCAACGATTTGACATCCAAAGCATCAATTGTGGATGAATCTATGTTTTTGATATCGCCAAGCGATCCGTGGTATGGGGATATACTAGTCTATCTCCAAACCCAAAATTTTAGGCCCAACACCTCTCGCTCTGAACAACAGCATATTCGATACAAAGCCAAGGATTACCTGATCGTTGGCGATACACTATACCGTCATCTTGTCGATATAGTTCTGCGAAGGTGCCTCACACACGAGGAAGCCAAAAAGGCTTTGAATGATTGCCATTCAGGTGCTTGTCGGGGGCATCTATCTAGTTACACTACTGCACAAGTAATCTTACGAGCAGGTTACTTCTGGCCCACCATATTTAGAGATTGCATAACTGCAGTCAAAAGTTGCAATGCTTGTCAAATTTTTGATCGCCAAACCAGATTACCACCTGCACCACTGCATCCAGTAGTTGCTATTGGGCCATTAAATAAATGGGGCATTGATTTCATGACATGTAACCCCACCTCGGCTTGGGGGCATGGGTATATTATAGTCGTTGTAAACTATTTTACAAAATGGGTCGAGGCAATGCTTACATTAAACAACAGTGGCGAAACGACTGCCCTTTTCTTTTTAATCATGTAGTCGCTAGATTTGGTGTTCCAAAGGCTATAGTCATAGATCATGGATCGCATTTTCGCAATCACATGATGGTTGAATTGACTGCCAAATTAGGACTATCCCATGATAGTTCTACTCCATATTATCCACAGGCTAACGGATAGGTTGAGGCAATCAACGCAATCCTTAAGAGCATGCTGCAGAGAATGATTGGAGTCCACAAACGGAATTGGCATTTAATCCTGTACTCAACTTTGTGGGCATATAGGACTTCGGTGAGAAATGTGACCGGATGTACGCCTTTTCAGTTGATGTATGGTTTGGAAGCTGTCTTACCAATTCAATGCGAAATCTCATCTCTTAAGCTCGCAATTGACCTACTTCTCGAAACTTCAGAGGAAGAGGCTCATTTCGTGGAACTAATCCACCTAGATGAAACCCTTTGTGATGCCGCGCTGGCTAACGAAGCACATAAGAAATGTGTCAAAGCGTAATTTGACAAAAATTTCAAGCCTTATGTCTTCTCAGAAGGTGACCTGGTCTTACTTTACGATCAAGACTCCGACAAATTAGGAGCAGGTAAATTCGAACCATTATGGATAGGCCCCTACATTGTGAAATGAGTATTGACAAAAGGAGCCTATGAGCTGGTCAATTATGATTGGATTCCACTGTCACAGCCCTGAAACAGGTTATATCTTAAATGTTACTATGATTGATTAAGTGTAGTAAACTCTTTGTGTATATGTTTTGTTGCATTTTTGTTTTCTTTTAGAGTTGTCATTTTGGTTAAGTGATCACTTTACATTTGTTGCAGATGTCAGACTTTATGGAACCATTTGTTGGGTATGTCGACGGAGCTAGTCATAGTACACAGGACTTGTCTTCTGTGGCCTGGGCCATTTTTGCTCCATGCGGCGAGTTAGTGAGTTTCAGGGGGATATGTGTTGGTCGATCGACAAACAACATCACTGAGTATAGTGTGTTTATTGAACTTCTCTCTGATTCCATTTCACATGGCATATGCCGACTCGTTGTCAGGCTAGATTCACAACTCATCATTCTACAGCTTACTGGCGTTTATTCCGTTCGGAACCCAACTATTTATCGTATGTTCCTAAGAGTCAGGATTTTGGAAAGATGGTTTGGTTCATTTCAATATCAACACATTTTCATAAACTTAAATACATTAACTAACTCATTAGCAAACTATGTGTTAGATAGACATTTGCGGAATTTGTAAAGAAAAGAATTTCACATTAACATTTGCATCAGGATTGCATAACTTAACCAAAATAAAACTCTGAAAATCAAATATATAACTATTTATAGATTTTACAAAATGTTTTGTGTCCAAGACAAAATCAGTCATATGACCAAGAAACTCAAAAATGAATGCAGAAAAGCATCCCAAACTAATGATGCTAGTGATAACATTTCACCACCTGTGCTATCATGTGCAAAACCCTGGTCCATCAACTTGGCATACCAGTAGTATGGCACTGTAACCTCAGAGGTAACTCATCAGTCCTAACATCCTAAATACTGAGAGTGAGGCCCTTGATCTAATCCTGTAGCACTCCTAGGGTCTTCAATATGTCCAGATCTCGAAGGACGGCCCTCCCTACAGCCTCTCCTGCTAGAACGTCAGCTGCTACCTGTGGGCGTGCCGCTAGTCACACTGGCCGAATATTTGCACACACATATGAGTTCAATTAGTCTTGATAACATTAAAAAACACAAAAACATTAAAAAATTGATAAATAAAGATGTGGTCAAATCATTTTACTTATAGCACTCCACTGCTTGCCAGCTAGTAACGTCAAATCTGGGTCGCCTCGAAAATCCATCCCGACATATGGATACTCCGCAAAGACCATCTCCTGATCGTCAAATCACTCAAAAAAGGCATCAGAGAAGGAAATCTGTGACTGACCAGCATTTCTCGCCATAAGATCAACCCATCTCTACATCCGTGGTTCCCTCGGTGCTGGCAACCCCAGTGAAATGCTCTGAGGCTACATCAATGGAATCCTCTCCAAGGCAAAAGCAATGAATATGGAACTGTAGTCAAAATTCTTGGATATTCAATTCTTTACTTTGGAGAGTTGTTATTTTATGACAGGAAGTACTGCCTTGCACCAGTTGAACACCTTTGGTTCTAGGCATTCCAGGGCGTACTGCATGTAAGATCTGTTTGCCAAGTGTAAAGCCACACTGCCAGCCAATCTAGAAAAGGTAAATAAAATGGTCCTCAAGGGCCAATCAGTGACATCTTGGATATTGATCTTGCCATCTCTGCTGGGCTAAGATCCATCTCTATAGAACTGACGAATATAATATTTCACAGATTCACCTCCACGGGCGGATCCTAATAGTGAAAGAGGGGCACCACACCTAGATAACCTAGTCAGAAAGTAAATATCCTCGACTGTTAATGGAATAGATTTGCCTCTGATCTGGAATACCTGGTCGATTAGATCCCAAGAATCGAGAAAATACCTCAACAAACTGATTTTTTGCCTCATGCTGGATATGCAGAAGAACTTTAGCAAGCCACAGTTTCATAATGCAGTAATTGTGCCTTGATAGTGTAAGGAAATCATGTCCCCTTCTTCATGTTCATGTTCACGCCATGTGATGGCCATCTTGATCCAACAAATATCTGAAACACAGACAAAAGATGAGTTAGGATCCAAATTTGAGCAAAAATAGGCAAAAATTTCATGAAAAATCACTTTGTAAAGTTTCCCTCCTGCGCCCATCGCACCCTGCCTTTGAGCAAGGTGAGATGCATATTTATTGGCCAGTGTACATCTTAGTATGCATCACACCTTTTGATATAGGCTAGGTGCGACGGTTGGAGAACAAATTCTTCAAACCCCAGGGGCCCAAAAATGGAAAAACTTGCTCAAAATGAAGAAAAGATGGAATGAAAATGAAGAGCTTAGGGTTAGCTCCTACCTGGTCCTGACGGCACGAAGAATAGTCCACCGGATTTCCCAAAATCAACTGATGAAATTTGAGGTGGAAAACCACTCCAGAGCTCCAAAATCCCAAACTTGAAATGAAATGATGAAAGTGAAAGGTAAAACTACTTTTAATGTTACTATTCATGTACTTCAAGTAAAATGTTAGTTTTAATTCATTTTTCGTACATATATATGTATTTCTAATCAATTTGATGGAGTGATTGAGCAAGTTGAACGACCAACGAAAGAATCTAATGTGTTAAATGGTGAATTGAACATCTTTGACCACTGTACCGAGCGTATGTTATCGCATGGTTCAAGATCGTTAAAAAATAAACCCATCTTCGGTAAATAACCTTTGTGATTGCCCTTCTATCAGCCTTTTGAGCCTTGCTTTTGTTCCTGCCATCACTTCCATTCTATTGGCTGATCATACGCTTCCACTTGATTATTTACCTTTTTTAGGAAGAACTACGACGAGTGGTCCTATAAGCCACCCTCTTCACATCACCATGTTTTGAGAAGTTCCAAACTTACCCGGAACCAGTTACTACCCTAAACACCACTCATTCCTAAAAAACGAGTCTCCTTTAAACTCTTTTTAGACTCGTTAAATATGAAAAGATTGTCGAGCGCTTGCCTTTTTCAATTTGTTAAAGTGATCAAAAAGTCATCCCTTTCGTATTACTTTATCCTTTTTCGTACTTAAGGGATTATGCTATGAAAATGAACTTCTAGAGTTTCCTTTTCATCCCTTTTCAAAATCTCTAAACATGAAAAGGATTGAGTTATCCTTGTTGTTAAAATCGTTAAAACAATAGTGACAAATTCATCCACTCAAGACGAGATAGAGTTTCCATTTCTTCCTTTTCCAAACTCTTTAAACATGAAAACGGCTGAGTTGTCTTTGTTGTTAAACTCATTAAAACAATAGCGACAAACTTGTCCACCTAGACAAGAACGAATTTCACTGTCGCTAGACTCGCTAAAACATAGCGACAAGTTTTCCCGAAGGGAAAATTATAGAAATAGCATATGTTATCTTCCTCAAGCTTGACAAAAATAAAGAGGTACTGGTCAGCAATGACTGGGGAAAAAGGGAAGAAACATTGAAGAACTTTATGGTATCAGGTCGCTCTTGAACATAACACTTTCACTCCATCACCATGATTGAGTCGGGTTGGGCTATTCCGTTCACCAGTCATTTCACCATTGGTCTTCCACACCATCCATTTTTGGGGCTAACGCTAACAATCCATCTCAGTGTCGCCGATATGTTCAAGAGAATTCATTGAGTTGGGAATTCACCATCCAATTACTGCCTCATCCACTGCAATACCTTCACCCTTCATTTTTCATGGCCGCCATTCCTAAAACTTGTGTCGTCAGACTGTTTTTAACCTCTAGAAAATCATTTGCTTTGTTTTGTGTCACTGAAGTGGGATACATTAAGGCCCTCCTACGACGGGTCACTTCTTGTCAACATCAGCTCACTATCGAAGAAGTTGACTTAGAAAAAACCCTTTCACTACTTTGAAGCTTGCATGCCTCAATGGAAAGTTTCTCACTTCTGGCGATAGGTTGACATCAATGGCCTTCGACCGAAAGATTTTTCATGGTGTTCGACATTGGATCATATATTCACACCATGTGAATTGTACTGTGGTACCTTGAGGGTCATTATCATTATCGGTGATTCCTCTCATGTCTGTTAACAACTCACATTATTGGCTGGTAATCAGGCGATGCCTTTCTGTGTTTGACTTCAGAACATTTCTTCACATGGATTGACTTGTACATCGGGTGAAGATTGAATGAGTTTGAAGACCTTGGATCTAGTTTCATCCATCTGGGCTATGTTATATTCAAGAATATGAAGACATCAAATGTACACAGAAGCTGCACAAACAGTCATCCAAGCCAAGGATGATGACTCTACATATGAAGAATCACCAGTCTGCAACCGCAGACAACTATCTGTTCTATGTATATGAAATGAATTTATAAAGCTGAGCATGGGAATGCTTGCCTCAGCTAGATCATCAAAAATTATATGATGATGATGTATTGTATTGTATCTTATACAGGTCACCTTCTAGTTCGAATACCTTGGATCCTCATGATAAAACATTTCACCTGACATCAAAGATTTACAACTTCATGCTTTAGGGGGCAATTGTTATAGACATATTTGGGCACTTCAACCCAAAAATTATATGTCAATAAACTAGGACTATTTAACTCCTAAAAGTGTTGTTTCATACCCTAAAGGATCATAGTCAACTAATTACATCATTCCCCAAAAGTTCCACTTAAAAAACCATCCAGAATTGGCAAAAACTGGACCATACTGACTGCTCCACTGTCAGGGTGTGATGCATACTGACTTCTACATTAGACAGGTGCGATACATACTGAAGAGGTCTTCTGTGGGGTGCGATGAGCGAGAATGGACAAATGTCTGAGATAGTTTGTTGTGAGCCCCAATATTGCAGCAATAATGATGCAACTCCTGAGACTCCCTTCTTTAATTTTATCAACCCGGTTGTTCGTAACAAACTTGGAAGCGACGATGCTGTATGCACAAGTACTAGCTCTTGCCACAGCTGTCACTTGGTTAGCTGGCACAAGTCCGCTAGGAGCTTAAGCCAACTTCTATGAGCTCTTAGAAGAAGCTTTTTAACTGATGGATGAAAGCTAACTCAAAGGAAGTTAATCTACTTGCGCAAAGAAACTGAAAGCCTAAAAGAAATGCAAACCCTAGCAAACCCTAATTCTACCAGCTAGTCCTACTGATGCAAGAAGGAAGATGCAAGCTACTGAATGAGATGCCATTGACTTCTAAGAAGACGAAATGCATGTATCTAAGCTATGTCTACAGCAGAATCTGAAAGAACCATCTTTTTGTATTTTTGAATAAGTTGTCACAATTATCATGCATGCAATTTAACTGTTTTTGACTGTGCAGAGGTGGATTGGTGAGAGGAAATTCTTGGAAGAGGTCAGGAAGGTTTCGAGAGGGCCTAAGGGGTCCCTAACACCCTTCCAGAGAGTTTCACAGAGTTTGGCTATCAAGATACCTCATTCGTGAGCTTCTACAGGAAGTCTGCAGGGGTTCTACAGGATGTTCAGAAATGGAATTTTGGAGCATGGATGGAGGGAAAAAGGTGGAGGAATGAGTATGGAGTTGAAATAGGGGTGTAGGGGAGTTAAATACTTGGAGGATGGAGTTGAGAAGTGGCGCAGATGGTGAGATTTGTTCAAGGAGGGATGAAACGATGTTGCACAAGAAGATGAGAATCATGGCAAAGTAAGCGAATGAGGAAAATGTAAGGTAAGGGTTCTAAGTGAAGGATGAAGCAGGTAGGTTGGATGGAGTATGGGTAGATAAAGAAGGGTAACAGGTACTCTGCAAGTGGTTTTTCAAACTGAACAAACAAACACTTATAAAACCTATGACCTAGTTACTTTACTCTATTCTGACCTAAGTAACAGCAAAAGGAAATGAACAACAGTTTATTCAAAATGAAATGTGTGAAATAACTTATGCAACTAAGAAATCATCAACTGAAGCATTTAAACACTACTAATATCAGCATCTGCAAATGAGGATTCCAACACTAAGAATTGCATGACAAAGCAAAACAACGTTTTTGTTGGCAGCAATGTCACCTTTGTCCCAGCTCACGATCCCACTAAGGGAGAGGTGAGATCAGAGGTGCTTGATGGCCTTTTTCTGGAGATATTCCCTATTACTAATCTGTCAACTAAATCTGAACATGAAAAGCTACTTTAACCATAAAAAGCAACCTAAATAACAAACCAAAATTTAAATCTAAATAGCAGATTTTATTCTAAGAATGTAGCAAAGACACATGAAAGTAAATAAAGGAGATACTGGGCACTTGAGATGGGCCCAACCCCATGAGCTACAGCCTCCTAAGAGAGATTTAGAGCTGGTCCAAAGCTGGATTCATCTTTATTGAGCAAGAAAAGAAGAGTTACATCAAAACTTTCCACAAGGGAAAGCTTGAAAATGTGTTGAAATCCAAAGCTAATCTATTGACTAAAATCGAACTACGAACTAGCTACCTTCTGCCTACAAAGTGACTAACTACTGGCTAACCAAAATGAGGCCCTAAGCCTTCTTATTTATATAAATTGAGGACCCCAACAGCCCTCCTAAACTTTAGGAACTCGGCTGCCAAAACTTGTAGTTAACAGCACTTTTACTAGCACTTGCTCGACTGCCCTTGTGATAATTGATTTGGTGGCCCTTGAACTCCGAGATGATGATGGAGAATTCGAGGTAAGGGACCATAAATGAAGGGGACACCTTCCTACAAATCCTCTCCCTTGTTCTCCCACGAATTTGGCTGCCAAGTGCTCATTAAAACCTTTGATTTTGTCTCCAAATTGACCAAAAAGACTACACAAAGCACACATTAGACTTGTTGGCATAATGACTAACCCAATTCGCTCTATTAGCATAAATATAATAAAAAACATGCAATAAACTAATGAGAATGGTGGATTAAGTCGAATTAGGAGGTTGAATGAGCCCATGTAATTATCCATTTTTGGGGCTCATCAGTTTGCTAAGTGAATGCTCATGGAATCTTCTAGAATCTTCTCCTATGACACTTGCCTCTCTGAATTCGCCCAGGGATGAGTAAGAGATCCAAGAAATCTCCAAGTGGAACCAAGAACAACAACTGGAATGACACTAATCAAAAACCCAAAGATAACTCACACCCTTACACACATCTATAAATGGATCCCTCATCTGAGAGATCTGGAGGCTAGAATTTTGTAATTTGTAAGGAAGTGAAGATAGTTTGTGTCAGAGAAAGAGAATTGTATTGTTGGGTGATCTTGCTTTTCATGAGGTGAAGAGGGCTTTGATAATGGGAGGATGATGCTGGATCAGACAGCTGGGTTGTAATTCTCCCTTTTATTTAATAAAGTTCTTTGAGTTTTCCTCCATACAATTGTGTATTTGTGAATGTTGTTATTTGTGAACACCATTGTATGTTCATTGTATCTCTGATTCTACAATGCTTATGATATAATAGATCAAGATGCTTTGATGGTGTTTTGCTACTTTGTTTCTATAGGCATTCTCTAAGCGGGATAAGTAGGAGAGGAGGTGCAAGCTCTGTTAAGGGGGAGAGAGATCAAGCAAGGAGTTAAGCGGAAGATCCAAGTTGGTTCCTTTGCCTCTCTCTTATCTATCATACATAGAGGAAATCAAAAATTGCTTTAAACTGTTTGTTTCTAGGGTAGTTGCCAATCCTAGAGGGCTAGTCGATCGAAAAGACACTAGTTTTACCAAAAACGTCGATCTAAGCCAAAAAGTGTAACTGAAGTCAGAAGCTTCGTGGAAGTACCCCAATACTGGAGGATGTTCATTACAGGTTTCTCATCTTTTGCAGCACTGTTACATGCTTTGACAAGTGTGAAACAAGGTTTCCAGTGGGGAATAAAACAATAGAAAGCCTTCAATGTATTGAAAGAGAATATCAGTACAACACCGGTTCTAGCACTTCCAGATCTCAAGCAACCATCCAAAATTATGCCATGGGGGGCAGTGTTGATGCATCATGATAAGCATATATGATTTCACTCTGAGACTTTTACAAACGCAGTAATTAACTATCCAACATATGATAAGGAACTGTATGCTTTAGTACAAAGTGTGAAAGCATGGAAGCACTATTTAATGGGTAAAGAAACAATCTTACATACAGTTCAATAACCATTACAATATCTTCAATCACAAGATAAGTTACAACAATCAAGGCACTTTAGATGGATGGGATTTTTACAACAATTTTACTTATTCATCAGATATAAGAAAGCCATATATAACAAAGTTGCAGATATGTTATCAAGACCTATAATCAATGTTTCTACAATTCTTAAGCATAATTCAATCACACATGAAAGCTACATTGAATAATATGCTCAAGATGAAGATTTTAAATATCTATATGCAACTTTCAGTAAAGGCAATCAAATTGAAGAACTGGATTTTTTTTTTCTAAATTATGCTAAATTCTATTACTGAAACATAATGGTACACTGAGGCTTTGGCCTTTGCATGTCTGTGCCATAGTTTAAGGCAGATAACAGCAAAACAGGATTGTGAATGCCCATAACAGGAAACTAGTCCAGTTCAAAAATGAAATTGCAAATATTATCTTGCTGCCCACGTAGGGGAAACCAACAATTAAGCATAATATCTAACCAGTTTTTCAAAAAAACATCAAAGAAACCAAATGACAACAAGTTTTCCAAAAGAGCCCTGAAAAAACCAGATAACATAATTCCCAGAACTTGTGACTCGGAGACACATGGCATGTTGTGTGGCCGGTCAAGTGTCATGCTGGCAAGTCAAGTGTCATGCTATGGCAACGTGTGTTCCTCAATGATGTAACACCTGTAAGCATCCATGTCGTCTTCTTCCTACTGCGTTACTCTCGTGTCATCTTTCACCTGATGGTCATGGTTCTTCTCCTCCACAGTTTTCTTGTCTGGAGGAGTGTCCTACTTCGCCCCTATGCAGTGTGATCTTCCATTGACCCCGATTGGCTCCTCTCTGGTAGGGCGTCCACCTCCGGTATCTGGCTCCTCGTGGAAGGTAATGGAGATGGTGGCGGTTATGATGGGTTGGTTCAGGGAGTAGTGCTGGGTGAACTAGGATGAGTTGAGGGGTTGCTGTGGATTGGAAGACAAAGTTTGGTTATACATCAAAAAATAAATATTACAAGGAGAAGGTAAAACTCTCAAACTGATCTGGTATCGTCCATTTAGAATCTTAGAAAATATTGGAAATAATGCTTTTTTATTAGATTTTCCTTCTAATATGAAAATTTATTAGTTGTAAATGTTGAAAAAATGATATTGTATGAGCCTCCTGTGATCATGGATCAAGAGGAAAGTATTCAGGTACCTTCCATAGAAGATTTTTCTCCTGAATACATGTATGAGCTGCAGGAAGACACCATTCTTGACAGGAAGACAAGGACTTCTCACAGTGCTGATGTGGAGTGCCTTCATGTGGGGCTTAAAGTTACCAATCCAAGCAAAGAACAATTGATCGAGATTGGGAAGGTGAAGGAGCTCTACCCTCACTTATTTTCTATGTAGTACCAAAATTTTGGTGGTCCAAAAGATTCCATTAGGGAGGAGTGATCTACAGGATCCAAAATATGCTCAAAGTTTCAGAAAATGCTCAAAATTCATATTTCTCAAATGCATATGAAACCAACCTCAATGTGTAATGCTCCATTTTTTGTATTCCAATGCAACTTGAATGGGCAAAAATAGACATTGTATGCAAAAGCTATGCAAGGTCAAAGTTCAGGTTCAAATAGAGCAAAAAGCGGTCAACGCTCGTCATCAAAGTCAAGGTTCATGGTTCCGGTCGACACGTGGTACCCCCAAGTTTTGACAAGTGTCATTGAATAGTTGGTTGATGTGGACCAATGGAATTGAGCCACATGGCCCAATTAGAGGGCCACACGTGGAACAATTATGAGCTGCCACATAACCCTATGACTAATCAAAAAATTTATTACCAATCAAACTGGAGGGGATGATATTTGACCTCCTCACTCACTGCCTACAAATCATGTTCCTCACCACTAGGCCACCAAAGGTTCATGTTAAATAATGGCAAGAATATGTTATCTAAAGAATATAAACATGAATTTTGGGGGTAAGGGATATGGTGGGAGCTCACCATATCCCCACTACATATGCTAATGGACTCACCAAATATATCTGGAAGATGGCATATGGGTTTAAAATGGTGGGGGGTCCATGGAGAACGCTACCATATCACACTTAATTTTTAATGAAATAATTCAATCACCCTCATATCACTCAACAAAATCTGCCTATTGTGGATTGCACACCTAACCTGAACCTTTATAACCAACGTGCATGACTATCTCACCTGTGTGGGTTTTGTTCAATTGTTTTACCGAGCTATTTTGTTTTAAGTTGCAGGAAGAGATTATTTTTGGCCTAATTCAACCATTTAGAGGCGAAATTAAGCATTTCAAAAGCCAAAAAAGGGGTTTTTGAGTCTCCTAAATGCATTGGAAACTTTTTTTTGATGAGTTGGAGCTTGTAAATATATGGAATTGAGCATTTAAGAATATTAATAAAGCGGTCACACTGGAAGCGAATCCAGAGACGTAGCCCAGGAGGGGTGAACTATGTTATCAACTTGCCTTCTTTTTCTTTCTTCTATATTTAGTCTCCATTCTTTTCTTTTCTTGAAAATGTTTATCAAGTTTATGTTTTTTCGCAATTTTGATCTGTTTTATAAGAATAACTAAACTAACTTGAAATTTGTTCAGTAATACCTACATTTCAATTTTTGGATCAATAGACCAATCCCCCACCATCCTCGTTGAAAGATAAGCCATCGTAAACAGTGCTTGAGAGGACATCCTCTAGATGACATCAATGCAATCCCCCATTAAGCCCAAGGCCTCACTTGGATTCTTTCTTGGAGATTTGATAGCCCCTATAACACTACTATATCACTTATATTCAACCAAAAAATAACAAAATTAAATAAAAAAAACATCTTTTTCCCTTCTCTTTCTTTGTATTTACAACCTAGGTTTACCTCCTTCTTAAAATATATAATTTATTTTTCTTTAATGCAAAGACATTTCATTGATTATATATTTTCTTGTTTGGATCTCTTATGATAATGAATTTATCAAGGAATTCTTTATTTGAATTAGCATGAAAAGGGTTTGTGTGCTTTATTTAAAAGTTTCAGGGTTATCCGTGAATTAACTAACAACTTAATCACTTCATATCCTTGATGAGTTTGTAAAGTTTGGAAATGCTAGTTAAAGTAATGATATAAATCTTACCACTCCACTTTTGTGAAAACATTGAAGTATTTTATGGAAAATAATTGACACTAGGTGAATCAAAATGCAACACATTAATTCAGATACCTTGTCTCTTTTGCATCTAAAATCTTATTTTCAAAATATATTTCATATCTGGTTTTTTGTGGTGATGATTAATGGTGATGTATGGAAATAATTTTCTTACCTTTCACATTGTTTTCCCTAAAATCGTCTGAAGGAAAAGAATTTGCTACTCCATTGATCCCACCTTAGGATCTACCGAAAAGTGGGTGGAATATCCAAGCTAATATCCTAATTACAATTCCATTTCAAACCATACAAATAACATACAAAAATAGATGAATTATCATACTTCAAACCCTAATAGGCTGATGTATTTGGTGGACCCTTATTGTGGCTAGAAAACCTACTCTGAACTGGAGATCCCACTCCAACTCCTCAATCCAAACCCATGCACACGTGCACAAATGAACGAGGATGATATTTTTGTAATGAAAGCCAAGTTAGCATGCAACATAAACTTAATACAACAAGTATATTGCATATCCATCGCATACATAGACATGAAATTGAGAAGGAAAATAGTTTACATTCATATCATAATGAAATTACATACGAAATTATACATTAACTATAGTATGTGCTCTCCTTTGATCCTTGGTTCTCCGCTTCCCTTGACTTACTAACAAACTAGGCTCATTTAAGATGAGAGAGAAGATTACTTTGACAATATTTCACCAAAATTATTGCGCTAACTCTTTGATTCCTCTCCCTCTCACCCTTAAGATGATCTCACTAAATAACCCTTTCCTAGATTTGAGAGGATGTATCTACATGCTTAGGGAAATGATAAGTTAGGCTTGATGGCATGTGAATTAGGTGGTTTTATAAGTCATGGATAGACTTGTTGGCATGTGAACCAAGAAATTACAAGTCATGTACAAGTTTCATGCTCAATTATAAGCTTTCCCCAACTTACTAAGAAACTTCTTCTTAATTATGAGTTTTTTTCTCAAATATGAAATAATTACTATTTCATAATTATGAAATTATCATAAAATAATTATGATAAAATACTCAATTATGTAATTCCATCCCTCTAACATATAAAAACTTCCTTCAAAGACCCATATGAGCAATAACAAGGGTGAAAGCGGATGCATTCTAGCCATCAACTATGATAAGTTGAACTAGGGTTTTTCTCCTTCAAATGAAGTTGAAAATAGGGTTATAATATATGCCCCATGATGCATGAGTTTAGAAGTAAAATTTATGAGGAAAAAACATTGACATATATCAAAATGTACAAAAGGAGTCAAAACAAAGGGACCAAAATGGGGCCACAATTGATAACCAAGTATAAAACATAATAAGATCATCCTTGAGTTGGGCATATCCATTCTCAAGATAAAGAATAACTAAAAATGGATGACATTTAGTTTTTAAACTGAAACAAATAATTCCTACAAACAAATTAAGAAGATTCATTGGTAAACACACACATTAAAATAACTAAACTAACTTGCAATTTGTTCAGTTATGTTAAATTAATTATTTATAATTAGTGATAAATAACTAAAAGTTATTTGATTGTCATCTTAAACTTTATAGTTTATTTTCAATCAAAAATTATTTTGAAAATAACTTAAAAAAGAATAACAACTAATTATAAATAACTAAAATTTATATTTCAAACTGTAAACTAGTTATAAACTGCTTATAGATAAGCTTTATCTCAAATTGGAAACCAAAACCCAAGAGTATCCATCCAGCTTATTTCCTTTACAAAATAAGATTTTATCATTAACAACTTTGGATTTGAAACCACAATTGCCATCTAGGAAGCTCAAAATCCTAAGCATGAGACGTAGGCGTGTCTTCTTTTCAGTGGGACCTTCAACTCGGGAGATTCCAGCTATAAGATATTGGGTAGAATTTTTATTGCTTCAACAAAATCGCAGTTATCAATGAAAAAGCCATGTAAATCACTTCAACGTTTTCTCTACTATTGGTATATTTTCCCTGGAATGCTACAGTTAATGCCAAATTACTTTTCACGACCCCCATTGAGACGTCCTTTAGAGTTTAAAAGCCAGAGGTTTGCAGCTACCTTTTTATTTAGTACTAAGATGCCGTTTACACTCTCCTTCTTATGATAAATCATTAATTGAATTGAAACTATCCTTGGCTTCAAGGAGTGAATTCGCTTGGCCACAATTTGAAACCACAATTCCAGACCTACCATTCCAATTCATCTCAATTTATGATAGGATGTTGATAATAGTCAAATTCTGTGCAAATTCTTCTCATGAATTCATCTCAATTTATGATAGGATGTTGATAATAGTCAAATTCTGTGCAAATTCTTCTCTTAAATGTTCCCAGTAACAAAGTTTACACAACAAGTTACTCAAAATGTATAGTTATAAATACTGCTTCTCGCAATATTTGTCTCACCTCTTCGACCAGATCGTAAAGGTCAAATGAAAATAAACGTTTTGGCCCTTTTAAAAGCTGTGTAAATTTTGACGTTTTGACGTTTGACTTACATACCTACTTATTTTGACGTTTATCTCCACGGTACTTACATACCATGATTCTGCATATTTTGAAGACAGGATTTCATTGCATATAATTAAAAATATTATGTCTAAAGAGCAATTGTACTGCAATAAGTTTGAGACGTTGCAGTCGAGATCTACACATTGTTTGGCACCGATAAATATTTCTATTTGATATATAAATATCCGCGGGTGAATAACAATGGGTTTTAAATTGTTATTCACTCAAATCAAAAGTCTACGCCATGGGTGAGCCAACAATGTGCGATAAAAAATAAGGATGCCCCTTAATCAATGGTATAAAGAAATATGAAAATTGTAATTGTGTTTGAATTTCATTTTTATTTTTATTTTAAACACTTTTTACCAAGAAAAGTCTAAATCCTAAATATACAAATATACTATATTTATACAGGTTACAATATTACAATGTATAAGTTAAGTTTCAATATTGCAACGTTTAGAGGAAGTAGGGGTTTGAGAAAGTTTAGGTTCAAAATTGCTAATACCTTAATCTAGATATTTATATATATATTTTATAATGGATTACTTTTCGAAATATATAAATAAGTGAACAATTTTAAGTCTAAAGTATAGGTTAGGATAATTATTAAATATTAAATATATTGTAAATGATAATTATTAACAATACAAAAGTTTTTATTGATTTGTATTCAAGTAAATTAATAGGATATAGGGTGAAAGTAATATTGATATGGGTATAATTTTAGTTAATTTTTATATCAACAAGAAAATGTTGATATATAATATTGTGACAATGTTTCTTGATGTGATGGTATGTGGTATATCGTATAGTATTGATGAGAGGTTAATGATGTATATGTGGTGCTTATTTATTTGTTATGATAATGATGTTGTATATTTATGATGAATATGATATGCATAGCGATTATGATGTTAAGATATGAGGTATATTTACATGTTCACTTATTATATGGTGATATGTCTTTGATGTTGATATGTTGATTTTATAACTTAGGAGGATATTATGATGTGAAGCATGTGGTAATTGTATGTAGATATATGACATGCAAAATTTTGTTATAACAAGGATGTTATGTTCTCATGATGACATGCAAGAGGTGGCATGTGGGTTATCTTCTATGATGTTACAATTGTAACTAATGCATCAGATGTATGTTGAGATGTGGTGATTGACAGGAAATCCACAAATGGGCCACAAGGGTTGGTTTATTTCATGATCTTGTGGGCACTCATACCTGCGAGGGAGAATATGTAACACCATATGGGTTGGGGACAAATTCAATCAACACTACATATGCCAATGGTTCCTTTGTCTTGTATAGCTCTTGATGGATAGCTCTTGAGGGGCTATGTGACCATCTTGAGGAAGCTAAGTGTCGGACATTGGATTGGGATATTGTTGAAATCTGGTGGGGTGTAAAGAATTTGATGCCTGGGACTGTGCAACTTAGTGAGCGTGGAGGGAGTTGGATGGACTTTCAAGATGTCTAGAGTACTACTGCATGTAGTACTAAGTCGGGTGCCTGCCTTGGGGCATATGAGGTATGAGCGAGGCATGATCCTTGGGCCCAGCCTTGGGCTATGGTACAGATTGATGAGGCTTATACCTAGTTCTATAAGTGGGAAAAATGATAGAGATTGCTTGAGATTTTCATAGTGTTGTGGAAACTTTCGATGCTTATTGATTATACTAGTTCAAAAGAGGGTGTAGGGCAAACATGAAGTAATAAATAGCGAAATAAATAAAATGTTAAATGATTCAACTTGACTTCGGGACAAACTTTCTTAAAGAGGGGAAGTAAGTAATGTCCCCTAATAATAATAAAAATAATAATAATAGATAATATAATATAATATTAAAATATAAGTAAATAAATGATAAACAACAAAGAAAATATGATAATGGTAAATAAATAATAATAAAATTAAAGAAAAGATAATAATAGTAAACAAATAATAAATAATGAAGAGAATATAATAATAATAAATAAATAATATTGTAAATAATAGTACTCGAGATATATATGGGTGTGTGTGTGTGTGAGAACTATAATAATAGTAAAAAAAAAGTAGAGTTTACAAAAAGTAAAATAAAATAAGAATGAGTTAAATTAAGAGAACTATAAAAATAGTAAAAATAAGTAAAGTTAACAAAAAGTAAAAAGGAATAAAATAAGAAATAACTAAATTAAGATAAATATTAAATTAAGTAAAACTTAAAATAAAAAAATAAAAGTTGCATGTTGACACATGGAATGTGTGCATGCGGGCCCCTTTCTATTGTTTGGTATATTTAATGGATGATGAGGAAGATGAGATTCATCATTCCTTCATCCATTCTCTTGGGAGAAAAGTGTGGTGAGATAAAGGATTCCCTAGCAGTAGTACATTGATTGAGGGCTCGGTGGTGGCCAACTATAGAAAGATTATGTGCGACTGAGCCTACGATTGGGTGGAGAGTCGTCCATAATTTTTTTTGCAGTTAGCGAGATTCAAATAGCGTTCAACTCCAAAATTACAAGCAATGAATATTATCACTACAAGTATGTTGTCTTTGCTCATATTTCTGAAAATTCTATGCTAATTATTTGAATAGAGGTGTGTTGATTATAAATCACATTATTGATATAATTAGTTATATATCTTAATTTTGGGTTTGTTAAGCTACAATAACAAGAGAAAATCCACCATGCACATAAAATCTGCTAAAAGGTGAAAACTACCAAAAATGAATGCAACAAAGCTTCCCCAAAATTTATTTTTGGTGTCTTTCCTCAAAATATGTGTAGTGGGGCTACCATTAGCTAAATACCTCTCATGGAAGGGGGATGACAACCCCCCTATGTGCATGGTGCATATAAATTTCACATGAGGTTAGTCATGTGAAAAATATAACACATATCAAGCATGCCAAGCCATACACTATAGATCCATGACATGAAATACTATTACATGGACATGAAAAATACACCATGGATTTATGAAAGGAGACGAAATGAACATATACACAAAGAAATACAATGTGGATCTATGTCACAACAAACATCAGTAAAACTATGGATACATAAGAAAATTGCTCCAAAGTAGCTCTCAAAGTACATAAGATGGTATGAACTCCAAGACAACCTAGGTGGGGTGCAATCATTAGAGAAATTTTGAGGTAAAAAAAGGGCCTAAAAAAAAATGTACAACCAAATTCAAAATTATAAGAACCAACAACATTCAACATGATGATGCCAACCATGGGGAATAATTTAAATTTAGAGGGAAAAAAGAAAAAAACTACTTTTTCAACTTATCTCCCTATGGTTTTACTCAAAGTTTGAGCAGGAGCATTCATTAGGTGTGGAATTTAATTCCTCATCCAAGGAGTACCCATGTTGCACATCTTCGATGGAACCTATCACACATAAATGAGAAATACATGAAAAAATGTGATTGCAATCACATTTTCCATGTATCTCTCATTTTTCATTTAGCAGGGCCCATCGAATGTATGAAACATGGGTACTCCTTGGATGAGGAATTAAGTTCTGCATCCAACAAGTGCTCCCACTCAAAATTTGAGTAAAATCATAGGGAGATAAGTTGAAAATATGAGTTGAAAAAATAGTTTTTTTTTTTTTTTTCCCTCTAAATTTGATGATGTAATCTAATTTTATTTCATGATTTCCACTATTATTTTATAATATTCCTTAGGAGACCCATTTTAGACCTCAAAATTTCTCTAATGATAAGAGTGATATGTCACAAGACCTAATGTCTTCTACTCAACCTTGATGGTATGAATCTATAGCATGTGAATAGATGAGTTGATGTTGATCATGGTAGAAATTGTCCCATTAACACACATTGAGGTATATCATTAACATATGCGAGGGGACATAGCAATAATGAAAATGGAGCCCAGGGTACTTGGTACAATCAATAGAGTGTGTATACATGTGTTAACATTGAACAATCATGGATTTGGTTGATCCAGAGTTAATGAGGTAAACCCATTGTTGATCACAAGGAAGCCTGCCACTAAGAAATATAAAATTCAATGTATTATTTGTTCTTACATCAAGCTCTTTGATAATAAGTTAGAGTTAATAGAAGATGAACTATTGAAGGACGGCCTTAATGTATCCCTCGCCTATTTACATGAAATATACCAATATATTATGTTAATGGATGAAGTCAACAAGTAGATTTGATACAGTGATGGCAAACACAAAAGGTCAATAAGTATTGTAGATGGTTGACAAAGATTTATACTTCTCTTTCAAATTTAATGGAATGAAACAAAAGTGACTTGGAAGAATTGACTAATGAGAACCACATTACATCATGCAACAACATAGGAGGCATTGAATCACCCTTCATAGTGACTAGAAACATAAGGAGTTGGAGGAGTAAAAGGACTCATATATATGGTACAACTCTTATGTAAGCTAAAACCTAGTTGTAAGGTATTGACACAAATAGGTGCCATGTTCGAAGGTGATATGACTAGTGCTGCCATTTTCACCGATAGAATAATCAAACAATTTCCTTCCCCTCATTTTTTTTTATTAATTGGTACTTCCTTCATAGTTTAGTGAGAAAAAAAGGGAAGAAGGGTAAGATTGATTGTGTAATTTTTGTTAAGTTTTAACAACCCCCATTAGAGGAAATTTCAGCCTAAGAGTGGCCACCTAAGGAAAAATAATAAAATAATAGTTAAAATAAGAAACTAAGAGCTATGAATTTTGGAGGGAAAAGAAAAAATATTTTTTTAATTGCATTTTCGGCTTATCTCTTTATAGGTTTACTCAAATTTCAAGTGCAAACACTTGTTGGATGAAAAAATAAATATTTCACCTAATGAGTACCCATTATTCATACTTTCGAGAATATCCACATTGATAAAAATTGAAGATACATTAAAAAATTGTATTAAACATGTTTTTTAATGTATCTTCAATCTTTATCAATGTGGGTCTTCTCAAAAGTATGCATAATGGGCACTCATCACATGTGAAATTTAATTTTTCATTCAATGACTATCTACACTTGAAATTTGAGTAAACCTATAAGGAGATAAGCCAAAAATACAATTAAAAAAATAGTTTTTCTTGTTTTCCCTCCAAAATATTTACATGTACCTCTTTTTCAATTTAAAGGGATTTTATTGGTTTACATATGATGACATGGAAATTGCGTGAAAATTTCATGGGCACTTTTAGGCTAAAATTTCCTCTAATGCAAAAGGAGATAAAACTTTATTCGATAGGGTGTCTTCTTTGTGTGTTAATGAGATTGAAGAAGATATAGTAGTAGGCTCAATACAGGGTGTATATTTCATGAGGTTTTAATGAGATTGAAATAGAGGTAAATGGATGCTCAATATCCATCAATGTTTAACAAGCATGAGAAGAATATTAAGGAAGATCATCTTAGAGAAACAAATGGCATAAAGGATAAAAGATTGTTCCAAGTTGATGGAACGATGTTGAGAAAAGTTAATGTTGGCATCCACTCATTACAATGATCTCTCTAAAAAGGGTAAGAACACTAAGAAAATGCTAGAAATAGGTTCAAGGGAAATTTGATTTCAATGATGCAAGTGAGACCATGGAATTTGAACATGCATAAGTAAGAAAGGAAATGCATGACAATGATTACAAGGTAAAAGTGATTGGAATACTCTCGCGGTATAGCTGGAATATGAAAAAGAAGAGGTAATGAGGCTCAGATTTATAATCATGACGTGTAAAAAAGGAAGGATTCTAGGATGATAGAAAGAAATAACATAGACATCAAACTAGAAAATGTGTGCTAAACTAGGGTATTCATGTAGAGTAAGTGTAACATACCCCCTTACAACCCATATTCCATACTACCTCCAATGTCTGGTTATGGAAATCAAATCTAAAACTTCTATGCTTTTCCAACTTTTCAAAACTCAGAATAAATAATACCATTGCATTGATCTCATTGAGACCTTTCCGACGATATAAATTTTACCTCAATCCGACCACCAGATCTAAATTTGTGTCCATTTAAAGATATGTCCCTTTTAATCATACCATGTTATTATGTATATACACATGGCACCCACGTCATGCCCATGTGACAGTCCACCCTAGTGCCATGTCATCCAAGGTGAAGTCCACATCATATCTCTATGATGTGGCACTCCACCCTAGTGCTATGTCATCTTCGGTGAATTCCACATCATATCTCTCATTAGGTGGCAGTTCCATGTGGCACATGCCATGTTCTTGCGAATGGTCTGCACCGTAACCCTCCATAGAATGTAAAATATGTAGTTCCTCATTATAATAGATTTTCTACCTATTTCTTTTAATATCCCCAGGTAGTCCAGGATGAGAAACCAGACATTATGAAATGCAGTGATCTCCATCTACTGGAGGCTATCAACATCAATCCTTTGGTCTCCTTTTGCACTTGACCATTACTTTCTAATCTTGGGGGCCTGGTAGTCCGATATGACAATTTTGCCAAAAACTATAGAGAACATTTTTCTTAATGTGCCACTACTTAAAACCTCTAAGGTCTAAGACGAAACCATTTCTACATTATCTAACAAGAAGGGTTCACATTTACCAAATTCCATCAATACGGGTTCCTTAGTTCGTTGCAGCTTCACACTTATGTTTAGCCGCTGGCCCATTGGTCGAGTGCCACAACATGAAAAAATATTTATTAGATGTCAGATACTCCGTCCACCTACTGACTTCCATCCACTATCCCTTCACAACACTTTCACATTTGTGCAATGACTAGTGGCCTAGTGGTTTGGTGCCCAGGATGGTAAAATTCCCTATTTGCTGCTATATAAAACTCGATCTATCGAATTTTGAGGTAAAACCTCTAGTTAATCCAATGGTGGAGGCACACTCATACTATCAGTCTTAAGGTTTACCACTTTTGTGCATTAAGCAAGATCAATTCATATTTTTTTATATACAATGAATCCTTTCCCGAAGTGAATGTGTATGATACTATAGAGTTATCCCTTCTAAGTTGTAGATAGACTTACCCTAGACTGCAATTGTTGTATAAAAGGCTTACACCTAAGCATCTAATTCGTGTGTGTGTGTGTGTGTGTGTGTTTGTGTGCATGCCCTACACTATCCCTTCTAATATTTCACATTTCCTCGACCCATCTTGGCATATAGAATGCAAAAATATATTTACAAGTTTACATAAATGAAAAATGATAAAGCTATTCTTCCTAAGATTGCAATTTTATAAAATAAGGCTTCATGAACAAATTGTTTTAATATATGCATACAATTTCCTTTTAACAAAGATTGTATTGCTTTTAATACGGAGGTATTTAGACTAATCTGCAGCCTCAGAATAAACACAGGTGTAAATGCATTCCTTAGGAAAATAAGCAAGGGATTAACCTCTCATTTTCAAGCAGGAAATTGGCATCCCCTGCTATAGATATGAGAAAATTATTAGCATAGCATCACAAAGATGATATATAAATTCAAAATAGAGAAATGTTTTGGGGATTTATCTAACATTAGAATGACAAAAAATCATAAATTTCATAGGACATTCAATGATTTCAACGAATAATTTCATCCACCAACATTCTACAACCATGTAACATTTCTCAGAGCTATATATTACTTTCCATATGGAATATATTTATTTTCATATCTCTCGACTGAATGAATTCATTTATAAAAAGACAATTGTCGAAACTAAAGGTGTCATTTTGCTTTTCAACCCAACCTTAGACTCACTGTACCCGAAAATTACATGTAGTAGTCACCACTGAGCCAAATCCATTATATAAGGGGAATTTTATTCAGTAATTTCAACAGATGGACATACTCAACTCAAAGAGGACATGAATCACTTATGTTTTTAAGTGTTTTATCGGCTACGTAGACACAATAAAAATTCACAATATTGGGTGGTTTCCCAGTTGTGGCAAGCACTCTAAGAGTGGTTTATCAATCCAACAACAAGAACCCAAGGTGAATTCATATCAAATATATTCTTACTATGGAAATAACTATTATACATACATACATACATACATACATACATACATACATACATACATACATACATATATATATATAACTGATAAATCAAGATAACTGATAAATAAACATGTACAAAAGGTGCCTATATTGGTTCATAAATTCCTTCTTATACGAAACATCATAATTTAACCTAACACAATGGGTTGATGGGATGATGTAATCATCTTCTAAGACACTTCAAAATCATAGAATCCCTTCACACAACATAATTTTAAAGAGGTCCACTGCATCCAATAGATCCTACGACTTTGGGTGGATATCTTCATATATATAGTTTGCAGATGCAGTTCAATATTGAGCTACTCGATGCCAAGAAGATTTCAGATTTGTAATGGCTTTAATCCACAACTTTGGGTGGATATCTTCATATATAAAGTTTTTGGGTGCTTCACTAACCTGTCAAAAGGAAGTCACATGTTCAATACTCGCAAGTAGATTTGCGATCTGAAATGTTTTTATATATTTATAATTATATTAATATTTATACTTATCAATACTTATATGGATCTATTATACTCTTATTTTTTAAAATATTATTTTAAATATTAATAATTATTAGAAGGATAGTATGGAATTAATCTCCATGAAATATCTTATAATATTTTGAATAGTAGTCAAATATTAAAATTGAGATTTATCTTAAAATTAGTTATGCTCCTTTCAATTAAATTGATTAATTAAAAAAAAAATCATATGAAATGAGTTATGGTTTTTTGGGCATATGATATTGATAAGCCATGATATTCTAACAAATTCTATTCATATGTTAAAAATATCCATGGTTAAGAACATTGTTACATTTTTTTTTTTGAATACGTACATATTTAACTCATGCATTAATTCTTTTATAATTAATTATAGCAATAATAATTTAAAATAAAGCTATAATTTAGTTAAATTTCCGGATTTATTTCATGATGATGAGTCATGGTATTGACTCGAAACGTCGAAACTAAAAAATGAATAATGTGGAAACTCTGAGATCTCAAAACTCTCTAAATCCTCACCATAGAAATATCCAGACTCTAATGTGAGATGTATCATGAAGCAAAGAGTTATAATCTCTATCGTTGTTTACTAGACATTTAATTTATATCGCGACCCTAGTATGCATGTAGGCGTGTTTATTTTGGAATATGACTTTTAAAATTGTAATTTAACTATCAACTAGTGCAACAATATAAATTGATTTCTTGGTGCGTGTTGATAGACATCAAAACTTACTATGCATCAAATCACTTCATCATATATGTCAAGTTGCTCAAATTGAAATAATCATTAAAATTAACTAAATTATAGCTTTATTATTATTATGATGATGATTATTATTAAAAATATTTTATATATGTTAAATATATATACATTTTAAAGAAACATGATTTTTAACTATGTAGATTTACCCTCACATTATGATCTAGATTCTTAATCATTAAATAGGATTTGTTACAATACCATGATCCAATACCATCACTTATCAATAAAATATTCCCAAAAAATCATAACCATTTCATATGACATTTGTTCATATCAAATATTTTTTAATTAATGAATTTGATTAAAAAGGAAAAATAAAACATCTAATTTGAGAAGATATCATTGTATAATTTGTGTATTCTACTAAAAATATTCTAAAATATTCTATGGAGAAGAAATCCCTATTCCAAAATAAATATGCATATCAACATATTCCAAAATAAAAATTCTTATCCACAAAATAATTATTAGATGGATGGCACGGATTTAACCATAATGGAATATTGTATAATACTTTAAGTAGCATTCATAATTAAAAGGTTGATATTTATCTCTAAAGTTGTTATTCCATTTTTCCCTTTTAATTATATGAATTGATTAAAGAAAACTTTATATGAAGAAGTGCTACATGAAATGAGTTGTGGTCTTTTGGGCATGTGGTATTGATAAGTCATGGTATTGTAGCAAAGTATGTTTAGAAATTATGAATCTCCATAGTAAAGTGGGGGCCAATCTCCACAATTAAGCATGTTGTGATATGTTGCTTTTTTTTAAATAAATATATGTTTCAATTATATATTAATACTTTCTAATAATAATAATAATAATATAAAATATGGTTATAATTTAGTTATTTTTTTTTTAATTAAAAATGTGAGATATATATGTTTATCATGGATTAGTGTTTATTGACGTTTACCAACCATTTAATTTATATCACTAAGTTAATGTAGAAATTTCTCTATAGATCAGCTAGCTCTATACCATGTAGAAATTCTCACTGTAGATCACCTGATAATGCAATGTAACTAAAGCAAAATACTTGATCTACTTCTACTATCAAACTTTATGGAAGCTTAATCAATTTGAGTAAGATCAAATAGAACACATATTACAGAGAATGAGAAATCAATCACACATGAACACAAAATAATACTCTGGGGAAAGCCTCAGCTAAAAAACCCGATCTCTGTATTATCATACAAGTGGAAATATGTCTAGATTACACAAAGCTTTAGCTCACAAGCTATCCAGCTCTTAGTATGATCCCTCAATGCTGCTCATAGACAGAATAGACAACATATATGCCTTCCTTCAGTCCTCCAAGCCTCCTATTTCCTTGTGCAGTTTCTCCTGGGTCCTCAAGCTGCCACCTGTGTGTAATAATCCCTCACACACTGCTATGATCTTTGAAATAACTGCACAAACCTGAAGGAGATAATTCCTTCTGCATGGATGAGTTTCCTATATAGGAAAATTCCTCCAACTGATAGTACACTCTCCCTTCCTCTGATCTAAACTGGGTCTCTAACTAAATTGACATGCATGAGTTATTTATGAGAGAATATTCAGTTATCTGGAGAGCAACAGTTACATGCATGCAAGCATTAACTAACTGAACTCACAATTAATTCTACAAACTGTTAGAACTAATCTAACTGGACTTAACTCAGATAACTGAGCTAACTAATTAAAACTCAAAGTACAACTCATCTTGATCTCCTTTAATCAAGGGATAACTTTCTCAATCAATGGAGAAACTGTTGCATGTCTTCACATAGACTTCATGTTTGATTTCCTACAACTAATTAATTCAAGATGAATTAATTAATTATTTTTCAAACAACTGCTGAGCTCAAATTCGAATTTTAATTCTCAATTTTAGTTCAGGGACTAATTAAAATTGGAATGTACCCTGAAATGCTATTTATAGCAATTCTACTTTTAGCACTTCCATTTTCATTCCTTGTTGCTTTGTCCAACACTGGTACCTGAACTATTATTTATAGCAATGCTATTTTTAGCACTTCTATTTTTAGCATTTCTTGTTTTTATTTTCAACACTTCCTCTCAACAAGAAAGTCATTCAACTTGAACCCGATCTTGAACCATTGGAATTTTCTGCATGCAACACTTCTTTCTAGTGTTGTTGCTCCAACAACTCTAGAAACAAAAAAAAACTTCCAACTCACCTTCCTGTTGGGCTAGAAACATCCTTTGATGTTAAAGCTCCATCTGTCGCTGACAAGTGCTCCCTTTCTGACCTCTGTTCTACTGTAACAACTCCCTGCATCTCGCACCATTGCACATCTCTCTGCACCATCCTGCACTGGTGCAACACTCCTGTGTCTCTCGCATTGTTGTAGCCCACTAGCTCTATGCTGTCTTGGGACTCCTACACTGTAGCTCTCTCTACCGCTCCATCCGCATCTGTCTCTACCCACTTAGCCAGTCCTGCTACTCCTCGTCGGGGCTCTCGTAGCAAGGTCTAATCAAAGAGGTTGGGTAGCTAGATGATCCTGCCCCTATTCCAGCCTTCTTAGGGCTGTCACTCCACATCACCCCACCTCCGACCTGGAGGTATGGATGCATGTGATCCCTCTACCCACTTGGCTCGAAATTTCCCCTACTGGAGGTCTCTGCATGAGTGGATGCCTCCACTTGGTCTCCTCTCAGCTTCTCTAGTTGTGCCTACTCCACAACCTCCTAAAGTTGCTTCACCAATCGTGTCTCCTCCACAACTGTCTGAGACTTCTTCTAGCGTTGCATGTTGAGAGGTAATGTACTCTCCCTCTTAACCACCAAGTCTCTAACCTTTGCCTTGCTCCTCAAGGCTTTGCATGCATCTTGAACCTCAAGAGCATACAGGTTCTTGGCTAGCACACCAATCTGTTTCATCTTTCGCCTATCACGAAATTTTCTAAAAAAAGAGCTAATTTTAAATCAGCCATATCTCCCTCCTTTGAACTTCGATTTAGCCATTTTTTTTTTTTAATTTGGGTCTTTTTCCGCAAGGAATCCAGATTTGCTATTTGAATCTAAAAATTTTGCACAAAAAATTTCTGATCTGGTCTAAAAACTCACGACCCAATTTTTTTTTTTACATCTAATTCTCTTCTTCATATATTGTTCTCCGCTTTGATCACCTTTGCTCTGATACCATGTACAACTTTTTTTACAAACCTGGCTCTAATACCATGTAGAAACTTCTCTATAGATTAGCTAGCTCTGATACCATGTAGAAATTCTCAATGTAGATCACCTGATAATGCAATGTAACTAAAGCAAAATACTTGATCTACTTCTACTATCAAACTTTGTGAAAGCTTAATCAATTTGAGCAAGATAAAATAGAACACATATAACAAAGAATGATCAATCACACATGAACACAGAAGAATATTGTAGGGAAAACCTCAGCTAAAAACCCTGATCTCTGTATTATCATACAAGTGGAAATATGTCCAGATTACACAAAGCTTTAGCTCACAAGCTATCCAGCTCTCAGTACAATCCTCAATGCTGCTCATAGACAGAATAGACAACACATATGCCTTCCTTCAGTCCTCCAAGCCTCCTATTTTCTTGTGCAGTTTCTCCTGGGTCCTCAAGCTGCCACCTGTGTGTAATAATCCCTCACACACTGCTCTGACCTTTGAAATAATTGTACAAACCTGAACGAGATAATTTCTTCTACATGGATGAGTTTCCTATATAGGAAAATTCCTCCAACTGATAGTACATTGTCCCTTCCTCTGATCTCAATTGGGTCTCTGACTAAACTAACATGCATGAGTTATTTATGAGAGAATATTCATTTATCTACAGAGCAGCAGTTACATGCATGCAAGCATTAACTAACTGAACTCACAATTAATTCTACAAACTGTTAGAACTAATCTAACTTGACTGAACTCAAATAACTAAGCTAACTAATTACTACTCAAAGTACAACTCATCATGGTCTCCTCTAATCAAGGGATAACTTCCTCAATCAATGGAGAAACCGTTGCATGTTTTCACATAGACTCCATGTTTGATTTCCTACAACTAATTAACTCAAGATGAATTAATTAATTATTTTTCAAACAGTTGTTGAGCTCAAATTCGAATTTTAATTCAAGGAATAATAAAAATTGGAATTTATCCTGAAATTCTATTTAAATCAATGCTATTTTTAACACTTCCATTTTTCATTCCTTGTTGCTATGTTCAACACTGGTACCCCAACTGCTATTTATAGCAGTGCTATTTTTAGCACTTCTATTTTTAGCATTTCTTATTGCTATTTTCAACAATTAATATATATGAATGGAAATCCACAATCCTAACTATTGAACCATGTTTTCCATAATCACATTTATATGGATCCCCTAAAACTTTTTAAGTACACGTCATCTTTTCCTTCCACCCATTTATAATATATTTAGCACACAAAATACATTTAGAGGACAAAATTGTAAACGACACAGTTATTTAAAATATTATGTTTGAATAAGAGTTATTTTTAGAGACAAAGAATTTCAATAATATGTTTTTCCTAATTAAGATATAAGAAAGATTTGTAATATATTCAATGTTTAATATGGATTTAAAACTTATAATGTGGAGAATACGAATCATAAATAAAATATTTCAATGTCAATTATGAATATATTATATAAGATAAGTGAAAATAAAAAAATATTCTAGTATTAGTTATTTTGAATATATATATTCCATCTTAACTTTAGATTTACTATGAGTAGAGAGGAATCAAATTTCTCGAGATGCAAAATTTTATTAAAAACTCAAAAATATATTTTTATTCAGAAAAATTTATTCTAATTCAAAATATTATATCTAAATTTGATTTAAATACATTTTTTAATTAACAGTTATTTAAAAATATATATTTATAATAAAACCATTTTTTAAAATTTATAATTATTTAATATGACATTTAAAAAAAAAATAATGATATAAAAATAACTTTTTATTTTACTAATATTATAATATTATCACATATTTCAACTATTGAAAATAACATCTCTGTATGAAAAATTACTACAAGTAATTAACACAATAAGTCCCTCTTTTTGGTAACTAGGGTCAGAGGGTTAATGTGAATTACAATGGATCGGTTTATAGTTAAATATTGTATTTTCATGTAATGTAATGTAATATTATAATATTATCACATGTTTCAACTATTAACAATAACATTTGTGTGTGCAAATTTAATATAAATTTAGTATATGTAATTAACACAAATAAGTCCCTCTTTTTGGTAACGCGGGTCATAACTAGGGTCATCGGATTAATGTGAATTACATTGGATCAGTGTATCATTAAATATTGTATTTTCATGTAATGCACTGACTAAAGCTTTTCGTAAAATGTTGAAAAACGAGTCTTGCACTTTGCTTAACTCACTAACTATATATAATTTTTTAGTTTATTAGAATTTAAATTATAATATTTTCAATAATCAAACACTAATTATAAAAAAGTAATTATTAAAATAATATACCAAATTCAAGTAAAATTATTTAAAATATAATATCTGTAAGATTTCAATTAAAAACATTAATATAAAACGCTTCAAATTTATTTGACATTTTCATTGACCTATTTAAAAATATACTAATAAATATGATTTATTTTTATACTAATATTATAAAATAATATAATATAATTCGCTGACAGGCGTATATATTTCGAGAAAGGGGTGGATATGTAATGTTGACTTTTTTTTTTTTAAGTTTTTAAATGAAGGCCGAGATTGTATGTGAAGCAAATATCCTTCGAATATGCTTCATCTGAGTCTATATCCACGAAAGTGGTGGAGGGGAGCCTAGAGTGGTCGGATTAGGTTAATTGAAATTGGTGAGGTGTCGAGTGTCATCTGTGTACGTCAGCGCCTTGAGAATAAGTTAGGTTATCCATCTCCTTAATTGCTACAAAAAATGAAATATTTTGTTGAAGAGAGAGATATTCATTCTTGGGAATCCCTCGATGGTTTTGATCTTTCATTCCAATTTTGAGGCAATGTCGGTAGATACAACCTCCAGCAATTCATTTACCATATCATGACTTGAGAAAGTCCCACGCTTCCCTCATCCCATGCATCGCCTGCCAACACCATGCATCACCTGGGATCAAGGTGAGGTAGTGAAAATGGTAAGTAATGTCTATGATGAGGCCCATCAATAGGTACATTATATTGGTCACAATGCCATTGTCCAACTTATTAAACTATCTTTTTCTCACATTTATCTACAAATTTTGTTATATTATGCTTAGTGTGACGATCAAAGATGTGTTACTATGTCATGTGGCATAATGTGTGTTAAATGCAAAAATTGGAGCAATTTTGAGTTGATTTGAGTGCAGGAACTCGGAGTAGACAAGAGAGATTTGAGGAGGTGGTCCAACTCCTTAACTCCTCTAATCAGTTGAATATCCTCCACCATATCTCATCAGCTCAACATCATTGGCAGCCAAAGGGCCGAGTTCATTGGTAGCTGAGAAAGTGCAAGTCGAGGAAGAGTTATATTCACCTATTCTCGAGTTAGGGAGTCAAATATCACTATTTTCTAGGGAGATGTTGGTAGCTCCATTTTTGTATAAGCAAAAAATATAAGGGACTCATTACGATTCAAAGTTTTATTGTAGCCAAGAGGCCATTGAGCTGAAGCACATTTTAGTGTTATGTTGATGATGTATTTGACACTCTTTGAATTTTAATGAGAACTTCTTTTTGAGCTGGCACTGAGTTGACTCAGAGGGCTGACGCTCTTGGGTTAAGGTGCAAACCTAGCAACAGAAGTTCCTCTCTTATATCTATATTCTTAGTCTAGAATGTTGATTAAATGTTGAAGTTTATTCATGTTTTTTTTAGCTTAGAAGATTGATTAAGTTATTGTTTTTGCATCTTTCCTTTAGCTTAGAGGGTAAATTAGTTGTTGCAGTTAAGTAGAGTAAAATACATCAAAAAGTATGGGACAATGACCCCTATCTCAACTCCCTCATGGGATGATGATTAGAGGACCCCATTCTCACAACCCAGAAACATAGCACGTTATTTCCTATTCATTGCATAGATCAAGTTTTAGCATTAGTTAGATAGTTGTTCATGATTTCTTGGAAAGATTTACATTTTTTATTTTTCTTCTTATGATTTTTCCAGATGAGAAGGTAATTCATTTCATATATCAAGTTCTTAGCAGTAGTTAGATAAGCTTTTCCAAATTCAATTCATCTTTTCTACATTGACTTGTAATAAGTTGCAAATGAAAAGAGAAACAGGCTCATGTTTTACTGCAGGGTTGTTGATCTGCAAGAAAGTACCCCTCCCAGTAACTGCATTTAAGTCTTCTCCAACTTATTTTGATTCATGCCAACCCATGTTCTATATCTTTTCTTTTCAATCACTGTGAGTAACCCATCCTAACCCAAATCCTACCTTCTTGAAGTACTCGGTTTGGCTAAGGGATATGATTACAACCTTCCAACACTTAATCTCACCATTCTTACACTCCAAACCCTCTCAACCAACTTCTTGTATCATTATAGGACATCCTGTAGCAATACATGAATCCTATAGCAGTATAGGAATCATGTAGAAACATCTTGTAGCACACCTGTAGCAGCCTGTTTCGACCCTGTTTTGACCTACAATGGTAGCCTAGGTTAGTTTAGGAGTACTTTAACCCCTCATCTTGGACTCCATGACCAGAAGTGCCACCCAGACCTGTCCTTTCACTCATTTCCCTTTCCTGCAAGATCAACTATCATTATTTCTTTCATTTCTGATTTTAGCAATTAGAACTTTATTTACTCTGCAAGTATGAATTACATAGTCAAAGCATGCATTCTTGAATTATGAAAAGGTAGAATAATTTTGTAATTTCAAACAACCCTGATAGCTAGATGATTGAGGGCAAGTTATCATAGTTTCCTTTCTACAAAATATGATAAGATTTGTGTCCTTTCATAGCATTTACAAGTTGGTAAATTTCATTTTCTGAGTTGAAAAGCATTTACTTTCTTTGCACTAGGACTAGCCTTTACATTTTTCTTTCAGTAGTTAGACTCCTTTAATTTCAGTAGAGGAATGGTCTGGAACCCTAATGATCAAGTGACCCAATTGAGGGTGGGAAGAGTAGGATGATGCATCTACTCTGTATATAGCACTGCCTTCTCTAAGTTTGTATGAAATCTCGGGTTGATAAAGTAAAATTGAAGAGCCTCTGGAACTTGCAACACTCTTGTTGCAACACTAGGGCTCACCATATTTTTTGTGTCGTTGCCACAGAGGTGTCTAAGTAGATGTAATTTATGGTTTCATTTCTATTTTGTATTCAGTAGATAGATGTTATTCCTACTTTCCTTCTCGTTTTGCATTTGATTTTGGAAAAAACACATTTTTTTTCTTTCATGCCTTGTAGGAATAGAGACACTTTAGGGAAATTATTGTCAAATACCAACACACCATCAAACAATCAACCTTCACTCTTCTTCAGTGACTGTAAACTTCCCTCTTTGACTGCAGGGGAGGTAGAGGACCCCTTAGGTGAAGAACCCGAGATCTTTGAAGAGCCTATTGGGGAAGAAGAAGAAGAACCCAATCCACATACCTACACCATGGCTGAAAATAGAAATGAGGGCGATTTTCCCATCAAAGAGACAAATGCAGATGCTAGGATGAAAAATATAAGCCCTTCTGCCCTTCCTCACTGCCATGGCTTAACCTCAAAATACCCTGATACTTTTTTGTTTGAGTTTGGTTTTGTCTGTAGAACTTATGACTATAGCTTTGATGACAAGAAGTTGAAGTTGTTTCCATCCACCCTTTATGATGCAACCTCGCGCTAGTTCATGGGTCCACCTGGGGATAGCATCACCACATGGGGTCAAATGCAGTAATCCTTTAAAAATAAGTAAATGGACTATTGTAGGTCCAAAGACACCAAATAGGAAATCTTTAGAATGACTCTTGGACTAGACGAATCCTTGGAGGACTATGAGGAAAGGTTCGAGCTCAATTGTAAAAGGACCATATCCACCCTTGATCCTGAATCACTCAAGTTAATTCCTTCGTAGAGGAATCGAGGAGGACATACTGGAAACCCTAAACATGTTGTTTGGAGGAGAGATTTACCAGCTACCCTATGGCAACATGAAGACTGTGTTCAAAAACCATTCTAGGGTTGCTAGAAAGAAGGGTAGGGCTAGTCAAGCTTTGTCCAGTTCCTCTTCTACCACCACATCTTTCAAGAATTAAATTGTAAACATGTTGGAGGACTTTAAAAGTGAAATGTTGCACACCTTTTCTTTTCAAATGGACACCATGCAGAGCAAGAGGAGAAAAGAGGAATCATAGAGATCCTTAGTTCTCTTTTTCCCTAAATGTACTAGAAGGCACCCCATAAATGAATGTACATTAAATTTTAGAGAGGTCTGCTTGGTCTATGTGGAAAACCATTCCACAGATAAGTGTCCTTCTTTCCTTGGATTGAAAGTTATATACTGAGGGGTAGAAGGTGGGGCTGAAAAACTCTGTTACATCAATCAAAGGAGGCCTTAAGGACCTCATCCATACCAACAGGGCATGCAAGGTGCATCCTATTCCTATTACCATCCCAACCAAAATTCACCCTACCCCCTTGGTATTATCCTACTCATCCTTCATGGTCCACACCTTCTCCTTGGTCTTATGCACCTTAGTATCCTCCCCAACCTACCAATCAACCATTTCAGCCATATGCTTCTACAAATCCTCAGTGGAATACCCCATCACAAGTTTAGAGGCCTCAATTCAACCAACCTCCTACTTTACTGCCTCCAACTCCATCTCAACCACAACTCATTCATCCTGCTCTACCCAAGCAACCTCAGATGCCTTCTCAACCAAATTTGAACCCGAACAACAAGCAGGCACAAAAATTCTATAATGAAGATATATCGTAAGAGTGCTACGAGATAACCAACCTCCATATCCACCTAAGGAGCTTGAATATGAAAAGGAAGAGAATGTCCCTAAATTAAATTGACCTCATTTTCTGGAAATATTGATCCATCTTAACCAGCACACCCCAAAAGAGATTGAAATTCTAGGAGAATTGAATAACCTATGTGTTAAAATCCCACTCCTCCAAGCTTTCAAGGACGTTCCCATATACAATAATATTATAAAAGAGAAATGCTTCAAACATCCTGGGAGGAGAAAGAAAGAGACCCCTACCATCAATGTCATTTGTCGATTGCCTAATCTAATGCTATGGAGAGTGCTTTTCCCAAAGCATATATACCTTGAAATTTTTGTGGTAGATGTGCAAATTGATGGCATCATTGTCCCTCACACTTTGATTTATCTTGGGGTTTCCATCAATGTGATGAATCAGGAAACCTTGTTCAAGCTAAACTCCAAGGATCTTTAAGAAAGAACACAACAATGTTGTAACTTGCAGATAGGTCCACAGTGGCTCCTGAGGGATTTGTTGAGGATGTAATGGTCTTTATTGATTCCTGGGAGTATCCTACTAACTTCCTAGTTCTCTAGCCCAAGACCAAATTAAATGGCTATCCTCTTCTCCTTGGAAGACCATGGCTAGCCACTGCTAATACATAACCGTTAAGAATGGACATTTGTCCAAACAGTTCGTATTGTACCCTCCTGCTCAACCATCCCTATAGCATGACTTACCCCTATGGTTGGAAGAGGAGGAGGAAGACGAAGTATATCACACCACATACCATACAATATATACCCTATACGCTATTATAGGAGGGCGGTAACCTAATGAAGATGATCTCATTGACCAAATCCTCTAGAACCAAACCCCAACACCATGCTGCTTCTTGATGAGCCTATGAAGAATATGAGGGTAATCCTTGGACTGAGTTATGCCTAATGGACCCTATGGAGTAGGAAGATTCTCTCTACGGACAAAGACAATCCCTCTAGCCCAGGGGAGAGGTTCTAGCCACAAACAAGATAATCTGACATAAGTTCCCTTAGATTGATAATGGATACGATGTGTAGATCATCTTCCGGATTCATCGCATTAGGTTACTTGTTGCTCGATGTTTCGAACCATCAACGGTGGTTCATCTTCAGGATGTGAAAGAATTTGTGAAAACTGGTCTTATTATTCAATTTAATAAATAGATATAAGAGATGCATTGCCGACATATATTAGGGTTTATTAATCTGTTAATTCATTATTGAATTTTTAACTATATTCTTATTTTGATTGTTTAATTATATATTTTTGTTGTTTTTAATTATATTTTAGTTATTAAAAGGTTTTGAAATTTATATGTTTAATAAATAGTTAATTGAATTTTCATTTTATTAATTTGTTATTGAATTGTGGTTACCAATAATAATTGTAACTACAAATAATTATTGTTAATTTATTAATTTAATTTATTATTGAGTTAACTCAATAATTATTATTATTAACTCAATAATAGATGAAATAATAATAATTATTAAGTTAACTCAATAATAAATTAAATTAATAAATTAACAATAATTATTTGTAATTACAATTATTATTATTAACCACAATTCAATAACAAATTAATAAAATGAAAATTCAATTAACTATTTATTAAACATATAAATTTCAAAACCTTTTAATAACTAAAATATAATTAAAAACAACAAAAATATATAATTAAACAATCAAAATAAGAATATAATTAAAATTATAGATTAAAAATTCAATAATGAATTAACAAATTAATAAACCCTAATATATGTTGGCAATGCATCTCTTACATCTATTTATTAAAATGAATAATAAGACCAGTTTTCACAAATTATTTCACATCCGAAAGATGAACCACTGTTGATGGTTCGAAATGTCGAGAAACAAGTAACCTAATGCGATGAATCCAGAAGATGATCTACACAACTATGAAGATTGCTGAAGCCTAAGAGATAAAAATGGATAAGACCCTACCTCTAGTATCGCTTATCCTTGTTTGATTGTGTTTTTTCTCTAGTGATCAACTTCTTACTGTCAAACAAGCACCTGAAACAAATAGACAAGAAACCAATGCACACATGATAGCATACAATAGATTTCAATCTACTTAAGAGGCTAAGGAGTCTTAAGCTACCAAATACAATATTGTAATTGATATAGGAAGCAAAATATTAGTTGTATTAATATGACAAAAAGGAAAGTACAACCTTCGCCTTAGCATTGCACGTTCCCTTCGATGGGTTCGGATCGCAAGCATTACTCTAGCATTTGCTCAAACACCTCAATCATGGGATTTTAAGATCTCTTTCTCCTTGTTCACACCAAAACATTAGACAAGCTATTCTCCCTCTAACAAGCTCTTAACAAGCATAAACTAAGAGCTAAGACTAGAAAGCTTTCCTAACACTAACTAAGCTCAATCCAAGCTGCATCCAAAGCTCATCCCTGAGCTAGCAGAGGTTGGAATAGTAGGGGATTATATAGGTATGAGAGGGGGGATATGATTCCTCTTATGATGGGAGGAAGCCTTATCTCTTGGGTTAGTTCCTTTTTAATAGGGGAAAGGAGCCCAAACAATCTCTCTCGGCTCTATCTCAACTAACCATTTACTAGACCTCCTCCCATGAAGCTTCTAAATATGAAAGCTTCAATTCCATTTAAAAAATGTTCCAGAAGAGGATCGACGCGGGTAGTCAAAGGATAATGACATTGATCAGCGCGGTGTTCAGTATTATTCTCACGAAATCAGCGCGAGGAAGGAACTGAGGGACAACTCCAGCCTTAAAAATTTGGTTTAAAGGAAGTATCTCTAGAAATGATGTAAAGGGAAAATTCTTTGCAGATGGAAAGTGACTCAGAGAGATGTTCTTCATGATAGGGAAGTACACAGGGTTTACTATAGAGGTCCTCCAAGATCAAAGAACATGGAGTACAAGGACAATGAAAAAATAATGTGTAACAGATGCCAACTAAAACATGAAGGTCAAGCAAGAGTGAGGGGTGAAATGCTTTACGAGTGGATGTAAGGAATCGAATACCATCGTCGGAAAATGTGTAATTCAAACATACATATACATATCTGAACTCATAGTCATGCCTGATAAATTAGAGAAGCATATAACAATACATGAATCCATGGTATAAGCACAACTATCTATCAAGAAAAGGATCATGTGCATGAATCCTTGGCATGGATGCAACCATCTAATTGAGGGGATAAAAAATGAGACCCACGGCATGGTCACAACCATTCGTCTAAAGAATCATGCATACAATCATGAATTCATCACTCCTCGCAACCTGGACTTTTGTAATCTGAGAACAGGGTCTTGTGCTCGAACACAACCCAATCAAAGTGCAAATTATAACATGTGAATAGACGTGTTGAAGTCGAACATGCTAGAAAATCACTTGATTACTAGTCAATGATATGAACCATTAACATGCACGAGAGAAACCACCCATAATGTCAATGGCTGTCAAGGTACTATCAGTACAATTCACAAAATGTGAATAAGAAAATAAGGTCGAACACCTCTTAAATCATTCGATAGAAGGCTAATGATGAGAACCTGTTGTCGAGTGCGAAGAACTTGCCATTGAGACATGCAATCTCTAAGGTATTGGAAGGGAGTTTCTAGATCAACTTCCTTATAATAAGATGAAGTGGACAGGAAGTGATCTATCGAAGGAAGGTCATAATGAATGCTTCATCATCAACACGAAATGGGAAACCGAATGAATGAGAGTAATCTAAGATGGTGACATATGATCAGACAATGTACAGGTGGGAAGACTTCTCTTGAACATGTGGATGACACGACTCCATATTTTGGCGACATTTGACATCATAGGATCAAAGGTCATGGTGATGTGGCGGAGATCATATGAGAGGTTTAGAATGGATAACCCAAAACCCACGGAGGCAAATGATAGAGTGACGATGTCCCAAAACCTGAAACAAACAACAGATTAGTGTCAATGTTCAAGAGCGACATGCTGCCTCAAGTGAAGAATATAATTAATGAAATACTTCCAATTTACCCTCATCATTTCTGGTGAGTACCCCAGTGATTTTTACACAAGCTTAATGGGGATATCATATGCTTGTAATATAAGTCCATCCTTCGGATGGATCCATCCTAGTATTTTTTATGAGCCCTAGGAAGGAGTAGCTCGGTCTTGTCATAATGACAAGTCCTATGTCGTTTAATATTTTAATGAGTCCGACAAAGGTGAAAATCAACATCTTTTTCATTTTTAGAGAGTTTGAAAAAGAAGCGGAAAAGAAAACTCCAAAGGTCCCTTTTCGTAAAGTTGTCCCTCAAACCCGAAAAGGTAGAAAACAATATCCGAGAGAACCTCCTAGTCATGTTTGACTAAGGTATTCCTTTTTCATAAATAGTTTATCCCAGCCCGAAAAAGGGGTAAACATATACTAGGTAAACGACGTTTCAGAATGATTTACGAGGTCAAAATGACAAGATCTCGACAATATTTTTGTGTTTTGAGAGTCGGAAAAGATCTTAAAGTAGACTCCCCATTTTTATTTACTTTAACGAGTCAAAAAGGCAAAACTACTTGACAATCTTTTCATATTTTTGCAGTCTGAAAAGTGCTGAAAGATGACTCCACCTAGAGGAATGAGTGGTATGAAAGGATAGCAACTATTTCTGGTGATGATGGAACTTCTCAAAACATTTAGTGGTCAAGAGGCTCTCTAACAAAACCATTCATTGTTGCGGTTCCTCAAAAAAGGGTAAAACAACCAAGTGAAAGCGAATGATCGGCCAAAGAGATGGCGACGATGGAATGGAGAAAAAGCCAAGGCTTATTTGACAGGAGAGGCCGATAAAAATGGAAATCACGAGGGTTAAATGGATATGGGTTCATTTTTATAAAATCCTGAACCTTTGAGAACTATGCTTCAATTCGATTTCATGTTTACACAAGCTTGAAAAAAAAACTATGCTTGGATTCAGTTTCATGTTTACAGAAGCTTGAAATGAAAAACTATGCTTGGATTGAAAAATGGCATGCCCCCAACATGATGAGAGCTGAGGCACATACCCCCCAAACTTCATTTCATTCACTGAAGTAGACATTGAGTTGCTAAAAGGTGGATGGAATGAAGTTTCACTTTCGAGATCAAGGAAAGACTCAACTGAAATTTGACGAGATCTTAATCAAATACTCAATTTGGAAAAGGGAGTTGTTTCATTTTTTAATGAGGTTGACACAGTAAAATAACTATCCTCAAGACTCCTTGTTTCATTTTTTAAGGAGCTTGACACAATACCAGGAACCATTCTTTGACACTTTGTTTCATTTTTTAACAAGGTTGACACAAGACCAGGAACTATCCTCATGACTCCTTGCTTCATTTTTTAAGGATCTTGAAAGAAGACCAGGAACCATGCTTGAACACCATGTTTCATTTTTTAATGAGGTCAACATAAGACCTGGAACTATCCTCATGACATCTGTTTCATTTTTTAACAAGGTTGATATAGAAACAAACTCTCCTCGAAATTTGTTTCATTTTTTAACAAGGTTGATACAGGAACAAACCATCCTCACACGTTGTTTCATTTTTTAATGAGGCTTACACAGAAAAATAACTATCGACGTAACAAGTGATCATGGACCATACGACAACATGGCCCTCAAGAGGTCCTCACTGGACGGGAGAAGTACGCTCTGCGAGGAGCACATGTCAACTAGTACAAATGACATATCAGGTTCCAATTCTTGCAATACATAATGTACCATGCAATCTGCATGATCATCAACAAATGTGGAGATGGAACATATAGCAACATAATGGACCTGTGGTAAGGAGGGTACTGCTTGGAAACGAGAACCAATAGGTGATGATGGTAGGATTGGAGCCATCTAATGATCGACAAACAATAGTTGATCAATGATCACTATTCTGCCTTCATGTGGAAAAAAAACCACATGAAAGAGTGAAGAAATAGGAGCTCCCATGACATAAACATAGTTGCACTGAAGGAGAAGATCAAATTCTAAGGAACCTTGGACTACCATCATGTCTATATAGACATTCTTTCCTCCCAAAGTAATAGGGAACTTCAAAAGGATCCCTAAAGGTTGATTGGCTCCTTTGTTGAAAGCCAACAGATTCTGGGTGACAGGCACAAGATGTGGGGATCCCAAATATTTCCAAGTAGTAGAAGACATAATGCTAATGGATGAGCCTTCATCTAATAGAGTGCCATGTACTACCATATTATAGGCTTGTATCATAATATGGAAAGGCACATAAGATGGGAGGCAGAATGTAATCAATTGACTCCAATAAAAAGAAAGAAAAGAACTACTTGGTGGGGGTATCATAGGATTTCCCCATGCTTTACAGGAATAGGAGAAGGACTCTCCTAAACAACTGGGATGGGAGGGCACTCTTTGATTCATGAGAATCTGAGTAGATGAGAAGAACATGAGTAGTATGATCACTACTCTCTTCAGGAATAGAGCGAACAACTAAAGGTGAAGCCAAGTTGACACTCTTTTTTACCAATGGTTGGTCAGGAATAAACATAAGAGAGCAATGCTTAGGAAGAGCAGGATGGGCAAGAGATGAATCCAATTAAATCTCTTTAACAAGTAGGACAGGGTTAGAAGAAAGTCTTTGATAACTAATAGGAAGATGGGGTTGAGGAGCTGTAAGGATTTCTAAAACTTTGGAAGCTTTATCCATAAGAGGACAAAGGTGAAGAAGATGCTCTCCTACACATAACCTCTAGGGGAATTTATTTTTTCCCTTCTTCTTACCATTGCTAGCTGAGGGTGTAGCATCGACATGATCGCCATAGGGTGATGGGGATGGTTGATCTAGATTTTGAGACCTTACCTCTAATACTCTGGGAATCCCAAGACAATCTCGAAGGAGATGGTCACCCTTACATAGCCCGCAAGGGAATTTTCCCTTCCGCAAAGGATTGAAAGGCTTGGCGACAGGAAGTTCATTTGGAGCAATAGCTGCATGGTTGGCCTCTCACTTATCTAACTTCTTCCTCTTCTTAGCCTCTTGGTTACTCAATTTCAAACTTTCACCTCATGAAGTAGAAGAGGAGGGTGAAGAAATATGTGAAGAAGGTGAGAGGTCAACCTTAGAATCAACATGGTGTTGCTCAGGTGAAGGATATGGCTGGATAGAAGTTGGGACACGTGGGACAACCGAGGCTGAAAATAACTAGATAGGTAAACCAGTAGTTAACCCAGTAAGGGACAATGTTTCCATATAAGGATCGCCAACATTTCCAAAAGAAGGAAAAGGACCAGGACTCCCATCGGAGTGGAATCCTTGACTGGTAAACTCTGGAAATGTTGCCATTGGAATCGATGCTAAAGAATCACTAAGGAAGATAACTTTAACCAGGAATATTTCATGGGCAGTTAATTTTGAGACACTGAAACAAAACTTTTCCTTTTCATATTTTAAGAGTTGAGAAAGGAGTGAAAGGTGACTCTAGTTGCTTTTGGAGTTAACGAGCTTGAAAGGACAAGTGCTCAATGAACTTTTCAAATTTTAAAGAGTAAAAAAATATCAAAATGATTATTCAAGATAATCTAGGAAAAAGGATTACTAGGTAACCGTGAACTACAGAATACCACCCGGCGAACCAAAAAGTACGAGCAGGAAATCTTCCCAAATGTTGTCTTCAGTGTATCATGCTTACAAAGTAGCAGACTCAACTTCCTATGGATAAAGGATTGCAAACCTGGTGGGGTCTACCTTTATATACATGACGGTATGGGGAGCACAAGTTCGTACTAGCATTGTTTGATGCCGAAGCCAACAACAACTACTAGGTTTAAAGATGTCGGAACACGTCTCTAGACTAGACCTCTAAATGTGAGTGTTAAGTTTCAATGCTTCCTAGGTTAATTCAATAAATTGTAACAGTTGATCTTGAATTAGGTTTCAATTCTAAGTCCTTACCACTATCATCTAAAAAGTCCTATATGCAGTTGTATGAGAAGATGAAAGTTAACGCTAATTGAGTGATAGAGAGAACACAATTAATGCAACAATCAAAGAATGAAATCTTTCAGTAATACATGCCCTAAATGCACTTAATCTTCCCTTAACAACAAAAGAAGTTTCATTTCCAATGCTTATGATGATGCAATTCTAGCTTCTCAATATCGCTACTAATGCAATATTTTCGCTTAAGTAAACTAGAATGATGTTCTTCTTTTCATAATATTCAAAATGAAGCTTTCACATAAAGCACTTTAATGAAAATTTTCACAATTTCAAACAAGCAAGCATCAATCAAATCCCAAGCATCAATAAAATCCAAAGCATGATAAATGAAACTGAAAGCAACTTCTTCCCTGAATCGAATAAACCAAACACATAAATGCTTCAATTCACAAACCAAGAAATGCAATCTATGCTGAGAAAGAGGAAAGGGACACTCAAAATAAGAGAAAAAATGAGACTCTTTCACTCTTTCAATCGAAATTTAAGCAATGAAGATGCTGCGATTGAAATATGGACTAAATGAAGCAGCAAATCAAAAAGTTGACATAATGAGTAGACAAACAAATGAACGGTAATTGACCTAGATGACCTAGGGTCACAGAAACCATCCCAAAACTTAAAAAAATCAAGCAATGAAATTTCAAGCCAATCAATCAATCAAACCTAGCAATCAAAACATCCTAGTCATCTTAGTTCACAGGGAGAATAGAAACAGATAGACCAAGAAACAGAATCTAGGAGGGAAAGACACACTCACATATGGTTTAAAAGAAACCTTGATTTCAGCCTACAGGAATTGATGTGATTGTTTAACGGGAATAAAGCGCCATAAAGGGCTATGGTGTGAATTTTTAAGAAGAACTAGCGCTGGTCAGCATGACTGTTAGAAAAATAATGGCACTGATTGAGGGATTCAAAGAAAAAAAAAAAAAATTTATCAAACCACGGATAGACTAGACACTCTAAACTCAAAATCAAAGACTGCAAATGGTGTAGAATTCAGAAAACAAAGGAGAAATGGTGGTATGACAAAAATCGTCACAAACCATGAGATGAAGAACAATCCAAAGAGAGCGATGGATCCCCAGTGGAGTCACTAATTTGTGGAGTAGGAAGATCCTCTCTACGGACAAAGACCATCCCTCTAGCCCAAGGGAGACGGTCTAGCCACAAAAAAGACAATCTAACATAAGTTCCCTTAGATTGAGAATGGATAAGATCCTGCCTCTAGTATCACTAATTCTTGTTCGATGATGTCCTTGTGTTTTTGCTCCAGCGATTAGCTTCTTATTGTCAATCAAGCACCTGAAACAAATAGACAAGAAACCAAAGTACACATGATAGCATACAATAGAGTTCAATATACTTAAGAGTCTAAGAAGTCTTAAGCTACCAAATACAACATTTCAATTGATATAGGAAACAAAATATTAGTTGTATTAATATGGCAAAAAAGAAAGTACAACCTTCGCCTTAGCATTGCATTTTTCCTTCAATGGGTCTAGATCCCAAGCATCACTCTAAGATCTCCTCAACCACTTCAATAATGGGAGTTTAAGGTCTCTTTTCCTTTTTCACACCAAAGCATTCTACAAGATACTCTCCCTTTAACAAGCTCTTAACAAGGATAAACTAAGAGCTAAGACCAGCAAGCTCTCTTAGCACTAACTAAGCTCAATCCAAGCTAAATGCAAGCTACATACAAAGCTCGTCCCCGAGCTAGAAGAGGTTGGAATAGAAGGGGATTATATAGGTATGAGAGAGGGGATATGGTTCCTCTTATGATGGAAGGAATCCTTATCTCTTGGGTTAGTTCCTTTTTATTAGGGGAAAGGAGCCCAAACTTTCTCTCTCGGCTCTATCTCGACTAACCATTTACCAGACCTCCACCCACAAAGCTTCTAGATCTGGAAGTTTCAATTCCATTTCAAAAACTTTCTAGAAGAGGATCAACGTGGGTAATCAAGGCATAATGACGTTGATCGACACGGGGCTTAGTATTATTCTCAGCAAATCGGTGTGGGGAAGAAACGGAGGGATAACGTCAGCCTTTAAAAGTAGGTTTAAAGGAAGTATCTCTAGAAATGATGTCAAGGGAAAATGCTTTGTAGATGGAAAGTGAATTAGAGAGATTTTCTTCATAATAGGGAAGTACATAGGGTTTACTGTAGATCTCCTCCAAGATCAGGGAACTGGGAGTACAAGGACAGTGACAAAATGTTGTCTAATAGACCCAAGTCTTGCACACGTCAAAATGGTAGAATTTGGTCCATCTAAAACCTTGAAGATCAACCCCTCTCTCTCATCCAGTCAAGAAGAGAAGTTTTGTAGCATTCTAATATAACACTTAGATGCCTTTGCTTGGAGCTATAAAGAAATGACAGGAGTGCATCCTTCAGTGTGTAATCATCAAATCTACATCAAGGAAGGATGAAAATTAGTGTACCAACCTCAAAGGAGAATGAACCCAACCCTCAAATACATAGTAAGGGAGGAGTTGCGGAAGTCGTTGGATGCAGGGTTCATTTACCCCATCTCAGATAGTGAATGGGTGTCCCCTCTAGTTTTGGTCCCAAAGAAGAACGAAAAGTGGAGGATTTGTGTGTATTATAGATAGGTGAACAAAGCCACTAAAAATTACCATTTCCATTTACGTTTCATTGATCAAGTCTTCGATGGTCTTGCGGGGAAGAAGTTATTCTCTTTCATGGATAGATTCAGTGGTTACAATGAGATCGAGATCAGCCTAGAGGACCAAGATAAAACTACATTCATTTGTCCTTGGGGTACCTTTGCTTATAGGTTCCTTCCCTTTGGATTATGTAATGCCCCGGACACCTTTTAAAGGGATGTTTTTGAGCATCTTTGCTGAGATAGTCCATGATTATGTGTATATCTATGTTGTGTCAAAAATGCGGATGAAAATTAGAGTTTCATTTACTATCAATCGGGTAAGTAAACTTCAAGGATCATCCAATATATATGGACTTAGAGACCAAATAAACTAAGCTAGGTGAAGAAATGCCAAAGCTCCCTTACAGGAGGTCTTTCATTGGGATCTCTAACACCTATTTAGTCATTTAAAAAAATGAAATCTAAAGACATTGTGACAACTGTAAGAAATATTAAATATCCCTTATAGGAGACTGTTCATTAATATTTATAATCATCTTAACAAACAAACTATTTAAACTAATGAAATCAAACATTAAATAACAAATCAAATTCATTGAAAGAAACATTAATACTTCTTACAAAAGGTCATTCGTTAATATTTCAAACATATGAACCTAATGAAATTTACAAACAAACATAAAATGAAAGCTTACCAAAACAAAAGTGTACTCACTAGATAATGGGGGCCCTTCCAAGGATTCATAAGCACATCAAAAGAGAAGTCAAATGTAGAAGATCAAATAAGCTCCATTTTATTTATCTTCAATTGCAAATTGTAACTACAAGTTCTACATTCCAAGAGGTTCTAAAATATCCATTACAATGATTCCAAATTCTAACTTCTCATTACAAAATTCTAAATTCTAAATTCCAAAATTACAAATGAAGGAGATAACAATCCTATTTATACAGAAGTTATGATAACAAACTCATAAATGTGGATCCACTATTCCCTCTTCAGATCCACATATCTCTCAACCAATGGTGACACATAACCGTATCCTCCATGATATTTTCCATGAGGTCCATGAAGTCCATTATCTCCTCAAATTCGAATTCGAACATAGAGTGCCACATAAGGGTTCCTTAGAAGCTTCCTTTGTACCTACAAATGTCAACAAACTCATTCTAATTGTTAGGTATAAGTATATGTATATTATTTTCTAAAGTTTAACCACAAATTCACTTTAAAATACTAAGAATTAATAATGTTTTGGAAAACACAATTGTAACCCATTTAATGATGAAAGTGAAGCTGATGTGGTGACATGGTGGTGGAATAGAGGTGAGAAAATGTGTGAATGGAGTGAAAGTGGATGTAATTTTTGGTCAATTCTTAGGCCCAACATACCCCCAAACTGAAGGTATTACATGTTCTCATGCAATCTATTACATTACTTTTTGATACTTTAGCTTTGGCTTAAACTTTGCATAATATCATTTACTTAACTTTTTCAAAGTGTTTTTGATGAATTGCAACTTGGTTGGTTCTTGTACACCATATTTTGTTTGTTGCATTCAATTTTAATGTATGAACTTTGCATAATGATAATTTTATTTTTATTGCAAAGTATTTTGTTGGAAGGCATCATGGTTGGTTCTTGTGTAACAACCATGATTGTGTTGCATCCAATTATCTTTTAAGTCCCTTTTACAAAGCCATTTATATGCTCATGTAATAGTGAATATATTTTGAAGGTATGTGGGTTTTAGAATGTGATATATGAATATGGAAAAATATGAATGTGACAAAGTATGAATGTAAGTGTATCCCCCCCCCCAAAGAAAAAACTGATGGTTTTGGAAATTTTATGAAATGAGGAAAGGAAGTTTTTTCCAAAAATTATCATTCTAACTTTCAAGGAACTATATGGTTAAAAGTTAGAAAATATCATACCGCAACATACCCTTTCAAAAATGGATGAGAGTTGTGCATGTGTGGCTGCAAAATTCTGATCATAATTTTCTTTACTTGGCTGTGAAAATGGTGGATGAAGTTGAAAAAGTGAATCTTTTATTGTTGATGCATCTGATGCTAAATATGTTGCTAGATATTCTGTTCAATTTTTAGAATCTGCTACTGTATGTGGCTAAAAATGTATAAGGCTTGGAAGGTATACAAAATTTAGAATTTACACTTCCCCCCATAGCCTTATTTATTGACCTTTCCTCAACTAATTTACATCAAAAACTGAAAAGTAATGAATGTAAATCTGCTTCCTCTGCTACAAAATGATTAGTCTTTAAGTCTTCAACGCCCTTTGGCATAATTCTTGTCATGTGAATAAATGTTTCGGTGTTGAACATAACAAGAAATTGTTAAGATAGTGGCCATTGATGGATGCCACTAGTCAACACGAAATCTCCCATCTTTGATGTGGATGAAAGTCAATATGCCCTGAACACATCTTTCTAAATATGAATGAATTTTTTGTTGTCGAATACTTAGAAGATTTGACGAACAAGGGACATTAATGTATTCCATTGTTTATCGGCTTGATAGCTTGCCCTTAAGGCATGCAAGCTTCAAGGTGTTTTTAGAAAAATATTTAGACTCAAGGACTATGGACTCAATGGTGTATGGAAGAAAGGTTTTATTTGCAAGAGTAGGGAAAAGGAAATTGAAAATGAATATGTAACGTGGAACAAAAAGCTTGTAAATGAGCTTCATTGCTTTTATTGGTGGGTTAGGATTGATGAAAAGGTAATGAAGTGTATGTGGATAATGAGAAATGGATAATGAATCTTGCTGGGAAAAAGTGAATTTTGGCATGCAAAATCTCAAAAGTAGCAAATCTGCTCATTAATTCGAGAGTTTCTACTAAAATAGCTGAGTTTGACTAGCATTGACCAGCCACCTGTATACTTCTAATTCATGAGTGGATAGGTATTTCACCATCCTTGGACATTTAGGAATAAACCCTAGATCTTCGAATTTGCTAATCTGTCATGCAACATGTCAAACCATTAAGCTATTATAGGAAGTTGCAAGAACTTGTAATTTTCTGGAAATTTCGTCATCGACTTGTTCTTTAGAATTTCTCATAAAATTAGCCTTTTGAAGACCAATTGTGCACACAATTAGTTTCCTTAATGATCAGTTGATCATCTGAAATCTGCAAAAAAAAAACTTGGCATAAAGAACATAAGTGTGTTAAAAAATAAATGGCCAATTCCTTGATGATTCTTACACAAAAATTAATGCCAAATGAAACAGATTAAGGAGAATCAAAAGCATAATTTTCAGTCCAATTCATAATATTGATAACAATCCATTTTTAAGAAATAACCATGAAAATTAAATCATCTCCCTGTTTGTGTCAGATGTCTCATGGAATGTGCATGACAAAGAGCTTGGCATTATAGATTTGTTGTGTCTTGCAGATTAGTACGTCACATAAAAGCATACAACAAGAATACAAGCATAGATTTTAATGCCAACTCTAAGCATAATTCTCCAAATGTTCGATAAATGAATCCTCCTACTTTGCTTCCAAGTGTTCTAAAAATTTTTAAAAGGTGCATGGCACATTTTTTTAATTAACGAAATCTCACAAAGGCCAATGCATAACTTTATTGATCAATCTTGGAAATAAAATCAACCTGAATCCATTTTAATGGATTAAATTTATGGAGGTGCCAAATTTCCTTCAAATTTCCAACTTTCTCATGGCATATGTTGGGCAATTTATTGGGCTTAAATTGCTGCATTAAATTATCAACCAGGGAAACTCGTAAGCTTGTGATGATGCCAGCACAATATATGCAGGAGTAGGCAACTAACTCTATGTCTAACTAAATGATTTATGATTCAATACAATATGCAAGGGAAGAGGTTCCCAACTAAGGAGGTCCTGGTTGTCCTTCCCTACAGTATCATAGAGAAATCATTCATAAAACCAAAAACTTGAAATGAAGACAAGAGAATGAACATAATTATTGTTCAGATTCAAGTAGAGAGAGAGACTAACTTAGTCTCTTGATTGTCCTCTCATGTACTAATCCAAACTAAACTAAGATTCATTCATAAGCATAAGAAATGAAATGACTTGAAACATAAAAGCATAAAATAATGAATTTCAATTACCATATAAATCAATGGAGAGAGAGCCTAACTTAGACTCTTGGTATCTCCTCATATGATACTTGAAACATAAAAGCAAAAGAATGAATTTCAATTATCATGCAAATCAAATAGAGAGAGAGAGCCTAACTTAGACCCCTAGTTGTCCTCTCATATGATGCTTAGATTCTAATTTAAAACTCATTCATCAATCACAAACAAATCCTCAAACATCTAAACAAGTAAATGAAATAAGATCTAATATGAAATAAAATGTTTCTGTCATCCTTTTAGAGTGAGCTCAATTCTCTTAAGAACAAGACAAATTATTCCATATACTACATTAAGGAAAATTAAATCTAAAACTACATAATGGAAATATATGTAAAATGAAGCTTTATTCTATGCCATCACAAGTTGGATACAATGCTCTAAGAGTCATCCCCTTGGAATGGAGGAGGTACTCCTATTTATACAATAGGATGAGATAACAAACTCATAATGATGATCCACTAATCTCTCTTTTAGTTCCATACATTTCTCAACCATCTAGACACATAACCCTATCCTCCATGATCTCCTCCATGAGGTCCATGATTTTCTCCATGAGATCATGATCTTTTCCATGAGGTTTATCTGATCAAATTCGAATTTGATCATTCAAGGCCACATAAAGATGCCTTGGAAGCTTCCTTTGTACCTACACATGTCAACAAACTCATTCTAATTGTTAGGTATAAGTATAAGCATATTATTTTCTAAAGCTTAGCCATAAATTCACTTAAAAATGTTAAGAATTAATAAACTTTGGAAAAGCATTGTTATAACCCAATAATGAGGTAAATGTAATGATATGGAGGTGGAATGGAGGTGACATGAAGGTAAAATGTGAAGATATTGGTGAATAATGGAGTGAAAATAGGGACCATTGTGAGGCCCAACATCTGCCCCAAACTGAAGGTATTGCATGTCCTCATGCAATCGATTACATTACTTTTTGGTACTTGAGCTTTGGCTTAAACTCTGCATGATATCATTTACATAACTTTTGCAAAGCGTTATTTTGATGAATTACAACTTGGTTGGTTCTTGTGTTTCAACCATATTTTGTTTGTTGCATTCAATGTATGATCTTTGCAAATTGATAATGTGATTTTTGTTGCAGAGTATTTTTGTAGGAATGCATCATGGTTGGTTCTTGTGTAACAACCATGATTGTATTGGCATCCAATTATCTTTTAAATACTTTTGTCAAATCCATTTGTATGCTCATGTAATAGTGAATATATTTTGAAGGTAAGTGGGGTTTATATTGTGATATATAACTGTGGATATGAATGTGACAAAGCATGTATGTAAATGTACCCTTCCCCTTAAACGGATGGTTTGGGCAGTTATGTGAAATGGGGAAAAGAAGGGAAAAGGAAGTGAAGTTTTTCCAAAAATTATTATTCTAACTTTTCAAGGAATTTAATGGTTAAAAGTTAGAAAATATCATACCTTAACTTACCCTTCCAAAAATGGATGAGAGTTTTGCACGTGTGGCTACAAAAATGTCGTTCATAGTCCTCCTTACTTGGTTGTGAAAATGGTGGATGAATCTTGCATGTTCAGCTGCCACAATTATGCTCTGAAGCTTCTTCTTCAAGTTGTGGATGAAAGATGGATTTGTATTGTCGTATTGGCTGCTGGATCCTCTGCTACTAGATGATGAATCTGAGGAGTTTGCTGAACATGGCTGAAAGTCGTATCTGCTGCTGGATCCTCTCCTGCTGGATGATGAATCTGATGAGTCTGCTGAATATGGCTGAAAATATATAAGGCTTGGAAGGTATACAAAATATATAAGTGACATTTCCCTCCCAGCCTTATTGATTGACTTGTCCTCAAGTGATGACAAACTGATGAAAGGAAATTGGCTTCATCTGCTACAAAATATGGGTCTTCAAGTCTTCAACGCTCGATGGCAGAAATCTTACTATGTGATTAAATGTGTCGATGTCGAACATAACAAGAAGTTGTTGACTTAGTGGCCGTTAATGAATGCCCCTAGCCAACACAAGAGCTCCCACCATTGATTCCTATGGGAGTCAGGATGCCTAACACATCTTTGTAGGTATGAATAAATTTGTCGTAGTCGAGTCACCTACAAGATCCAACGAACAAGGGATATTAATGTACTCCCTTTGTTCATTGGCAAGAGTACTTGCCATTAAGGCATGCAAGCCTCTAGGTATTTTTTCAATGATACTTTGGACTCTAGGACTCTGACTCAAGCAGGGTTTTATTGGCGGAAATGAAGGGGAATGGTAATGACAAAGAAAATGGATGGATGTAAGGAAAATGCATGGTGGATGAATAAGAACTCTTGCTGTGAAAAATGGATATGGAAATGTCAGGCTTTGTGGATGTAGAATTGGTGGAATTCAAAATCATTTTGCAAAAGGGAAGTACAAGGTAGTGGTTATGGATATGGATTTGTCTTCAGAATTTTTCATGAATTTAGTCTTTGGAAGACTAATTGTCGTCACAATGTAATCTCCTGAATGATCACTTTGTTATCCTGTAACCTGTAAAAACCTTGGCAGAAAGAAAACATAAGTTTGTTCAAGAAGAATTGCGCATTTTCTTCATGATTCTTACGCAAAAATTTCATACCAAATAAAACAGATTTAAGAAAAATCAAAGTGGTGAAAGTAACTCAATTCATGATATCAATTTCAATCCATTCTTAAAAACAACCATGAAAAATAATACTCCCTGTTTGTGTCAGATACTCATGAAATGTACTTGGCGAAAAGATGGTCATTTGAATTATCTGTTGTGTTCTGCATATTAGTGCATCATAAAGCATACAACAGAAAGATGTGATGAGTTAATCCTCCAATGTTTGATAAAGCGATTTGTGAAATTTGTTTCCAAGTATTCCATTTTTTATTTGCAAAGCTGTGTGAATTTTGTGAACTTTTTTTTTTTTTTTTTTAATGAAAACATAATTTTTTTATATGTTGATTTTATTTATTTTTTAGATTTTTCTTTAAACAATAAATTAAAAACATAAATTTTTAATTTATTATTTAAGTTGAAAATTTAAAAAAAAAAAATCAACAAAATTTTATTTGTTAAAACCTAATAATAAAAAAAACTATCACTAAAATAAAGTTAGTTTTTTTTTTTTTTTTTTTTTTTTTTTATTAAAAATAAAAATAAAATTATTTTGTGTTTTGATTTTTTTTATTATCCAAAAGATTAAATGAATCAACACACAAAATTTATTTTATTTGTATTTAAATAAAAAAACACACAAAATATTTTTTTATTTTTATTTTTATTTCAATAACAAATTAAAAACCATTGTTTTTAATTTATTATTTATGTTATTTTTTAGTTATAAACAAAAACTAATCAATACAGACAATGGTTAGTGTTTTTTTTTTTTTTTTTTTAAATAACAAATT